>CM055405.1:37370090-37391989 GCA_029228625.1 Pseudolycoriella hygida | reverse complement strand
AACAGATCAGAAAAAAAGTTTTCATAATGATGAGAATAATAGAAAAATCCATTGGCCATACAAAAATGTCATTTTCAAACCTCGATATCTCAGCCAATTTTCAACCGATTTTGATGAGTGAGGGCTCGTTTGAAAGCTGCTGCGACGTCGTTTTTTTTTTTAAATAATTTGGAGGGGTAGGGGCGTGGGAAAAAAGCTCAAAAGTTCCCCTATATATGGCTCCTTGTCCCAAAGGTTTTTGTATGGAGTTTTTTGGGTTTGTGGACGTTTTTTTTTGGGTGTGGGGACTGCGTCACGCCCTCCGCTACCGCTCCGGGCATGATCGATTTTACTCATCCTTGAACTTGGATCATGAGACTCATGTACCTTTCAGATGAAAAAGTGAAGACGGACGGACGGACGACCGGACATTTTTTATTTTTGATTCGTCATCTTTAGACTATAATAGATGCATTCCCTAACTCCCGCCTCGATCTATCCCATGTTACAATAAAGTTGTTTGTAGTAAACGTATAGGCAGTTCTTAACAAAAATAGATGGCACCACATTCTATACACTTAACATTTGAAGCACACTAACTTAATTAAGAATTCTGACATTTGGAGCAGATTATCTTTAGTTCATGATCTCGACGTTATGAGGATAACAGATGTCGCACTTTTCATTGAGAATGGCCTGTAGGATCTTCGTACTTCGTACGGGACCATCGATGCTGGTCTGCACAAAAACATCAACAAAAAAATTCAACAGCTGACGTTTGTGCGACCTGTTCTTAACGCCATCTATCACAGTTTCTATGCGATTTCATAATCCGCGATTGTTACATTAATTATTAGAACAAAAAATAATTGAGAATAATATAAAAAGATAAATTGAACCTTTCCAGACCCTGACAAAGATGATCACTACAGAGTTACCAAAATGCGAAAGTTAATTGACAGCCTACCCCCAAAACACAGAGCAACATTAAAATTTTTCATCGAACATTTGAAGAGGTTTTTTTTATATTTTTGCTAAAAAGATCGGCTACAGTCTTGCATTTTAATCAAATTACAGAGTTGCCGACATTGCAGAAAATGACATGAAACCGTACACATTATCGATCGTTATCGGTGCTTGCATCTGTTATGAAACAATGGCTGATGTATGCTTCGATCCGGAAATGTGTCGTATACCAAACAAATGTATTGAAGTTTTGATACAACATTGTAAAATTATATTTTGATATGGGACGAAAATAAAAAACAGATTCTTATTCAGAAACAAAATAACAGATGACGTTGCTTCGATTATTGAGGTCAATTATACAAGACTTTGTTCTGCACCACGTATTTGCACTCTGCAAAGTTATGAATGTATTCGGAAATTACACGGAGTCGAGTGGTCTCGCACTCTGAGATTATTTAATGGGATTTGATCCCACACAATTTGATCTTTCAATCCCATTAAATCTCCAGGAGTGCAAGACCCCTCGCACGGAGTTATGTTACTATTGTGAACTATTCATACCCGTGGCTCTGCACAAATTGTGAAAATGTCAAATTTAAAACAGGTGGGACATCACAGTGCATGTGTCAGCAACGCCATCTGTTATCATATCTCTGTAATTTACGCATAGGAAATTTATTTTTCTCTGTTCCACTAATATTTTTGTCGATTTCTACTTCCATGCTCTGACCACCAGATACTGTTAGATGCTGAAGTATTCAACAGAAAAAAAAAGATTTAGTCGTGGCACACGAAACTTACCTGTTCGCTTCCCTTTGGGCTTTTGGAACACTTACGCAAGATTGTTATACTTACACGTGTTGAGAAGAAAATTTTAAATGTAAAAGAAAATGTCATTCGTGTCCACGTAGCACCAACCAGCGTTACAATAGTACCACTCACTTTTCGTTCCACTTTGCCCGCTTTAAAAAATTAGGTGGAACTATCTTCACGCTGCGTATATGCAACGTCACATAAATCTCACTTTTTTAGTTCCGCTTTGCTTTCACAAGTGGAACTATTATAACGTTGCATGCATGCAGATTTGCAAAAGTTCCATTTATTTTTTAAAGCGGGGAAAGTGAGCTAAAAGAGTGGTACTTATTGGTATCAGCAACAGCGCAATGACACCATTACAGCACATGATGAATAAAGTACAGCACAAATCTCATCCATCGAATTTTGACAAATTGGCTCAGATTTTTTATTTGCTCAACTCAATTAAATAAATAAATAAATTTTATTGTCAACAACATTTTATTTTACTCTCTCAACATAAGCTGAGTTTCAACGGAACTTAAGACGAACTACACAATTCATGATTGCTTCATCGGTTCAGTTTCTTCAAAACAATGGTTGAAATTCTGTAAATAGACGTGCAATGAGTCCGTTGGCAAGCGTGAAAAATTATATTGACAAACCTTCCACTGTTTCATCTGTATCTTCGGATGTACCTTCCGAAGTATCTTCTTCTGATGTTTCCTCAGATGTGCCCTCAGATGATGAATCTGGAATACCTTCCAAAATGCAACGCGCTATCGCTTCTGGTTGACATCTTAGAGTAACATGATCGAATTCTTCTCCACCTGGGCATTCCAAATCGAATTGGAATCCGTGAACGCAGTGAATGTAACGTCTGCAGCTTTGGAAGTTTGGGAAATTAAAAATTCCATTCCACAAACAAACGGCGGCACAGTTGATGTTTGCTGGAGGCTTTAAAAGAAAACATAAGTATTCCATTGGAGCGACTAATCAATTATTAAGCCTTACGTCACCATTCGGAAAAGCGGGAACTAAATCAACGGCTTTCGATGCTGCAAGAGCAACACATGATAACAGAACAACGGCGGCAATCTTCATGGCTTTAATTTTCTGCACCTTTTACAGTAGTATGTCTTGAAGCACTAACTGAGAACTGGGTAATTTTTTCTTGGATGTCTCAATTTTATACGCCTGTCGCAAAATAAAATCACTTCAAAGATTAGATATTGAGTAATAGACTAACATCAATCTATATTGTTGGACAAATCACGAGATAGTTCGTCACTGATTTTTTTCTTCATATCTTGTTAGTGGATCTTCAACTAAAAGTGATAATACAGAAGAGCAATTTTTTGATGTTATGTGTACACAGAGCAGTACTTCTTGTTTTAAGGCTGCAAGGGTGAGCAGCGATAGATTATTGACGAAAAGTCACTTCATAACTATATTGTTGTTTTGCTGAGAGACATTCCAGACCAGATAACCAGATAACCCAGATAACTTCCCAGAGACTTCTTTGGAGAGACCTCTCAGAGGATTGGGAAGGGTGAAAACATAAAGTAGCTATCGCCACTTAATTATTGTTAATCGTATCGTTATTTACATTACATCTGATATCTACATATTCTTAATTCTAGTTTGCAGTCTTATGCCTAAGAGTATTTCATTTTTTTATCTTTGATCTGTTGATATGTACGATGCTATTGTTGAGAGGTTAACATGTTAACAGGTCCAACAACCATAGTGATGATGTTATGCGTTTTGTGCAATCCAATTGGAATGGCCATCATCACTCGCGCTGCGTGCTTATCATCCCGTCATATTTTTCGCATGTGTTGTATGTCCAGTACAGCGCCATCTATGGAGGATTAGTGGGGATACGCCAACGTTCTTTCCCATCAATTTCTTTTCTCGACCAGAGATGGGTCGGTAATATTACCATGTAATATTACCCGGTAATATTACGTAAAATTACGTAATATTACCCGGTAATATTACGTAAAATTACGTAATATTACCCAAAACTTGGTAATATTGGTAATTTTAAGAATTTTTTATATTACTTAAATTACGTAATATTACCGAAAATTTTATAAATTAATGTCATTTTTCATTGTTTTAACACAATTTGGAGACTTTTAGAACGTTCAACGTCCAACAAAATTAGCTGAGAAACCTTGATTGAAATGTATCAGAGTTCCATTATTCATTCTTCGAAAGAGGAATATTCGAGAAATTACAACGTTTAGAAGCTTAACTGTTTATTAAATTATCAAGCAAAATCCTTTGCAGACTAAAGGCGTAAGCGCACTCGTCCGCATTCTCAGTATTGGAACAACGAAATACTCACGCCCAAGCACTACTGGTTTCAGTTCACAGGCAGCCACCCGATTGGTGTCAAGTCAAGTCCAGAATAAATCTAAATTTTTACTTATTTATTTCGGTACAGGTGTCTTGATACCACATTTTCCGGGCTTCATACGTTACTTTAGTTCATGTTTCTAAGACTTTTGCGAAATATAGATGAAAAAATAGTTGGTAATTTACGTAATATTACCGAGAGCACAGTAATATTGGTAATTTAAAATTTTGGTAATATTACCCAATGTTACGTAATATTACCGAGAAAAATAAATTACCGGTAATTTCCCATCTCTGTTCTCGACTGACAAGTGCGTCAAGTCTCCGCTGACGTGCATTGTATGCTGTTTGTGTATGCAGGATTGTCATATACTTGTGACGTCACATATCAACATTTTATTTCTGATACTTTTCGTTGCTCCACAGCAACTACCCTACTTATGAAGCTTTTATCCTTTACATGTTTTTATCACAGAAAAATCCAATACATCCCGGGGATCGAACCCGGGTTTTCTGCGTGGAAGGCTTGTGCGTTCACCACTGCGCCATCCCATCGCTACTTAATAAAGGGCTGCCACTTGATTAGATGAAAAAATGTGTTATTGAAAAGATTTTACATTTTGCATATGAAATAGAAATAGATTTACGCCCTTTTTTCACACAAACTCACATTGAGTATGAAGTTGGCAATGAAGCATTATGACAAAATTTTGAGATAAGTTGCTATAAAATAGAAATTCTGCAAAAAAATCAAGTTAGCTAAAAAGATAATTATTCTACGTCGATAGTTTGACATAAGCCGACACCACATTAAAGACGTGAATATGGTTAGTCAATTTGAAAATGAGTCTTTCCATGTACTCCCTATTGCAGGATACAACAGAATTGTTGCTGAGATTAAAACGATTTCGATTCGATAAAAGACCTTCTATTCGACGCACAAACTTCAATCATCAGTGATTCGTTGGTGAATCATCAGTGACTCGTTTGTGAATCATTGGTGATTCACCTGTGAATCATTGGTGATTACCCGGCGAATCATTGGTGATTCCCCGGTGAATCAATGGTGAATTCTCCGGTGAATCATTGTTGAATTCTCCGGTGAATCATCTCTGATTCGTCAATGAATAATCGACGATTTCCCGGTGAATCATCTGTGATTCACCAATGACTCACTGATGATTTAAGTCCAATAATAACTTCTTTGACTACACTCTATCGCTATTTTCCTATACTCATGACAATGCTTTATTGATAATGAAAAAAATTAGGTCGCGTTCGAAGATAACTAAAATCTGTCAAGAACTTCCTAAGATACGGTCGAAGAAGTAGTCAATAATGTTCTTTTTCGATATCGTAGAAACTTATTGGACTTTACGAAATAAGATCGTTGATTGCTCATTGAGTTTTAAATTGAAAGCTATTAAACTCAGGACAGCAAACTAACGACAAAATTCTGTGTACATGGGTGGAGATTTTCTTATTTTTTATGTTTCTTTTTAACTTTTTTACACCGTTATTTCTGTCGGGTCAGTGCTTTTGAAAGAAATTGTTTAATCATTTTGATACAATTACGCATTTGGCGCGACATCGACTTATGCCAAAGTACGCGGTCATTATTTGGTGGCCCCCGGTGTCATGTCAAAAAAGCTTTCGAAAATGCAAATGCTGGCGCTCATAGGTATTACCGGAGCCATGAAAACAGCTACGCTCGAATCTCTGTTGGGCATAGATCTGCTCCACATTTATCTCGAATCCATTGCGAGAGCAACAAGCTTTAGATTGTATCGATCACCTTTACCAATCAAATCTAAGTTTGGCCATGCGACACTATGTAACAAAATGATGGAATGGATCGTAGATCCAGTATATTGCTTCGATAGGAACTTCGAGCTGAAATTCCCATCCAGAGATGAATGAAAGAATGAAAGCACTATAACAAGCAGTAACCGTTTAGCCTGCTTCTGAGATGCTCCTCAATTGCAAATCAACAAGTCGCTATCTCTCGGGTCTCAGGCTAATATCTTACAATCTGAAACTGCCGGAATCTCACAGAGCAGTAGGGAACTTCCAAAGAAACGGATTAAAAGACTCTATATAAATTTGCTCTGACAGCCAAAATGCTTTCAAAACCGTTTACTCGTCATTCGTGCTAAGATGTAGGAAGAGCATTCAACAACTGGCCAAAGATAACAAAGTTACACTTACATGGGTACAGCAACATAGAATGTAACGATATTGCGGATGGCCTAGCGGGAGCAGAAGCTACGCGTCCGATCTTCGGTCCAGAATCTGGCAAATGGAAACTTTCATTCTTCATTACACATTGGAAAACATTCGAACATGCCACTCACGAATTGTGTCATTAGTCGCAAAAACTCAAAATACTTCGTCTCGTTGAGCAAAAGAAACTTCAGACTTACTTACTTACTTAACCGGCACTACAACCCATTTAGGGTCTTGGCCTTCTGCAACATGCTTCTCCAACCGGACCTATCCGCAGCTAACGTCTCCCAGCTGGATACTCCCACAGTTTTTAAGTCGGCAAGAGCTGCGTCATACCATCTGCATTTTGGACGCCCTGCACCTCTCTTGCCCTCCGGTCTTTTTTTAAGGATTTTTTACGATGAGCTTCCATTAGTTGTACATGACCGAGCCACCGCAGTCGGTTTATTTTGGTAGTTCTGACTATGTCCGGCTCTCCATAAAGCTGATTAAGCTCATGATTGAAACCTCAGACGCATGACTGGAATTCTTACCGGGCATTGCCCCCTTAATGAACACCTGCGTGTATCATCGTAGTGGCAAGCACTCAACATTGTACACAATGTGGAGATCTAGAAACAGCTGAACACTTTCTATGCAAATACAGAGAGCCAAAAGCCTCAGGGCATGCATCTTGCCCAGAGCCGTGCGACGGCGTTTCGTCGGCTGGGTCTTCAAGACAGCCTTAGGACTATATCCTACATTTGTCCAATGTCCAGCAAAAATGTAAACGATAGTTGTATACCTAATCGGCTCTGAAAGACAATTTTTCTCATAAGTGTCACTTGGAACAAATTATTTGAGTTGCGCCGACTTAAAATCGATTGTCAGCCGAATGTTCGATTTTTAGTCGGCGCAACTCAAATAATTTGTTACAGTGACATTTACGAGCGAAATTATCTTTGAGAGCCGATTAGGTACAACTATCCTCTTCATTTTTGCTGAATATTGGACAAGTCTAGGATGTAGTCCAAAGGCTAGAGACTGTCTTGAAGATCCAGCCGACGAAACGCCGGCACACGGCTCTAATCTTGCCTCACAATATCATCTCCTGGAGCCTTCCGCCCAGTAAAATACAGGATTTCCTTAATCGCACAAATAAGATCTAGGTAATCCACTAGGGGAATGCACAACAAGCCCATCAGCGATTTAAGTGCTAGGGTTCGTCCTTCCCACTATAACATTACCTTCACCAAAGTGTAGCGTTTTTCATCATAAAATGCGTACAGTCATACACACGTATACAATATGAATTCCTCATAAGTTTTCGAATTTTAACGCAAAATTCTCTATACTTTGACAGAAGCCAATGTCGCAGTAAACGCCTTAGATAAATAGTCATCATCACAATTGGATGGAATTGAACCGAAAATATAAGGACAGAACAAAAGAATTTTTCTTTGCTTTAGCCCCGAGCCAAACCTGTTTGTATAAGATTTCAAAGAAATATATGGCAAAAGATATGATAACGAATAATTCAATAATATTTTAAACTATTGTTATCAGATTCATTTGAGAAACCAGAAGAATCACGTAGGAAAAATCAACCATCTTCCCACACCCCATACTTTTTGAAAACATTTGTAGTCCCCATACCGAAAATCCTATTCAACACTCCAAAATCGTTTTTAATTTTTTTTAAAAAACATACCTGAACCATTTTTTCAAAGGTAATTACGTACGTACGCACTCAACATTACATGCATTGCATACATTGCGATTTGCTGCGACGACATTACAGCGGAAGCAAGCCAAGCACATCAACTTATGTGCGATTTCTTCTTACACATAGAAAGTAGTGCCGTCTATTGATCGTGAAAATCGGGAATTTGAGTTTGATAAAGAGATCACGTAAAATGTGATTAGTCATTGCGACTATTCAAAGGTATGGGTTCACCCACATTGTCCTTATCCTAAGTGTGATCGTTGAACATTAATAGATAAACTTGTCCTTGATAATTAAATGAAATAAAAAAGTTTCTATCCTGTTATTGCACAAAATGAAAAAAGAGTTGAAATATTTACCAAAATCTTAAGACACAAAACGTCATGACCGAATCATTCAGGTATCGTTTTCAACAGTTCAAAATGATTCGATGATAATTACAAGAGTGATGAAATAGTCACATGCGGAAAGAGCAGTGATAACGGAACTGCTGCTAAGTGTAGAAACTAGGTATATTATGGTTAAAGGACTAGACGGCAGTAAACGCTTAAAACCCTCGAACTAGAATAGCCGGAATAGCGTAATTTGTATAATTAACAATAATCTTATATTTGATGTTATAAGATGTTATGACACAATCACGTCGAATTGGCGTCACATCATACTTTCAAATGTTTTGATACTTAAAAGCATCCGATCCTATCGTCTGAAATGTGTAAAAGCTCTTGAATATTTCTTCATTTAGATTACGCACGCAAAGCTGAGATTAATTTTTTGTTACGAGATAACAATTTTACTACAAGTACACAATCGTTCCTCTATAGTAAATTCACGACACGATTCTCTTTTTACCATTTTTAGCCCGTACGAAGTTACTGAAAGATTTATCATTTTGCTATAACATTTGATATTTGAATAAAATTTTGCAAAAATATCTTAACCACATTTCTGTACGTGTGTATATACTTTTGTATGCGAAAAAAGGCGAGAAATTAAAGAAATTTGAAAAATTTGATGCGTTTTCAAAAGTGCATCGTAAATGGAGTTAAAAAACTCAAAGTGTCAACCACGATTTCTAATTTCTACAGTTTCAAGTTCAAAAATTGGTAACTTTGGTCAAGGAGTCTTCTGTCTTTACATGAAAGACGATATTCTGGATGTAAGACTGATGGGTAAAGTAAGCGAACTTTTATTTAAATACATACATTAGCATGTAGGCGTAGGGACTCACGCTACTCCACATTAGTGGTCTAGCATTGCATCAATTCCATTCTTCACATTCGTGCACCTTCGAAGTAGCGAAACGCAGAAGGGAAACCACGTTTTATTGGATCAACTAAAATCTGCATTTTTGCCAACAAATCAATCGCTTAATGCAACAACACGACCGAACGTTTCGACGCCAGTAACAAAATCTAATTCCGAAGCACCCATAGCCGACATAGCTCCTGCAACAAAGACACAAAGAACGAAAGAACGAAAAAAGTAATTTTCAACGATGAAGCTACAGTTTCCAATGATTTTTTTTCATTCAAATAATTCAATTTTCCGTTCTTCAAATTCATTCAAGTGAATTTTATTGTCATCTAATTAACCCAGGTAAGAATTGACCCCACGAAATGTACATAAAGTGCCATCGGAAAATGTGCTGATCCCATTTAATGTGCTCCAGTTCCAGGACATTTAATGTATATTAAAATGCGCCCTTACCGTTACATCTTTTCTTTGGAACGTGAAGTGCATTTAATGGACATTAAATGTGAAATACATGTACATTTAAAACACTTTGAATACACAACTAATGTACCTTTAATGTACTTTTTAGTGTGAATTACTAGCACATTTCATGTACATATAATGTTATGTAAAAAAAGAAAGGAAAATTTAATTTAGTTTTCCGACTTTTCTATTTCGGTTTTTCTTATTCTGATGATCGTTACGTCCTCCATCTACATGCCAAGCTCTCATTTTTTTATTAGAAACATTTCTGCCATTTGCGAGGCTTGAACCCAAGACACTCGGGATTAAGTCGACTGCTTTACCAATTGTGCCTCCGGATACTTATGTGTTGTTGTGTTAAATTTGTATAAAGTGTTAAATTATAGAAAGTACATTAAATGTACTTTTTTTGTACTGAGAGAAAAAGTTTTTCAAGATATGCTAGTAAATGAAAATTAAACAAACTCCACGGAGTGTTATTTAAATTTATTTGATCGAACACACTGTAGCGGTTGTAGGTTTTATATCCCTGCACAAAAAATGTGCCGTTTATTTACATCGAGAAATGTACTACATCACAAGCACATTTTTGGTACATTCAATGTGATACGAATAGTGTACACCTTATCTCGCACATAAAATGTGCGAAAAATGTACTTGTGATCTAGTGCAATAATTTCGAGTTTTAATAGCACAAAAAATGTGCCTTTTATTTACATCGAAAAATGCACTACATCACAAGCACATTTTTGGTACATTTTATGTACATATTCTCAATAACATTGAATTTCGCACATTTAATGTACATTCAGTGGGCAACCACATTAAAAAGTGTGATCTGTGTTATCCGGGTAAAGTGATGAAATGATCGCTAAGTCGATTATAGCGGTAAACTCTTTATTTTTAGCGATCAATTCTTCATTTTTAGCGATCAATTCATTATTCTTTGCGTTCATTTCTTATTTTAGAATTATCGGTTTGAATTCTTCCCATTTTCTTTCTATCCCTATCCTTCTCTTAAGAAAAATTATTTGGACGTTCAATTTTTCTTGTGGGGTCTGCTGTAGGAACTCGCTCAATGAGCATTGCATCAATTCCATTCTTCACATTCGTGCACCCTCGAGGTGATTGCATTGTATAGTTCTTAACTTTGCTGAACTATACCTGTCTCTTTCTAACCAACGCTTTTAAATAGAAGAACAAAAGTCATCCGCGGCTGTCTAGACACCATTTTTTCGAAAAATGATCTTCGTAAACGTTGATCTAGACTCTATTATCTACCAGAAAAACGACTCCACAATCTGAAGAATAGAACTCAATCTGATATGAGAAGGGCTACATCTCACAGAACTCTGAATGCGACCAAACCTTATGATCGAATTTTATCGTAATTAAATTGTTAAGTAAACCCGGTGATGTTTCATTCATTTAGAGTGAGAGGACATACCTCCACACGCAAACACATTTTGCACATAAGACACAAGGTAAAAGAGCGCACCATAACCGAAACTAAAATTGCAAACAAAAATGTGTTGCTTTTCGTAAAGCTGCGATACTGCAGGTGCAAATACAGCATTCCCCTGTGAATGAATTTAAAATTCATTATTCGTCATGACTTATGATAGTGAAAATCGGGGACAGATTTAGGCTAAAAACTTATATACTGCCGTACAACTCATGCCTTGCGATGAAAGAGAGAAAAGATTTCGTATGAAAAAATCCATGCAAAATCTTTTTTCTCTTTCGTTACAAGGTTTTTATACGTTGCGAGGTAGTAGAGTAGTAGTAGAGTGAAAGAAACATTGCTGTAGTAATTGCAAAAAGTTTAAACGAACAATGTAAAATGGACAACTTTCAGATGTAATGTTCAAAAATTTCAACCGTGTTAGACTTCGTTACTTTGTGCATTTCATTCAAATACTGAAAAAGTTGAATCGAAAAATTGAGAAATATACAATTTGATTTGTAATTTTAAGGTAAGAAAAATATACTGTAAATAAATTATGAAATTCCCTGATTTCGTATTTCGTGTAGAGACAAACCAATAAAATCCAGCACCAGTAATCGGCCATGTTTCGATGCGAAATTTGCCCGATAACTATGGTTTGGCCGGAGACTACTACACAGCCGATAACTGGTGCATTTACTCTTCACTTTAAAAAATAAATAGGTCAAATGCACCAGTTATCGGTCATGAAGTATCTCCGGACAAACGATAGTTTCACTAGTGACCGGCCACTTTTCGCATTGAAATATAGCCGAGTACTGGTGCTGGCCGGAGACTACTACATGGCCGCTAACTGGTGCATTTGCCCTACAGAGTGTTTAATAATGTCGCAAAATCTCTTATGTTTAAAAGAAACAAACCAATGACATAATAATATATAAACCGGGTTTTCGTGACTATCAGCTGAAGGAAAAATGAAAATACGTAATTTATGTAAAGGATGCATACTTACGTAATTTGCCAACACTACTAAACATTTCGCATTTCACTTTTGCTTCAATTTGCGTTAATTTTTGTCAAAGACTGTCAGACTATATTTATAGTATGTCATTGGACTCAAATTACTTCATTAAGCATCATAATCTACAGAATTGCCACTCATACTCAGTCTGACACTCATGCTCAGTCATATTTAGAATTCTCAACGCCGATCCCCGACATCCTTATGAGGGGAGAACTATCTACTATCTTTGTTTTCATAAATCTAGTACTGTTGAAACATTTTTGACATAAGTCCTCGCTAGAATTACTTTAACTAAAGACGTCTAGTATTCATAGAAACCTGTCAAAACTGGAGTGAGATTCTTGACTTCTCAAAAAGTCACATTATTTGTTATATTTTTCCATAATTGCTAGTTAGTATAAAGTAATTTTAGCGACATTTTAGAACTTATGTCAAAAATGTTTCAACAGATTTTTCAACACAAAGATAGCAGTTTTGACAATCCCTCGATCGATTTTCGAAATATGATGACAACCCAACTTATCCCAGAACCTTCACATACATAAATTTAGGCTTAACGATACCAAAGCTTTTACTATACACACGAATGGAGATTAACCAGCGGCGTTACAGTCTTTCGTTTTGATCTAGTGTCTTTATGCAATAATCTTGTGACAGCCACTTATCGTGTGCAGATCTCAACACGATAAGCGCCTGCCAACAGTGTATTGCATTTAGCCGCTCCTTTGTAAGTAATACTCAACGTGAAGTTAACTGCCCTTGCAACCGAAGCTAACTTCACTGCAAAAAAATCAGCTGATTTCATTCATGAATGAATTTGTCAAAATCAGCTGACTTCATTGAGAAGTTCAAAAATCAGCTGATTTTTTGAAATGAAGTTAGCTTTGGTCGTAAGCTAACTTCACGTTGAGTATTACTTGCTTTCTGGTGATTCAAATGTGTGTTGAACACACGTTTGATTCGCCAGAATGCACATTTATCGAGTTTTTGACGACTTAAATGTGCTGGCAGCACTGAAACACCGGACGTCATTTATGGATGGCCCCTAGGAAAATGAGGTTAAAAGGTGATTTAGTTCAATTTTATGCTAATTCTTATTAATACTTTTTGACGTCTAATACTGCCGTGCAAATCATAAAAACGTTGCGATGAAAGAGAGAAAAGATTTTGTATGGAATTTTTCATACGAAATCTTTTCTCTCTTTTATCTCAAAAGTTTTTTATGATTTGCACGGCAGAATATATGGAAATATGTCGAAGCTGGAGTGGGATTTTTGACTTTTCAAAAAGTCTAACTCTTTCATACATTTTCCTATATAATTCAGTTAGCTTCCCTAGCAGTTTTCCCTACTGTGATGTCGGCATGAAGGTTTTGCGATAACTTAAACTAAAATTCAATGTATGACGATTTTGAGTGTCCGGCACTGCAGATTTGTTTGGATGTAAAGGTATTCAGGCTTTACTTAGAACTCTAAGATAATCGAAAGAAACATTTTTGCTTCCGCAATAGTTTGTGTCGTCGTTTGTGTCGTTTTAAGTTTGCCCATATTCAGCTATGAAAGCATGGATGACGCCACTTGAGAAAAGGGAGTAGTTCTATGTTAAGACGTTAATTCAGCTGTGAAAATAACATAGATGTCACCACTTGAGGTTCGGTGACAAGACACGGACATGACACGGTCTATGGTTTGACGAATGTTAAGTTTTATAAAGACTAGCATGGTGCTGTGAAAGTGCAAAGACTTTGAGATTTGTGTTATAGATTTTGCTTCCACATCGCAAGGGTCAGACGTCGCATCTGGTGAGAAGAACGCAAAGAAATAAGAAAATGTTTGTGTCTAAAAAAAGTCCCCGTTTTTTTTTAAACCTTACGGGTCCTAATCTCAAATTCAAAAATTGATAAAACAATTCAAAGTTTTTTCGCCAATTCCGTCAATTCACTTGAATATCAAAGTTGTTGAAAATGTTGTATAAATTTGGAAATTGATTAAATTAACCAATAAGATACGGTCGCGTATAGCAATATCTTCAACAACAGTTGATTATGTTCCAGCATGCAATTAAACAATGTCGTGACACGCCTATTTCTAACGAATAGGCCATCAGTTACTCATTACTTATTGAGTATGTCGATATTTGATACTGACTTGAGTTGCTGATTATTTATTACCTAAAATAATTTTTCTTGCGTCTTTAAATTTGACCTTTGTAAGACCAATCGCAGAAATAAGGGGTTCTTAGTAGACCCGTGCGCCGGTCCACTTTTTTTCGGCGGCGGCGCTTAACATTTTTTAAGCTGTTGGCGGCGGCTTACATCGGCTGTGGATTTTTACCGGCGGCTGACTTCAGCGCGCGTCAATTTTTTTATCGGCGGCGGCTTCGCATATCGGCTCAAAAATCGGCGCTAGTAAATTTTCTGATTAAAAATTTACAAATTTATAGTGTTTAAATTTGTAAATGTAGTCCCTCCCGTGCCGCACTGACATATGGACCTAAGGGACTTCGTTCGGGTCTAAAAAAATATCATGAATTCTTTGTACCTTTGCTGATATGAGAAAAATATAAAAACTAGAAAATGTATGTAGGTGGCGCAGTTATTCAAGGTAAGGGCCATCAATGCAAAAGTAGGCACAACTTCGTCGATTCAAGTTCGATTTAGACGTTTCGAGGACTTAGCATTTTAAGAAAAGAAAACTCTATCGATAATACAACTTTTCACTTCAAAAAAAAATCCAAAATGGCGTCAGTTCATGAAAAAGGACGTGCATTTTGAGTATGTAAACGGTCCAAAACTTTTGTTCATCGGGAAAAATGCAAAGAATTGTTTGAACCTTTGTTGTTATGAGAAAAATATGAAAAATGCTTATGCCTACTTTTGTATAGATGGCCCTTACCTTGAATAACAGCGCCACTGGGGAACTATATTATCGCTCAAAACTATTTTCGCCAATTTGACCAGTGTACGATAAATTATTTTCGCCAATAAATATTAAACGATGGGTGAATAAACAAGGATTTATTTTTAATGGGCTATAGGCCGTATTTCAAAATCTTTATTATTTAATTATAGTTGTCGACGTTTCGGATACATTGCACTTATTTGACTATTATCACTAGTATACTGAAATAGTGAAAAAAACAGCAAATTTCAAACCAAAATAATAAATTGAAATATTCACCTAGTATTTCGATCGAAGCACGATAAAAAATAATAAGATCACTGTCAACAAATTTTTTGATATCAATTTGAATTGAGAACCTAGGTATGTATGCGATAGTGACGTGGGCTGAAAAACGGAAATTATTTGGCATTATTGACTGTGCTATGTCATTGCGAGGGAGGTGTATTGTGATCGGTATAAGTGGTTTATATTTATCGGCATTGACTGAGCGAAATAAAGCGCAATAAGCTGGTGATATTGATGCTCCTTCCTCTAATCTGAAGTTAACGGTGTTCTCGTTTCGAATGTGTAAATTTTCAAGAATCAGTCTCTCGTATTCTTTTTTCTCTGTCTCTAATATGGAAACAGCATTGAAGTCCATTCGATGTCTTGATTAGGTTCACAATGAGCGTAGCGACGACTACTGTGCGTGTGTAGCTACAATGCTCTTTATTAGTGCTTTTTCTATGTGACTGTTTGAATTTGGCAATTGCTTTCTGTTTTCTCCCTGAAAGGTGCATGCCTCTCATGATTCAAGTTCGAATATGAGCAAAATCAATCAAGTGGTTCCGGAGATATGGTCGAGGAAGTGACCAAAAACATGGTTTTTCGAGGGTCGGTGAAGCTTTTTTGCAAATATCTCAGCAAGTATAGCACGGAAATTCCTCATTTTGGTGTCAAATGAAAGCATTTGATGTCACAAAACTGGGAAAAAATTCTTGTGGGAATTGGTACAGGGGTCTGGGCACTGGGACCAATGGAATGGACGAAATTGAGATTCTTGGCCATATACGAAAACAGGTTTTCATCTATATTTCCTTAACTATGCAATATGGAGATTTTCTGTCAAAGGAAAGTTCTAAAGAATTAAATTTAAGCGAACACGTGTTTCAGGGTTTTAGGGAAATATGGTCCAATCCTATTATATGGCCACTTCCATAATTGGGCAGGATGACCCGGATCTCCAGAACTGTGAGAGTTAAAAAGTTAGTTCCAAAGGTGAAGTTGCAGAAAATTAACTTTAAGTGAACACGTGTTCCAGGGTTTTGGGGAAATATGGCCCAATCCTGGTGTATGGCCACTTCCATAATTGGGCAGGATGACCCAGATCTCCAGAACTTTTTGAGTTAGAAAGTTGATTCCAAAGGCGAAGTTGTAGAGAATTAAATATAACCTCACACGTGTTTCAAGTTTTTAAGGAAATATGGCCCAATCCTCGTATATGGCCACTTCCATAATTGGGCAAGATGACCCGAATCTCCAGAACTATGAGAGATGGAAAGTTGGTTTCAAAGGCGAAGTTGTAGAAAATTAACTTTAAGCGAACACATGTTTCAGGGTTTTGGCGAAATATGGCCCAATCCCAGTATATGGTCACTTCCATAATTGGGCAGAGTGACCCGAATCTCAAGAACTATGAGAGGTAGAAAGTTGCTTCCTAAGGCAAAGTTGTAGAGAATAAAATTTTAGATAACACGTGTTTCAGGTGTTTAGGGAAAAATGACTTAGTCCTTGGATATAAGCTTTTCTAGATTTGAATGGTCTGAGACGTACTTCGGTAGGGCCTTTGACATTACCTTATAAGAGAACAGAAAACGTTGGATTGTTTGCTTATTTGTATATTTAGGTACGTTCGAGTCACTTTGCCACATCTATTCTGTTTGTCACATCTATTCTGATACGTACGGGTCTTTGGTTATGTTTATATTTTTCAATTCAAATCAATATTACTTTTCAATTTGACACCAGTCTGCCCTCTACCTTGAACCATGAAAACGAAGTCAGTCTGGTGTCAAGAATTGAAGCATATATCACCGTGACGGCATTGACAAATGCTTTACGACGCACTAAATTTCAAATTGACATGATGTCTGCTGTTCCCATCTACATATAAACAGGTTGGAACTGAATGCTGATAAGTCTAAGGCTATCATCTTTGGCGCCAAGGACATAAGCCGCGTACCGGAGGTTCGGTTGCAAGGCGTCAATATCACCTTCTCAAAGACTGTCAAGAACCTAGGACTTATCATGAATGATAAATTCACTTGGACAGATCACGCGGCCAAAATAGCACAAAGGATTTTTATTGGCCTCAGAAGTCTATGGCCAATGTTTAAGCAAACACCACTACGGACACGTCTTATGCTAGCAAAATCACTTCTTTTACCGCATCTCGATTATTGCAGCCCTGTGTTTTTCTATGGCTTAGATGCAGTGTCCATGAAAGTTCTCAATGGTTCTGTCAAGTCTATTGTGAGATATGTTTATGGTCTCGGGAGATTTGCTAGCACAGAGGCGCATATGATGCGATTTCTTGGAAGCTCACTGGAAGATTTCTTACGTATCCGAGCGATGTGCTTCCTATTCAAACTAGACTATACGGGTAAGCCAGTTTACCTCAAGGAATTGATGTTCCCTGGGCGATCTGCGAGGTCATTGCACATTAAAGTTCCTTGTTTCTCTTTCGCGGTGCTCAGGAACACACTCTTTGTGCAAGGTATCATGGACTGGAATTCGATTCCTGTGAGATTAAGAAAAGTGAACTCGGTGAACATATTTCAGACTCGGTGCCGTGAGCTATTTAATAACCGTAGTAACCCGTCAATATATACGTGATACGTGAACTTTTGCTTTTAACCAATGTGTCTGCCGCTGTAGTGAAATTAAGTGCCTGTTTGTATTCTTTTCTGTTTTTGATGAGTTCAATCTGTGTTTGATCCTAATGATGTCATACTAGTCTGTCTTCTAATCATAATATATTTTTTTTTTGTTTTGCTATATTTTTTAATGTTAGTTTATCAATTAGCCGATATTATGCGCAATAATTATTGTATAAGGTTCGCCTTGCATAATTGGAAAATAAATGAATGAATGAATGAATTTAAGCGAACTTAGCTCAAGAAGGCAGCCTGGTGTTAATGTGAAACTAAGTGCGTTGTAAAGCATTCGTCATTGCCGTCACGGTGATGGCGACATGCATTATCCCCCAGGGAATTATCACTCAGGGAATTATCGCCCAGAAATTATCGTCCAGAAATTATCGCCCAGTAATTATCACCCAGACAAAAAAGAATTATCACCCGGCGAATTATAGCCTAGACAAAAAGGAATGGGTGATAATTCTTTTTTGTCTGGGCGACAATTCCTGGGCGATAATTCCCTGGGTGATAATTCCTTTTTGTCTGGGTGATAATTCTCCGGGTGATATTTCCAATATTTTTCAGTCTGGGGGACAATTCCCTGGAGGAAAATGCCAGTCACTATACATTTAGACTTGAATATAGATTAGAACGAGAGAGTCATAGCTTTCTTCGCTTGACTGTACGTTCAATTCTCTGCATTTATTTTGCAGCATATTTCAAAAATGTTGCATCACTCATGACTTAAAGTTGGTGATCTATTCAATACTTCTTCTTTGGTTTCAGAAATTTTGAGAAGCTAACAGAAAAGACACATTTCTACTCTAAGTGTTTTTTTTAAATGTCGGTGCAATGCTCCTGTGCGCGTTAATAAAAAATTAACAAAATAATCTATTACATAGTTAGGAATGAGTCAAGAAAAATGAGTCATATCTTCCGATTGTAGAAGTTGCAAAATTAATTTTCCGAAAAAGCATGAAACACGCTTGTTGGACTTTTGTTCGTTGTCTTATGATATAACTGGAGTTTGTTGGGAACAAAAGTTAGTATACTTCGACTGTCAAAATGCCTTTTTTTGAGCAATTCATTCTATCTTATCTCGGGGTATACATACAAGTTTAAACTGAACGTTACTCTCAATTCTATTTTTCAATTATAATTTTTTGACAGCTTACCCCGAGATAAGTTTAAAATAACTGGTTTTTTGATCTCCTTCCGAGATTAACAAAATCGGTGAAGTAGTTCCGAAGATAGGTTGAAGGTCCAAAAATGTGGATCTGCAAGGGTCGGTGAAACTTTTTCGCAAATATCTCAGCATGTTTAGCACGGAAGTTGTTCATTTTGCTGTCAAATGGAAGCATTTGATCTCAGAAAACTGAGAAAAAATTTTTGCCAGTGGTTTGGGTACTCGGACCAATGGAATAGACGAAATTGAGTTTCTTGGCCATGTACGAAAGCAGAAGGTTTTTTGTTTATGTTTGCTCAACTATGCAATGTATATTGCAATGCGTGTTTCAGAGTTTTAAGAGAAAATGACGCAATCCAGGTAAATGACCACTTGTAGAATTTTGCGGGATGACCCCATACCTCTAAAACTGTGGCAGTTAGAAAGTTGCTTCCAAAGGCGGAGTTGTAGAGAATTAAATTTTAGTGAACACTTGTTTCAGGGTTTTGAGAGAAAACGTCCCAATACTGGGATATGACTCTTTTCTAGAATTGATAGGGATGACTCATATCTCTAGAACTATGGCATTTAGAAAGTTGCTTCCAAAGATAAAGTTGTAGAGAATGAAATTTTAGAGAACACGTGTTTCAGGGTTTTAAGGAAAAAGGGCCAAATCCTGGTATATGACCACTAGCCAAATTCTTGTCAGACCGACTTGTCTTTTTTTTTTCTTGAGGAGTAGCTTTTCTGGCAGATAATTTAACGTAGTTCTACGTTTTCCGAAAAAATTGGGTGTTCATGCCTGACACGCGACTTTTCTTCTTCTATTCTAAAGTATTAGTTAGAGTAAGGCGGATATAGTTGGTCTCTTTCTGACCAACGCTTTAGAATAGAAGAACGAAAGTCGCGTGCCGGGCATCAAGACACGATTTCTTAGAGAAACGTCCTTCACAAACGTTGGCAGACGTCAAAATATCTGTCAGAAAAACTACTCCGCAAAATGAAAAAAAGAATTTGGTCCGACGAGAATTTGGCTAATGATAACTTCTAGAACTGGGAAGGATGACTCGACTGATATCACTAGAACTATGACAGTTAGAAAGTTGCTTCAAAAGGCAAACTTGGTGAGAAATACATTTTAGAGCAACTGTTTTCAGGATTTTTTGGAAAAACTACGTTGGTTCTGTTTGTGATATGTCTCAATGGTCTCAGATGTCATAAGACATACTTCGGAAGGGCTTTTGACATTGAATTGGATAATTTCTGTGGATCTTTCAAACTCTGACAACAATATTGGTTGCTCATTTTTATTTAGTTACGTTCGAGTCTTTTTGAAACATCTATTTTGTTTTCCGTATCTATTCGGTATGGAGGCCCGTATGGAGGGGCTGCGCCCTCCCTGGCACAATTGAATTAGTATCAAAACTCCGTCCCAGCACAATTATTTGGATATCAAAACTCTACAGACCCGATTACACGCGGCGCTACATGAAGACTGACATTCTTACTTAATTAATCCTGATGTTGCGGTAGGACCATCAATCATAGGTTGTCATCTCAGACAGGTTGACAGGTTTTTGGTGGCAACAAGAAGGCTCACGTAAGTATTTAAATGATGAATGGGAAAGAAACAAAGAATTCAAGTATCTTTGTTTCAAAATCAACAAAGTTGTCGTCCCAAACTGATCAATCTAGGCCATTCTCAACGAAAAGTGGGAGATCCATTATCCTCGTTACGTCGATATCATGAACTAAAAATAGGCGGCTCCAAATGTCAAAATTCTCAAAAAGTATTTAGTCTACGCCTAATGTCAAGTGCATAGAATGTTTGTTAAGAACCTTCCTTATAATGAATCCTTTGGTTCAAGAATGTCGCCTGAAGTGATTAAGCAGAAGTGCAAAAACTTCGATTTAATTCCAAAGAACAAGTGAAGGCGTTAAAAATTCTCGCTTGCGGTGTTATACTTGTGGTATCAAGATACAATTTCAATTTTTATGGCAAATTGTATAAAATTTCTCTCGATTTCTCGAACTCTCCATAAAATATTTGCTCTGATCGGAGAACAATATGCGAAATTAACTAAAGTCATACGTGTCCATACGGGCGACTCCCCCTAACTAATATTTTTTTTAAAGCTAAAATATATACCGAGATGCTGGCGTGGTGTAAAAGTGGTCTTCATAATGAAGCCAGGAAAAACCGATTACTCCCTCGCAGAAAATTTTAGGCCAATAAGTCTCACATCCTTCATGCTAAAGACTTTAGAGAAACTTATCTATAAATACCTTAGAGACCAGAGGTTAAAAAAATGCATAGCAAACAATACGCTTATCAAAGCGGTAAATCTACAGTGAACGCTCTCCACAACATAGTGGAAAATATAGAGCTGTCATTGTCTGTGAGCGAATACGTGATAGCTTGTTTTATAGACATCTCTGGAGCTTTCAATCATGTTACGTATGCAGCTATAAAGAGGGCCTGTCAAAAATTTGGAATAGACCCAGTTATCGCTGGTTGGATAGAAGCAATGCTACAAAATAGAGTAGTTTTTGCCTACTTTGACACATGTAAGTTAGCGGTCTCAGTATCAAAAGGATGCCCTCAAGGTAGGGTACTCCCACCACTGTTATGGTGCTTGGTAATCGATGAACTCATCGCAATATACTGAACAATAAAGGCTTCCAGACGGAAGGCTTTTTTTT
>CM055405.1:37347307-37369590 GCA_029228625.1 Pseudolycoriella hygida | reverse complement strand
GGGTGAGGAAACCTTCAAAAGGCACCTGGTCCTCCTGGCCCCAGGTAGTGTTGGATTTTTACCAACTAAAACCTCCTTCCTTGATCGCCACGCTCTCGTCTCCCCGGAACCGCCTCACAGCATTACTTCGGGGAGGGGCTGTGCTTTCGCACCTACTTTCTCAGATCAACTGCCAGTCGTCGTTGATCGTCTCTCCATGCACTTTGTAGCTTCACCATTATCTTCGCAATTGCGTTGTCCGCTACTTTCCACACTTCTTCGTCGCGACACATTTCCGATATTATGTTGTCGGCGTTTCCGTCTGGCCTGCTCGCGGCTATCAGCTCACATCGCTCCTGTTCAAAACGGGGACAGACAAACACAACGTGCTCTGCAGTTTCTTCCTCTTCAACGCATGTCACGCAGAAAGGTGATTCCGCGTGTCCAAACCTATGCAGGTACGTCCTGTAGCACCCATGACCCGACAGGAACTGCGTCAGGTGGAAGCTAACCTCTCCGTGTTCCCTATTTACCCATGTGGTTACGTCCGGGATAAGCCTATGAGTCCATCTTCCATTTTCCGCGGAGTCCCACTCTCGCTGCCATTGACTCAGTGATTCGACTCTTACTTGTGCCCTCACTGTTTTGGTGTTTTGGCCCCCCCTTTCCTTCAATCTGTGGCATTCACTGTCTTCCATCAGCATTATGCATATAGGCATCGTTCCGGCTATCACACATACCGCTTCCGAGGAAATCGTTCTGTATGCGCTTGCTACCCTTATGCTTGACAACCTCTGGGTTTTTATCAACCTCCTACGGTTCCTCTTTGTGTCTAACGCCCTTATCCACGCTGGTTCCCCGTAGCGCAGTATCGATAGGGTAACACTTGCTAGGAGCCTCCTTTTACTGCTGCGCGGTCCAAACCCATTCGGCATTATCATGGCCAGTGCTGCATTGGCTTTCATTGCCTTTTCGCACGTATAATCTACGTGGGCATTAAAGTTTCCACGATCGTCGAACATGACTCCAAGGTGTTTTAGCTGGCGAGTGGATGTGATCTCGTTCCCCTCGATGTTCATTACAATCCGCTCAGTTTTCCGACAATTGCTCACGAGCATGATCTCGGTTTTCTGATGGGCCAGCTTCAGTTTAGCCATTGTCATCCAACTTTCTACAGTTTCCAACGCCTCTTTCGTGACGACTTCCACCTCCAACTTTGACGTTCCGGTAACTATGAAAATTAGGTCGTCGGCAAAAGCAATCGTCGTAACCCATCTTGGCAGCTGCAGCCGCAGCGCTGCGTCGTACATCGTATTCCACAGCGTTGGTCCTAATATGGATCCTTGTGGAACACCAGCTGTGATGTCTACCATCTTTTGCCCTTCCCTGGTATCGTACATTAGCACCCGTCGTTCGAAATAGCTTTTCATTACCCTGCAGAGGAAATCGGGGACTCTCATAGCATGCATTGCCTTAGCTATCTCCGTCCAGCTTGCGTTATTAAAGGCATTTTCAACGTCTATCTTCGTTATAACGCAGAAGCGGTTCCCTGTTCTTCTTTTCTTTCGCGCCTTGTCGGCAATCTCCATAACTCTTTCTATTGCTTCGATCGTCGATCTTCCTTTTCGAAATCCGAATTGGTCGTCGGACAGTCCGTGCTCACCCTCTGTGTTTTTGTGTAATCTGTTCCGGATCATGGCCTCCAGCAGTTTCCCCATACCATCCAGCAAACATATAGGTCTATATGATGGTTCACCTTGTGGTTTCCTTGGTTTTGGTAGTAGGACCAGCTTCTGTTTCTTCCATATATCAGGAAAATTTCCGTCGTCGAGGCACTTCTGCAATGTCAATCTGAGCATGTCCGGCTTTATGCATGCCGCCGTCTTCAAAGCTACATTGGGGATCCCATCTGGTCCTGGCGCCTTGTTATTTTTCAGCTTGTTGACAGCCGTCTGAATCTCTTCTATAGTGATCACCCGGTCCTGTCTGTCTTCAATTTCATCGTCGTAAGGAGTTTGCGGCCATGCGACCTGTTCATGTTGCGGGAATAGCCCTCTCACTATGGCTCCTAGCTTCTCAGGACAACTTTCTTTTGGCACTGATGAACCTCTAATTTTTGTCATCGCTATCCTGTACACGGTTCCCCATGGATTTGCGTCAGCTTCCTGGCACAGCTTCTTAAAGCAGTTTCTCTTGCTAGCTCGGATTACCCGCTTTAATGTTAGTTTTGCCGTACGATGTTCGTCTCGCCTCGCGGCTCTGGCACTCTCACTTTTGGCCCGCTGCATCCTCCTTCTTGTCCTGAAGCAGTCTGCGCGCAAGAGCCTAATTTCGTCGTTCCATCAAAATGCCGATTTTCGTTTATTCTTCGGTTCTATCCTTCTTGGCATCGCTACGTCGCATGCATGCACCAATACTTTCGTCAATTCTTCTGCCGATTTCTCAACGCCTTCGTCTTCTGATTGGAGGTATTCCTTGAAAGCTTCTTGATCGAAATTTCTCGTCTTCCATCTCCGCTCCCTTACTTGATTCATCTGCCTTGCCGCCACCGTACTCTTTTTCAAAGTGTACCTCAATGCCTGGTGGTCGCTGTATGTGTAGCTTTCATCCACTCGCCAATTCAGACTGGGTACTAGTGTTGGACTACAGAATGTCACGTCAATAATCGACTCTCGTCCATTCTTGCGGAAAGTAGTTGTGTTTCCCACGTTTACCAAAACCACATTCAGTCTAGCTAGCGCTTCTTGTAGAATGAAGCCTCTTTCGTTTGTAAATCTACTGCCCCACTCAACTGCCCATGAGTTAAAGTCGCCTCCAATGTTGACTGGGCTTAATCCCGTTAGCTCTCCTGTGAGTAAGTCTAACATTCGTTCAAGCTGTTCAATCGTCCATCTTGGTGGTGCATAACAGCTGACAATATACACTCCGTCAATTTTCGCAATCACGAATCCTTCGTGGGTGCCTGATACAACTTCTTGTATGGGATACTTTCCCGTCGTCAATATTGCGGCCATCCCGGCGCTGTCAACAGCCCAGTTACCGTTGTTTTTATTAATTCGGTACGGTTCTGCAATAATTGCTACGTCACATTTTTGCTCCGCTGTGGCTTGCCAAAGAAGTTGTTGTGCCATGTCACAATGATTAAGGTTTATTTGGATCACTTCCATTCTTGTCCCGTCTTTGATTTAAGCGCCTGTTTATAGACGGGGCATCTCGCTCCACCCGTCACGTGGTCATTTTCTGACGTGCACAGCAGGCATTTTGGTGGTTTCGTGCAATCTCTTGCTAGGTGGTTTTCTTCCCCACATCTCCTGCACAACTTGGATCTATCTTCGTTCTTGCAGTTCCTTGCTTGGTGTCCAAAGTCCATGCACTTAAAACACCTTTCCAACTGCTGGGCTTCCCTCAACGGGCATACGGACCAGCCCACCTTTATCTTACCGATTTTCAGAATCTTAATCGCTGCGTCCACTGAAAGTTTTATTTCCGCCGTTTGGAGTTCGTCTCTCGTTTTTCTCATACGTATCGTCATGGAATCTATCTCGTCATTTATATTACCTTGCTCTTTCAGGGCTTTTCGAAGGTCTTCGCTTGGCGTGATTTCGTCCATATACCTACATTCAATCGTGGTCATGTGGGACAACGCTCTCACTTTTGCTGCTTCGCCCAGTGACTTCTTGACTAGTTCTTTATAATCTGCACTTTTAATTTCTGGGCCCTTCTTGAGTTCAAACAGCATTTCGCCTTTGTGCGTTCGTCTTATTCTCGAGACATTTTCACCCAGGTCCTTGAGGTCTGGGTCTTCTTTAATTTTTTTGAGGATATCGGCGTACGTCATTCCTGTTTCTGCCGCCACTATTAGAGCATCAGCGTTAGGTCTCAGACTTCTAAGCTTTTGCTTCTCGCTCTTCCCTTTCTTCTTTTTTCTCACCTCTCTCCACTCGCTTATACTGGGCTTCGGTGTTTGTGCATCCAGTCTGTTTGTGGTCCTTTCATTGTTTCTCCTGTCCCTTTTACTCCTTTTTGCCGCGCTTCTTGGAGTGGGCGTAATATCCGGTGTTTGTCTTCTTTTTGTCGAGAGCGGGGTGGCTAGCACCTCGATACCTTCGCCAACTTCAGTAACTTCGCCGACTTCAATTCCTGCTCTCGTCTTCTTGTAATTTGCTTCGAATCTCCGCATCCTCCACGGCTTATCTTCCTGTTCCACTTCGTTTAGGCAGGCTCGAATGCTGATCACCTTCGTCTTAATGTCTTTGTGCACGTTATTTTTATTTTGTATAAATTCGTGTAACTCTTTCACCATCTTTTTAACTAGCTCCAATTTTGTCTGCTTTGGTTCATCGTTGTCGTTGTTGTGGAGAACGTCTGTGTGGATAACCTCTATACTTCTCGCTTCCCTTCCCGGTGGCGACCTCGCCACTTTCGATCGTCTTGCGAACACGTCAAATAGCTGAACCTTCGATTGATCCATCCGCTGATCCTCCGATTTCCTCTGCTGATTTCCCTGTTGATTTTCTTGTTGATTTTCTTTTAACTCCTTCCCTTCCTTTCCTAATTCCATGCTGTTGGGTCCCCCCTCCAAGCCGCTATCTCCAACTCGATTATGTAGTTACCTTCGTGATCTCATGGTTATCTATGCAAGCAGTGAGGCCATGCTAGGGTTGACACGGTCCTTCATGGGGCACCGCGTTCAGAGCCAGATCGGTATTAGTCAGGAATGTTCATCTGAGCCTACACCTCCTTTTCACAGGACGAGCTTTCGAGACGGAAGGCTTCTCAGATGATCTAGCTACACTAGTCAGGGGAAAATACGTAAACGTACTATGTGATCTCCTATAAACTATATTAAATATAGTGTCTAAATGGTGTGATGGGAACGAACTAAGTATAAGTCCAACAAAAACTTAAATGATCTTATTTAACAGGAAAAAGAAGCTTTAAAAATCCCAAAGGTTAATGGCATAAAAATAAATCTTGTGACTTGGATCAAATACTTCGGTATTATTTTAGACTCGTGACTCTATTGGATTGCCAATTTGGATGCTAGACTACAAAAAGCAACCATTGCCCAGTGGTAATGCCGTAGAGGTTATAGCAAATCATGAGGTCTTTCGCCAAAGGTTATATTCTGGATATACACAACCATCATCAGGCCTATGGTAACGTATGGCTCTTTTCTGTGGAACCATATATGTAAGCTTGAGTATGTACAAACTAAGTTAACAAAATTTCAAAGCTATTACTGGGGCATGGAAATCTTCACCTACAGCGGCTCTAGAAGTGTTACTGAACTTACCTCCTTTGCATATCTACATAGAAACGAAGGCCATAGCTACACTTGACAGATTAGCAAAAATGAACAGCGACAGGCTCAGAATCATAGACCACGCTAACATATGGTTCATAACAATCAATAGAGATCCTTCAGACAAAATAATCTCCGAATTCAGATTTGACAGTATGGTACAGTATGGTATACAGATGGCTCACTCATAAATAAATCAGCAGGTGCAGGACTGTACTGTGATAACCCAGTTACAGAAATGTCCACTGCACTGGGAAGTTATTCCTCTATCTTCCTAGCTAAACTAAGAGCCTTACTGGAAAGTGCTCACTATAATAGGATGCAGAACAAATCCAATGAAATAATATTTATTTGTTCAGATAGCCGAGCTGCTTTAAAGGCTTTATCGTCATTTAATTTCACTTCGGCGCTATCTCTGGAAACCTGGGAAGCACTCAATGAGCTGGCAGCATGGGTACTGAGTAACTCAAAAATCAAAGGAATTGAGAAAGCGGATGCTCTAGCAAGAAACGGAGCTCTCAGCTCACCCATAGGTCTGGAGCCTATAATGGGTACTCCAAACTCCACTAATAGACAAAAAATTAGACAGATTAGAGTAGGTATGTTCTCGAAACACTGGATAAACACCCCAGGGTGTCGGGAAGCTAAAAATTGCATTCGAATTAATAAGAAAAACTCAAAATACCTAATCAATCTTAGCAGAACTATTAGACTGAAAATATTTACGGAAGTTTGACAGGACATAACGGTTTCAACAAACATCTTACAACCATAGGCTGCGATCTGTGTGGTTATCATACAGATACAGCCGAACACTACCTTTGCAACTGTCCGGCTTTCATCACAAGTAGACGGAAGTTCTTAGGAGGCTTCCTAATCAATTATAACACGATTAAGAACTTGCGTCCGCAGGACATCCTTAACTACATTAGTAGTACGGGAAGGTTCAGCTGATTAGCAATAGTAAACACAATAGGCAGAAAAGGTGGCCTACGTGCGCGTTCGGGCACTTGTAACTGAACAACTATATTAATAAAAAACCATTATTTTAGATCGAGCTACGAATCTGACGTAACGAGTCTTTGCTTATATTTTGATTAATGATTTTCTTCTTCTGCAATGTTTCTACTAAAGTTTGTGATTTTCTATTAAAAAGCTTCTCAATTGTAGAAAGCTAACGTTAACATTTTGATTTTCCTGCTATTTTCAGCTGACATGGTTTACATTTGTGAGTAGAAGGTATGCGCACAAAATGTCATTACTTCGAATTGGATATTTTTCGCAATATACACATACCTTTTTGTCATTAAAAAATGTCAAAAAAATGTTGATTGCTGTTGTTGACAAGAAGTGGTTCGTAATATTATTTTTATTTTTGACCCTAAACACATTTTTGGTATCAAGTACGAGCGATAATAGTGACGAAACTATTTTAGAAGGTAAATGTTTGCCGTTTTATTTTTTGTAGTACGAACTATCACAATCTTAACCTTAAAACAATGACGTGTCTTTCGGCTAATTTTGTTTTTGAATTCTAAAGTGTCCAATTATCACTATATTTGATTTGATTATCGATATTTGTATGTATGTACAGTCAACCAAGGGCTTATAGATTTAGGTCAATTGTTAAAAATATTATACGGATTCGCATCGGCTATTCATGTATGGTCGCAAAGATTAGGACCTATATCAATTTAAAAGCGTGGTTGTCGTTAATTGACATTAAAAGCTTACGTTGGATTGAATGCGTTCATATCCTCTTAGAATTTGTTTACCAAGATCATTCGAAAGCTTCATTGAACGGTCAATGAACGACTTTTTCGTGGACCTTCGGCCATTAGAATCCTTACAAATTGTGCGATGTTACATGGACATCATTTCAGTACAAACAGCGCAATTTTCTCTTACCGAACTAATTCCATTGTTCGAACAATGGAATTCCCAGAAAAGCTTCCACTTCCAGTATGAAAAAAATAATTTTCGCAGCCGAGTGCAGTTTACTCCTTGTGACTGTTATTTTAGACTCTTGATAAAATTGGAATGGCGTGGAATGCAATATATAGAGGCTCTATGTAAACCATTTACATTCCCAGATCGTTTGAAATCAGGAATGCAAGCAATGCGTGTTATTGATTAACAAAATTATCCTAAGATGTCGTGAAAGATAGATTTTTCGATATTCCACTTTCCAATTATCACTAAAATTACTATAGTGAGTCGATTCAGGCAGTAGATTCAACTGTTGGTTATATTTTGAAATGTGACATATTACATTCACCAGTGCAAATCAGTGAAGGTCGGTACATAAAGTAGAACTTACAACGAGTCACATTTAGGTCATTTCGCGCAAAAATGTAAAATTGAACTTTGGAATGGCTTCAACTGAGTAAACGACGAAAAACCGAGATTTTCTTTGTAAGCAAAACATGCTCAGGACACGTTTCTGGGGCTCTGTTCCATACAACCAAATAAAACTTTTTTTGTGGATCGAGCAGCTCAAACCGTTCTTACTTATCACCCTGCCGGAATGACATTTTAGCGTGATAGTGAAGAATTAAACATATGCAAGGGAACCGTACGTATCAGAATAGATGTGGCAAACAGAGTTGATGTTACGAAAAGACGAACGTATTAAAGTAATTATTGCCTTAACTCTTAAGTGTATGAAATTACGTCCGCATTAAATTGTATTGGAAATTGCGATAGGGCAATATTGAAAAACGCGCCCGAAGCAACGGTGTAAAAAAATGATCACCTCAATTTTCTCTACCTAAGGACAGACCCAGGGCGCTAAGGAGAGGGCTCGGACAAATACTTCATAAAATATTTTACCTCAATTTTCTCTACAACTCAGCAAGGAGCAATTTTTTTGTTTAGGGCCGACCTTAGGAGCGACCTACGGCCATAAGGAAATGCCTCGGACGCATACTACCGTGAATAAAAATGTTTCCCTCAATTTTTTCTCTACAACACAGCAAACAAATTTTTTTTTGTCAAAAATCGACTTTAGGACCGACCTGAGGCCCACTTGAGCCCCAAGGCACCAGACCCAAATTTATTTTTGAATATAATTCGGTACTCGGTTACCTCTCAAAAAGAAAAAGAATCAACAAAATCGATTAGGATGTACGTAAACAAACACTTTGGGCACTAGTAGAAATTCAGTTTTAGGGTCCTGGCTGAGCCCAAAAAAACTTCTTCCATAAATTGTGAGACATTTTTAAACCTTTCCATTAATTTTTTTTTGAAAATCGGAAGAGTTTTACTCGAGTTATGTACAAAAAAAAGTAGGGCCCTAGCAGAGATTCGTTTTTAGTGTCCTATCTAAGTCCAAGGGCCTATTCTCAAAAGAGTTTCTTCTACATATTGTTGGGCTTTCATAGATTAAAAAAAATTATGGAAATCGGAAAACATTTACTCGAGTTATGTATAAAAAAGACCAAATACCACTTTAACGGACCAGACCCAATCCCATAAAAGATTTTTCGATTTTTCGAAAAAAAAAGGTTTAGAAAATCGGTTGAGCTTTACTCTCGGCTTTACTCGAGTTATCGAGTTAACCGACGGACGCACGAACATTTTTAGACCCGTACTAAGGATGAAGTTCTTCGAAAAGGGGTCTATTTCGTTTACCAAGATGTTTTAACCAGTCGAATTTCGACCCGGAAGTAGGGGGGAACGGAACTGCTGAAGATGAGCGGTGAGGAATTGTCGAAAGTGATGTATGAGTTGCCTGATGAGTGGTTAGAGGGTGCCATTTTACCTCTACACAAGAAAGGCGATAAAACCGAATGCGAAAACAACCGTGGAATTGCCTTGCTAAAGACTAAATCCGCTGGCTGAGAGTGTCATTGGAGAATATCAAGGCGAATTCAGACGAGATCGTCCAACAACTGGCCAATTATTCACACTTCGTCTGATTCTGCAAAAGGGCAGAGAATTTCAAGTCCGGACGTATCATCTTTTCATCGACTTCAAACAAGCTTACGACAGGACCAAGCGCATGGAATTGTATGAGGCGATAAAGGAGCTGGGCTTTGAAACAAAGTATATTCGTCTTGTGAAAGCGACATTGGACAGCACCAGATGTCGTGTCAAGGTGCAAAACGACATGTCAAATGTGTTTGCTGTTAAAGAAGGATTGAAGCAGGGAGACGCGCTATCCTGCTTACTTTTTAACTTGGCTTTGGAAATCGCATCCAAACCAACAAAACGCTGGTGAATGGAAAAGTACAAGTTCTAAGCTTTGCAGAAGACTTGGACCTCGCCAGTCGTACACATGCAGTAGTAGTTGACACTTTCACAAAACTGAAAATCCAAGCTGAGAGGATGGGTTTGATGTTAAACGAATCTAAAACCAAGTACATGAAGACCGAGTCGAACCCGGTAGTCAATCAACAAGGAGACACGATATGCATTGGAGAGTTCAACCTCGAGGTGATGGATGAGTTCATTTATCTTAGAGGATTGATACGGTCAGATGGTGATAATAAACCTGAAATTCACAGACGTATCATCGCTCCAAGCAGCAATAGCAGGTTATGGTCTAATTCAACATCTACGCTCTAAGTTAATATCCAAGAAAACGAAGTGCCATATTTACAAAACACTTATCCGTCCAGTATTGATCTACGGATGCGAATCTTGGGCGATAAAAAAAAGTGATGAACAGTTGCTCCTAACGTTTCAGCGCAAGGTATTCCGCACCATATTTGGAGCGATGCGCGAGGGGGAGAGGTGGCGACGGCGACATAACTTTGTATTTGAACGTGATTTTTGGCGAGCCGGATATAGCGGCGGTGGTGAAAGTCCAAAGGTTGAGGTGAGCACGCATGGATAAAAACAGAGCCCCCTCAAAATTATTTCGCAACGATCCAGAAGGGCAAAGAGGAGTTGGTCGATTGATGGCGTCGAACAAGATCTTCGCACACTCGGAATAAGAAACTAACAACACGCGGCGCACGACAGGCAGCGTTGGATCGGAATTCTCCAGCAGGCCAAGGCCCACAAGTGGCTGTAGGGCCGAAAAAAAAAGTAAGTAGGGGGGAGATGACGAATCAGCAATAAAAAAATGTCCGTACGTCCGTAAAGCTCAACCTCTTTTCCGATTTAAAAAAAAAATTATAATCGAAAGGTCTAGGTATGTCTCACCTTTTATGGAAGAAGATTTTTTGATCAGAAGCCCTTGGACTCACACTGAGTTTCTATCCTAACCGGTTTTGTTGAGGTAACCGGAGTACCGATTTATATTTAAAAACAAATTTGGGCGCGGTGTCTGTGCATAAGGCTCAAGAGGGCCTCAGGTCGGCCCTAACCAAAGAAAATTGTTTTTGCTACGTTATAGAGCAAATTGAGGGAAAGATTTTTGTCTATGGAAGTATGTGACAGATGCCTCCACTTAGGACAGCAGGTCGGTCCTAAGGTCGGCCCTTGACAAAAAACTGGTTTTTTGCAATGTTGTAGAGAAATACAATTTAATGCGGACGTAATTTCATACACTTAAGAGTTAAGGCAATATTTACTTAAATGCGTTCGAGTCTTTTCGTAACATCAACTCTGTTTGCCACATCTATTCTGATACGTACGGGTTCCTCGCATATGTTCTACTTTAAATTCATTACCGACACTCGGTGACAAAAGGCGTAGTTTGTATGGAGAATATATAATTTTCGCGAAAATCGTTTGCCCCTCGGGAGTTACCTTCCATTAAGCCCTCAAGCCAAAAACAAATTTTCTCCATATATAAAATATGTCCCGTTTGAAACGATTTGGGAAAAAGTTTTCTAACAAATCAACAAAAATTTATTAAAAGTTTCCTAAAACTCCCTAAATTTCGCAAATTTCCAAATGTTAGGATTGGCTGCGGGTGGATGTGTTAATCTTTTCGAATCAAAGACTTGATATGGCGGCTGGCTTCACCAGATAGAGTAAAAATGTTAGCAAATGTCACTATCATTTGGCATTTCGTCACCATAACATAAAATGAAAATAAAGAAATTCTTCATATAATTTGTTTTATCAGATTTATAGTCTGTTTGTGGGGAACCCAGCCGCTATATCATGTCTTTGATACAAAAACTCTATTCAAATGAAGTTGACTGCAATTGCGATCGAAGCTAACTTCATGCGACCATGACGGGGAAGAAATATCGAGACGTGTCAGTCATTTGTTGTCATGTCAGTTGTGAAATGCAGCTAATTTTACTGACAATTCAAAAAGTATCTGTGATTGTAGTGGTAATATTTTTTCACTATTTAACCTCATACACCCCATACACCCTGGTTTAAATCTTTACAACACCGAAAAAACAGGGGAAACTAACAAATTACCGAAATGGTATTTTTACGAAATCCAACAGTATTTTATTCTGTTGAACAGTACAATACGATGGAATGTGGAAAGCGGGCTAGTCTACAGCATGGTAGTATTTAATGCAAACGAATGGAATAAGTGGTGACAAGACGTCTTGTCACCATTTTCTCCATTCCGTTACGTTACATGCTGCCATAAAATAGGTTAACCCGCTGGGAACACATTCGATCATATTGTATTTCATTGTAACGACGACGACGTTAAAAGTTAATTCCTTAAGTTTTTGACATTCCAAACATTCTGTCAAAACCATTGAAATAGTATATTTCAACATACCCCAATACACACGAGATGTGTACATACGCGCGGGCGAAGCGATTAGAATCCGTAGATCTGATGCTTGCGAAGTGATTAACAGGTAGCTTGAAAAAATTGAATTGAACAATTCAAAGACAAACATGAAGTCATAGACTTTTAGGTTAAATACATCAATGCACGTGTTTGTTGATCGAATGTGGTTCAGAATCATAAATTTTTTCCAACTATCTGTCAATCGCTTGGCAAACATCCCACCCACGGATTTCATTAATAATATTTGGGTCCAATGCTAATTTTCAGCTAAAAATTATTGAAAAAATAGGTTTATCAATGGCTTTGACGGAGTTATTTGGATTGTCCAAAAATTAGGAAATTAACTTTTAAGCGCTGACTAACTTTTCTGCCGTAATTTGCATAAGAAATTTAGTGCGAAAGAGAGAAAAAAAATCTATGCAAAAGTCCATACAAAATTTTTTGTCTCTTTCACACTAAGTTTCTTATGCAAATTAGGGCAGTTTTAACGTCGTCGTCAGTTTCTCTACTGTTCGATAGAATTAAATACTGTTGGATTAACTCCCCTCTTTTTTTGCGTGAAGTAATATTGCACATGAAGTTTGCTGCAGTTGCGTACAAGTCAGCTGATTTTTGAACTTTTCGATGAATTCAGCTGATTTTGGTTAATTATTTTGTGAATGAAATGAGCTATTTTTTTGCAATAGTTAACTTCGATCGCAATGCAGCTAACTTCATTCGAATAGTATTTGTACAGAGTAACACCACCGTTTTACTGGTCCTTTTATTAGTCCTGTGAGTTTTCGCAGTTACAGCTTAGGAAAATGTAAGACGTTACAAAGTGAATTCTATTTATTTAACTGAATTGTTCAACTGTCACAAGTAAGAGGTTTCTATGATTTTTACTAAATTGATTTAGTTTAGATAGATGACTCGATTAGAATTATGGATTTCTCACACCTCCCCTTAATTTTATCAACATACAAATGGAGAATAAAATTATAATAAATCCATATTTGCTCGATGTTTCTCAAATAATACTCGACCCAGCCCTTTCGTCATGATGTCTGCTATTTGATCAGTTGTTGGTATATACTCTAATTGGACCTCACAATTTGAAATGACGTCCCGAATAAAATTGAACTTTACATCGATGTGCTTCATTCGTTTGTTTTCGTGTGATGACTCAGCAATAGTAATACAGGACTGATTGTCCTCATAGATTTTTGTTGGTAAGTCACTTTCGATTCCAAGTTCTTTTAACACGCCCCGAATCCATTTCTCCTCACAAATCGCTTCCGCTAACGCCATGTATTCGGCTTCGGTGGATGACAGTGCAACTGTCAATTGTTTCCTTGATGTCCAGCTAACCGTGTTCCCGAATACTTTGAATACGTATCCAGACGTTGACTTTCGATCAGTATGATCACTTGCCCAATCGGAATCGACATATCCAACCAACGGTTTAGCATCCATGTGCCAACGATATTCCAATTTTATTGTAGTTGATCCCTGAATGTATCGAAGTATACGTTTTGCGTGACTGTAATGACTATCATCGTAACAGCTTTGAAATCGGCTGAAATAATTGGTAGCAGCACACAAGTCTGGCCTCGTTGATATAGCCGCTTAGGTCAAGCATCCAATCAACTCTCGATACGGCTCACTTGAACATATTTCGGTATCGCCCTTCTCCAATTTCAAACGGCTTTCCATTGGCGTAGCAACCGGTTTTGATTTGTCCATTTCAAATTTACGTAGGACTTTCTTCAGGTAATGTTGTTGATCCAAGCTGATTGAACGATTTTCCATATTTCGTTGAATATGAATCCCCAGAAACGATTTTGCATTTCCCAGGTCTGTCATCGCAAACTCTTTCTGTAGCAAAGCCTTGATCGTTCGGATTTTCTTTATGCATTTCGACAGAATTAACAAATCGTCGACGTACTGTTGAGCTGATAAAGCGATTTGTGCGTCGTCAAACCCATATCGATTCGGTGGCCGACGATTTCTCTCACTCCGCCGGATACGTCCATCGTCAATCGAATTGTCTCGTTCCGTTCTGATATTTGCGTCATCAAAACTCTCTGGCTCGGAATCCTTGTCCGAAAACGTAATCTCTGCAACTTTCGATCGATTCAAAATTGACTTTTCATCAAAAATCACATTCCGTCCAATGACCACTTTCCGCTCTTCGATATTCCATAGTCGATACGAATTGTTTGCTGCGTACCCAAACATGATGCACTTCGACGATTTTTCTTCCATCTTTTTTCGCTTCTCAGCTGGTATGAGATTGTAGCAAACTGTACCAAATACACGTAAATTTGAAATGTTCGGCTTCCCTCCATACCATAATTCTGCTGGCGTTTTCGTCGAAAATTGTTTTCCAAATGCACTGGTCGGACAACGGTTTCGTATGTAATTCGCAGTCAAAACAGCTTCCGTCCAATATTTTCGTTCGATTCCACTTGCCAATAACATAGCCAAAGCTTTTTCTTTCAGAGTGCGATTCAAACGTTCCGCAACCCCATTCATCTCGGGATTGTATGCGACGGTGTACTCCATTTGAATTCCTTTAGTTCTGCAAAATTCTTTAAATTCGTTTGAAACATACTCACCGCCGTTGTCGCATCTCAATCTCGCAATTTTGTAACATATTTTCTTGATCTTGCAACAATGCAACGCTTCTGCCATTGCGGAGAATGTTTTGAATTTTTCCAACGTTTCACTCTTCTGCCGCATACAATAAACCATTGATGCTCTCGTGTAATCATCAATAAATGTTACAAAATATTTCATGCCATCGTACGACATTTCCGACACCTCCGACACATCAGTATGAATCAATTCCAATACCCGGGATGATCTGGTTTGGTTCTTCTTTGGAAATGGTAATCTCGTTTGCTTGCTCATAACACACGACTCGCACAGTTTGTTTTCTTCACCGACAACCATCGACTTCATGCCATCAACCATCCCTTGTGTTGCCATTTTCTTCAAATCGGATGCATTTAAATGGCCCAAACGGAAATGCCATAAATTTTGTGCAGTATTGTTCCATTCCGTTTCGTCCGTGATGCCGGCGAAAACGCTTCGTTCCACGTAGAAAATGACTCGATACAGATTTCCTTTTACTTCGGCAACAAACAATGTTTCACCATCCTTCGTAATGTGTGCGAAATCACCATCGAACAGCACTTGATAGCCTTTTTTTGTCAAACTGCGAATCGACAAAAGGTTACACTTCAGATCTTTTACATACAATACGTTCTGCAGAGTCTTCGGATTCGTCTTTCCATCATTGAACGTTTTGATGGCAATGTTCCCTTGTTGTTTCGCAATAAGTTTTTCATTCTTCTTCGCAATGGAAATGTTTATGTTTTGAATGTCCTCCAGGTTCTCAAAGAATTCTTCATTATTAACCTCAGTTGCTCCCGAATCCAAAACCATTTCCAATCTCGACGAATCTTCGGCACATGACAATCCGAGATGTTCATAATTGCTCACTGTTACGTTCAGTAACGCCTTTTCGGTATTGTCCTTTTCGATCTCATCTCCAATATCTTCGAACGCACATAATATTTGTTCATCGTAATCGTAATTACATCGGCTGACTTTTGCTGCATGCACATCGTCCTTGGATTGATTCGTGTTCGATTGATTTTTCTGTTTCTCATCCGATTTTCCCGAATAATTTTTCTGAACTTTCTTCGATCGACAATTCGCTTTTATGTGACCGGCTTTACCACACTTGTAGCATATAACACTACTACTCTTTGCCTGCATAGCATTGTGCCCATCGGTTGACTTACTTGTGGAACCACCACCAAGTCCTTTGCGTTTGTTGTATTCGTCCAAAAGTCTGCTCTTCACGAATTCCAAACTCAAATTCTTCTGGTCCATCGTCTCCAGCGCTGTGACCAAATTGTCGTAACTCTTGGGCAATGTTATGAGTAGATGCACGACCACATCCAGTTCTTCCAATTTCGTTCCAGTCGACTTCAACTGACGTATCTTCGTATCGAAATTGAGCAAATGATTGATAATATCTTCATTTTCGTTGTACTTCATTGTTAGAATTTGCTTTCTCAACATGACTCGCAATGCTTTTCCGTTCGTACATACTTTCCAATGCATCGAACATTTCCTTGGCCGTTGTCTTATCCTTAACATTTTCCAGTTGGACGTCGTGTATCGTCTGGACTAAGATTGAAATACATTTCTTTTCGTTCTTTCGGATTTCGGTTTTCTTAGCCTCATCATTGGTTTTTGCGACAATGTCCTCCAACTTTTCCTGGATAAAATTCTTCAAGTCTTTTTCATCGAGTAAAACTCCAACACGATACTTCCAATGGCTAAAATTCGTTCCATCGAATAATGGAATTTTAAAACTTGTTCGATTTTCATCCATTTCGATTTAATTGCTGGGCACTATAACCTGTGAGTTTTCGCAGTTACAGCTTAGGAAAATGTAAGACGTTACAAAGTGAATTCTATTTATTTAACTGAATTGTTCAACTGTCACAAGTAAGAGGTTTCTATGATTTTTACTAAATTGATTTAGTTTAGATAGATGACTCGATTAGAATTATGGATTTCTCACAAGTCCTAATGAACAATCACCCATTTCGCGAACAGAACAACAAACTAATTTTTCTGATTTTTTTTTTTTGCAGATTTTATGATCTGTCGTCATTGTGGTGCGGATGTATCATTAAGCAATTTTCTAACCAATAAACGAGCTTCTTCATCACTTGAATCGAAGAATATATCATTATATGAGAAACAAAGTGTTCTAGTGCAACAGCTAGAAAATCCAGCAAAAGCACGATATCACATTGTTACTGTAAATATAGCATTTTGTGCAAAAATTTATACGGTACGTCAAATCTCACAAAAAAAAAATTATTTAGTTTGAATTGTTCACATTATTTTTTATTGAAAAGCAGCAGTGGCGTAGTTCACATTCTTGGTTCCCTGGATACGCGTGGAAATTGTGCCTTTGTCCTAAATGCTCGACTCACGTTGGGTGGATGTTTGAACCAATCGAAACAGCAGTCGACACTCAGATTCTGCCAACAGAGAAAGGCTTCTACGGTTTGATCGTAAGCAACGTACTGTCGGAAACATGTAAGGAATTTTCTCACAATAGATTGTCGTGTCACAGTCCATTTTCGTTTAGCTTTTCTAATATTCGCGAAAATTGCATGTTCTCCATAGAAAATGCGTTTTTTGTCGCCGAACGTCGGTAGTGAGTTTAAATTAGAACATAACCTAAACCAAAGGCTAAATTTTATTTTACGCAAGCGTCACAAAAATTTTTTTCTTACATTCTAAGGTAGTCTTACTGAGTCGTTATTAAGTGTCAAAAGTTGGCGGCCGACCATAGTACGACAGGGAGGAGGGACCAAACATCGATTGCACGTTTTACTAAAATGGTGTCAATTCGCCAATTTGACGTTGTATCTTGCCAAGTGAAGTGTCAATGAATAGGTAAGGTCCTCGCGCATCTTTTGATTGGGCGGTCGACACGGTCGCGCAACACGTTGCGAAGTTATGACCATCTAAGTGAAAGAGTGAGTTTTACTTCAAATACTTAACTGAGCGACCTCAGAACCGGTACAGTGAAGTGTATGGATTACTCATGCAAGTGAGACTATTCGCAAACATACGAGAATAGCAAATAAGTGGGACTATCCGCACACGTTTCAACAGAATTTGTACTACACACAAACAAGGAGGACTAGGAAATTTGTCCCAGTACGAAATGTTTAGAGAACAAGGTGGCTAACAAGGCTAGGGAATTTTCCCTTATACGAAATGTCACAGAGAACTAGGTGGCTAACGAAGCTAAAGTTTTCCTTATACGAAATGTGACAGAGAGCTAGGTGGCTAACAAAGCTAGGGAATTTTTCCTTATACAAAATGTCACAGAGAACTAGGTGGCTAACGAGGCTAGGAAATTTTCCCTTATACGAAATGTGACAGAGAACTAGGTGGCTAACAAAGCTAGGGAATTTTTCCTTATACAAAATGTCACGGAGAACTAGGTGGCTAACGAGGCTAGGAAATTTTCCCTTATACGAAATGTCACGGAGAACTAGGTGGCTAAAGAAACTAGGGACTTTTCCTTATACAAAATGTCACAGAGAACTAGGTGGCTAACGAAGCTAAAGTTTTCCTTATACGAAATGTGACAGAGAGCTAGGTGGCTAACAAAGCTAGGGAATTTTTCCTTATACAAAATGTCACAGAGAACTAGGTGGCTAACGAGGCTAGGAAATTTTCCCTTATACGAAATGTCACAGAGAACTAGGTGGCTAACAAAGCTAGGGAATTTTTCCTTATACAAAATGTCACGGAGAAATAGGTGGCTAACGATGCTAGGAAATTTTCCCTTATACGAAATGTCACAGAGAACTAGGTGACTAACAATGCTAGTGAATTTTTCCTTATACAAAATGTCATGGAGAACTAGGTGGCTAACGAAACTAGGGAATTTTCCTTCTACAAAACGTCACAGAGAACTTGGTGGCTAGTAAAATGTGCATTCGATGTTTGGTCCCTCCTCCCTGTCGCACTATGGTCGGCCGCCAACTTTTCACACTTGATAACGATTCAGTAAGACTACCTAAACATCTTAGAATGTAAGAAAAAAATTTCGTGACACTTACGTAAAGTAAAATTTCACCCATAACCAAAGACTCGTGCGTATCAGAATAGATGTGGCAAAAACAAAAAGACTCGAACGTATCTAAATCAAAATGAGCAAACAATTCAATGTTTAATGTTCTTTCAGAACTTTCAGAATTTAAAAGATCCATAGAAATTACCCAAGGTAATATCAAAGGCGCTACCGAAGTAAGTTTGATACCATTGATTTTGATGGCCTAAATGTTCTCCCCTGCACAATATCACGAAGGGGACCAACGCAGTTTCTCCTAGAAATCCTGAAACTATTTACTCTAAAATGTAATTCTCACCAACTTTGCCTTTGGAAACACCTTTCTACCAGACAGTGTTCTGGAGATATGAGTCATCCTTCAAACTTCTAGAAGTGGTCACATCTCGGGATACAGAAATTTTGCCGTAAAACTCTGAAACAGTTTTTTCTAAAATTTTATTTACAACTTTTTCTTTGGAAGCAAATTTCTAACTTCCATAGTTCTAGAGATGTGGGTCTTCCCTCCCAATTCTAGAAATGGTCATATCCCAAGGTTGGGCCATTTTTCCCTAAAACGTTAAAACACACGTTCCCTAAAATTTTATTCTCTACAACTTTGCCTTTGACAGTAAATCTCCATATTGCATAGTTGAGGAAATTTGAAAAAAACCATCTGCTTTCGTACATGGCCAAGAAACTCAATTTCATTCATTCCATTGGTACCAGTGTCCAGACCAAAAACCCAATTTCCTCAAAAAAATTTTCCCAGTTTAAAATGAACAATTTCCGCGCTATACTTGCTGAGACATTTGCGAAAGTTTCACCGACCCTAGAAAAACCATGTTTTTGGTCACTTTTTCGACCATATCTCCGGATTCACTTGCTCATCTTTGAACTCGAACCACATATGTATTTTCCTGGGAAAAAAATTTTAGGGTGATCGGTGCAGCCGTTTAGAAAAAAACGACAGGACGGACAAACGGACATTTTTTTCGTTGATTCGTCATCTCTAGACGATATTATTCACTCTCAACTCGATCTACTCCACGTTACAATAAAATGTCTTGTAGTAAACGTAAGTTCGTACGAGCCCAAAAAAAGTCCGAAAAAAATGTCTTCGAAAAAAATTTTCTCAGAAAAAAAGTTTTTCTTCAAAAAAAATTTCTCCAAAAAAGTTTTCCTCTGAAAAAAATTTTCTCCGAAAAACTTTTCCTCCACAAAAAAGTTTCTCCAAACAAATTTTTCTTAAAAAATTTTTCTCCGAAAAAAAAATTTCTTCGAAAAAAAAATTTCTCCAAAAAAATTTTCTCCAAAAAAATTTTCTTTCCGAAAGAAATTGTTTTACCAACACCTTCGGCTACCATCGGAACACTTCGGAATACTTTGTGGGCATCATTTAAATGTTCCAATAACAACTCAAATGTTCCAAAACTAAATGTTTTTGTTACGATGTTTATTGGTTTTGGTCCAAAAAATATTCTTTTTGTTCCAATATTGAGCACGGAATTTTCCAATAAATAATACAAATGTTCCAATATAAATTCAAACGTTCCACAACGTTTTTCGTTTTGTTCCACAAAAAATTTGGTTTGATCCAATGTGAAAAACTGAAAGTTCCAATGAAAAATAAAAGTTCTAAATCTTCATTCGTTTCGTTCCACACTAAAATGTTTTTGCTCAAATGAAATCCTTGGGTGGTCCAATTTAAAATTCAAATGTTCCAATATAAAATTATTGGAATTATTAAAATTAATTAGACGTTTCTCGTTTCTCATAATAAAATGATCAAATGGGAAAAAATATTTAGATATATTTAGCGCAGTAAATTCCAATGATAAGACGAAAATTATTTTTAATCTTAAAGACGAGAATTTTTCACAGGGTAAGAAAAATGAGGGACAAGAGCAACACTCCATCGTTGAGAGACCGTTTCAAATCAGGTCAATTTTATCCTTTTTGCCTGACGAAGGGTTGAAAAATCGCTTTCAAAAATCTTGGACATTTCATAGAACGAATGTCCGAAATTTTTTGATAAAATGTCCGAATTGATAAAATGTCCAAAATTGTCCGAAATTTTTTCAGATGAGATGTTCAAAATGTCTGAATTTTGGACACGGCGAAAAGTAGTGGCAGGCCTGCAATTGGCGTTTCCCGAAATTTTATTCTGTACAACTTTGCCTTTGAAAGTAAATCACTGTATAGCACAGTTAAGCAAATATTGACTAAAAACATCCTGCTATCGTATATGGCCGAGAAACTGAATTTCGTACATTCAATGGGTCCCAGTGCCCAAAGCACTGAGTCGATTTACACAAAAAAAAATTCCCAGTTTTGTGAGATCAAATATGCTTTCATTTGACACCAAAATGAACAATTTATTAAATATTTGCGAAAAAATTTCAGCCACCCTCAAAAATCCACGTTTTTGAACACTTTCCCGACCATATCTCCAGAACTACCTGACTGATTTTCCTCATCTTCAAACGTGAATCATGGGACATATGTACTTTTCAGGGGAAGAAAGTTTAGGGTGATCGGTTGAACCCATTTAGAAAAAAAGGTGTAGACGGACGGACGACCGGACATTTTTTTTTTGCTGATTCGTCATCTCTAGATGATAATAAATGTATCCCGTAACTCCTGCCTCAATCTACCCCATGTTACAAGAAAATTGTTTGTAGTAAACGTATAGGACCAACAATTTCGAGAAACGTTTAGAAAGTGAAATTTTGTATTGGAACATTTAAATTTTATTTTGGAACACCAAAGAGTTTTTATTTGAACAAAAACATTTTACTGTGGAACCAAACGAATAAAGTTTTAGAACTTTTATTTTTTTATTAGAACATTGATATTTCCACATTGGAACAAACCAACTTTGTTGTGGAACAAAACGGAAAACGTTGTGGAACGTTTGAATTTTTATTGTAACATTTGTATTATTTATTGGAAAATCTCGTGTTCAATTTTGGAACAAAAAGAATATCTTTTGTAACGAAAGTTTTATTTTTTTTAACCAAATAATATATCCCATACTTTGTGTCGCCTTCGGCTACCTTCGGAACACTTCGTGTCACCTTCGGTTGCCTTCGGAACACTTCGTGTTACCTTCGGTTGCCTTCGGAACACTTCGTGTCACCTTCGGTTGCCTTCGGAACACTTCGTGTTACCTTCGGCTGCCTTCGGAACACTTCGTGTCACCTTCGGATGCTTTTGGAACACTTCGTGTCACCCTCGGCTGTCTTCGGTACACTTCGTGTCACCCTCGGCTACCTTCGGAACACTTCGTGTCACCAATTCTTCTGAGTGATTTATATAACTTTTCTGAAGAAACCAACTATCTAGGTATTCTTATTTAGAATTTATCAAAAAATCAAAGATGGTGCCACTTTGACAGTTGGCAGCCATTTTCTTAAGATATAAAAAAATTCTCCTGACCAAACTCTATAATTTTCTATAAGAAACCATCTCTATAAGTAGTGTTATTCCGGAGCTAAAATTCAAAAACCGTAAAAGCATTGACGAAAATCCAAGATGGCGCTGCTATGACAGCTGGCAGCCATTTTCTTATGATACAAAACAATTCTCCTGACCAAACTCTATAACTGTCTAGAAGAAACCAACTCTGCAAGTGTTATCATTCCGGAGCTAAAATTCGAAAACCCAAAGAAGCATAATTTATACCTAAC
>CM055405.1:37315163-37334729 GCA_029228625.1 Pseudolycoriella hygida | reverse complement strand
AGATTCAGCTCAGACTCAGATCATATTTTTAACAATCTGAACCTGACCTGAAAAAATCAGGTATAAATTTTTGGATTGAGGTCGACCCAAAATGACCCATTCCGGCCCTAATTGAATGGAAGTATCCGTCATTCGACTCGTCAGGTAATTTGATTTTTACCATGAGTTACCTATACAGATGACGCTTTTCGTACCTCGAGAAACGTTACCAGTCACAGGTATAATTTTTTAATTTTTTAATCCTTTTATTAGAGTAGAGTGTTGAGAAAAGTTAAGAAAGAAACAAAAGTCAAACTTAATCTCATTGTTGATGATATTTTCATTATGGTACAATAACAAATGCTTTTACCAACAACGCGACACGAGGTGTCTTCATTTCATTTACGGCTATCACTTAATGAATATTTCCATAATTTCCGACAGGTTTTACAATCTACATAAAAAACTGCGCCACGGTGTGGTTGAACAAATTTTTACCTAAATTTTTTGCATATTCATTTTGACTTCAGAAATGTCTTTTTGGGGTCAAAATAAACAACTTTTGTTCTGGCACTAGGTAGGCGCATCGGGCGGATTTTGAAAAAACGGCAAAAAACTGTCAAAATATTCGAAAATTCACTTTTTTCGACGAAAACTCACATTTTTTATTTTTTTTTCTGGTTCTTTTAGGCGTACAATGCCTAAATCTTCGCGAAAGCTGTAAAATATTATATTTCAAAAAAAAAAATGTTTGATCCATCTGCGAAATTTTGATTGATTTTTGACCAAAAAGACATTTCTGAAGTCAAAATGAATATGCAAAAAATTTAGGTAAAAATTTGTTCAACCACACCGTGGCGCATTTAATCGACTTCTACGTTCCTCGTTCCGCCGAAAAATTGGTGTACAAGCAGTCGGTATTTGTTTCAAGCATTTCTTGGTAAGTAAATCGTTAAAATTGATTATTTCACCGATATATCGCCGTAACTGAGTATAATTTCATAAATCCTCCTAACTAGACTTCGATCAGAATCTACTACTCGATGACATTTTGCACCTTTTAGCAATAAAAATTGTGTTTGTACATTCTGTTACAATAAATGTTGGCACGCCATTAAGTGTCACGAAGCAATAAATCATTTCAAAATAAAAAGTGCCTTTACGAAAGAAGTCAACTAAAAACACCTTGCAACTTTGTTCGGAGGGTTTTAAAGAAATAATGGATGTTTTCATAAGAACTATGAGAAAGTTCTTCATTACGTTTTAATGGCTTCTAATATCGTTCAGGTGAGACATCCCTGGAAATGTTAACTTTCTGAGTTACTCGCACAATGCTTTTACATAAAAAATGATGAAAAATCTTTCATGGTAATCCAATATAGACCCGTGCGTCGTGAATGTTAAAAAAAATTTAGGGGCGGGGTAGCTTTTTTGATAACCGGTGGCGACTGAGACCGGAGAGTTCGCTTTAACAGCAGTCACGAAGTAGTTGCATACTTTTTAGACCCGTACGAAATACGAAGGTCTGATGCGTTTACTACCACGTTTGTTACATTGCGAATTCGAGCCCGGGAGTAAGGGGGAAACTTTTTTTGTTGCCTTCAGATGACAAATCAGCGAAAAAAACATAGAAGGGACCCGTACGTATCAGAATAGATGCGGCAAACAGAGTTGATGTTACGAAAAGACTGGAACGTATTTAAGTAAATATTGCGTTCACATTAGACTGTATTGGAAATTGCCCGTAGGGCAATTTTGAAAAACCCGTACGATGTAACGGTGTAAAAAAATTCTCCGAACGCACAAAATTGACCTCCAAATAGAGAAAAATGTTCTCCTCAATTTTGTCTACAACATAGCGAAAAACTATTTTTTGGGCTAGGGCCGACCTTAGTACTGACCTTAAATAGAGGCCTCGGATACATACTTCCATAGACAAAAATGTTTCCCTCAATTTTCTCTGCAACATAGCAAAAAACATTTTTTTATGTAAGGGCCGACCTTAGGACCGACATGAGGCCTACTTGAGCTCTAAGTATAGGCAAAAATTCTTCTATAAATTGTCGGCCGTGCCGAGATCTTTCAAACAAAAAAAGTTTTTGAAAATCGGAAGAGATTTACTCGAGTTATGTACAAAAAACACGTAGGGCCCTAACAAAGACTCTTTTTTAGTGCCCTAGCTAAGTCCAAAGATTCAAATCGAAAAATGTTTCTTCCACAAATTGTCGGTCATGCCCAGATCTTTCAAACAAAAAAAATTTTATGAAAATCAGAAAAGATTTACTCGAGATATGTGCAAAAGACCAAAAACCACTTAAACGGCCCTAGCTCGGCGGCCCTTGGGCCGACAGTGCCCAGATTCAATACTATAAAATATTTTTTGACTACCTTTCAGGAAAAAAAAGTTTTTGAAAATCGGTCAAGATTTACTCAAGTTATCGTGTTGACGGACAGACAGACCGACAGACGGACATTGTTTTTTTCGCTGATTTGTCATCTGGAGGCAACAAAAAAAGTTTCCCCCTTACTCCCGGGTTCGAATTCGCAATGTAACAAACGTGGTAGTAAACGCATCAGGCCTACGTACTTCGTACGGGTCTAAACAAATTTGGACCCGGTGCCTGAGCTTAGGGCTGAATTGGGGCTCAGGTCTGTTTCGATATGTTGTTGTGGAATTTAAGGAGATCGTTTTCTCCTATGGGAGTAGAAGTCACCGCGCTTTGGTTTGGCAGCGGCAGCGGCTCGAAAGAAATTCTATGTATAATTCGTCAAAAACAATTTTTCTACTTTCAAAAAAACCGATACCACAACCCCTTTTAAAATAGATATTTAACGCAGGTCCTCTTCCCTTCTTCTAAAACAAGTGATATCAGTTTGGGTGAAGCTTAAAGCTTCAGAACTCAAACAATTCTTTTGAAATATTTTCATATTCGATTAAAAAAATGCGTCACAACACAAATCACATCCCAAAAATTTAGCTTTGCGGGATGTATTGAGTAAGGGCAGCCACTTTTTTGCGTGTGAAATCTGAAAGCGCAGAAAGGAGGGTCCGGTATTTGTGACACATTTTTTTAATCGAATGTGAAAATATTTCAAAACATAACCAAAGACCCGAACGTATCAGAATAGATGTGACAAACAGAATAGATGTGGCAAATAGAATAAATCTTGCAAAAAGGTCTTTCGACCCAATAACATACTAATCTTTAAGAAATTGTGTAACCATTAACAAACCTAATCTTCCAAATATTTAAACTCTTTTAGAAAAATATTTTCCATGAACAGCCAGCTCATCAAAAGTATCTCAGATCGATATCTACCATCATCCCACCTTAATTTCCAAGACTGCTCTCTTATTGAGAAACTTTTACCAAAAATGTCGCATCTGGAGAAATATTTATCGTGATAATCTTGCATTCTATGTAGAGGCTCGTTTTGTACAATATTGCTCATATAGGTTGGAGTGTAGAAGACTGGTTTGTTCCACCTAGTGACCCTGCCATGGTTGTAGAACGATATTGACTGTTTTAGTTTTGTGTCCATACACCCATGGATGATTTTATACAGAATTATCTCGTCGTACAACATTCTTCTGACTCTCAGTGAAGTCACCTTCAATCTCTTTAGCCGATCATCATATTCAGTTTTTTGCAGGTTAAACTTGAAGAAAAACATCCTTGTATACTTCTTTTGTACTCTCTTAATGATTTTGATATGTTTCTCATAAATGGGAGACCAAACGGCGGCACAATAATCTAATCTACTTCTAACCAGCGAGTTGTAAAGTGTCATCATACTTTCTTGTTTCTTTTATAACTATAAGAATTTCAAAGATCGATAGGAATTACCCAAGGTAATGTCAAAGGCCCTACATCTCAGACCATTCAAATTTAGAAATGGTTATATCCAAGGATTGGGCCATTTTCCCCTAAAACCCTGAAACAAGTGTTCTCTAAAATGTTTTTGCCTTTGGAAGCAACCTTCCACCTCGTATAGTTCTAGAGATATGGGACATCCCTCCCAATTCTAAAAGTGGTCATATCCCAGGATTAGGACATTTTCACTCAAAACCCTGAGACACGTAATCGCTAAAATTTTATTCTCTACAACTTTGCCTTTGGAAGCAAGTTTCTAACTCTTATAGTTCTAGAGATATGGATTATCCCTCTCAATTCTAGAAGTGGTCATATCCGAGGATTGAGGCATTTTTACTTAAAACTCTGAAACAGGTGTACCCTAAAATTTCATTCTCTACAACTTTGCCTTCGACAGTGAATCTCCATATTGCGTAGTTAAGGAAATAGACACGAAAAACTGTTTTCGTATGTGGCCAAGAAACGCAATTTCGTCGATTCCATAGGTCCCGGTGCCCCGACCCCTGACCCGATTCCCACAAAATTTTGTTTCAATTTTCTGACATCAAATGCTTTCCTTTGACACCAAAATGAGGAATTTCCGTGCTATACTTGCTGAGATATTTGCGAAAAAGCTTCACCGACCCTCGAAAAACCATGTTTTTGGTCACTTCCTTGACCATATCTTCGGAACCACTTGATCGATTTTGCTCATCTTCGAACTTGAGTCATGGGAGGCATGTATCCTTCAGGGGAAAAAAGTTTAGGATGATCTGTTGAGCCGTTTGGAGAAAAAAGTGGAGACGGACGGACTGATATTTTTTTTATTGTTGATTCGTCATATTTAGACGATAATAAATGCATCCCCCCAACTGCCACCTCGATCTACCCGATGTTACATTAAAATTGTTTATCACATTCGAGCCTATAATAAGCCAATTATTGCACTAATAATGGGGCTATAATCGGCCTATTATAGTCGACTCTCTTGTTGAAAGTAAGGTTGTAATGACGCTATTATAACCCGGTTCTTTAATGATGTCGTAGGCTTCACTGATGGCTGTGGAAAAAGGTGAGAATGAAACGTGTGTTGTTATGAAAACCGCACACTAAATCGAAAAATCAACCTAGATGACATTTTTTGCAACAAATTCCATGATTGTTATTTTTGTTGTCATGTTTGGTGCATAATTGGCAATTATAGGCTCAAATGTGATAAAATATCGTATAATACAAGGGGATAACGCCCCTTGAAATTTCACCCCACCTCGACTATAATTACGCAATTATTCCCCTTGTATTATAATATACTATTGTAGTAAACGTATAGGACCTTCGTACTTCGTACGGGTCCAAAGAATTTTTTGCTTTCCGAAGCTTTAAGCGTCACCGAAATCGATATCAGTTGTTTTGGATGAAGGGACGAAGACCTGCCTCACATTTCCCTTTTAAAAGGGGTTTTTGTTGTGATGGCTATTGACCCTCACTGCGCGAAACAATAATATTACAATCGCTCGTAAGTGGCAGTTAATAGCTTTTTATTAGTGAGCTACAAAATGACATCTACTTTGGCATACCATACGGTTAACTGAAATTACCAATTAGCTTTAACCTTCTGTTTTCCCGTTATTATTTTCCAACACGGTTTCCATAGGTTCCATTGGAGTAAATGGAATGTTTGATTTTAATAAGCGTAGTTTTTCAATTACTTCGAAATGTAAACGTTTTATGTTAATTAAAATCAAAACATATCTCGACCGACTACGTATGTCGAATATAACAGCGCTGCGTAAAATAAAACTTCACGGATAGAACTCTATTTCATTTTTGTGATTCAGTGAGACATCGGCCACTGTCATTTAATTCATAAAGAATATTTCTCCGGTTGCATTAGACAGAAGTCAACACAAATTACAGCCACAAATGGACAAAATTTGCTGACGTATCTACTTGTTTCTGTTAGAGGTATTGATGTGTCTAGCGAATCTTAACGAAAAGGAAAAAACTTAGAGAAAATCAGCGAAAATTTTCAACAACCGAAAAACCTTAAATTAAACAAAACAATCGCTGAGAATATTTTGCTTAATTTTGTTGTTAATTTGTTTATTTTTCTGCGGATTTCATTGAAAATCTTCGCAGATTACTGATTCAACCGGTTGAGATTTGCACTAAACATTTATTACTCTAACACTGTAAAGTTGAAAACAAACGAGACTTTTGAATTGTCGATCCCAGTAATTTCTATACAGGTATTCGTATCTACCTTTATGATGTACTTAAGTAAAAAGCGAAATGTGAATCGTGTATGTACTAAAGTCACCTCTTTCGTATTGAAAACTTGTATGAGAATCGCTCAGATCGACAGCAAGAAATGTTTAGTACAAATTTCAACTTATAGTAGTAGTATACATTTCCGTTACGATTCGCTTAACAATTCCTCTAACCGAGACAAGTAGATACGCCAACAATTTATCCGTCACGTCCATCAGCATTAGGGTAGATCGAGGGCGATGCATTGAATATCGTCTAGAGGTGACGAATCAGTGAAAAAAAGTCCGTCTGTCCGTCCCAACGTTTTTTCTAAACGGCTGATCCGATCACTCTAACCTTTTTTCCCTGAAAGGTAAATTATGTCCTATGCTTCAAACTCAAAGATGACCAAAATCAGTAAAATGGTTGCGGAGATATGGTCGATATTCGATAAAGTGACCAAAAACATGGTTTTTCGAGGGTCGGTGAAACGTTTTGTCAAATATCTCAGCAAGTATAGCACGGAAATTGTTCATTTTTCGATTTTGTCTTGGATAAATCGCTGTTTTACATATCTAATATTTATCCTTAGTTGTTGCTCGAGTCCTTAAGAAAATTTTGAGCGGTTGACTTGAAAAACAATTTAAATTAAATTCTTAGTCATATTAAGGCTTCGAACCAATTGACCTGAATATGAATGAGGTTTAGAGAAACTTGACTTTATATGCTGTGAAAAAATAAGGCTTAAGGCTACAGTGAACTCTCAGGCCTTACTGTATTATAAGCACCGTGAACGAGTTTTACACAAAATGTTAAAAATAAATTGAATGATTCCAACACAAATGTGACAGGGCTCCTCTCAAAAGAAATCTCTGTCAACAACTTTCATGTTGTTTTGAGAAAATCCATAAAGTGACACTCTGGACAAAACCTTTACTTTCAAGTCAGATGTTCTTCTAACTCACTGAAAGACATGGAAATTCCTTGGAAACTCCAAATTAAGTACAGACAACAGTTTTAAAACTAACCAGTACTGATCCATATCAGTTTTCAGAATGATTAGTACTGATCCGGATCAGTTTTCAAACTGATTAGTACTGATTCATATAAGTTTGAAACTGAACAGTATTGATTCGGATCAGTTTCGAAACTGATCGGTACTGATCCGGATCAGTTTTCACACTGATCGATTCTGATCTGGGCTATAAACTTATAAGTTGTACCGTAAACATGTAACTTGTAACTTATAAATTATAACTTCTGTGATGTGTAATGAAAGAACGTGTTAAGACAACTAAACTTTAATCGTTAGAAAACTTAATGAATAGCACGTGTGGTGTGTGAGTACAAATGTTCATGTTGCTTTGAACTGACCTTATCACTAACCTTACATCTCCCCTCAAGTTTAATACGCCTAAATTATAAAATATTTTGAAGAATAAATGACAAATGGGTGAAGAAGAATGGGTTCATAGGTATTAATGGTTTGGAACTGTTAAAGACGGAGAAAAAACAATAGCCGACAATCCTGTGTTTATTTCTGTTATGATTCATTAAATTAATTAAATCATTCAATTCCCTAGCTTGGAGTTTCAATTTGTTGAAAAAAATGGCGGAAAGTCGCAAACAAAAGCTTCATTCATCGTCACAATAAGCGAAGCTCAACAAATAAGTTTGTTTTTTCCCTTCCACGTTTCAAGAATTAAATTTCTTTTTTGTTGATGCTAATAATCGATTCACGTTTAGTCGGAAAAAACACCCAAACTTCAAATTTCAAGTTCAACTGAGTTTTTTTTACCTCTAAACGTAACTAAAATCATATCCGATCATTGCATTTTCAACTATCACACTCTGCACACAAATCACACGTTTTCGACCAAATGCCGCCTCTCTAGAACCTACTGAAATTTTCATTGCAATGTTTCTTTGTGACCTGTTGACCTGTGGGCTCTTATGCGTTTGCCACGACGTTTGTAACCACCCTAATTTCGACCCGGGAGTAGGGGTGGAGCATCGATCATGGTCCTTAGATGACAAATTTGCAATGAAAAAATTTTTGTCCGTCCGTCACCGCGATAACTTGAGTAAAACTCATCCGATTTTCAAAAACTTTTTTTCCCGAGCTAGGGCCGTTTAAGTGGATTTTGGTCTTTTGTACATAACTCGAGTAAATATTTTCCGATTTTCGTAAACTTTTTTTTTGTTTGAAAGATCTGGGCATGGCCGATAATATGGAAGAAACTTTTTTGGATTTGAGTACTCTGACTTAGCTAGGGCACTAAAAACGAGTCTCTGCCAGGATCACACGTGTTTTTTGTACATAAATTGAGAAAAATCTCTTCCGATTTTCAAATTGTTTTTTGATTGAAAAGGACTGTAGGCCGTTTTATGGAAGAAAATTTTTTGATTAGAAAACCTTGGACTCAGTCAGGACCCTAAAATTGAGTTTCTACTAGGGCCCAACGTGTTCGCTTTCATAAGTTCGATAAATCCTAACTGATTTTGTTGATTCTTTTTCCATTTGAGAGGTATTCGAATACCGAATTATATTCAAAAACAAATTTGGACCCGGTGCCTGTGCTTAGGGCTGAAGTGGGCCTCAGGTCTGTCCTAAGGTCGGCCTTAACCAAAAAAAATTTTTTTTGCTATGTTGCAGAGCAAATTGAGGGAAACATTTTTGTCTATGGAATTATGTGTCCGAGGCATTTCCTTATGGTCTGCCCTAGACGAAAAAATGGTTTTTCACTATGTTGTGTAGAGAAAATGGCGGAAAATATTTTTGTCTATGTAAGTATATGTCCGGGGACCCTAGGTCGGTCCGAAGGTCGGCCCTAGACAAAAAATGGTTTTTTGCTATGTTGTAGAAAAAATTGAGATGAACATTTTTGTCTGTTTGGGGGTCTATTTTGTACTTTCGGAAGGCTTGCATATGTTTTATTCTACATTCTCCTTGGTTTTCTCCGTCGTTCACTCAGAACCCGTGCATTCAAGATTTTTTTATGGAAAAGTAGCTGTTTCCACATATTATGTAGAAACACGCATGGGGGCCTCCGTTAGGCCTATCGTGCTCGCTATGCAGTTATATTTGACTTTTGATCACTCATGGAATCTGTTCGGTCTTATAATGTAGTTAAGAATATTTTTCGGTTCTAAGCTTTTGATAAGACTATGCCTTATTACGTATCCTCCTAAGTGCTTCCGACGGGCCGTAACATAGGCTGGGCAGTGACATCGATAGTGTTCCGCTGTGTCAGTGAATTCCCCACACTGGTCACAGCTAGGGTCTGTGCGTTTGCCGATGGTCAGGTGTTTGTTAAAGCCGAAGTGTCTCGTTACAACGCCTGTGTAGGTTCTTGTTCTGCTAATGTTTGCTTAATTAGAACTTAGTTTTGTGTTCATCTATGGTAAGGCAATGTTTTGATTGTCTGTAATTGGCTGTCGAATGCCAGCTTGCTGCAAATTTGTTAATTAATCTGTTATTATAGCCTTGTGGGATCATTATAATTGGTTCAGGACCGAGTATATTGCTTAGGGCAGCAGTTTTGGCAAGCTTGTCTGCTGTTTCGCTTCCCTCAATGTTACAGTGAGATGGAACCCAGATTAGCATTACTTTAGAGGTACTCTTCTTTAGCCTATTATCACCAATCCTTTGGAAGCATCCAAGCAATCATAGACTGCTGACCCTTGTCGCCTTCGCTACCGAGAACGAGATTTCGTATACACATACCGAGCATTTCATCATACTGCACTTTTAAACAAAAAACTCTCAGGGAAATGTATGATGAAAAAAATGTTCTTGATGTAAACAATTGGAAGATGCTACAAATTCGCACGGCTGTGCACTGACGTCTGAGAAATGTCTACACACTTCTCTTAAAAATTCTCTCTTCACCTACATTTTAACACTGCCATGTATCGGAACCATTACTTCTTCAATCTTCTTCAATCAATTCAAAAGCATAACGGATTTTCCTGTAAATAATCAAATTTGTTTAACGTCGAGAAATTTTTGTGGGGGAACAAAACTGATAAGGTGAGAATTATAAAAATTCTGTGCAACTCATGTGTTTAAATTTAGTTAACACTCGGAAGTTATGCATCAAAATGTTGTTGCATTTTGTTGTTCGACTGACATTAAAGTTATGTGTGAGCTCTCGATTACGACCAAAAAATCTGGTAATGTGAAACTGATGCTCAAGTGTGTGCAATGCACCTCTCGCAGGAAACAAGAATGGGTCCGTAAATAGATTTTCCTCGGCTTGTTTATGCCGTTTTGTTGGTGTGAAAATGTTTTGGGAGGAAAAAATCATGAAAGGAAAAGTTATTGTTCTTTTCTTGGAAAGCGCGCGAATTCTAATTGTCACTTTATCGTTTCATCTCCGTTATCATTGTCACTGTTATCACCGTTGTGTTATGGACACCTGACGTGGTGTGCCATCCACTACAATCAGTTATGAATGTTTCAATTGCTGAACGATTCAACGTTTCCGTTGAATCGTTTCAGACTAAAATCAAAGATTCTATTTTTTTTTGTATGAAAATGTTTTCATAAACTGTCGTCGTTGATCGCTCGACGAATAATATTTTCATTGCGCCTTTGTTAATTTGAAGAATTTATTTTTAGCCTCCCCCTTCTCTATATTGACGCTCGTGTGTTTAGTTGAGTACGAAGCAAGCAATTGTTTTTTTCACGACTGACTGTCGATCATGGTATTTCCTTTAGTAATATAACGGACACACAAACGGGAGTCGACGCGACGGTGGTATTGACTTCCTTAAACAAAATGTTCTTTCAGCAGTAAACCTCCACTACCTTTTGCTCGTAAATAATTGCTTGTGAACCAACATGGAGTTTTTTTTGTCTAAAATAATGAAACGTCCGAAAAGCGTTTGTGATAACACAGCAGTTTGTGCGAGTCACGATGTTACGGAGGTATAAATCAAATTAGTTAACCCACATCTGAATAAATATTGCGCTTAAGACACAATTCGTTGGCATTTGGCCCAAGATCTTTGATTTGTCGTGTGTTTCATCGTTTCGAAGTTCTCGTTCTTTGCAAAATAATGTGAAAATAATTTCGACTGAAATTTCGCTAACCAATGACCTTGGCGATTGAACTAAATTACAATAATTTTCGACTCGCATTTCGAATGTTCGTGAGCAACATGATTACGTTCACATTTACCGTTTCTGATTACAGATGAAATCTCCCAAATTGGTGAAAATGGCAGACCAACCAGAAATGATCCCAAACAGAGTCCAACCGAACAAAGGTAAGAATTTCAGAGTCTGAGTTTCCTTCAAATTCTCGGATGTTCAGGTGTTTTCTATTGTAGTTTGTAATGTCTTCAGGAGTAGTGCTTCCTCGGAAGATGAGTTCTTCGATTGTAACTCTACAACTAGGAGTAACTTCTCAGAATGCAGCAGTCCGATCAATTCGTCAAGTAATCTATCTTCGTTGATTGCCGGTTTTTCAGAAGTTAAGTTGGACGATTCCACTGAAACTTTATGTAATGTGCCAGAAATAAACCAGCAAAGCAATTTAACACTTGTTGGTGAGGGGACAGGCCTTACGAACCAAAATGATATAAGTCCACAAGGTTGGAATGAAGAGGAGAAGCCCAAAGCTCAACGGAACTCTTTCATTGTGCCGGGCATAGAAATTGGTGAAACAGAAATTCTGGAAAGAGAAAGCGGCGAAAATGAAATTGAAGCTCCACAATATTTGAACAAATCCGTTTTGGAGTCGCAACCAATAGAAGAGAAGGCGAATGCTCAACGGGACTCTTTCATTGTGCCGGGCATAGAAAGTGCTGAAACTGAAATTCTGGAAAGAGAAAGCGGCGAAAATGAAATTGAAGGTCCACATGATATAAACGAATTCGTTTTGGAGTCACAACCAATAGAAGAGAAGGCGAATGCTCAACGGGACTCTTTCATTGTGCCGGGCATAGAAATTGGTGAAACAGAAATTCTGGAAAGAGAAAGCGGCGAAAATGAAATTGAAGCTCCACAAGATTTGAACAAATCCGTTTTGGAGTCGCAACCAACAGAAGAGAAACCCAAAGCTAAACGGAACTCTTTCATTGTGCCGGGCATAGAAATTGCTGAAACAGAAATTCTGGAGGAGTCACAACCAACAGAAGAGAAGCCGAGAGCTCAACGGGACTCTTTCATTGTGCCGGGCACAGAAAGTGCTGAAACTGAAATTCTGGAAAGAGAAAGCGGCGAAAATGAAATTGAAGGTCCACATGATATAAACGAATTCGTTTTGGAGTCACAACCAATAGAAGAGAAGCCGAGAGCTCAACGGGACTCTTTCATTGTGCCGGGCACAGAAAGTGCTGAAACTGAAATTCTGGAAAGAGAAAGCGGCGAAAATGAAATTGAAGGTCCACATGATATAAACAATCGTTTTGGAGTCACAACCAATAGAAGAGAAGCCGAGAGCTCAACGGGACTCTTTCATTGTGCCGGGCACAGAAAGTGGTGAAACTGAAATTCTGGAAAGAGAAAGTGGCGAAAATGAAATTGAAGGTCCACATGATATAAACGAATTCGTTTTGGAGTCACAACCAATAGAAGAGAAGCTGAGAGCTCAACGGGACTCTTTCATTGTGCCGGGCACAGAAAGTGCTGAAACTGAAATTCTGGAAAGAGAAAGTGGCGAAAATGAAATTGAAGCTCCACAAAATTTAAACAAATCCATTTCGGAGTCGCAACCAACAGAAGAGGAGCCGAGAGCTCAACGGGACTCTTTCATTGTGCCGGGCACAGAAAGTGGTGAAACTGAAATTCTGGAAAGAGAAAGTGGCGAAAATGAAATTGAAGGTCCACATGATATAAACGAATTCGTTTTGGAGTCACAACCAATAGAAGAGAAGCTGAGAGCTCAACGGGACTCTTTCATTGTGCCGGGCACAGAAAGTGCTGAAACTGAAATTCTGGAAAGAGAAAGTGGCGAAAATGAAATTGAAGCTCCACAAAATTTAAACAAATCCATTTCGGAGTCGCAACCAACAGAAGAGAAGCCGAGAGCTCAACGGGACTCTTTCATTGTGCCGGGCATTGAAAGTGCTGAAACTGAAATTCTGGGAAGAGAAAGCGGCGAAAATGAAATTGAAGGTCCACATGATATAAACGAATCCGTTTTGGAGTCGCAACCATCAGAGGAGAAGCCCCACTCAGATGAATCAACACCGACAATACCAGCACAAATCACCAAAATAACTGAGTCTGAGATGCCCGAGACAACTTCAATGTCCAACGAGGAACAATTGATACCTCAAAGTAAGTGTTTGAACTACTAGGTGTAATGTTACGTTGTGAATGTGTGACGTACCACAAATTGACGAACTTTTTTCTATATCATTATGATTTTCAAGATCAAGTGCTACAGTTCTTTACCTTGTGATCGACTAGTATGTTGTCATTTATACTCAAAACTGTAACGTTTCTCTCGCCAAACAAATCTTAAAAATCAATGTTGAGTGAATCGTTCCCCTTCTCACTCAGTCAATTATTTCTCTATGTGTTAAACGTACGAAAGAGAATAAATTTCATTCATCGAAATGCGCTCGCTCCATTCTTCGATTGTGTCAATCTGTGTGTCAAATACAGACGTCAATTCATTGGTAATTCTTGATTTATATATTTGCTTATAACAAATTAAAAATTTGCAACTTTTCATTGAATTTATGTTACAAAAAATGTTCGTCCACTCAAAGTGTATGTTACATTGTTTGAAAAGTCACTGATTGATAACATAAAACATTCATGTTTTTCGTGTCACTGTAGTCTGACAGTTTGTGGTGGTATGTGCAACTCTCTGAAAACGAAATAATTAAAACCCACATACGACGAAAGTTTTAGTTTCTTTTCTTTTTATTGCACATTGCGTGGAAATATGAGACTTAGTCACGAAACTTTTTCAATTAATTGTAACTTCATTTCTTCAATTAGTGGTGCTCAATTCAGAAGATTTCGAATTTCTTGCCTCGCGAGGTGCAAGCAACACTTTCCAAGATAGACGTGATTCATTGTTACTTCGATTTGATCCACTGTCTTCAGCCACCCCAAAAAAACGCGAGATCCCACCGATACCCGAAGATTCATTATTTCCTGTTAAGGAAATTTTGCAGCAGGATATTGTTCCAACGTCGGGAAGCGAATGTTTGAACGAAAAAACTCCAGATCGATTGTCGACGTCACAAGATCACCAAACAAATGCTGTCGAGATGAGTGTTAGTCTAGTTCATGACTCGAATGCCATGGAAAATGAGCCAGACGCTCACGTTAACAATATTAAGTAAGTTTTACAGCTGATACATTTTTAAATTAGTAGAAATTCTTATCGTGATTCCAATTGCGTTTTTCATTTGAAAAAGATACTCTGACGGAAATATAAAGAAAAAAATGGAAGAATACGAGGCTACACAGGAAATTCTCACGAAACGTTTAACAGAAAAAGAGAAAACTTTGTCGAAAAATTGGTAAGAAAATTTAATATTTTTTTTAATGCGGTGTAAGGATCTGGAAGACACGACGTGGTTTGTCCAGCATATTCAATCTGGACGACTAAGTTCAGGTCAACTAACGAAATCAGATCAATTTGGTGAGACCCAGGCCCTACCTTACGACTATAGATGAGCGGGTCGACCTTTTTTCAAAAATACATCCAACTTTTAATTGAATTTTTCGAAACCTACAGTCTGAGTTATTTCGAAACCCTACCCGATCTTCGGATTTTTCGAAGTTACACGCTCATCTCTCACCGACTCTCGTTTTTTCAGGACTTTTTTTTAGCCATTTGTTAAGCTCGTGAGTCCATCTTTGAGTAGAGAGAAGGACCATTCATTCCAATTTAGTCGGTACGACAGCCTCGTAACGCTTCACGAAGTTTGTTTCCGGGCTCATTCGGTCGTCTCTAGACATGTTGAAACTCTGAACTGTTATCACTTCTCTGACCCTTCACCGTTAGTAACTAAGTACGTCAAAGATCTACATTAAGTTTACGGACTTTGTGACACGAGAGACGAATTCTCGAATTCGCTCTTAAAACTCACATGAAAGCGTAAAAAATGGATTGAAAGAAATGAAATGTGGCGGGGCGAAATACGCTTAGTTGAGATTATTTTCCGGGAAGATATTATCGTGTGATGATAATATCATCCGCCGGACGATAATATTCTCCACCGGATGACAATGTCCTCAATCGGACGAGAATATCATTAACCGGACGATAAAATCCTCCACCAGACGAGAATATCCTTCAACGGACGATATTATCATCCACCGAACGATAATATCCTCCACTGGACGAGAATATCCTTCAACGGGCGAAAATATCATCCATCGAACGATAATATCCTCCGCCAGACGATAATATCATCCATCAAACGATAATATCCAACACCAGACGATAATATCATTCACCGGAAGATAATATCCTCCACCTGACGATAACATCCTTTACCGGACGATAGTATCCTCCACCGGACGATAGTATCCTACACCGGACGATAATATACTCCACCGGACAATAATATCCTCCACCGGACGTTAATTTCCTCCACCGGACGATAATATCCTCCACCGGACGATAATATCCTCCACCGGACGATAATATCCTCCACCGGACGATAATATCCTCCACCGGACGATAATATCCTCCACCGGACGATAATATCTTCCACCAGACGATAATATCTTTCACCAGACGTTTATTTCCTCCACCGGACGATAATATCATCCACCGGACGCATGCAACGCCATTTTGGGGCAAGAGGTCGTATCAACATTAAAGGGTGGTAACAAGCGACCGATATTTTTATTCAATGTATATGTGGGGTAGTGTCCAAAAGACCTCTTAACATTTTGTAAATGGAAAAATTTCCTAGAGAGGTGGTTGAAATGAAGGAATCGGTAGTAAGTTATCATGCATTTATTATTTTCATTTGTAAAGTCGTATCGAATCTCGTTGTTAGAATCTTTTTATCGGTCAAATATCCCAATTTGAATATTGCGAATTTGGAATTTCTATAAAACTGTGCCAGCGGAAGCTTATATTATCCAATGAAAGATAATATCATCCCATTCCATTTCTTCTTCTTCTTCTTCTTCCTTAGCCTTTTATATCCACTGCTGGATGTAGGCCTCCCCCATAGATCGCCACTTTTTTCGGTCCATTGCCACTTGCTGCCACGTCGTGCCTGCCGTTCTTTTGATATCGTTGGTCCATCTTTCCGGTGGACGTCCCATCGGTCGGTTCGTTGGTGGCCGCCATTGCATTATAGTTTTCGTCCATCGATCGTCGGTCATTCTGGCAATATGACCAGCCCAATTCCACTTGAGCGACGCTATTCGTGTCATGACATCGATGACTCTTGTTTGTCGCCGGATCCACTCATTTGTCATTTTGTCCCTGAGTGTGATTCCTAGCATTGCCCTTTCCATTGCCCTCTGTGCAACTCTCAATTTGTTCGCTGATGCTTTGGTGATCGTGAGAGTCTCGGCGCCGTATGTCAGGACCGGCAGCACACACATATCGAACACTTTCCTCTTCAGACTGTTGCTCATGTTGCTCTTGAAGATGTACCGTAACTTGCCGAACGCCGCCCAACCGAGACCGATCCTTCTCTTTATTTCAGCCGTTTGGTTGTCGAGACCGAGCTTCATGACGTGGCCGAGATACTTGTACGAATTCACGATTTCAATTTCCTTGTCTCCGATCTTGATTGGTGTAGCACCATCGATGTTTGTCATCACTTTCGTTTTCGACATGTTCATCTTCAAACCGATTTTTTGGGCTTCCTCGTTGAGCTGCAACAGCATCGCTTCAATCTGTTCCAGAGTCGTTGATGTCAGGGCAATGTCGTCGGCGAATCGAAGGTTGTTCAGAAACTTCCCATTTATGTTGATTCCCAGGTCACTCCAATCAAGCTTTTTAAAAACCGTTTCCAGAGCTGACGTGAACAATTTCGGTGAAATGGTATCTCCTTGACGGACTCCTCTTCCAATTCGAAATTTATCGGTGGTTTTATGCAGTTTGACGCACGACGTTGCGTGCTCGTAGATATGTTTTATCATCCGGGTATATCTCGAGTCAATCCGACAATCGTCCAAGGAGTCTAAAATCGACCATAATTCGACCGAATCGAACGCGTTTTCGAAGTCTATGAAGCATATCGCGATGATGATTTTGTATTCGTTGCATTTTTCTATTAGACTTCTCATCACTTGCAAGTGGTCATTTGTGCTGAATCCGGAACGAAACCCTGCTTGTTCGATCGGCTGGTAGAAGTCTAGCTTCTTTGTGATCCGTTTCGTTATCACCTTCATAAACAGTTTGTAGAGGTGCGAGAGCAAACTGATGGGCCTGTAGTTTTCCAGTTTCGTGATGTCTCCTTTCTTGTGCAGCAAAGTGATGACTGCGTTTTCCCATGATTCTGGTATTTTCTCTTGTTCGAGACACTTGTTGAACAGATCCGTTGTCATTTTGAGCAGTGTGGGTCCGCCTTCTTTGATTGCGTCGATCGGAATGTCGTCGTCACCTGGAGCTTTTCTGTTCTTCATTTCGTCTAACGAAGCCTGTACTTCGTTAATCGTTATGTCCGGCAAATCTTCGGAACCAACGTTCATTATCACCGGTCTCGCTTTTGCTCTTTCTGCCGGTAGTTTGGCTCGAACCGACGTAAAAAGGTCCTCATAGAACTCTCGCGCGATGTCCAATACCTTGTCCTGATCTGTTTGTATGACGCCCGCCTTATCGCGCAATTTAAAAATTTGTCGGTACCCGTTCGCCCGTTTCGCTCGTAATACTTTCATATTCCCATTTGCTTCGATAGCGTTCATGGCCAGTTTCACGTTGTATTGTCGCAGATCGGTTTTCATTTTCTTGTTGATGGCTTTCGTTTTGTCTCTGTATTCAACAGTGTCTCGCTTTCCACCTTTCACCAAATCCAGTCTTTCTGCTATTAGGTCTAGCGTTTCCTTGCTGAGCTTCGACTCTTTAGTGCATGTAGATCGGCAGCTGGTTTCCAGGAAGCTTCTCACTGAGGTCACTATTCTTTCTGTCAGCTCATCAATCGTTGCAGTTTGTGAATTCGTTCCGTTCAGTTCGTTGTCCATAGCTTCCTTAAATGCGTCGCTTTGTTCTTTCAGGCGTTCCATGTCTAAAACGACTTTTTTCTTGACCAACTTTTCTCTCTCGGTCCGTGTGTTCAAGACGACTTTGGCTCGCACCATTCGATGATCGCTGCCTGTTGTGAAACGGTTAAGCACAGTAACATCCTTGACAATCGATTTGCGGTTCGATATGATGTAATCGATCTCGTTCTTTGTTCTGCCGTCTGCACTGGCCCAAGTCCACTTCCTCTGAACCTGACCGGAGAAAAATGAGTTCATTGCGAAAATTCCTTGTTGTTGGAGAAAATTCAGCAAAGTATCTCCTCGTTCGTTCCTCTGATCGTAACCAAACGTTCCAATCGAAGTTTCTGCAACGTCTTCTCTTTTTCCCAATTTGGCATTGAAATCGCCGACTAGCAACTGATATTTAGCTCTGTTTTCTTCAATCGCTTTGGAGACATCTTCATAGAAGCTTTCAATTTCTTCGTCGTCGTGATCCGTCGTCGGTGCGTACGCGTGGATGACTTTCAAACTGTACATCGCATTTATCTTCAGCCGCACATAGATGACTCTGTCGGAGATGCTGTTGATTTGGATTATACGGTTCGACCAGCGTTTGCTGATGAGCAGTCCTACACCATGCATCGCTGTTTGGCTATCGCTTCCACGGTAGTACAAAGTGCTTCCTGATTTCAACTTCAAGCATTCTTCACCACGTCGCCTGACTTCGCTCAATCCGACAATGTCCCATTTGATCTTTTCCAGTGCTGACTCCAATGCGAGAAGTTTTTCGTTCGATGATAGCGTTCGAGTGTTATACGTGGCAATGTATAGTCCGGTGTGACAACCTATTGTAACCCAGGGATTCTTAGCACCCTCTGCTCGTCGTCTGGTCTGACCGTTGTCGGAGTCAGGGATCAACGAGCGGCTGGGAACTGAGGGCCGATTTTTCCTGGTTGTGCTCTTCATCTTCGGGGGGGTTTTAGCCGTTAAAACACCACGCTGACCGGTGCGGGTTGGTGAGTGATGGTAGTCCTGCTGACTCGGACGTTGCATGCTGCCGTTGTCCCTTGCTGTTGAGATCATCCGCCACCATGCTGAGGTACTATCCCATCTTGATAGCGCCTAACTGCCTTCGGCCCTCGCTCTACGTGACGTTGAGGTACTACCCGAAGACAGCCCCCCTCATCCTTCTGCTAAGTGACCCACACGAATACACCAGGGTTGGTTACCTGATCGTTCATGTGGGTTGCTCACTATGACAGGTGTCACCACGGGTAGGATAGGATGTAGGAGTAGGTGGATAGAGGCTAAGGTACATAAGGAGTACTATATTACGCATACCACACCATTTGA
>CM055405.1:37246588-37314663 GCA_029228625.1 Pseudolycoriella hygida | reverse complement strand
TTTAACAAAGTTCCCTCCATTGAACTATGTCTCAAAAAAAGTTATTCAGGGGATGGGAGATCTGAGGCCTGGACCAAGTAGTGAGTATAGTCGTTAAAAAGCCTATGGCCAGGACTATCTCTAATAAAAGTCACAAATGAGTCCAAGCCTTCCTTCCCAGACGGCAGCCCGAAAAATTTCCCGCCTGTGAAAAATATATTCACATAGACTTTATTCTGGGAATGACAGATATGAGGCCTGCACCAGGTAGTGAATATAGTCGTTAGAAAGCCTATCGCCAGGACAGTCTCTGATAAAAGTCACCAATGGGCAGGCTTCCCAAAAAATTGGAACAATTTTTAAAAAAATGAACTATAATAGTGTTCCAAACAAATTATATTTTTTCGATTCCTGATATTATGGGTTTTGTAATTTATATGTAAAAAAAACGTCAACATTTGTCACGAATTCATTTTTTACTTTCCGCGGAAAAGGATTGTGATCGTAATCTTGTTCATGGAAAGTAAAAATGAATGGCATTTATTTAAACTGATCGCAGGAAAAAAAGAAATGATCGCGCAAAAAAATAAAAACGATAGCGAAAAAAATAGTTTTGATCGCAGGAAAACAAGAAAATGATCGCGGCAAAAAGGGAAAATGATCGCAGTTAAATAAAAAACTGATCGCTGAAATTATAATGAGATATGATAACGGAAAAATTAAAACTGACCGCGGGAAAATACTAATTTGCGCGCAAGAAAATGAAATCTGATCACCGTAAAAATAAGAATTAATAGTTGTAAAAAAAGAATTTTGATAGCGGGAAAATAATTATCGATTTATATAAATCTGAAATTGATCACCGTAAAAATAATAATTGAGCGGTGAGCGCCTTCTCGTTCCATTTCGTGAAAGGTTAAATTCTCTAGGATTGAGCGAAATGTCTTTTCGTTCCATTTCGTAACAGCGACTATTTTTTCACAGTTTTCTCAGTTCTCGCTAGATTACTGCGCCGGCGGCGGCGGGCCGCGCCGAAGCCGCCGCCGAAAAAAGGGGTTAGCCGAAGCCGACGCCGATACCCCTCTCAGCCGCCTTAGCCAAGGCAAAAATCTACGGCGACCGATGGCTTCAAAAAATCATACACATTTCAATGAAAAGAATCTTGTTTGCGATTTTGCCACTAGCTTTCAAAGTTGTGACTATGTGGTATGGTTGATTTTAGGCATTTGCATTGAGACTAATTTAAATTGGAAGAGATTCCTATTTCTCATTGTTCATTGATGTAATATAACGTTATATTCTGTGATGAAAACGTTCAAATATAAAAGAGTCTTTACCTAGTTTTTCCAGGAACGAATTACTCATCTAGATGAGCGAAGCAGACGAGTCAGTGGAAACCGTTCACCCTGGGTTCTCTACTGGCGGTCGCAACACTCAATTGCATCGCGTAATTCTGAAGGCGTTCGTGGTTTTCCCACCCGTGCAAGATCTCTAGTTATCTTGCGTACACAGCGAACATCACATAAATCTCTCAAAACCTCTTGGTCCCTACCAAGAACCACGTGACTACCCAGGGTCCTAAGCCGTAAGGCGTTTTTCATCAGGATAACATTCAAATCACCTTGCAATAGAATGCTTTTACCGTATCTATACAAAGTAACAATAGTCCACAATTCGGTGGTAGCTCTTTTTAAGCGTCCAGCTTTCTATTCTTTAGAGCTTATCGAGGAAATTCGTACAGGATTTAAGTTTAACAAATTGTGGGCATTTCATTCATCTACTCTTTACTCAATGGCGAATTGAATTGAAAACGAGATAAAGTTTGGATTTAGGATATTGTTTCATTACACTAAGAGGATCCACACGATCCACAGCAAGACAAATGACTTACCTCGGGTTAGCTCTGTGGTAATGTACCGGCTTTCCACCAAGAATACCCGGGTTCAAGCCCGGTGAGGATAAAATTCTGTATTCTGTGTAGATATCTGAGTCTATCTTAAGGCGGAGATATAATGAACACCAGATGAAATCCTATATGTAGCTGCAATATATAGGCGTGGTTGGGAATTCACGTTAAGCATGTGGTGCAACAATCAGATTAATGGTTGCTCACACAAATGCCCTAGAATAAGGTATTTTACTTGTGTCTGATGCACTGCATTTACGGGCTCGTTTAGAATAAGCATAGTTAAGTCGAAGGCTTGAAGATGTATCGTAATGTCGGGGCCCAAACAGCGAGATTCATTTGGCGTGTACGGTTACAACCATACGTTCTGGAATGGGAACATTTAAATGTGGGAATCTAACTAAGACAGTATACATGACTAGGTGGAATGATAGAAGAGTAACGGGGAAGGAACAAAGGATCATAGTATCTGTGTTTTCAAGGACAGTTGGCCGCCTCGACCAGAATATCTACCTCGATAGTTTACACACACAAGTAAATAGAATTTCGAGATATTGTTGCCCCTTTTTTCGTGTAACTTCAGCCGGCTAGCCGCCATCATTATGATACGAGCCGGCCGCCGAAGGCCATAGGCTACGTCTCAGCCGTCGAATGTCCATCGGCCGGCCGGCGGGCGGCGGGCGGAGTGGTCTAGCTCTCGCGATCAAATTATCATTTTCTCGGGATCAAATTATCATTTTCTCGCGATTAAATTACAATTTTCTCGCGATCAAATTATCATTTTCTCCCGATTAAATTACAATTTTCTCGCGATCAAACACTCATTTTACCGCGGTAATTTTTGAACGTTATCATTATATATTTTCGAGCGGTTGAATCTCATTTTCGAATGATAATTTTTTATTTTTTGGCGTCAAAATCTTATTTTGCTGCGGTACGAGTGAGAAACAATCGGCGATCAAAATATTATTTTCCAGCGATCATTTCTATTTTTTCTGCGGTCGAAACACATTTTAGAATTATCAGTTTTAATTCTTCCCAAAATGAATTCATCATAAAAAGGTTGACGTTTTTTTGGCATACTACAAGACCCAACGTTTAAAATAATATCAGGAACCCGAGAAAGTTTCCGCTCGTGAAAAATATATTCAAATAGATTTTGTTCTGGGAATGACAGATGTGAGGCCTGCACCCGATTGTGAGTATAGTCATTAGGAAGCCTATGGCAGGGCAGTGGCAATCTTTAGTTTTTATTTGTACAAGTAACACTCAACGTGAAGTTAGTTGCAGTTCCGACCGAAGCTAACTTCATTGCAAACAAAATCAGCTGATTATTGAAACTTTCATTGAAGTCAGCTGATTTTGGTAAATTTATTAATGAAATCAGCTGAGTTTTTTGGAATGAAGTTAGCTTTGGTCGCGACTGTAGCTAACTTCACGTTGATTGTTACTTGTACAATGTAATGTAAATCTTTATTGGTTTTGTTTGAAGAATTTGAACTTGCCCCAATATTTGTATAAGGCGGTGAAGTGATCGACGGCGAATTGGATGGAAACCGGCCTCCACTGCCTTAAATTTTGCAAATATTACGAAAATTTGCACCATTTCTGACTTCGAGTGTTCGCAAGCTTATATCTTACCAAAAAATCGAAACATGTCAAAGAAAATTAATTCGGTATCGCTCTACTCTACTGTTTGAAGAAATGAAATGTCTTCAGAATTCTCATGTTTTCTCATATTCTTTTAGTGTAAAAGAGTACTTCAACAAACATTTTATTTTGATACATATTATTATCCTGAGCCACAAAATTTCACTAAAAGTAATTCATCCAGGAACCAGGTGCATTAGCCATCGATAGTAAAAAATACGAAGAAACGTGACATTTCGAGTCGGATTTTCAAGAATTTTTATTATATGACACATAATGAGGTTTCTCTGTCTCAGGGCAATAATCATTATCAAAGAAAAGAGAAAGGTAGATGGTCTTGATGTCATCAACCGGTAAAAAATTTCCATTTACCGGTAAACGGTAATTACCGGTAAAAAATTTACCGGTTGAATTCCCTAGTTTCAGGGTTTTAGGGAAAAATTACGAAATCTAGGGATAAATCAATTTGTCCCCTTCGTTGGTCCCCTTCGTGATATGTTGCAGGAGAGAGAACTATTTGCGTCAGATTTATGTACATAAGAAACATAAATAATATTTGTGTCAGGAATGATACGAAATATGCCAAAAAAGTCCGTCAACATGAATACTTTCCCATTCACCATTTGGATGCTTACAAGCCATGGAGCGCTAAAGATAAATTATTTCTGATCAACAGCGTCAACGACCAGTCGTTGAAATTTTTAGACTCAATTCAGAAGGACTTAGCGCGACAGGGTGGGTTTTTTAGAATTTCGATCAACACATCGATCAACATTTTTTAACGTCCCTGACGATGGCTCCGAAAGAGTTTGTTTCGCTCTATAATTCATTTCAAAATAAAGATATGAACTTTGGTGATCTTTGAGACTAGCGGGCCGAAACGGTAGCCTCTAGTGGATTGAGACAGGGCGTTTGACAGACGAGACTGAATGATAGGAAAAATGAATGAACGCAAAAATCGCCATCTTACGCATCTTACAAATAAAAATAAAATTTAATATTTTATTTATCAGCAAGTTCGATTTGTGAGTAAAATCATTATTTTCTTAGACAGATCTGAACTCCCAACAAAAATTACTATGAAGATCTGATTTTGAATCTGAACCATTTGTTTTAAATCGGATTTATTTTTACATGTTTCTGCTCGGTAAATGCGTCATTACCTCAACACATTTACCGAGCATCAACATGTAAAATATTGTACGTAAGTGCATCCAAATAGTTGTTTTGACTCGGAGAATTACAGCATTCGCCATCGGCTCATGCAGCAACCTTCCTACGAGTCAAAAAGACTAATTTGGAAGCACATACGTAATGTACTATTTGAAATATTTCTTTATTTAATTAATTTGTTTTCATACGGGTTGTTACAAAATATTGCACATCGAATTCACAAATAAAAAACCTCGCGGAGCCTTTTAGTTGGAGGTATTGTTCCCAATATCGTAATGTACTATTATACTGATTATTCAACTTGCTGGGTAAAATTGTGAATTTTAGGTTTTTTCCAGAAGGTGGCGAATGCATAGATTTTTGCGTTTGCCGCCCTGGCACACACAGCCTTGCATTATCCATACGGATCCCCGAAAGTCAATCAGTTCAACAAAATCGTCATAAAGATTGTAGCGATAGGGGTAGCGTCTGTTGAATTTGAATTTCACACGAGTCGACTAATCTGATGGTTCTTCACGAAAACTAATACAAAATCCAAAACTTTGCGATACTTCGCGTCTAGCAACTATTGAAAGTTAAGCATTTTTTGTGCAGAAAATAATAGATCCAGGATTTACTACACGTGGCGACAACAAGTGATAGCACCGAAGAATACAGAAATATGTATGTTTTGCGAAAATAAGAATTTTATTGATATTTATTTGTTCTGGTAATGTTCACTACTAAAAGTAAAATTATCATTAATTGGAACTCGTAACAAATTGAAAAGTGAGTTTGTGCATTGGTTCTCAATTTCTTGTGTATTTGCAACGTGATTTCCAGTAATAAACATCAGTGAGACCACTAAACGAACTAAATTAATTAATGTCGAAATTGACCCTAAGCTAGCGGAAAATAGTGAAAAATGTTAATAATCAAAATGTAAACGATACACTCAGAAGCATTCATTCGAGGCTTCATTAAAACAAAATGGCAAATCTGTGCGTTCCGTTCAATATTGGAGTTTCATTAATTTTCTCTATTTCCCAACAATTTGTGTCACATTTTCCCAAATAAATAATTGGTTTGTTATTTTGTGAGTGTCACTGATGTTCGTTACGGAAAAGTTATTTTGCTACAGTGGTTAGCATACTGACCTTCCTACAAAACGATTGGTATTCAAATCCCGTGTCGGATAAGTTCCACATGAAATTTTCATCAAGTGTAGTGCATTAGTAACGCCTTAAAGTTCACTCAAGCTTCAAAAATTGTGTAGTTGTGGTGTGCTTGGTGCCCATAACGACTTATACACACTGAACGAATCGTATGACGTAGCGCATACGAAATATCTAATTATACATTTAGGGGAGGTAAGTCAAGCGCCTGACAATTTTCGGAGTAGCTGCATAATAAGAAAGACCATACATTCGCACTACTGTGAGACATGGTTCGAAAGCCACGTTATGCCGGTAGTCCAGACATCACTTGTTATTGGCTATAGGAAAAAGGTGTTAGTGGAGTCTAGGCCTAGGAATGTCTCCCGTTTTATTGCAGAAAATTTTTTTATTAGAAACCCTTGGACTCAGTCAGGACCCTAAAACTGAGTTTCTACTAGGGCCCGACGTGTTTGCTTCCATAAATTGGATAAATCCTAACTGATTTTGTTGATTCTTTTTCTATTTGAGAGGTAATCGAGTACCGAATTATATTCAAAAACAAATGTGGACCCGCTGCCTGTGCTTGGGGCTCAAGTGGGCCTCTGATCGGTCCTAAGGGCGGCCCTAACCAAACAAATTTTTTTGCTATGTTGCAGAGCAAATTGAGGGAAACATTTTTGTCTAGAAAATTATGTGTGCGAGGCATTCCCTTATGGCCCTAGGTCGGTCCTAAGGTCTGCTCCTAGACAAAAAAAATTGTTTTTCACTAAGTTGTAGAGAAAATGGAGGGAAATATTTTTGGTTTATGTAAGTATTTGTCCGAGGTCTTCCCTGAAGACCCTAAGGTCGGCCCTAGAAAAAAAATGGTTTTTTGCTATGTTGTAAAGAAAATTGAGGCGAACATTTTTGTCTATTTGGAGATCAATTTTGTGCTTTCGGGAGGGTTCTTTTGCACCGTTTCTTCGAACGAGTTTTTCTCTATTGCCCTATCGGCAATTTCCAATACAACTTAATGGGGACGTAATTTCATACACTTAAGAGTTAAGGAAACAGTGACTTAGATACGTTCGAGTCTTTTTGTAACATCAATTTTGTTTGCCACATCTATTATGATGAGTACGGATATGTTTTCAATAATTTTTTTTGTGTTTGAAAGGGTTGGGTATGCCTGATAAGTTATGGAAGAGCTTTTTCTAATTTTGAGCTTTTGGACTCAGCCAGGGCCCTAAAACTGAATCTATAGGAGTGCCGAACGTGTTTTTTCTACATAAATCTTGTCCGATTTTCTGATATTTTTTTTCTGATTGATTACGGAATTGAATTCGGACAAAATCGGTCGAAAACTTTCAAAGTTACGGTCGAAAAAGTGGTCAAAAACCTGGTTTTTTGAAGGTTTTTGAAACTTTTTCACTTATATCTCTGCGAAATTAGAACGGAAATCGTAATGGAAGGTTTTATATGAACATCAGAAAATATCGAAAATAAAATTATTGAAAATCTATTGAGTCGTTCGGGCTGTAGTGTCCTTAGTATGATCCAAACTCACCATCCAAGGACCACGCGACCCTACACGATATTTAGTCGTTTCTCATAAATATTTCTTTAATGATGAACTTTTTTGTGCAGTGTTGTAGAGAAAAACGAGGCAAACTTTTATGTAAGAAAGTGTGGGTTAGAGGCCTCTCCTAAGTGCTCCAGATCAGTTCTAAGATAGGCCCTAGTACAAAAAAAATTTTTTGTTTGAAAAATTTTTTTTTAATATTTTCCTCAAATTTTTTTTGGAAATACCTTTTTAAATTTTAGGCTTTAGAAGTGATTTGGAAAAGTTTTTTGCGTCGTTGCTTAGGACGGGGTTTTCAATATTGCCCTTTCGGCAATTTTTAGTTTGGACGTAATTACATACACTTAAAAGTCAAGGCAATAATTACTTAAGTACGCTCGAGTCCTTTCGTAACATCAACTCTGTTTGCCACATCTATTCTGATACGTACGGGTCCCTTGCATATGTTTTAATCTACATTCTCCTCGGTTTACTCCGTCGTTCACTCGGAACCCGTGCATTCAAGATTTTTTTATGGAAAAGTAGCTGTTTCCACATATTATGTAGAAACACGCACGGGGGCCTCCGTTGGGCCCATTGTGCTCGCTATGCAGTTATATTTGACTTTTGACGACTCCTGGAATCTGTTCGGTCTTCCTAGATTTATCAGGTTGGGGCGGTCCATTTCTGGTCCATGAAACACAGATCTAGTGATCCTTTGTTTCGCCACCCGTTCATCATGTAAATCTCCTAAAACCTCCCAGTCCCAACCAAGAACCTATCTAGAGCGGCAGGAACTATGCTGGGTACTGTTGCGGGTTGGACCACATAACTACCTAGAGTCGTAAGCCTCAGTGAGGAAAACTTCGGACATTCACATATCACGTGAACGCCCGTCTCCTCGCCGAAGCCACAGGTGCAATTGGGATCGTTGGTGAGTCCCATTTTAGCCAGATGCTTGCTAAGTTTACAGTGCCCGGCGATCAAACCAACCACTCGCTTGATGCGACACCTGTCCATGTTTAGCAATTCTCTAGTCCACTTCCCATCGGGCACCGGGAAGAAGCGCTTTGTCTGCACTCCTCCCTCGTAGGTGCTCCAATGGTTAACGAATTCCGACTTAATCCAACACTCTATTGCTTTTACACATTTCGAGTGTGGTATGGGTATGAAAGGCTCTGGCCCACAACTTAAAGTTGCCGAACCTTTCCTCGCCAGCTCATCCACTCTCTCGTTTCCCTCCACGCCAGAGTGTCCGGGGACCCAGACCAGCTTTACCTGATTTCTCAGTCCAACCCGGTTCAGGGTTTCCTTTAACTCTTTCACCAGCTTGGATGTCACGACAGGCGACATGAGCGTCCCAATCAAAGCCTCACTGTCGGAACAGACTGCGACTTTTCTTCCACATGCCTCTGTTGGGATTGCCTCCTGCACTCCCATCAGTGCCGCGAACGTCTCAGCCTGAGTCACGTTGGCTAACCTTCCTAGGTGATACCACCTTTCAACAACCTGCCCTGGAGAAAATTCCCCGGCTCCCGCGCCTTTCAAAGTTTTAGAGCAGTCAGTGAAGCTCACAACTTCTTCACCCGAGATGTGACTTGGTCAGCCTTCCAGCCATTCCGACCTGCTGGGCACGACAGTCTCACCGCCTCACGAAGTCTGTCTCCGGTCTCATTCGGTCCATAGGGATCTCAAAGACCTCATTAGTGATGACCTTCTTGATTTTCCCATGGCCCGAGGTGAAATTCGGATTCCAAAGATCATTTTGTGATAACCTATCTGCCGTAGCAAAGGCTTTCGCCTTTAATTCCACGTGGATCGGTGGCAGGTTAATCAACGTCTCAATGGCCGCCGTAGCTGTCGACCTCATAGCACCGGTAACACAAATGCACACCAGCCTTTGAATCTCGTTCAGCTCTTTCCTCGCACTCCCTATGTCGAGTCTCGGCCACCACACAACGCAGCCGTGACTCATCATAGGCCTTATGACTGCTTCGTAAATCCACAGTATAGCCTTGGACGGTAGACCCCAGTTCCTTCCAAAGGAGTTCCTGCAAATCCAGAAAGCTGCTATAGCCTTCTGTGCCTTGTCCTTGACATGCTCGATCCAATTTAACTTGTGATCGAGAATAACTCCCAGATATTTCACCTTCTTTCCAGGGACGATATCTTTATCAAACAGCTTCAGTTCACCTACAAGTTCTTGACCCGACGTTCTCTTGCTAAAGAGAACTATGTCCGTCTTGTCCGGGTTAACTCTAAGGCCGTTGTTTCGACACCATTCCTCAACTACTTTCAGCGAGTACCTCGTCCTATCGCCCAGCGTGCTCTCGAACTTACCTCTGATCAGAATTGTCAAATCATCCGAGTACCCTAGGGCGAAAATCCTCTCGTCATTCAGCCTCCTGATGAGGGAGTCCACGACCATGCACCACAGTAAAGGAGATAATATTCCCCACTGAGGGCAGCCCCTGGCTGCCTAGAAACTAGACTTGTGGCCACTTACAGTTGCCTCAACTGCCTTGTTCCTGAGCATACCAGTAATCCACCTCGTCACCATCTGTACTACTCCCCTACTTTCTAGGGCTCGGCGGATGATCTCAAAATTGGTGTTGTCAAAAGCGCCTTGAATATCCATAAAACATCCAAGTGCTATCTCCCCCCCCCCCTTCAAAAGATCTCTCTACCTTGGCCACCAGACTGTGCAGAGCGGAGTCAATAGATTTACCTACCTGGTATGCATGCTGACATACATGCAGTGGACATCTCGGAAGAATTTCATCTCTGATGTAGAAATCTATCAGTCTTTCTTACGTTTTTTGTAAGACTAATGGCCAGAAGTCCTTAGCCTCACAGTGGAAGGATTTACCCGGTTTTGGTATAAATGTTACCTTAACCGTTTCCCACGCCACTGGTATATGACCAAGAGCCACGTAGAGCTCCACAGAGCGGTTCCAATAGGATTTCTCCACTCTCTTTCAGAAGAGCAGGGAATATCCCGTCTTTACCCGCCGACTTGAATGGCTTAAATCTTCCAATGGCCCATCTCACCTTGTCTACAGTGACAATTCGGCTTGCTAGAGCCCAGTCCTCCTTTGATGGTGAGTATGGCACTGGTTCCCCGGCGTCGCTTTTCTCGTCACTGCAGCCCGGAAAATGGGTCTCTAAAAGATGTGTGGCCGTTTCCTTACCACAGCTCGTGAATTCCCCACCCGGCCTCAGTAGGAGCCTCGAATCTTTTGCAAGGATCTTATGAATTCTGGCATAGTCCGGAACGTGTTCCATTTCTGCACAGAAGTTCCTCCATACCTCCCTCACCTTCCACCGAACCGCCTTTCTGAAGGTCTTCTGTGACATTCTATAGGCGTTCCAGTCCTCATCCAGTGAGATTTTTCTGGCTCTATTCCAAGCTTTTCGAGCTGTTTTCCGCAGTTCTCCAATCGCTCGGCTCCACAACTTATCTTTCCTTCTCCCCTCGGACTTAAGTTCTGGACACGAGCTCTTGTATGCCTCAGTTAATCTGTTCGGTCTTATAATGTATTTAAGAATATTTTTCGGTTCTAAGCTTTTGATAAGACTATGCCTTATTACGTATCCTCCTAAGTGCTTCCGACGGGCCGTAACATAAGCTGGGCAGTGACATAGATAGTGTTCCGCTGTGTCAGTGAGTTCACCACAGTGGTTACAGCTAGGGTCTGTGCGTTTGCCGATGGTCAGGTGTTTGTTAAAGCCGAAGTGTCCCGTTACAACGCCTGTGTAAGTTTTCAGTTTAATTCTGCTAATTTTTGCTTAATTAGAACTTAGTTTTGTGTTCATCTATGGCAAGGCAATGTTTTGATTGTCTGCAATTGGCTGTAGAATGCCAGCTTGCTGCAAATTTGTCATACTTAAGAGCTGAAATTAATTGTATTGCTTAGAGCAGCAGCTTTGGCAAGCTTGTCTGCTCTTTCACTTCCCTCAATGTTAGAGTGAGATGGAACCCAAATTAGCTTTACTTTAGAGATACTCTTCTTTAGCCTATTATCACCAATCCTTTGAAAGCGTCCAAGCAATCATAGACTGCTGACTCTTGTCGCCTTCGCTATCGAGAACGAGATTTCGTATACACATACCGAGCATTTCATCATACTGCACTTTTAAACAAAAAACTCTCAGGGAAATGTATGATGAAAAAAATGTTCTTGATGTAAACAATTGGAAGATGCTACAAATTCGCACGGCTGTGCACTGACGTCTGAGAAATGTCTACACACTTCTCTTAAAAATTCTCTCTTCACCTACATTTTAACACTGCCATGTATCGGAACCATTACTTCTTCAATCTTCTTCAATCAATTCAAAAGCATAACGGATTTTCCTGTAAATAATCAAATTTGTTTAACGTCGAGAAATTTTTGTGGGGGAACAAAACTGATAAGGTGAGAATTATAAAAATTCTGTGCAACTCATGTGTTTAAATTTAGTTAACACTCGGAAGTTATGCATCAAAATGTTGTTGCATTTTGTTGTTCGACTGACATTAAAGTTATGTGTGAGCTCTCGATTACGACCAAAAAATCTGGTAATGTGAAATTGATGCTCAAGTGTGTGCAATGCACCTCTCGCAGGAAACAAGAATGGGTCCGTAAATAGATTTTCCTCGGCTTGTTTATGCCGTTTTGTTGGTGTGAAAATGTTTTGGGAGGAAAAAATCATGAAAGGAAAAGTTATTGTTCTTTTCCTGGAAAGCGCGCGAATTCTAATTGTCACTTTATCGTTTCATCTCCGTTATCATTGTCACTGTTATCACCGTTGTGTTATGGACACCTGACGTGGTGTGCCATCCACTACAATCAGTTATGAATGTTTCGATTGCTGAACGATTCAACGTTTCCGTTGAATCGTTTCGACTAAAATCAAAGAAGATTCTATTTTTTTTGTATGAAATTGTTTTCATAAGCTGTCGTCGTTGATCGCTCAACGAATAATATTTTCATTGCGGCTTTGTTAATTTGAAGAATTTATTTTTAGCCTCCCCCTTCTCTATATTGACGCTCGTGTTTTTAGTTGAGTACGAAGCAAGCAATTGTTTTTTTCACGACTGACTGTCATCATGGTATTTCCTTTAGTAACATAACGGACACACAAACGGGAGTCGACGCGACGGTGGTATTGACTTCCTTAAACAAAATGTTCTTTCAGCAGTAAACCTCCACTACCTTTTGCTCGTAAATAATTGCTTGTGAACCAACATGGAGTTTTTTTTGTCTAAAATAATGAAACGTCCGAAAAGCGTTTGTGATAACACAGCAGTTTGTGCGAGTCACGATGTTACGGAGGTATAAATCAAATTAGTTAACCTACATCTGAATAAATATTGCGCTTAAGACACAATTCGTTGGCATTTGGCCCAAGATCTTTGATTTGTCGTGTGTTTCATCGTTTCGAAGTTCTCGTTCTTTGCAAAATAATGTGAAAATAATTTCGACTGAAGTTTCGCTAACCAATGACCTTGGCGATTGAACTAAATTACAATAATTTTCGACTCGCATTTCGAATGTTCGTGAGCAACATGATTACGTTCACATTTACCGTTTCTGATTACAGATGAAATCTCCCAAATTGGTGAAAATGGCAGACCAACCAGAAATGATCCCAAACAGAGTCCAACCGAACAAAGGTAAGAATTTCAGAGTCTGAGTTTCCTTCAAATTCTCGGATGTTCAGGTGTTTTCTATTGTAGTTGGTAATGGCGTCAGGGATAGTGCTGAACCACCGAATGTTTCGGAAATGTCTCCTAACATCTCCGACCAATGCGATGGCAACGAAAAGACTGATTTATCAAACGAAAAATCTGCCGTGAAGCCAATTATCCGTCGGCAAACTTTTACTTTTTCGAGTGAAGCTGCAACGCAAGAGTTAAGTGAGTCGGTGCCACACTCATACCAGCGAAGCGATTCAACGTTTGTTAGTGAGCGCTCCGACCTTAGGAATCAAAAAGAAATAAATCCACAAGATTTGAATAATTCCGCAAACGAAGAATCCGCCGGAGAACCGACGACAAACCAAGATACTTTCGTTGTACCGAATATGCTTAGTGATAATCACAAATCACATCCGTCGAAAGTTGCAAGGAGAGATCAGGATGATATTGAGTTTAAGAAACCGTCAATTCCAACAAACACAGGGAAGGAATTGGAAATTAACAACGGTAGTACAAGTAAGTTTTTATTCCAAATTTTTGTGAATGTGTTTTTCTAAATTTCATGGATCTTATGAGTCTCAATCGTTGCTTCGGAATTGTGACGCAAATATCGTACGATTTGTATTTGCTGCTCATTACAAGGCAAGAGTCTTTTAATTGTGTTTCAAGCACCAAACGGTGGGAGTCGCGTTTGGAAATTATTAGACATGTATGAAGAACGTAGTGCTTCGAAAATGGCTCTATTGCGTTCGCCACAAAGATTTGAGGGGGAGCATCGATCATGGTTCATAGATGCCGAATCTGCAAAAAAAATTTGTCCGTCTGTCTGTCCTGCAACACAATAAATCGAGTAGAACTCAACCGATTTTCAAATTCTTATTTTTTACTGAGAGATAAGGTGCTGCTACAAATGTGTAGTCGTCGACCCAGATTTGTATTTTATCTACAGAAATAATTTGTCCTCAATTTGTCCTATGCGTCCCACACAAAAAAAAAATTGTCCTACCTTGGGGTCAGAAATATAGAGGTGTACTAAAACGCCAAAAAGCTCGAAATCGCTTTCTTGAAAATGGTAAAAATTTGAGCAAAATTGGTGATGCCATTAATTTGTCGTCAATTTGTCCTAAATTTTCGACACTTTTAAAAACTTTCGACAAAAGCAATTAAAAAAATTTTCGGTGATCGGATTTCAAGCGATTTTCTAGTTTGGAAGCTTTCGAAGAGCTTTTATTATTTTTTTAGTACACTCTATTTTCTAGTTACCTACGCCATTATGCAATTTTCTGATTTCAGATACACAAAGGACAAATTGAGGACATATTTTTGAATTAGAAAATACAAGAGTCAGAACATTTCTATGCTCATATTTAAATAGAGGTTTTAGTACAAGTCCAAGAAAATACTTCTTTATAGTCTTGTTTGAGGAAATGTTTTGAAAATTTTGAATGTATGTTCTAAGAGGACAAACTTTTGCTGTACTAAACTTTTTAGTACAAAACACTTTACAATATAGTAACACACTTTTACACTATCGAAGTGTCAGTACACTAATTTTAAAGTGACAAGAATTTAGGACAAATTGAGGACAAATTAATGGCATCACCAATTTTGCTCAAATTTTTACCGTTTTCAAAAAAACGATTTTGAGCTTTTTGGCGTTTTAGTACACCTCTATATTTCGGACCCCAAGGTAGGACAATTTTTTTTTGTGTCGGACGCATAGGACAAATTAAGGACAAATTATTTGTGTAGATAAAATAAAAATCTGGGTCGACGACTACACATTTGCAGCAGCACCGAGAGATAATCGAAAAATTTTGAATTTGGGCAAAATCGGTCAATAGGTTCGAAGTTACGACCGAAAAAGTGGCCAAAAACGTGGTTTTTTGAAAGTCAGTGAAACTTTTGGAATTATATCTCTGAGAAATTAGCACGGAAATCGCCCTTCAAGGTTTTGAATGAAAGGTATAGACTTCCAGAAATCACGAAAAAAATTAGTGAAAATTTGTTGAGTGATACGGGCTATAGGGTCCTTAGCGTTGGCTCAATTCACTCTAGTACACTACACGGCACGGTAATACAGTATATTTGGTAGTTTTTCATGCATGTTAAAGTTTCGTGTGCAATGTTGTAGAGAAAAAAAAGGCAAACTTTTTTGTGCATACAAGTATTCGTCCGAGGCCTCTCCTTAGGGTTAAAGGTCAGTCCTAAGGTCGGCCCCACGTTGAAAAACATTTTTTTTTGCTATGTTGTGGGTAAATTGAAGGAAACTTTTTTGTCCATGCAAATATGGGTCAGATACCTTTTCTAAGTGCACTTTGTCGGTTTAAAGAAAGGAATCTTGTGAGCACTTCACTCAAACTGTGACACTGTTTCGTCGTGCGAGGGTTACTTTCATCGTAACTCATCAGTAAGGACAAGCAGTAAAAATAGTGATCCTAATACGTGCCATTGCAAGCAAGGTGCTGCGGGAGTTAGTCCACAAAACACATTGTAACCCCCTTTGAGTATAACTAATCCTGCTCTGTCCCCTCACCCCCGCACCTGCGACGAGCTTCATTATGCCTGCGGCGGGCTAGATTACGCTCTACAGGCGGTGGTCTTGCGTTCAACTGCATCCAGGGGTTATTTTGTCCGTTGTTTTTTTGTTGGGGCTATTTTGTCCGATTTCCATTTGAAATATGTTTTCCCGATTTTGAGTCAATTTCCCGATCGTTAATAATTTTACGATTTTTAACATTTTCTGGATTTTTAGCCATTTCCAGATTTTTGGCCATTTCCAGATTTTTAGGCACTTTTAGTTTTTTTGACAATTTTTAGATTTTTAGGCATTTCCAGTTTTTTAGCTTTTTCCGATTTTTATTCATTTGATAAATTTTTAGTAATTTTCAGATTTTTTGGCTATTTTCCGACGCTCCTTTTTTCTTATTTTCCGATATCTAGTTTTTCGGCTCAAAAACTTTCCGTTATCTCAGATACCCAGGATACCGCACTTTTTTCACACGCGGTGGGAGTGCCAACACCATTTATTCAGTTACATACATACATTCGCATGTCCATACATTCTTACTTGATTGGCCAAATGTTGTCCCTGTCTGACGCTTAGTGTTGACATATTTACATTTACAAGGTCAAGATTATAGTACTGACATCATCCTTTTCTGATGCGAGAATCCTTTTGTTTTGAGTGCATTGCAAATCTAACACACGTCATTGAAAGTCTCTCTGTTATTCTAAATAAACAAACCAACCCAAAAAGTAAGAGAGAAAATTTTGTAAATTTTCCCCTTAACTCAAACTTTCTCTTTGATATAAACGAAGAAAAGAGCAAAAATATTTGGTTCATTCTAATGCTCTCATTTTATTCTTCAATCGTGAATCAACTTATGTGACAGCACGTACGTCAATTTAGATTTAAAATTCATAAATTTCACTATGAAAACTTAAAAATTCCAATCCAAATTTTTTGTGCAGCTTGTTTTACTGAAAGTGTTTTCTCAGACGCCAGTTTCATTCAATCTTTCGGTATTCCGGTGATTGAAGCGTTTTTTTTGCATCGACTCTGCTGCTTCGAGTCTGCATTTTGATTTGGTATGTGGAACATTAATTCGATCGAAATCCCACGTATATAGATACATTGCACGTTAGGATTTTTTTTTTAATTGAATTTGATGGATGCACAAACCCACGCATATGGCAATGAAGTCTTGAAGACATCCGTTCACTTAAGACTTTTTTTTCTATTTCTACCAGTGGTGCTGAATTCAACTGATTTCGATTTCCTTGAATCACGTGGTACACGTTCTGATAGCCTAGAACCCGAAGGACGTGATTCGCTGTTACTTCGCTTCGATCCTTTAACCCAACGTGTCGTACAAAATTTTACGGTTCCCGCTAGTGAAGAAAAAGAAATTACACCGAAGTCATCTTTAACTCATGAAACGCCGTCAAATGGCACCTTCGTCGCTGTGAGTGAGACTATGGATAATGATGGCAACAATCACATGAAATACGTAAGGTAGGTTACAACAAACACTAATGTTAACCACTTGAAAATTCATTACTTTTGTTTTGTAGTGTCGAGAAAAACGGTGACAAAGTTATATCTGTGGATGGAGTGTTAATGTACAACAAAAAAGTTGACATTGAGTAAGTGAACCTTCGTTATGATTTTTAGACCAATTGAAAAGGAAGTCATAGAAAATGAGTGCAAAAAGGTGTGTGAAGGTACCCATATGGCCTTTATCCGGACAAACAAATTCCGGACTTACAAAAATCCAGACTACCAAAATCCTCACGAACAAAAATCCCGACGACAAAAATCCGGTATTTAAACTAAACATAATGTAGGGAAGAAGCCATCCCCGATTTTTATGAGTGGTAGCTTAGTGGATACTACTATCCTATTTAGAAAACACGTATTCGCCAGTTTTTTGAAAAAATTTCTGAGAAAGTAGTACATTTGTGGAGGCATGTCAAGGGGTCCGAAAAATACTTTTTTCACAATATCTCGAAAATAAAGTGGTGCCCCGACGACCGAAAGATTGCATGCCTTAGTCGCTTAAGACAGACCTTGTGCTATTAGTAAAAGAAGTACAGGATCAGATCTGGTGGGAAAGATGAGGCTCTTCAGTGTGGTCCAAGAACTCGCTTAAAGGGTAAAATACCTCGGGGTCACGCTGGATAGCAAACTAAATTGGATCGATCATACCGAAGACAAGGCACAAAAGGTCTTGACGGCGTTTTGGATCTGTAAAAACTCCTTTGGCAGGAACTGGGGTCTGTCATCTAATGTCATTCTGTGGCTATACGAGGCTGTGATCCGACCCATGATGAGTCACGGCTCTGTAGTATGGTGGCCAAGAATGGACGTGGAGAAAGCAAGGAAGAGACTGAGTGAGATACAAAGGCTAGTGTGCATAAGCATCACTGGAGCTATGAAGACTACGGCCACCGCGGCCTTGGAGACGCTGCTTGCGATACCGCCTTTGGACTTAGTAATTAAGGCCAGAGACCGGATGGCGCCAGTAACTGACTTCACTAGGCGTTTTGAAGCAACATTTCCGAGCAGGCAAGAATGCGTAGATGGGTGGCCAACCTGTTTGCCTAGAAATGCGAAAGTGTTTTTCACTGATGGATCCAAGGCCGTAGAAAGAGCAGGGGCTGGAATATACGATCCAAACACTGCACATGGCAGTTGGTTCCATTTGGGCAAAACTTCCAGTGTCCTCCAGGCAGAGGTCTACGCAGCTCTCATGGGAGCTCAAGAATCACTGCCGGCGGGGACGCAGGGAAGAGAGATCTTTATCTGTTCGGACAGTAAAGAGATGGTTAGGGCGCTCATGTCACCCACCTCGACCTCCGCAACAAGCGGAGTGGAGCCACGTCTATCAATACCCCAGGCACTATGCAATGATGCATTAAGCAACTGTGGGCTGAACCGACACCTGAATAAGATGCGGTTGTCGGAGACCCCAAGATGTTCTTGCGGATTAGAAGAAGAAACAGGCATATATGTGATATGTGATTACCCTAAATTCCTCCAAACGAGACGCAGGATTCTCGGGAATTTTACTGTGAGACCATCTGAGGTTATCAAATGTGGACCTGTCATTTTGGACCGGTTCTTGGAAGCGACAGGAAGGCTCACATAATGGTTTATGTGATAAACGGGAAAAGGAACAAAGGATCCCAGGATCTGTGTTTCAAGACCAACAATAGGTCGTCCCAAACTGATAAATCTAAATGCCTTCGTCGGTTGGTTGTTATTATTAGTTAAAATAGGGTCAAGCTTCAAAGAGTATTTCCCGTTTGCAACAGGCCTGCATTCAGAAACCAATAATACGAGATGATAAAGGTCCTCATACACTACCAATGGCAATAAATTATACTACAGAAAAATCCTGTTGTCGTTGAATGGAACGACTTTTGTGAAATGTGGTAACTCCTACCAAGTTTTTACCACACAAAAATGGAAAAAAACTCAATTTTTGGTTCTCCATTTTAATTTTGTCAGAGAGCTAATGATTTTAGCTTTCAAACGCTACCAAACATGCCATACATCACTTCCTAAAATATGAGCCACCTCATTTTTCAGAACAGGTTCACTTGAAGTGAAACTTTTACCTACGAAACTTGCTTTTGTCTATGTTATTGTTTGAAATTTTCTGAATTACTAACGGTTCAGAAGTAACGGTATTTAGCTTCAAATAGTTCAAATACTTACTTACTTACTTAGCAGCCGTACTAACCCAAGCTGGTTTTGGTTGACTCCACAACTCGTCTCATCCCTACTCTGCACAGGGCCGAAATTCTCCACTCTCTGACTCCCAATTTTCGCGAATCTTCTTCCACGCCGTTCAACCATCTCTTCCGGGATATACCTCTCGCTCTGTTGTCGAATCTCTTTTGCAGAGCTTTTTTGGGCATTCGTTCTTCGTCCATACGCGCAACGTGGCTTGCCCATCGAAGCTTGGCTGATTTGATCGCACCAACTATCGTATCTTCCCCAAAGAGTTCAATTAGTTCTCTGTTTGTTCATTAATTGGTCCACATATCGATCTCAACACTTTGCGCTCGAAGCAGTTTAGCGTTTCTTCCTGTTTTTGTGTTAGAGACCATGTTTTACAGGCGTATGTGACAATGGGGCGGATGAGGGTTCTGTAGAGGCGCATTTTCGTACTTCTGCTCAGCAAAGTGCTCCTGAGCCAGTGCTTAAGGGCGTAAAAACCCTTGGCTGAGCCTCGTTTTGAGTTCTTCTTCTATATCATATTCATATTCAACGTTCAGAATGGAGCCTGAATATTTGAATGACTGCACAACTTCAAAATTGTTATCGTCGATTGTGATGTTTTGGCCGATCCTTGACCCGTGTCTTCGTTCACATTTAGTCCAGTTTTCCTTGATGTCTTATGCTTTTCGACAAACATGACATTGTGAAACTGTCTATCTACCAAGTGCTCTTTTTAAGTCCAAGTCGTAGTCCACGGGACCTCAATTCTCTTCGGAGTTTGTGCTAAACTTAAGAGTGCTACCTCATAACTTGCCTACGGGTTGTCGGGGAAACGGATTTGTAGGTTGAGCGAAGGGTTAACGCAACATCGAAACAGTTCAAGAAACTTCACATCAGCAGCCTCGGATAAACGGACGGATTCAACAACGACGACTACAGCAACGAAACAAGGATAATGATTTTAACATGGGTGACTGGGAACCTTAGAAGTCTTTTTACAAGAGGAGCGATACAAAGCACCCTGGAAGATCTCAAAAATTATAAGATACGGATCGCAGCAGTGCAAGAAACGAGATGGCTGGATAGTGGTGTTCAGGTTCACGCTAAGTAGTTCAAATGGAGATTTTAAAAGCAGATCCAACTAATTTTGTCAATTTCAGTCGCCGTCTTGTGGAAATTTTCCACCTAGACATGCTATGTCTGGGTATGTTGTTCTAAAGAATTTGACAGAAAATGTGGGCTTTTTGTTCAATGCTGACTGTGAGATTTCTGAGATTGAGCTGATTGTCATGCGCTTACTGGTGCCTCTAAGCCCCGAAGGTCTAATTTGTATCATAGATTTACCATGGGGCTGAATCACCGGGCATTAGCGAAATGCAAATGCTATTTTCACCCGAAAGAATCTAAGGAAAATGCAGCAAAAATTTCATTTGATATGTAGAAATTAAACAAAACCAAGTACCCGTACGTATCAGAATAGATGTGGCAAAGAGACTCGAACGTATCTAAATATACAAATAATCAAACAATCCAACGTTTTCTGTTCTTTTTTATCTGTAAGAATTTCAAAGATCTATAGAAATTACCCAAGGTAATGTCAAAGGCCCTACCGAAGTACGTCTCAGACCATTCAAATCTAGAAAAGCTTATATCCAAGGACTAAGTCATATTTCCCTAAAACCCTGAAACACGTGTTCTCTAAAATTTTATTCTCTACAAGTTTGCTTTTGGAAGCAACTTTCTACCTCTCATAGTTCTGGAGATATTGGGTCATCCTGCCCAATTCTCCGTTGCTTATGGCCACTAGCACACTGCACTCCGCTTCGCACCCGGTCTATGCTGAAGAAAGCCTTGCTTATGCCGCATTTTAGCTATTGCTGCGAGGTATTCTCATATGACCTTGATGGGATCTCTGTTAAGCTATTGGAAAAGGCATTTAATGCTGTGGTTCGTTATGTTTATGCGAAGGGAAAGTATCAGAGCATAGCGGTTGTCGTGAACAGGTTTTTGGGTACTAGTTTACAAGATCATTATAAACTGAGAGCGATGGTCTTCATATAGGCTTCTGCGCAGCGGTTCGCCAGCTTACCTGCTTGATCACTTTGTCCCAGGTCGCTCTAATCGCACGCAACAATTCACGCTTCCTAGAGCTTATAACAGAAATGATTTGTTTGCACGCCGAATTGCGGATTGGAATGCTTTACCGTTAACTGTTAGGAACTCAGAGGGTCTCCTGACTCGTTTTGTGAAAAATGCACTGCTTTTTTAGTCAGCTGAGCTGTTATGTATTGCGTTACGTCAGAAAGGGATGACATGCATGAGTTATTCTGGCAGGGATTATGCGGTGAAAGTCCGCCATAGTCCTGCAGTGCGTTTCATTCTATTTTGACAGGTATTGAGAGATATGGATAGAGTGGTTTGGCGAGTGGTATTTATTTTGTCACTTCTTTTCTTTCTTTTTTTTTCTCTCATTTCCTTAACTATGTAATATGGAGATTTACTGTCAAAGGCAAAGTTGTAGAGAATTAAATTTAAGTGAACACGTGTTTCAGGGTTTTGAGAAAATATGGTCCAATCCTGGTATAAAGCCACTTCCTTAATTGGGCAGGATGACCCGAATCTCCAGAACTATGAGAGGTAGAAAGTTGCTTCCAAAGGCAAAGTTGCGGAGAATGAAATTTTAGAGAACCTGTGTTTTAGGGGAAAATGGCCCAGTCCTTAGATATAAGCTTTTGTAGATTTGAATGGTCTGAGACGTACTTCGGTAGGGCCTTTGACATTACCTTGGGTAATTTCTATGGATCTTTGAAATTCTAACAGTTATAAAAGAACAGAAAACGTTGGATTGTTTGCTTATTTGTAAATTTAGATACGTTCGAGTGTCTTTGACACGTCTATTCTGTTTGCCACATCTATTCTGAAACGTACGGGTCTTTGGTTATGTTTCTGTGGTACAATTTATTGCCATTGGTAGTGTACGAGGACCTTTATCATCTCGTATCATTGGTTTCTGGTCTATAGAAATGAATGTTAAATACACGTTTTGCGGATCGAAAGAAAAAGTGGGTGACAATCAAAAATTTCAAGTTCAGACAAACTGTATTTCTTACTGGCACAGCACATTTCAAAGTGATTTACTAAATGTTTCTCATATCGATAAATACCGATTTCGATGACTTGTGAATAGTTAGTGGCAAATCGATGAAGAAGTTTGAGAATTAGGTCCTTCGAAGAGAATATTTGACTCGATGAATGTGTTATTGAGAGTGAAGACGAAGATTGAAAACTTACATCGAATTCCAGGGCAACTGTGAGGTAATTCGCGGGGATTTCAAACTGTTTTGGTTACCTGAATCTCAAGGAATTTTAAAATCTGCGTATCTTCACTCAGGAAATACAGCATCCTATATAACTGAAAATAAAAGACACTCCATTTGAGAAACAGTTCTGTTTAAAAAATTTGTCCTTTCGTATGTATTTCTAGTTGTATTGACGAAATTACCCGTCAGAAAATGGAAGAATACGAAGCCAATCAAGATATTCTGCTGAAGCGTATAGCGGAAAAGGATAAGGCGATTACTAAATCCAGGTAAATTGTGTGACAGTCGAGGTCGTCTCTCCTTTTATTTTGAAAATATTTTTTCTTTGCTACCAGCACTGTTATTGAGTTATATGAAAAAGCAATTGCTGAAGCCGTAGCTGCTAAAGAGAATCTAGCCCAAACCTATGAGAAGGAACAGAAGGACTTGGAAAGAGATCGTGATGTGAATTTCGAACATTTAACATCGTTAGAAACGACGTTTATGGATTTGCATACGTTAGTCAAAGTATGACATTAAAACGCAGGAACAAAGTGAACACAATTTTGATTTTTGCAGAAAGTTCGAGCGAAACTTACAATACATAGGATTAATACAGGAAAGGGTCAATACCATAACCGAAGAAAAATCAAAAGCCTTAGCTTCCCTGGAGCAACAAGAACATAGATACGATAAAATGAAATCTCATGCAAAGCAACAATTCGATATGTGAGTATTACATTAAATTTCCACTTTATGTTGACAAGACTGACCATTTGAGACCATCCCCAAATCCCAATCGCAAAATAGAGACCGCATTTTTTAAATATTAAAAAATCGATTCACAATCCATGTTCTACTTTTGCACGGAGAAATACTAAGTTGGCACCACCGGTGTGAATACCCTGATGAAAATATAAGTCTCAAAAGTTCGAAAAACGCATACTCACGGTCTCAAAATTCATGAGAGTTGACACCGAAAGTATACGTTTTTCGTACTTAAAAAAAAAACACGAAATAAGTTGCTTAGGAATTTGGACGACTGCATTGCTCTTTTATTGAAGTTTTTGTTGTTTGTGGGTCATAAATTCGATACAAATTGTTCCAAAATCATCCGCTTTACAAATTTCTTTGTTAATTTACCTGCAAAACATATTTTTTCAGTGCCAATGAAAAATGGGACCAGCTCAACAAAGCCTTTTCGCTGGATAACACGAAATTGAAAGCCCAAATCAAACGGGAGGAGATTCACAAAAATGCTGTTGCCGAAGAATTGTCACAGAAAAAGAAAGAGAATGATGAATTGGTGAAGATTTGCGATGAACTCATTAGCGGCCAGAAAAATTAGCTCCATTTATTTACGTAACTTTTTTTTTAATTTATAAATATTACTTAATGTGATTTTCGCTCTTATGTTTAAGATATTAAGTTAAGGCGCATAATATAAATTGTCGTCAATAAAATACATTCGCTTATAGTTTTGCTTTTGAAATTTTAAGGATAAGTTTCATTTTATTCTTTCAGAAAAAATATATGTAAGGGACCCGTACGCATCAGAATAGATGCGGCAAAGAGAACAGATGTTGCAAAAAGGCTCGAACTAAATCGTTTCGAAGTTTCTTCGACCTTCAAAAAACTACGTTTTTGACCACTTTTTCGACCGATTTCGTCCAAAATCAATCCCGTAATCACTTTTTCAATTATTTTTTAGGAGAAAATCGGATAAGATTTACCCAATTTATGTAGGAAAAACACGTTGGGCCCAAGTAGAGACTCAATTTAAGGGCTCTGGCTGAGTCCAAAAGCTCAACATACAAAAAAATTCTTCCATAAATTGTCAGGCACGCCCAGACTAGTCGAAACCCCCACCCCTAGAGGCTACACAGGCTTTATTATTTTCGCTTGTTGCCTATTCAGAGAGCCAAAGCAAATAATTTTAATAAATGTTGAAGGTCGTTATCACTTCGTTGATATTACCGCTAATAATACTAGTGGGTGCGAAAGGCACAATAAATCAAAATATTTTCTTTGCCGCAAAATTACTCCACTTCCCCCTTATACCACTTCCCCCGTATTCCACTTCCCCGTATTCCACTTCCCCGTATTCCACTTTCCCCGTATTCCACTTTTCTCGTATTCCACCTCCCCCGTATTCCACTTCCCCCGTATTCAACGTTCACCGTGTTCAACGTTTCTCGTATTCCACTTTCCCCCGATTCAACGTTTCTCGTATTCCACTTTCCCCCGATTCAACGTTCCCCGTATTCCACTTTCCCCGTATTCCACTTTCCCCGTATTCCATTTTCCCCGTATTCCACTTTCACCGTATTCCACTTTCCCCGTATTCCACTTTCCCCGTATTCCACTTTCCCCGTATTCCACTTTCCACGTATTCCACTTTCCCCGTATTCCACTTTCCCCGTACTCCAAGTTCACCCGTATTCAACGTTCAATGTATTCAGCGATGCACTTGCTACGTATTCTACCCTGACACTTTGCCAAAGAAACCGACGGTCTATCTCTGATACCTTCCACGAACTTCTAAAACCATCAAAATTGACCACATGTCTAACTTTCCGACATTTTCACCTTTACTGATGAATTTGCTCTCAAAACTCTGAGACTTTGTCGAAGAAACCAACGCCGTATCTGCTATACATACGAAGATGCGTTTGAAAACTCATTTGACCCAAATTTCATTCTAACACAACACCTTGACTGACTTTTGGGCGATTTCAATTTTGACCCGTTTTTTACCCATAACTCCCTTTTTTCAGAACAATATCCCACCCCGGAACGTGTTTTCTCGACGTTTTGGACCATCCCCGACAACATATCAAAAATTATTTTTTCAGTAACTTTCGGGCAGCGGAGCAAATTTTTGCCTCCTTTGACCGACTGGACACTGAAACGCTCAACCGATTTTCCTTAAGTCGGTTTCGCTACCTTCACACTGTCGAAACCTTTCATTTGACACCTCACTGGCCTCATTTCGGCAAATACCGGCCGAGATACATGTCTGGACAAAATCGCCAAATAATGACCTACAGCTCGGGAGTATGAAACTTTTTCATCTAGCAATTTTGTTGCCCCAAGCCTCCACTATCGATTGGCACTCAAAAATTATCTCTACTTTGTCCAACAACAAAAGTTCCCTATCAACAAAGTGAGGAAACCCCAAAATTTGAGCAGTTTTCGCTGCCTAGCTCCTCCGCATGAAGTCGGATCAAAAAATTTTCTTCTACAAAGTTGTATGCCCAAGCAAATCTCTAACACAACATTTTGACCGACTTTTGACCGATTTTCAATTTTGACCCGTTTTTTACCCATAACTCCCTTATTTCAGAACAATATCCTATCCCACCTGGAGCATGTTTTTGGATCATCCCCGAAAACATATCAAAAAGTTTTTTTTTCTCCTCAGTTTGAACGCAAAAATAACGGGATCGTTACGGACAGACAAATTAATAAATAAATAGACACATAAACAGACAAACTGTAGAGGTTTCTAATTAAAAATTTTAAAAAAATTGAAAATCGGAAAAGATTTGCTCGAGCTATTTACAAAAGACCGAAAACGACTAAGCAGCCCCATCACGGCAGTTCTTGGGCGACAGTGCCCAGATTGAATCCTATAAAAGACTTTTCGATTACTTTTCAGGAAAAAAAAAAGCTTCGCACGCACAAGAGAAACGACCGAAACGACAGATGATGACTTTTATGCAATAAAAAAACTTCGAAATTGAAAATAAATAAACGTTTAATAAACTTAACATCACAATTTCCTAAGCTTAAAATTAAAATATTTTACTATGAACAAGCTAGACGCCGCCTCTAGTATCACATTTGTAATTTTGTGTTATGATCCTTCACCGTCCAAACATCAGGTGATAGTTCAGGTGGCAAATTGCTTCTATTTGGTGTGGAATCAGTTTTCGGACTACTTAGAGCCATCGTGAGTAGGCCGCCAATAATACTCAATGTTGCCATTGCCGTTTGTGGTACCCATCTTCCAAAAACAACGGTAGCACCAACAAACGGGGCTGTCAACAACCATATTCTCGCCCACACAATTGTGGAGAATGCGCAGATTTTCTTTTTCTCGTCACGTACCAATTCGGTGGTACACGTGGTTAAAATGGCCAATGTCGAAGAAATTGCCACTTTGGATACCATTGATATGGCCATAAGAACCGCTATCCTAGCATCACCAGTAACTGTTTGGAAATAATAAATTTACTTCAAGATGTATATTTTGGCTCTCATTAAAGGGCATGCAATTTTTTGTGTCACTAAAAACATTAACATGGCCAATTATTGTGCCGGTACAAATTTTTGACTTTTAAGAAATTATTGTTACATTCTTTGTTCTACAAATTACGGAATAGACTATTCGCACTGAAGGGCCTTAAGGGTAACATAGCTCAAGAACGCAACCTGGTGTCAAGATGAAAATTGATTCGTTGAAGCATTTTTCGATGCCGTCATAGGTTTTTCTAATAAAAATAGGTGGCAGCACATTCTTCACACTTGACATTTGAAGCAGAGTAACATTATCCGTCAATTTTGACATTTGAAGCTGATTATCTTTAGTTCGTGATATTGACGCTACGAGGACAATAGATGTCGCACTTTTCGTTGAAAATCGCCTATAGTAATATGCAATATGCTTCAATTTTTGACACCAGGCTGCCTTCTTTTGTGCCGTCGAGCCATGACAATGTATGCAGCCTGGTGTCAAATTGACAATTATTTTCCCATAAAGTACTGGCTCTAACATTTCAAAATATCTCGTTTTGACACCCGGCTGCCCGGCTGCCCGGCCCAAAAAACACTCTTCCACTTGTTGCAACTTTCTGAAAGCTGCGTACTTCAGATTCAAGATCTATAACTATAATTGCTGGATGTTTCGGAGATTATCAGAAAAACTGTAACAAAGTACACTATCAATTTGTGTAACACCATCTCATCACTTTTTCGCACCAGGCTGCGTTTCGAACTTGGCTGGAGTGGCACAACCGGACGTGACAGTTTTTTCTTTTGGTCTACAAGTAACACTCGACGTGAAGTTAGCTGCAGTTGCAACCGAAGCTAACTTCATTGCAAAAAAGCTGATTTTATTCATAAATTTACCAAAATCAGCTGACTTCATTTCGGTCGCTACTGCAGCTAACTTCACGTTGAATATTACTTGTTAGGATCAAAGCAAGAGACTGTCACTCCCGGGCACAACCTTAATGCTAATTCATGATTTTCACAAATAAGAAAATTTGGCATTTTTTGGACTTTTTATTGTGGCCTTCTGTGGTTTTTCAATATTTTTTGCCGTTACTTCACAAAAGGGGGAAGGGGATTCGAAGATCGTGTGACATAGCTCTGACAGTGGGAGGGGGTCTCAAAATGTCGATATACACGGTCCCAATATAGGAAGCGCCACATTGCACTTTCTTCAAAATTATCATCAAAGGAAATTGCAGGCTCTTTAAACGATGTTGAATCCGAGGGTTTACTTACTACTTTTAGGAATGATCCAAACCAAATATGCCACTGATGCACCGACAACGTTAAAAATGCCCGACCACATCCACTTCTTTTCCGAATGAAGTATAAGCATCAGACCGATAAATACACCGACGATCTCACAAAGGGCTGTCTCATTGAAAGTTGGAAAATAGAAAATTGTCGCTATTTACAATTTGATTCATACTCACCAGCAATGACCGTATTCACTTCCAAATGATCTCGACTGAATGTTCGAATATTCAAGAGCATTCCGTAATAAGTAACAATGTAAATGGACCACGCAAGATGCACACAAACCATGTGACGCACAGCTTTTTCACCTCTCCATAATGTCCACCAACCAGCGGGCGATGGAGCCGATTTAACATCGACTGCTTGTTGCTGAAGCAATTCGTCCAAATTACGGGGAATCAGATGATCCCGCCGATTGAATTGAGCAGATTCAATTAAAATTTCTTTGGCTTCCTCGATGCGATCATGTTCGATCAGCCAGCGCGGAGAATTCGGAATCCATCTGAGGGATAAAAGTAAGTCGTTTGTACCCCTTGGTCGTAATTTTTGCTGCCATTGACTTTACTTACCTGAGTGTGAAGATCAGAAAAACGGTCGGAAGAGAAATTGCCTAGAGATGAAATGAATATATTTGGACTCATGAACTTAACAATAGGCTCATGTTCACTTACCATGTAGATGTGCGACCAACTGCTAAAGAAACTGGCAAGACCCGGTAGAATGATTACACCAACTGACCAAAATTGCTCGAACAGGCAAATTATTACAGTTCTCGGCTTACCGGATGTGATGTCAGAAACTTTAAAAGCGAAAAGAGACTATGTGAATTTCAAACGACGCAAAAAGCTAAATGTATTTCTTGCGCTTCTTTTAATGCCATAATAAAAACGAAATTTTGGATTATACTTCAAACAGAGACGTAAATAACATTGCGTCTAGGCTTTATTTTCAATGAGCAAGAACACGTGTCTCACTTTTACCTCCCATTTTCCTTCTCGCGTGAGTTAGAGCAGCGGAGACGACCGATAAGAAAACATCGCACGACTTTTTGCTTGTTAAAAGTATGGACCCTGACCAATGACATAATAATGTATAGGCTGGGTGTACGTAAACATCAGATGAAGCAAAAATACGTAATTTTTGTATAGGGCTAATTCGATCGGAACCGTCACCTGGGTAACGAATTTCATCTCTTTCACACTTCCAATGTCATTTATTTTAACATGAGACAAAATACATTCGTTCCTCAGGTGACATGGTAGCGACAATGTATGGGTTACCGATGCATACCAACACATACTCTTTTCACGTCAATTGGTTACCAGTGAGAGCTAGTGTACCTATTTTATTTCTCTTTTATCTCTCTTTTCACGTATTCGCTTATATTTTGTTCATCTGACGCATGTTTTTCTGGTTACGAAACGTTATCCTGTGATCCACACAAATTTTATGTGATTTACCAACGCTATGAATGCGTTATCAATCGCATATCAATTTTGTTTCAATTTGTGTTAATTCTTTTGTCAAAGACTGCCAGTCTATATTTATCGTATGTCACGGGCCCTGACTGATGTGAGACGCTCAGGCATGCGAGACATTTTATTGCATGTGTGGTTCGTAAGGCTAAGTCCTGGCTTCCATTCAAAAAAGTGCTCCATTAATTGATTGAAATTCGTCACGTAATTTTTTCAACGAATTAAAATCTCTAACGGAGCGCTGAATATTTTTTTGAATGGAAACTGGGACTAACAAGAAGTTTGATATGCCTTGTAGTCGTATAACAATGAGCAGAATTTATTGACTTACATATCATCTGACCAGCTGTATACATTTGAGCACAGCAAACGGCTGATAAACATCTAAAAAACACGTGCAGTCCATAGTTGTTCACTTGACCAGTTAAATTTCCACAGAATATTTGCGCCAACATTCCGAATAGCTTAAGGAAGAGAAAGTATGAAGTTAAATTGTGCAAATTCGTACAAAAAACCATCTCTATAACCATTTCACATGAGCGAAACGAATGTAAAAGCGTATTCACATTGCTAGGACATGTAATGTGGTTCGATATACTTTTGTTTTTTTCCTAAGAAAGAAACTGTCATTTTACGTAAAAGAACTGTCAAATGTTTGAGTAATAAGGATAAGCAAAAGTACATTACACAATGAACGTCAAAGGAAGAATTTCTCAGTAGAATGAATATTCGTCCAGTCCAAGTGCATGGATGCAACAGTGATTTACGTGCCTCTTTTGGACGCTTGATTTTAGACATTTTCGCTCGAGCGCCATAGCAAGAACAATTCGGAAAACCCACCATTTTCGTCACTAGCACTTATGAATAGATATTATATATTTAGAGACGTAATGCGCTCCTTTCTTTCCGTAAATAAAATATTAATTTTGGTTGGAAATAGAGGTGAGCGGCTGCCCCAAACTCGACTAAAGACCCGAATCGGGTCGGATATTTATTTTTCAGTCTATCGGGTCGGGTCGGGTCGAGTCGGGTTTGAAGACTTCAACCAACAAAACCAGACCCGGCCCCAAAAAATAAGTTCGATCAATTATTTACTAAAAATTGAGTTTAAAAATGAAATCTTCGGGTTCGGGTTCGAATCGGGTTTTGTCGCACAGCTTAGCACTGGCACATTAAAAACATTCCGGTATTGAAAGGATCTCAAAAAGTAGAAGCACAAACAGCGAAACTAGTAAATAATGATCTAGCCTCTAGTACTTCATATGGGTTGTTAAAGCAAGATTATTATTATTATTATCGGGTCGAGTTTGAATTTTTTATTTCGGATCGTTTTCGGTTCGGGTCATATTTTGAAAAAAAGGTCGACCTGCACACCTCTAGTTGGAAAGCTGATACTTAAAAGTTAACAGATTTTTAGAGAACAAAATTGGAATGAACATTTAAGAAGGGTGTTTTCAAGAGCGGAAGATAAACATTCTTTATGCTGAACACGCACGAGACATTGGAAACGTATTTTGATAAAAATTCTCTTTGTTCAAATGTCAATTTTGACATGAGAACAATAAACATTTTTTATCAAAACACGTTTCAGTGTCTCGTGCGTGTTCAGCTTTATAATCTCTCCGTTTATGTCTATGTTCACTTACCATCACTCTTTTCGGGCTGATGCTGGATTTAAAAGAAAAATGATTAGCAACTGTCTCTGGTCGTATATCATTGTTTACACTTACAATTTCAACAAATTAACAGCTACTAGTCCTCCTGTTAAGACTCCAAACAAATGGAAGAATTGTGTTGTCGCTACTAAAATGTCTCTCGAACAAACGAGATCGTAATCTGTTATGATGGATTTGTATTCCGAATGGTGCAAAAATGAGTCACATGGAATAATTGTGGAATTTCTTTTTGGCATATCCCATGGATGCTGATGCGAATGATTATGGAAGTAAATTCTGGCATGATCCTCGGCATCCGAATAGACATTACAGAAATCGATATTGAACTCTTTATCAGATGCTTCTTCTTTAAATGGATGGGTAATTCGAATCCAATCAGACTTATTCGCCTTAATCATATGTTCCCAGTGGGTGGTTCCATTAGACAATTGATCCACAATACTGTCGGATGGTTTACAGAAGAATTCACCGTGACGCGGTGCTGGAGCGGTGAAAATAATGCAAGCCATGAACCAAGATGATGGGATTTTGGTGAGATAAATTAGTAATACTGTGCGCAGTTGCCATCGTCCGAATTGTCCCGTTATCCGGCCGATTATGTCGATTTTTTCCATTTTATCTTCGGATACAAATTCATGTATTTTATCCTTTTCAGGTATTTGATGACCGCTATCAGATGTGATCACCAGAGATGGGGTTGGTGGGGGTCTACATTGATAATCAATAGGTGGTGCTTGCAGCTGATTCCCAGAGGAATTGCTAAGTAGTGGTAATTCCGCCTGCAAAACAATTATTGTAATTAAATACTTGAGCGTTAGACGGGAGATGGGGTCTCGTCAGGTAACTAGAATTAATGTTACAAGCACTTGAAGCTCGTGTTTTGTGTTATGCTTCATGATAATAACCAAAAATAACTGTGCCATCACTTGCACTTAACGATTAGCAAAGGAAGAGACTTTTTCACCATATACATCTCGTTGAGTTGAGGTCAGTAACCACAAACTGTTTAATCCAGTGACAAAAATCGTCACTTTCCAGCTACTTTACCCCTAGAGTCGTGTTTTGCTTCACATGCTAATAACAACAAAAGTTCATGGTTTTAGTCAGCCGGTTAAATGCAGCTCAGCAAAACCAAGGCTAGTATTTTCAATATTTAACCTAAATTTCAGCGAAATATTTGCAAGATGTCATTATCATCTATTTTCCAATCGTTTTGTTACGTGTACGGTCTTCATTATTGAGTCGAAAAGTGATAAAGCACACACATCATTTCGCATAAGTACGCCAATTATATGCACCAATAGTGTTTAGTCATAAAGATCAGAATACAATTCAACAGGAATTTTAAATCATTTTTTAAGTCAGATGATGTGAAGATAACGACGAAAAGTTGAACAAATTCGACGCTTTGTGTAGAGATGAGCGCGTTGCCCGAAACTTCGAAAAACCCGACCCGAATCCCAACCCGAATTGTTTTTTTCGGGTTCATGGGTTTCGGGTTTCGAAAATTTTAATCGGGTCGGGTTCGCTCCGGGCCGGGTTTGGAAACAGTTCGGGTTTCGGGTTTTGAAAAATTTTATCGGGTCGGGTTGTTGTATCATTTTATTGGGGTCCCGATACTTTATTCACTTTTTATATTTTACAAAACTCGTCTAAATTTTATCATCTTACATTAAACGAATTTTGTTTTAGTCTAAGGTCCGTGAAGAATGCAGACGTCGGGCCTTGAAATAATTTTTGTTTCGAAGTAATTTGGGTTGTGAGTTTCGAAAAACTTGAGTGTCTGGTTCGGTCCGGGTCGGGTTTCGAAAAATGGTCGACCCGCTCATCTCTAGCTTCGTGGGAGAAATCGAAAACTTAGTTCCTTTGTTTTATGAATTGAAATCTTCCTATAAGTTATTAAGATTTGGAAGTCATTTTTGTGAAGCTAAAAATCACTTTTCTGACGAACGTCAACGTCAATTCTTACATTTCCGGTATTATGAGCGTGTCGCTTTTTATCTTTCAATGTTCCTATGTTCCAAGGGTGTTTCTGCGACTTTAAGAATATTCAAAATTGCGACTCCTGTAGTGCCTGAGTAATATTGAGTACGGATTAGCATAAGTTGGAAAATCTTCTAAGATATTGTTGAAAGAACAGCGAAATGCTTTCTTTGCTGGAAAAAACATCGTATCTTAAAAGCTCTTTCTTTACTACACGTCCTTAACACATAATAAGGAGCCAATTCACGCTCTCATAGAGCAGCTGATTGGCTAACATTGAAACATTCTTCGCCAATTTAACTCTGAAAGCCTGGATTTCGAATTAGAATTTCCACGAGGAAATGGCGCTAGGATATAACTACCTGGGAAATTGGATCGTCGTTTATCCAATTTCAATTTTAGCGGCAGCATTAACGCTAAGTTAACACACCTGTTTTACAACAAATCTGATTACAAAAGAAAGCCACATAGTTTTCTTGTATCAACTGTTTCCAAACTTTAAAAAAAAATACAACAAAAAGAACGAGGAATAAGAACGCGTGAATGCTGTCGAGAACACGTTTTAACTGATATTTTCATCTGATGGAAAAAACGTTTCGAATTAAACATTTTCAATTATGAATGTGGCCCATTGTTTGCGGAATTGGTAGAAAAAAATGATTCATGATATTTGCCATCATCAATTTATCTTGTGAAGTTGTTATTCGATGCAAATATTTCCATGTAATTTTGCTGACAACGGAATTTTCCCGAACTTGAAAAAAACAAACAGGTAGTGGGGGGCGAAATTTAGGAACGTTGCTCTCTAAATTATTTACTTTGAAAAGCCATAGCCATCAACATTTGTACATCGATCAAGTTATTTGGATCCGTTCTACTCGTTTGACCTTTCTTTATGAACGTATCTCAAATATTTTTCATTTCTAGCGGGCCGCATCTATATGCTCATTACTTTTTATAATTCATCAAACTGACAATTTAATTCTGGGTTCACCCAAGAGACAATCGAACAGAAAAGGGTCTTCTTTTTGGTTCCAAAAACTTGAACAGCTTTGACTGAACAGTTAATTTTACTTTCAGGATCGAGAGATTATCGTGGAACAACTTTACTTTAAACTGTAAGCATTGTGAATCAAGAGCGAAAATAGTGGACCCAGTGAAAGTAATTCATTACATGAAGACACAATTTTGTGATAAGAGCCAAAGTCACGAGTGTTTTTCTGAGTAACAAGCTTTGGAAACTGTTGTTTTGACGAGTTTAGAGCTTCCACATTCGAGCCGAAGGCGAGATATGCAACTAAACGAGTAAAAAGAAACAGTTTCCAAGGCGAGTGCTCAAAATAAACCAGTGAGTTTGTGAGTTCACAGAATTGTTTCCGAATTCATGAATTATGTAGCAGGATCTAATGTACAGGAAGAGAATCATAAGATTGTGCAACGTTCCGTTTTAACTCTTTCCGTGGAAAAACCGGTTTTTCATGAGAAAAATAAAAACGAATACGTGAAAAGAGCGATAAAAGAGAAGTTGAAGAGGTGCATAATCTTATGATTTCCTTCCTGTATAATGTTTTATTGCGAAAGTTGAATTTTACATGAAAACTTACGAAAAATGTATCAAAAATGGGCTATCATGTTCTAATAGTATAATAATAATAATAATAATAATAATAATAATATAATAATAATAATAATAATAATAATAATAATAATAATAATATAATAATAATAATAGTATATTATAATACAAGGGGAATAATTGCGTAATTATAGTCGAGATGGGGTGAAATTTCAAGGGGCGTATCGTATTAAACGATAGTTTATCACATTTGAGCCTATAATTGCCAATTATGCAAAACACATGGCAACAAAATTAACATAAATAAAAAATTTCGTATAAAAACACTCATCGGATTTGTTGAAAAAAATGTCGTCTAGATTGATTTTTCGATTTAGTATGCGGTTGTCATAACAACACACGTTTCATTCTTATTCATTCGTAGCCTACGTCATCATTAAAGAACCGGGTTATAATAGCGTCATTGCAACCCTACTTTTAACAACAAAGTCTTGTAGTCGACTGTAGGCCGATTTTAGCCCCATTATTAGTGCAATAATTATTATAGGCTCGAATGTGATAAATACATTTAACCGATATAAATGGTTTACTCTCTTCGTCGTTCGGCCACACTCTGAATTTGTGCTCAACGGGCGGCTAAACCCCTAACATTGTTGTGCTGAAAGTGGTAACTACTCACACAATTAGTACTGCTTTCACGCCTCAGAGACCGTTCATAAATTACGTAACGCTTGAGGGGGGAGAGGGGTGGTTCGTGCCTAGCGTCACAGAGAGTGACATGGGGGAGGTGGGTTGAAGTCCGGTACGTCACGCGAAATTTTTGAAAATGTTTACAGTTAGTCGAAAGCAGTTTGACAATTAGCAGATTCACCGAGCTCTTCTAAGTATTTCATTTCACATCTGGAAACAAAGGATAACAGCCCGTTACGCCAGAAAAACTTGTCCAAATTTGAAAGAGTGAATAGAAAGATGTTTTATCAAAAAGTGTTAGGCGTATTTCCATTACTAATGGTAAAATACAGGGTTGAATTAGCGACGCTAATAGCTATAATAATTTAAAATTTGCAGCCATTTTAGTGAAGCTACTTTTTCCTACTCTTTCGCTGCTCATCTAACCACCACCCTCACTCAAATGACTGCCATAAATTCAATTTTTTGCTTGGAAAGGTAATGGTAGTGGCTGTTTAGGAAAAATATCTTGAGCCGACCTGATTGGTTTTCTGGGCCCGAAAACGCTTAGAAATGCCCAAAAAAGCCCATTCTGCGATTGCGCGATCTCAGGATCTTTTTCGAAAAATTCCACAAAAAAGTTTTTTCCAAGTTTCTCAAATAATGGAAACTTTCCAGTGGGGAAAACCTGAAAAAATCGAAAAATAAAAAAAAAACAGGTGTACAGGTGAAAAAAAATCGAAAATCTCGTATAGATACATGGGGAAGGATGTGATTGGAATCAAATGAAACCTGTCTTGAACTCTTGAGTCCCTTTTTTCAAAATACGCTTGCTTTCTGGGGAGCACTTTCATAAAACTTTATTTCGGTTCAGTCAGGGTGCGAAGTGTCAAATTTTGCACTCAGAATAGTTGTAGTTTTAAATTTCGTTCATGAATGTTCATTTCGCTTAGCGAATTGCGTTAACGACACTAATTTTCTTTTCATTTTTAGCGTTCGTGTTCGCATTTTGTGTAGTTTTTGCGATTTCAGACATTTTTCAAATAACTTTCGCGTTACTTCACAAATGGGGGAGGGGGTGTTACGAGCTTGTGTCACAGGGGGGAGGGGGGGGGGTTCGAAAAAAGCCAAATTTTGCGCTACGTTTCTCTTTTTTTCACTTTGGAGTTTTCTCACGGGAATGAAGCAAAAAGGCTTGAACAGCATTCCAGTACCGCAGACAAATATCCAGGACCGGACTCATCCTAATGGGCGGTCGGGGCATTCCCCGATGGGCGTTTTGCATTTTTCGACCCGTCAAAATTTCACTCGGGCAGATGGCCCTTTTTTAATTCTAGCAACATTTCTTAGAATGCAAACAAAAAATTTAGAGTGATTTGATGAAATCTTCGAACGATTGGTATGAATCTCACATACATCACGTTTGCGATTCTTCCAACCTTGGTCTCTAGTACATTTTGTTGGTACACGACTTCCGAGGTCAGGGTTACGGTTGCAAAGTTCATTAAAAGTCATTAAAAGTTGAACATCAACCGTCGTTTTGCGAAAACTATGAGGTGCCTGATGGTAGCCGATGTGATAAGGCACCTAAGGCACCCTAGAGATATTTATGTTAGTCACGTAGGAATTCGACCGGCTTCGTCAATCTTCCGCGACAGCGATCCATTTGCGCTATAACCAACTTTTTGAGAGCAAAAAATTAGACTCATGTAATTAGATTAAATTTTTCCGATTCGAATTAAAGCTTTTTTTTGCCTGTTGGGCCATTTCAAGCGAGAGCCGAGACATGTAACTTTGTTTTGTATAAACGTCGACAGTGAGAGTGATTGAAATTGTGCCCTGTGTATTTAATTGATTTTATTTGTACTTTCACTTGATATCTTTAAACATCCTGTACTTTTCTTAGAATGTGTAATATCAGCTTCGAAATACGAAATTTGTAAATAAAGCGTATAAAAGTTTCGCTCGCGATCTTACGACTATACAATTAAGAAGTATAACAAAAAAATATCGCACAGGCCCAGGTTTTCTACGTACGGTTTTGTTTGACAGTAGAATTTTTAAAAATTGTTATTTTTCTTCCACTACAAGACTTCATGACTTTCAAACGTGAGCCCAATCAAAAAACATGCCCCGATTCGGGCCTCATAAAATTCATTTCGTGGGCCTTATCAAAATTTGGCCCGATGCGCCTTTGAGTCATCAGTTCGGTCCTGCAAATATCCAGGTTTTGTTGGCTTCTTGAGAAAGATTCGATAAAACAAAATATTGAGAATAATTTAGATCCTTCGCTTAGTCTTAGCGAACTACCTTTACGTAACAAATTTTAATTGCTTTTTATATTAAAGAAACTTTCATCATTGATTTTTTGTAAACTATGAATCTGTTGGGTTTTTTAGGCCACTCAATGGTCAATTCTAAGAAAAAGTTTACAATTTCTGTAACCTTTTTACAAACACTTTTGTTTTGTTTGGCCTACAACTGACTAGCTCAGTTGGTCCGCCAAACTTAACGGTTCAGGATAAACAGACAATAGCCAAACCTAACCTACTTCTAGCACTGAAGACTGAGACGAAAATGATCAAACGCTGATTGTTAACCGCTTAGAAGATGTTACTTAGGAATTTAATGGGAAAGAGCTACCGACTGTAACACTTGTTGACAATAAAATTGAATTCGACAAAAATCAGGGTTACAACCACCGATAGAAAATGAAAATTCCAACTGGAAAGGACGGACGCTCAAAAAATTACAACTTTATGATTCTCTGTGTTCGGATTTGTTGGAATTTGAGATTCCGAATTTTTAACACTTTCGTTTTTTCTGAACTTATCCTGAAGTTTAATTAGTTGAAAAAATTAGACATTATCTCTTGATACTCCTTTAAACGAACAAAGAAAATAATTGTTACGCAAATTACTTTCAATTTTTAATGTTAACTCTGGCATTAACCTTGAAATGAAAGATCAATTGAAAATGTATAAAATTAAGTGAATTTCTTGAAATTGGACCGAAAAACGAGAACAAAACATTAGTCACAATACAATTTACTTATTTATTTCTACCCTTTCCTGCAAGCTACGCACATTTCACTAGCTTTTTATTCGCACCAAATGTTTTAGAGGAACAGGAAATTGACTACTCAATGAATGAAACACAAATGAAATACCTGTTGTTCAAATTCTATTTAACAATTAAGTATTTTTTTCTCCTCTTCAAATAACCGACGTGATCTTCGCATATAAGTTTTTGTAAAATGGAACTGATAGTTGCACTACCACTGAACATACCATTAAATATCAAATCGATTATTTACAAAGAAAATTAACAAAATTCGCAAAATGATTTAACAATCACAACAAGCAGAAAAAATCTTGTTACCATTAATGGTTCAAATATTCGGATGAATGAAGGTGATAATTAACACGAAACTAATCGATTTTAAGTGCGGTGCCATAGATTTATAAACTTATTTTTCTCCATTACAAATGCCCATGTGTTTGCTTGAGGCTTCTGCAAATAATTTTCAATTTCGGAGATTCGTTTTTTTTTTTTTTGGTAATCTTTTATCGCGTAGACAAATATTTATTGCGAAAATATATGACAAAAGGCGTTTTACCAGGTGTTTACATTTTCAATTGGTGGAAATTTTAACGGTTTGACAATAGTTGGAGATTATGTCGTAGATAAATTTTCGTACAACGAAGGTATGTACCACGGAAAAATGTACACTTCAAGCAACGTTAGACCATTGATTGACATTGGTATAAAAACATGAGCAAGGGATGAAGATGAATGAAATACAAATTCTTCTTTTCTTAATTCACGCCATTAGTGCGTCAACGGCTTATGTCAAGGTATTGCGATTTTCATAACGCGATGCTTAAGCCGTCAAGCAGGCAATATTATTAGTTTAACAACTTACCCATCGTGCTATGAAATACACTATACTTTTGACATAAGCCGTTGATACGTGAATTGTATTGGAAATCTTCCAAAAAGAAATATTGAAAAATCAGTCCGAAGCAACAACGGAGTGAAAAACCCTTTCAACCACCCTCTAATCTCTTCTATTTTCACAACAAAAAAATTTTTGGGATAGAGCCGATATTATGCTCGACTTTTGAGCCAATCTGGAACCCTAAGGCTTCGGACCCATACATTCTTGGACAAGAATGAAAAACGATGATAAAAATGAAATGGACATAAAAAAAATGAAAAACTAAAAAAAACATGACAACATCGATAGCCTTTACTGGCTGAAATATGTTTGCATGCATTCTAAAAGCCAGTTGTGAATCGAATCTTTTTAATTTTCTTTGGTTCCTCACGAAATCTTGCTGCCAGCTCTCGACACGATCGAATTGAACGATCTCTTCTTCTTAGGCAAATATTGTGGTTGTCCGTAAAATTAGTTTTTTTGCAGAAGGACACAGGACAGACACCTAAAGTAATAAGAAAACAGGCCAAAGCCTAAAACCACCGACATACTCTTAGTAATTAAATCGTACCAGCTCAATCCACATACAAAAATAAGGCATAAGATAATATGAACGAGCTGGTTTTCTTCAGCTCTGCTTCATTAATAATAATAATAGTAATCCGGCCGTTACAACCCGTCCGGGTCAGAGGCTAGATCATTTTATTTACAACTTTTTTGTGAGCTTTTTTTGCTCATATGGATTCTTCTTAGAGATTCTTTCGTTACCGAAGTTTTTTAAAGTACTAGTAATAAATTGCACTCAAACCTAGTGCCATCTATGATGAACTAGTTGCGGAAGCTAGTAGGACTTTGAATGCCGGTTCGCCCCAGCATAGGAAGCTAGCATTTTACATTAGGATTTTTTCTGGTGCTATTATATCTCCGTCTAAAGTCAGACTCAGATTTTACACAGAATTCATCGAATATGGGTGACGTCATATATGTCATTCTTCCATGTACTATTCGTTGCGGCATCAAATTCACAACTACCCATATTATGAAGCCTTGGTGTGACTTGGAACGTTAATTTCATGCTATACATTGAAGAAATAGTAGATTACAGTGGGGGGTACCGAAGTAAGTCATTACATGAGGGATCAATTTTGTTCAAGAGGGTATTTTTAAGCAAAAAGCTTTGAAAACTGTTTTTTGACGAGTGACGGCTCTGGATACAACTGCACGAGTCAAAAAACCGTTTTTAAAGCGAGTTGCTGAAAAATGCACGAATGAGTTTGCGAGTGTCCCCCACTGTGTGCTGTTTTAATCGGTGTCCCATCCGAAAACGAGTCATTGCATGCAGATATACATGTAATGAGAAGTTTCCGGTGGGGGCCCTAAAATATATGTAATGAATAATTTCCGTGGGGTGCACATATGCATGTAATGACAAGTTTTCGGTGGGACATCTATTAAAATCCTATACAGAATTTGTCCCCACCACTGCCGTGCAAATCATAAAAACCTTGAGATGAAAGATAGAAAAGAATTCGTATGAAAAAATCCATAAAACATCTTTTCTCTCTTCATCGAAAGGTTTTTATGATTAGCACGGCAGACCAGGATTCAACCCGGATATTCTTGGTGGAAAGTACGTTACCGCTGCTTCATTACAATAAGTAAATTACTATGGGAGTATGTGGATGTTCATACCACTAATACGAGCGTAAAAACCTCTTGATCACATCCCCAATGCATACATACAAATCAAAACCAGTTTCTGCACAATTTGAAATTTCTCTCACGGAAATCCTAATCCTAAAGCTAAGTCTGGAAGCTGATGAAGATTTGTAAGATCATGAAAAAATGATCTTCAACAATTTATCACCTTGAAGATCACAAACTGTACCTTATTTTTTATTTGTTGCGATTTCAATTACCAGAATCTTCTCTTACTAATTCAACCACTTTATTGATCTTGATCATAACAAAATATTATGAAAATATTTGGATAAATGATAATTAATGGAGTGTGGTTTTCTTATGGCCATATTACTACTAACTACATTACTCTTGCGATATAAGGTAAATTACCGAGAGTTGGGAAATTCGTACAGGATTCATACCATTTTTGTTGTGGGACGACGAAAATAGGAACGGCTGAAACTAAGTTCACCGATGGATTGTTGGAAACTGTCCAGGGAGATGTTAGATGTACCACTGTGGGCTAAGCAGTCATTTGTCAAAGATGGGAATCGTTAGTGATTCCGAATGTACATGTGGTCTCGGGAACGAAACCGGATATCACGTAATTTGTGAGTGTCCAAAGTTTTCTCAACTGAGACTCAGGACTCTGGGTGGTCATGTGATCAGGCCTCTGGATGTACTAAAGCTAGAACCAATTGTCCTCGACAAGTTCCTCGCTGGTACTGGTAGGTTCGAAGGATTTTCGTGATGAAGTCATTTTTTGTGACTTCATTTTTAGGACGTTATTTTTGTGACAGTACACAGACGGACGGACGGACAGGAAGGGTGAAGACATAAAGTAGCTATCGCTACTTAATAAAGGAAGTGCGAAAAGAGCAAATAGAAACTCATTAATTTGTTGTTAAAATAACTTACAAAATGGTTTTAAATTGTTTACTCGTCAAAATCAAAATTTCCGAACAACGTTATAATCTTCCTTCTATGTTACTTTCCTCCCGCTCAACGTGATCAACATTTCAATGAACTAAATAAATCTAAGAAACGAGATTCTCAAACATAGAATGTAATTTTTCTATCTCAACATTGAAGCTCAATTGAACAGCCCAACTGACGCCGAACCACCCTTTGTTGTTGTTTTTTGATACACTTGTGCATAGATAAACATTAAAGCAAATACTCTTTATTGACAATGAGTGCGCATCATCAGACAAACCTATAAAATATTTCCAGCCAGCGGCAAGTCTTTGTTGTTATTTTCTACTTGACGTCACCATGAGAGAGATGACTGTTGTGTGTTAATGATATAAGAATAAGGAAGCAAATACAGTGTAGAGCGGTCATAAGCATTGTCAGTGAGTTGTAGGTTAAGATCAAGTGAAGATTTGAGATAGTATCGAAGTAAACAAATTTATTTACTCTAAGCTTTTGATCCCTTTTTTGGTAAGAGCAATTACACTAAATGTTAAGAGAATCAGATAATAATCTTGTATGGTTGTTACGGTAAGAAAGCGGTAATCGAGGCCATCGCCGGCGGCAATTTTTTCACTGCTTCAAGGATTTTTTTTACGTTCGTTATTAAAAATCAACATGCTTACGTTAAAGTCGGGCAAATAGAACTTGAAGAAGCATGAGGAATTTGTTTACTACAACAAGACCTGTGGATGTCTATAGTTTGAGCTCATCTACAAAAAAATATTAAAAAAAGGAACTTTCCAACGCCCAACCAGGATATGTTAATTTCACCACCGCACGTAATAAACAGGTGAACAGCTTAGAATTTACAAATTGCTTGTACCGAATTGCATTTTCATTGGAATGTAAATTGGCTCGAAATCGATAAACGATTACTAATTTGCACGTGATACATTTGTTTACTTTCAGTTTGCGTTTCACGTTTTATCTTAATGTTCCAGACGATTGTTTGCTCTCGCAGCTTTAATAATGTGACACAATGTTGTGCTCTGTTTTGTTTTCCGGTATAAGAAGTTAATATTTGTTTCAATCACATTGAATTAGTGAAAGGCGTCACAATCTCACAATATTTCACTTGCGCACATCTGAGTTAAATAGATCCTAAGAATGGTTAAGTGAATCATGTTCAAAGTCTTGCGTATTTCGCACATTATCTGCAAGAGCTACAATCGTTTGACCCGCCAATCCTAGAGCAAGTGATTTGAAAACATTGTGCCGTGTCCCCTTAATTCGATAGTCGTTTCTACCGATTCAACTGAATGTCTCAAAGAAAATTCAAAACTCCTTCCGAGTCGAAAAACAAACTTTATTTATTGAATGTGTTTGGATAAGAAAATGTTTAGCTGGAAGATGGAAACAATCTGAAGTGGGCAAAAAGTGAAAAAGTCTCTAAATTTGACCAGAAGGGTTAACTTTTACCGCCTTTCCCACGTTGCTGCGAATAATTTTTACTCGTTGTCCCACCGAAAACTTGTCATTACATGTATATGTGCACCCCACGGAAATTATTCATTACATGCTATTCATTACATTTAGCTCCCACCGGAAACTTCTCATTACATGTATATCTGCATGTAATGACGCGTTTTCAGTAAAACAGCATTCAATGGGGAGTGCTTAGTAAGTCATCCATTCAGGATCATTTCGTGACACTCGCAAAATCATTCGTGTATTTTTAAGCAACTCGCTTTAAAAACTGTTTTTTGACTCTTGTAGTTGTATACCTCGCCTTCGGCTCTACACTCGTCAAAAAACAGTTTTCAAAGCTTTTTGCTTAGAGACACCCTCTTGAGTTTGGCTCATTTCACAAAATTAATCCCTCATGTAATGACTTATTTCCGCATCCCCCACCTTTCAGTCCCTCATGTAACGTAAACCTATTCATGCAATTCACATTGATAGTTTACCGTTGAGTTCAAGTAGCCCGAGTTAGGCTCTCTCTATGAGCCCTACAGCACGACTAACCAATCAACCAATATTCTATAAATGTTTCCATTTCTCCCGTAAAGGTGTAGATTAATTCGCACTTTTTCGACCGGCCCATCTTCGAAATCAACCCAACTTTTTCGATTATTTTGCGATAGAAAAAAGAATGTTGAAAATCGGTTGCTCGATCACAGACGGAGGAAAAATTTCGCAGAGCTAACTTTGCGATCGAAAAGTCCTGGGTCTAAAAATCACAAGTTTTCGTCTAACTGTCACCGAAAATTGTATAAATAGGGAAGTCTGTGCAAATAAAAATCATTCTACTACTGACTTTAGTCCGATAAACATCTTGTTTCATTGAGCTTTAGTCTTAGTTAGAATCAAATAGAATCTTTGAGCTGATTATTGGCCCGTTTCAACTCATAAGAAGTTGAAGTGAGTATAATTAACCTTAGTATTCTATAACTCCCAATTCTATAAGTTGCTTTATCCCGGGATTTGGTAATTTTTCCCCTAAAACGCTGAAACATGTGTTCTCTAAAATTTTATTCTCTACAACTTTGCCTTTGGAAGCAACTTTCTAGCTGCCATAGTTCTAGACGTGTGGAACATACCATCCAATTCTAGGGGTGGTCATATTCCAGGATTGGGCCGCTTTTTCCTATAACCTGATACACATGTTCTCCAAAATTTGATTCTCTACAACTTTGTCGTTGACAGTAAATCTCCTTATTACATAGTTGAGCAAACATAGACGAAAAGCCATCTGCTTTCGTATATGGCCAAGAAACTCAATTTCGTCCATTTCGTTGGTCCCAGTGCTCAGACCACTGACCCAATTTCCACAAAAAAAAATTTCTCAGTTTTGTGAGATCAAATTGTTTCATTTGACGCCAAAGTGAACAATTTCCGTGCTGAGATATTTGCGAAAAAGTTTCACCGACCCTCTAAAAACCATGTTTTCGTTCACTTCCTCGACCATATCTCCGGAACCACTTGACCGATTTCGCTCATCTTTGAACTTAAATCGCGGGACATATGTACCTTTGGGGGAAAAAGTTTAGGGTGATCGGTGCAGTCGTTTAGAAAAAAATGACGGAACAGACAAGCGGCCTTTTTTTGCTGATACGTCATCTCTAGACGATGCATCCCTCTAACACTCCCGCCTCGATCTATCTCATGTTACAACAAAATTGTTTGTAATAAACGTGTAGGACATTTGTACTTCGTACGGGTCCAATAATGTAAATTATGTTAAAATAATGTCAAAAAGATGGATGATTAATGTAATAGTTACGGATTTCGCTACATTATTCGACCATTGTTTTTACATTCCAGATCTAAATATTTTTAATTTGGAGTGTAATAATGTAGCAAAAGCCATAACTGTTACATTAATCATCCATCTTCTGTACATCATTTTAACATATAAATAATGAAAAAATGATGTAAATGCTTTTCTTATTTGGAATGTAAAAATAATGAAAATATAATGTAACAAAATCCATCATTGTTAAACTAAATTATCCTTCTTTTGTACATCTTTTTTACATATCTACATACATTTTACATTCATTTTACATGAATCACAAATTACAACAGATGGATGAACTTTCAAGGGCACGTAAGCGTTGGCTCCCCTACAAAATCCGGAGGCACAAAATCCAGAGGCGTCAAAATCCGGAGACGTCAAAATCCGGTGGCGTCAAAACACAGAGGCATGAAAATCCTGATGATGTTGTTGCGTCTGGATTTTGTAGCCTCCGGATTTTTATAAATACTAAGTATACAATACTGTATTTTGAATTTTTTACACATTTAACTATTAACTTAAAATATATCACAGCGAATGAATGATTGTAAGTCATTGGCGACGCGACGGTCTTAATTATAGTTAATATTTGGGGGGCTCTGCCCCCTCAACCCCGCGACTGCGGCGGGCTTAGTAACGCCCTGCAGGCGGCCATATGTGCATGGGGCTCTGCCCCGAACCCCGCTAGGGGCTCTGTCCCTTAGACCCCGCAAGGGGGATATTCCCTCTTGACCCCTTATACGGGGGCTCCCCGCTTTTTTTTAAATTTTATTCACGGCCTGCGGCGCAGCAATACATATTCATACATATTCATGTTGTTTTATCATCAAAGAGCAGTATATTGTAAACGAGTCAATCTTTATTTGTTCGGACAGCCAAAGAGCTCTAAAGACCTTGTCTACTGCCATGTTCAGATCGGCACTGGCTCTGAAATGCTATGAAGCCCTTAACAAAATCGCGGTGACGAACAGAGTGAAATTAATTTGGGTACCTAGTCATTCAGGAATCGTGGGTAATGATACCGCTGATGCACTGGCGAAGAGAGGTGCCCATAAGAAACTGCAAGGCCCAGAACCAGCTATGACTGTACCTTACACCAATACAAAAAGTAGAATACTGCTGCGCAGAGAAAACAAAGCAAAATCTTACTGGAATGACACACAGGGTTGTCGCCAAGCGAAGAATTGTATTAGAATCAACGGGAGAGCTTCCAAATACCTCATCAATGTTAGTCGCACCAGGCTTAAACAATTCACTGGCACGATGACAGGACATTTCGGTTTCAACAAATATTTAACATCAATTGGAAAGCGAACAGACCCTAGCTGTGAGCAGTGTGGTGATCTCGCGGACACGGCAGAACACTTTCTTTGTTACTGCCCGGCGTTCATCTCCGCAAGGATGAGGCATTTAGGTGGTTACACAATAAGGTACGACCTAGTTAGTTCTCTACACCCACAAAACATCCTGAACTACATAGCTAGTTCAGGTAGATTTGACAGCTTGGTAAACGAGTAGAGAAAACAACAATAGTGAGCACAATGGGCCCAAACAGAGGCCTCCGTGCGAGTTCCACCTAGGTGAAACAACTATTTTTAATAAAAAAAAATATTCATAACACAATTCGTATAAATAAACTGTAGCTGCTGTAAATAACAATACATATTTTGTCCGTATTTCGTCCAGATTTTATCCTGATTTTTTATTTTCTTCTGGATTTTGACGCCACCGGATTTTGACGCCTCCGGATTTTGTAGCCTCTGGATTTTTCGTCCGGATTTTGACTCCTCCGGATTTTGACGCCTCCGGATTTTGACGCTTCCGGATTTTGACGCCTCCGGATTTTGTAGCGGCACCGTAAGCGTTACATCAGTTGCTAAGGTAATTAGACCTAAAGGCCTGGAAATCTTTAGCTCATAGCTGTGCTGTTATAATGTGTCTTTTCTCTTATTTTTCCAAGGAGACGCCTCGGACCCACACTGCACAAAAACCTCATTATTAAAGGAATATTCATGAAAAACCAAAAGTAGGTGAGTTGGACCAAATTTTAAACTTTACAAAATGTTTTCTCCAAACTTTTTTTAATTCTTTTTTCAAAAATTCTTTTTTTATTTTTTTCTGGTGGTTCAGAATGGCTGCTGCTGCCCTCTATATTAACCGTATTAAATCTTAAGTTCGAGCCTGGTGCCGAGTTGAAATTAATATGACGTATAATATTCGTATAATTATCGCACAGCTTACCACTGGCACAGTAAAACTTTCCGGTAATGAAAGGATCTCAAAAAGTAGAACCACAAACAGCGAAAACTAGTAACTAATGATCTAGCCTCTAACTCTTTATGGGTTGTAAGGCAGATTATTATTATTATTATTATAATATTCGCCCACTACCGTTACGATGACATTAACAGACTGTCGGCACCAGGCCGCCTTCTATAAGGTCGAGTCGGAACCGAGTGCATGTAGTCGTACCCCACTCCAACATTGTCATAGAAACTTTTTCGGCAAAAGACCGCCGGCTGCCCAGCTGGAAATGGAGACCCTTGTTTGTCGCAACTTTTCCCCATGCATACGTTCTACATGACGATTGTCATTGTCTATTGACTGAACTCTTTACATTATCGTCGCGACAAATATTTCTATGGAGAAAAATTTTAACAAACAGAGGTCTCGTTTAGACCACACCACGTTAACGTCTCTTTTGAGCAGTACAATGAAAGAAAATCTAACTATCGAAAATGAAAAAATAACGCGGATACGTTTTGCAACCACGTTTCAACAACTTTTTCGACTCGGCGTCGCAAGTTGATTAGCTTCCATAAAATTGAAACGTCGTATAAAGGCATATGACACGTTAGTTCGTACGTCGTGTTTCCTTTCAAGCAAGCATTCGACGATTACAAACGAATTTCGAAAATTTCACTGGAGCGTGAAAGTTATTTGTTAGAAACTAGAATGTGGTAGGTCGGGTAGAGCTCCCCTACAAATGATGCAGGCTGCAGTACGCGCATGGGGCTCTGTCCCGAACGCCGCTAGAGGCTCTGTCCCTTAGACACCGCAAGGGGAATATTCCCCCTTGACCACAATTTGCGGAGTCTGCCGCCCCTTAACCCCGCTTTTTGATTTTTCCATCATGTTCACGGCCTGCGGAGCATCAGTACAGATAAAAATGTGATCATGATCACATAAATTATCTTTAATTTTGTATTGATCCGTCAAATCGATTTGGGTTCGGGTCGGATCGAGTGTTTCGTCGAGTTTCGAGCCGTTCATCTTTATTCCCGATCCGGCTGGTTACAAACGTCTTGGGTAAACGCAATGAACCCTTTTTCGAAGCACAACATTCTTCGTACGGTCTAGAAATACTCTTTTGTTACTTTACTAAATTTTTGGTTTTTTAGGTGAGGGATTCTAGTGGGTGGGTAGGTGCTCAGCTCACGCCCTCATTAGGAAAAGGTTTATTCATTCGCTTGAACGAAATGATCATTGATATGTTGAGAGAGGTTTTAACACTAAATGGTAGAGACTTTTGTTAGACTTTCCAACAGTATTGCTGTTTTAAGTTCTTAACATTGAATTACTGCAGTGAACGCTTTACATAAAATTTAATGTTTAAATTCCTAGTATGAATAAAACGAATAAAATCACAATAAACTTAATTCTACATCAGTCCTTGTCCGTATAACAGCCTTGTTTCTAACGTTCGTTGGAATGTTGTATTTGACGGGATTTCCATAGAATTCTTTGAAAACCTCTCGCACTGAGCCCATTCATCGGAGTGATACACAACGTAAATGACATAAAAAACTAAATGTCAAACTTCTCAATTGTAAATATTTTTCCAGGTACACAAGCGGATGGTAACTCTTTCTCAGGACATTGTTTGTCGATTGTTTTTGGTGTTGTTATCATGCAAGTAGCAATGCCGCCGATTGTGCTGAGCGCTCCGAATACACTCAGTGGCAACAATTGATGCATCTCAACCAGAGCACCGATGTATGGTGCGGTCAGTAAGCATATCCTTGCCCATACAATGCAAGAGAAAACTAAAATTTTTCGTTTTTCCGGTGCCACCATTTCCGTTGTGCATGTGAATAACATTGATTGGGAGCAGGAAACGGCTATTTTAGGAATCAATGCCGTTAACATCAGAAGACCTACTTTCACGTCTGGAGCAACTGAAACGTAAAATGACATTCCGTTTTCTCAAGGAATTTTCAAAATTCGAAAGTCATTTTCTCACGTGAATTCGGATAGAAGAAGCCAAGCGACGCAAATATACCAGCGAAAATGTTGAATCCACCTGCATACTGCCATTTACGTTTACAGTTGACTATTAAGAAATATCCTGTGAATACGCCAACGATTTCGCTGATTCCTAGAAAAATATATGGAAAGGTCAGTCAATCATGCTACCGAAAAATCAGCAATTAAAAATAGGAAAATGAATTTTGGTCTAAGTCGTTAGTAGCATTAACTTAACGTTTAGAAATAAATTTCCGGCACTATTTGTTCACGATTCTACGTCTTGGTAAAACATCGACTAAGTTCCCATAGCCCATAGATATGAGGCTCGGAATCTTTCGACCTCGGTCAAAATTAATGATGACCTAATCATAGAATCAGACATGACCTTGACCTGATTTCAGCAGATGATAGACAACAGTCTGATTTCTTTTTTTAAAACCAGGTTTCAGTTTCAGATAGGTTTCGGGTCGACCTAATCTGATTGCGAGCCTTATAAAAAACCTGAATAAAAGTTGAGGTCTTCTAGAGTTCTAAGCATTATTTAAAAATTGTGAGAGTTCGTAATGACCTTCAACATGTCGAATACAAATTAGTTTCGTCAGAAAATGTGATGGAAGTTAGGAAGTTTTTGAATCGCTGATACCCGAATCTAATAGCCTTACCTCGAAAAGTATGTTGTGTCCCCTGGAGAATGAAAGCCTAGCGTGTGACAAACAAGAAGAGAATCGCGCCGAAAAATCAAGGTACGTTCTTGAAAGGCCTGTTAACATACTAGGGCCAGAAGAATGTGTGACAGTCACTATACACAATATGCTCGTCAATTTGAAATCACTATGGCAGAACTGAATATTTTATGTAATATGTGAAGAACAGCCCCTAACACCCCCAGAGGCATTTTTCTATCGCGAAACTGGAATTGCTGCAATTGTCAACGAACTGAAAGATGAAAATATATTCTGTACTTTATTGTCTGTTTTCGGCATTACATATTCCTCGCAATAATTCAACCGAGGTCGCAGGAAGCAAACAAGTAAGGTAAGTATCATATATTAGCTAGCTTCAAAGAATTCAAAATGACATATGCAAAGGACCCGTACGCATCAGAATAGATGTGTCAAAGAGAGCAGATGTTACACAAAGCCTCGATCTAAATAAATATGAAATCACGTCGACATCAAATTGTATTGGAAATTCCCAAAAAGGCAATATTGAAAGACCCGTCCGAAGCAACTGTGAAAATAAATTTTCGAAAACAAATTTTCAAAAAATTCATGCTTCAAATAGGCCAGAAAGCTCCCCTCAATTTACTTCATAACATAGCAAAGGAAATTTTTTGGGCTGTGGTCGACCTTAGGACCATCCTAAAACCCTAAAGAGAGGCCTCAGATGCATACTTTCATGGACAAAAAGGTTTGCCTCTTTTTTCTCTACAACTTCATCATCTGAAGAATACGCATGAAAAAACGACCAAATATTGTTTAGTGGCGTGTAGTGTAGTAGTCAACACTAAGGACCCCGAATCACTCAACCAATTTTCACTAATTTTTTTTCGTGATTTCTGGAAGTCCATTTCTTTCATTCAAAACCTTGAAGAGTGATTTCCGTGCTAATTTCGCAGAGAACGTTTCACCGATCTTCGAAAAACCTAAGGTTCGGACCCATTCCGATCCTTAGAAAAACCACGTTTTTGATCACTTTTTCGACCGCAACATTGAACGTTTTCAACCGATTTTGTCCAATAAATTTTTTGATTATCTTTCTCATTGGCCCTTATGCCGATAGTGCCCAGATTCAATTCCTTAAAAGATTTTTCAACTACCTTTCAGGGAAAAAAAAGTTTTTGAAAATCGGTCAAGCTTTACTCAAGTGACGGACGGACGGGCAAACAAAAATTTTTTTTTCATTCGTCATCTGAGGACTATGATCGAAGTTCCTTCCCCCCACTCCCGGGTCGAAAGTGAGGTGGTTACAAACGTCGTGGTAAACGCATAAGGCCAATTTTCCAAGATTTTCGTACTTCGTACGGGTCTAAAAAGAACGTTGGGCCCTAATGGAGGCTTAGTTTTAGGGCCCTGGCCGAGTCGCCGAGTCCAAAAGCTCAAAATCAAAAAATGATCTTCCATAAATTTTCGGTCATGCCTAGGCGTTTCAACCAAAAAGACCAAAAACCACTTAAACGGCCCAAGTCTGTGGCCTTTGGGCCGGCAGTGCCTAGAGACAATCCATAAAAGATTTTTCGATTACTTTTCAGGGAAAAAAAAGTTTTGAAAACCATGAGCAATGCTCCCTCTTACTCCCGGATCGAAATCGACTGGTTACAAACGTTATGGTAAACGCAGAGGCCACGTTTTCGAACAACTTCGAATCTTCGTACGAGTCTAATAACGGTTATTATACAAGGTAAAACATTCTTAGTTTGAAAAACAACTCCATTTCAGTGGGGGACCGTTCACAGATGTCTGCGCTAAATTTCGCATTCTTTTGCCGTTTCCTTACGTCATATTACGCAGCGTCATAGTCGATGTACCCTCAAACTCACATTTTCCGAAGTTCCCGACACCTGTTGTCACACTGTTACCGAGTAGTTTTAGTGACATTAAAACTGTATATGTTGATTTCTGTTCGTAGGATACTTAGGGGCTATTTGGGCAAGTGACTGCCTAATAAAGAAGTTTCACATACAGAGAACGACATTTTCAAATCACTACGAGATTATGTCAATGACATCGGTCATCAGTGACTGAGTATGAGTTGTATCAATAAAAGGTAAGGTGTGACGCAGTCCCTATGTCTACTTCCAAAATTAATGATATCGATGGAGGTGACGCTTACGCTGGGCCAACGCAAAAAAAACTAAATGGAAATAACTTTATCTCGTGTTCAAAGAATGCGTCACAGATGCCAGACCCTCCAAAGTAATAATTTTTCTACACTTTCAGACTTCACACCCAAAATTTTTTTTTCTCATAAAAAATTTCTCCAGGCGGATACAAATTTTTCCTGTTTGAAAGCTGAAAGAACAGAAAAATTATATTTCAAAAGAAATGTAAAAAAAAAATTCAAAAAACATTTTTCCAAAATAAATTTTTCCAAAAAAGCTCTTTCCACATCATTCTCTACACTTCCCACATCATTCCACACACTTTCCACATCATTCCACACACTTCCCACATCATTCCACACACTTCCCACATCATCCCACACACTTCCCGCATAATCAGACACACTTCCTACTTCATTCTACACATTTTCCGCTTTATGCCACACACTTTCCACTTAATTCCACACACTTCCCACATCATCCCACACACTTCCCACATAATTCTAAGCATTTTCCACATCATTTTCGGTCACTTCAAAAAATTTTTTTTCACATATTCGCTCTACTACAGCGTATATCATTTCGGACCAATTTGACCGACTCCTGGCAACGAACCCTCCAACCGATTTCCACAAGACCTGTTCCGTTGGCTTCGTGAGATCGATACCTTTCATTTGATACCCCATTCACCACTACCGGCCGAGATATAGCCGAAGAAGTGCTCCCGTCGGTGGACTTTCATATATGAGGGTTGTATGGAAACTGTGAAGGCCAATAACTCAGTTCCAAGATTTTTTTGGGGGTAGCCACCGGCTGAACTTTCCATTTGGGACCGAAACTGAACTTCCCTAAAAATTTTAAGGAAATCGCTCGGGCGGTTCTCGAGAAAAAAAAGTAGATAGATACATAGAGACATAGATCGTTGACACACAACACATGAATAAAATTTTGATTATTTTCAAACATATTTTTACCATTTTTATATGGAAATTGGTCATCTTTGATTGGTGATATCTCTGCTCGTTTTCAACCGATTTCGATGTTCCAAATTGCGTTGGAATCAGGATAGCAAGTAGTTTTTTTTAAATACTTTGGAGGACGGGGCAGGGGGAAAAACTCCAAGGTCCCAAAGGTTTTTGTATGGAGTTTTTTGGGTTTGTGGACTGCGTCACGCTCTCCGCTACTGCTCCGAGCATGATTTATATTTTTGCAGCTACCATAAAAATGTTTAGGATAAATGTGACATTGTTATAAAAAACATAAAATAATAATTATAGAAGTAATCCGTTTGTTGCCAACCTGATACGTTTGATGTAAACATAACATTTTTGTAGATACTTAAATGTCTTTGACCTCAATGAAGCGTTGATTAGAAACAGGCCGACTATATCTGTGTCTTTCTAACCAACAACGATTTGAAAGAAGAACAAAAGTCATCCGCGCCTACCTAGATCCCATTTTTTCGAAAAATGATCTTCGTAAACGTTGATCTTAGCTCGATTATCTACCAGAAAAACAACTCCACAAGCCGAAAAAAAGAGATCAATCTGCAATGAGGGATATTACAAGGGATATGACAGACATACAGCGATCAACCATATGAAATTATTCAGCCTACTAGTGAACATCCATTCCTCGATGGTGTGCGTCAACTGAACGGATGTGGGCCATGTGGACACTTTCATAATTCTAACTGAATTGCAATTGTTGGTTCCCTCCCTCTTATCCGCTTCCGTCACTTTATTCAACAAGTTTGTGAACGGCCCCTAATTTGCACTAATTTACAATTCTATCGTCAATAAATTCTTTTAACAACGAATTAAAGTGTCACATCAAGGTAACCTTTCAAAGTTCCAGAAATTAATTTAATTCGATCGAAAGTAAATCTAGTGTTGCAATACAATTAGCATGATGTCTAATTTATCGAGGAATTAACGACAGGCTATATTTGGCAGAAGTTCTTTTAGAACAACTTATTCTAAAAATAACTCGGATGTAATTTCGCATATTAGAAGCTTGCTTGCGGAGGTAATTAAGACAGTTTACATTGGATACGAACAAATTTTTTTCTGAAGCGAAAAGAAACAAGTTTCTATTAGACCCACGAAAAAATCGAATCGAAAATAGATTGGTGCTAATTTTTTTGTTGATTTTGTGCTTGCTACCAATAATGAATAGGTCGTGCGCCACTCATTTTTAATTGAAATTTGGAAACTTTAGTGTTTTGCAGTTAAAACTTCATTGAACGACTTTGGTAATATAACAATAAAAATGAAAACCGGTTTTATGATCAAACGGTTCATTTTGGAGGCATGTCCAAAAAATATTTGAACTGAGAACAATGAGAGAAAATCGATCATGAAAATACTCACCGAAAGCTATTGTGTTCAAGGACAAATGTTCTCTTCCAAATGCCTTAACGTTAAGTAACATTCCATTATAGTTTGTGACATAAACGGCCCAAGAAATGTGCACCGCAATCACTTGTAGCACAATTCGACGATCATTCCACAACGAATGCCATTTGGCTGGTGGTGTATCTTTTGAACTGTTTGATGTATATTTCACCAAACGATGATGAAGTTCTGCAGTTGACAAAGGATTTCTTTTGTTGAATGAAATGGCATATGCGATTATTGCGACAGCTTTGTCGACTTGTCCTTTTCTTAGCAGCCATCTGGGTGTATCTGGTATCATCCACCAAAGAGGTATGTAAAGAATTGTGGGAAGAGAAATCATCAAGTAAATGTTTGACCATTTGGGATCGATGAAAGCGATCGCCGGTAAAATGATGACACCGATGGACCAAAAATTTTCGAAAAGACAAATTGCAGTTGTACGATATTTGTTTCCAGTTATGTCTGAGACTGCAAATTTTACTGTTTAGTCTCTCAAATGGTTGAAAAATGTGTTCGCAAAACTGATGCAAAGTCAAAAGTAACTGGATCCGATCAATTTTGGATTTTTTGGAGGACAAAATTTGTTTGTTAAAATTTAGATACTTTATGAAAATCAAACAAGACTTTCGGAAAAATGTTTTTTTAAAAAATGTCATTACAAGGTCGCGCAAAGGCCATTCACATTTGGTCAGCTAGTAACAAACTGGTAGAAGATACAGCATTTTGATGTTCTGCTATATTACTAGCCAAGGATTGGGGTTTCATTCTGCCTTGGGACTAAATTATGTATCTCCAACAGATTTTCAGATATTTAAGGTTATGTACGGGTACGGGTACAGGCAAGCGAAAAGTGATGCCCGCACACCTCTATTCGGAATACTTTTCTAGAACACACGACATTTGAATTAGACATAACCTCAAATATCTTGAAATCTGTAGGAGATAGATAATTCAGTTCCAAGACAAAATGAAAGACCTATCTTTGACCAGTAATCTTGCAGAACATCAAAATGCTGTATCTTCCACCAGTTTGTTACCAGCTGACCAAATGTGCGACCTTGAAATTACATTTTTTTAAAAAGCATTCTTGCGAAAGTCCCGTTGAATTTTCATAAGATATCTAAATTTTTCACAAACATGCCTTGATTTTTGTACAAAACTTTTTTTGGAAGACCTTATTCCACCACATCCGTTATCTCGTTTTCGCAATAAAGCATCGTATAGGCATTTGAGGGGAACATCGAGTATTGCTCATGGCACGTATAAAATAAAATCAACAGCACACCGATCACACTCGAAAAAAGAAGTGAGCCGTCGCCGTAGTCTACTTTACGGAGTCTAAAAGACAGAGCCATATGCACGTAAGGCCTCCCACAGATCTTATTCTCTCGTTCGCGTCTAGATTTTCAAGCACCTTTCTGTCTTTGTCCTAATTTATTCTGATCAACACGGACTATTTTCGTGTTTCTAAAGTAAAAGTCAATCACCTGTCAACTTTTGTTGAATTCACGCTTTAAGTACGGCGACGGCTTATGTTAAATTATACGAAATTTAGTGATTCAGTGAATCAGCTAACAATCACACCAAATTTGAAAAATATCTCATTTCTCAAATGTGTTATGGACCAGTGAGAGATGAGGTTCTAGTTCAATCAATTATATTTTAGAAAAATTTCCAATTTTTTCATAATTTTCCCGAAAGTTTTCCTTATTAAGTAGTGGTAGCTACTTTATGGAAATGCTCTGGCTGTCTGTCTATCTGCCTGTCTTTTTTTTTTGTTTTTGTTATAGCAGACTACAGCCCATTGCTATATATCTGTCTGCCTGTGCACGTTTTTTTGACAGCTGTCAAAGTGACACTCTGACATTTGATTTTTCAAAAAAATTACTCTACCGCTACTTTCTTAAACCATTTTTAAGGTTTATTAAGTAGCGGTAGCTACTTTTTGGGAATGATTTGACTGTCTGTCTATCTGTGCATGTTTTCAACTTAGGTCAACTGTGGCCAAATCTGAGTAAAATTAGGCCAAATTTGAGTCAAATTAGGCCAAATTTGAGTCAAATTAGGTCAAATCTGAGTCCAATTAGGCCAAATTTGAGTCAAATTAGGCCAGATTTGAGTCAAATTAGGCCAATTTTGAGTCAAATCAGGCCACATTCGAGTCAAATTAGGCCAAATTCGAAATTGGGCCAGATTTGAGTTAAATTAGGCCAAATGCGACTCAATTTTTGCCAAATTTGAGTCAAATTAGGGCAAATCGAAATTAAATCTCAGAGTCAGATTAGGCAAAATCAATGTTGAATTTGGAAAAATCTGAGTTAATTGAGTTAATTTTTCTCAAGTAAGAGTCGAATCTCAGTTAAAAACCTGAGCTACATTTGACCAAACCTGAGCCTAATTTGGCTAAACCTAATTCAAATTTCCAATCAGGCCGAAAATTTTAAATATATGTCAAACTAATTAAATCTGGGACAAATCTGACAAATTTACTCTCTAGCAATTAGCTACATTGAGTTTGATTCAAATTTGTTTTAAATTTGACTCAAGTTTGACCGCTACTTTCCTTATACGATTATTATTTCCCAGAAAATTGTTTACGGAAAAATATGAGAAAATTGGGAAAAAATTGGAAAATGCTTTTCCTAAAATAGTCACTGAGTTCAATGCATCTGACCTCATCAAAATTTGAAAAAATATGTCATAAATTTCATCTCAACAAGCGAACTCGACCATGCCGTTTGCTTACAAACACTGCCTTTAGGAGATTGTCAAAAGATCGAATTGGAACCGAACTTTGCATCGTTTTCACAACGTTGAAAAAAAATGGGAGATCTTACATATCACCTGACCAGCTGTGTACATTTGCGCACAGCACACTGCTGCCAGATATCTGAGCAGCATGTGTATCTCATAGTTGGAAACCAATCCAGCGAAGCTTCCAATGAATATCTGAATGACCATTCCACGCACCATAAGATTCCGTGGACTTGTGCTGCAATGAAAATTTGATAAATTGAAGTTGCATCGAGTGAAGTGAATAAACCTACTACTCCATTAGTTTAGTTGCCAAAATTCCACCCGTTAATACACCAAATAAATGGAAGAATTGAGAAGTTGCTATAAGAAAAGTTCGCGAACAAACTAAATTGAATTTTGTGATTGTCGTTTCAAAAGGTGTCTCGAATCGAAACGACGTACAAGGTACGAATTCGAAATTATTTGCATCTTCATCCGCATAGTTGACGTTGTACAGACTTGCATCATCGTTAGTCCGATTCGGTTTGACACAAAAGTCTATTGGCTGAACGATTTGATGGGGTTCCATCAAAGAATTTTGTTTGAAGACGGATTGATTTTCCGGTTGATAGCAAGATATTTCTCCGGGCTTGGGAATAGGTGCGGTAAATATTATGCAAGCCATAAACCAAGCTGATGGTACTTTGCATAAGTAGATTAAGATGACGGTACGTAATTGCCATGGACCCCAATCTCCAATCATTTCACTGATAACATCAACGTTTTTCGCCATGATTTAAACAAAAAGTATTTTCATCACTTGCGTTAACTGTAACCAACAGTTCTCGACCAACTCGATTAGCGAAAATTTAGTAAACGTCCGTTTAAGCCAAATTTCAGATTTTTCATTTACGTATTTTGGTACAAATTATCACTTCTTATTGCTATTAATGTATGCTAACATGGTAAAACGATAAAATCTGCTCCTATATTTACTTTGATTCGTCAATTCGAAGTTATATTTGCTTTGTTTGTTTGACTTTTCCAAATTCGATCTCTTAAACACATAAGTCAACATTGTGGTCGGCGTGTGGAGCAAATAATTAAGAATTGTTTTTCGAATTTTAATGAAAACATTAATCGACCAGTTCATGTTGATATTTGTTGTAATTCTAAATTAATTAGCGCAATATATGTTTTTATCAGAGATTTTATTGTAATAAATTTATTGTGAACGAGTCCGATAAGAGTGAATCCAATCACATTTACGTGACCATTGACATCGTCTATTATGCTGAGTTCTATTGTGTTACCTTTCGGTTGTTACGACGGACGGACGTATGCGTGTAGTGTGCTTATCACTACGGTTGTAGTATTTCTCATTTCGATGCAAAAGATATTTAGGTTTCACCATAGGGGGAAAGAAGGTCTGCCCCAACTTTATCTCAAGCGATATTGATAAACCTTTTCCACCAAAAGGTGGTCTAACCTCAATCGAGTTGAGGAATCGAAGTTGAGCAGAATCGGTTAAGTTGCTTTGTAGGGTTAGAGGGGCGGCTACGAGAGAAATGAGGAAAAGGATTTAAAATACTTTAGCTTTAGGATCGACAGATTTGGGTTATTTGTAGAGTCAAATGAACGGAATACCATCGCACATGAAACTGTAAGGCAATTAATTGGCGGATCCATTTTTAAAATTTAGAGTCAATCCAGGGGGGCCGGGGCTTGTTAGTGAATTTAAATTTTCGTTTCGATATCGAATTTCGGATGCCCAATTTTATTTATTATCAAAACTGAGTGCAAGGCGTAAAATAAGCCAGCCGCAGGAGTAAAAAATAGGCCAGGCGCAGGGGTGAGGGGGCAAGCCCCCTAAACTCAAATTCACTCGTATCAATTAGGATTTTTAAATATTTCACAATTTTTGTTATTATTCGGGATGTTTTAACATTGGGATTTCTTATTTTCGGGAATTTTGTTATTCTGGATTTTGGATTTTCGGGATTTTTGCATTCGGGATTTTAATTTTCGAAATTTTTGACGGGAGCCAAATTTTCTGTTAGCCAGATGTAAAATGATAAAATTCGGTAGCCTCTGAAGGGAATTGAGTTACTCTTTGTATGTTGAGTATAATTATGTGAGAAATTACATTCTAGAAATTAAATCTGAAAGAAAAATTTGTCACGAATGGGACCTGAACCCAGAACCTTAACCTTCCCGGGACAATGCTCTATCAATACAAGTTTTTCTTTCAAAATTTACAGCCATGGTTTAAAAACTACACGCATTTCATGAGATCATCATCATCTTGTCCTACTCCGTGGGGGAGCATAGGGCACCAAGGAACTATACGGTTTTGCGCCAGGGCCTTAACTTCGTTCCAACTTTTTCCTTGTTTCCCGACTTCCTCGACGATTGTCCTTTTCCACGTAATTTTTGGTCGGCTTCTCTTTGTGTTTCCCTGCAGATTCCAATCACTATATGGTCACCGGGTCTACGTAGAGTGTATGCGATCCAATTCCACTTTCTTCTCCTAATCGTTGTTGCCATGTTCTCGTCATTGGTGATACTCTACAAATCTTCGCTTGAACGGCCAAACATAATGCCAGAATATTTTCAAGATGCGTCGTAAACAGTTGTTGACGAAGACTTGTATCTGTGACTCTATCGATTTCGTCAGCTTCCATGTCTCAATGCCATATAACAGAACTGAGAGACAGTTCATCTTAAGGATGCATGTGTTCAAGTTTCTTGAAATTTCAAATGCCAAATCTTATACAACGCGTTGAATGATTGTCGTATTTTTTGTATCCGAGACTGAACATCTGCATCAGCGCCACCGTCTTTTGCGATTATGCTTCCGAGGTATTTGAAGCTGTCAACTTTCGGTATTTGCTTGCCATCAATGGGAAGCGAACAGTTTCCAGACGTGCATATGCATACCCGAAGTATCTTCGTCTTTTCGGAGTTCAGGTTAAGACCGACCTGTTTTCCTTAATGGATTAGCCGCTAAATTTCGTCTCCATATCCCTTCCAACATTCGTCAACACACAAATATCGTCAGCAAAATCCAAATCGTCTAGTCGATTGTTGATACTCCACTGAATGCCGTTAGATTGGGCATTCGTTTTTCCCATCACCCAGTCCAAAACGAGGAGGAACAAAAGAGGTGAAAGAACGCGTCCTTGTTCCCACGATGTACTATTCTGCATTTCGTCTCCCTGTAGAGCCCAATGATAATGTTCTCGAAATGAGGCTCTAAAGTACTTCCCACATCGTCTCTCGATCGATACTCATTTTATGAGATGCCATTCCAATTTATCCCACAAAATTCACGCATATAAATCCATTATGTAAACGAAAAAAAGTTAACATATACGCATGAGCGAAGCATGCTACAACACGACAAGCCTAAGATTGTGCAACTTTTCATAATCTTTGTTTCAGCTGGCAATTTATGAATACAAGTTATACATAGTTTGCAGAATACTTGAGACAGCAAATCGAGGGGAAGTCACGTCGATTTAACTTCATATAAAGAATCGAAAATGGCATGAAGTGATTACCCCTTCACATCTAGCTATCAGCTAAACATCAAACCGAGGGATAGTCACGTCCATTTAATTTCATATAATGAGTCGCAGATAGGATGTAGTGATTAGGATAGGATAGGTTAAGTGGGCATATTCCTTGCTTGCGAGAATCTAGCACCTGGGCCTTAATTGGGCCTGTTGTGCGCACCCACGTTTAGACCTCAGTATTTTTAAGTACTACGTGATCGACGAGCAGCTGTTCAAAAAATTGAGGATGTGCTTGGGATGATAGCTCCAAATAGAGAAGTAGCCCAGTCGATAGGCACCTAGATATTTTGCTCTTGACTTCGCCAAGGCTGGACAGTGGCAGAGAAAATGCTCAGCTGTTGTGATCTCTCCGCATTTACTACAGTAAGGATTGTCCACCAGCTTCAAGGTGAACAAACGTTTGTTCAGTGAGCAATTGCCTGTTAGTATATCGGTTAGCCTCTTAATATTTCTTCTGGTTTGCGACAAGAAGTATTTCGTATGCTTCTCGTTTATCGATAAGCAGTTTTTGGCTCGTCGAGCCGAGCTCACAAACATTTCGCTCTTCCACATATCAATGATGGTGTGCAGAGTCGAGAGTGACACTGGTAAAGCAGGCTCTGGACCGCAGAACGGTGTTGCAGATGCTCTCTTGGCCAATAAGTCGGCTTTTTCATTACCCTTATGGCCATTGTGGCTTGGGATCCATACCAGCGAGATTTGCCGTTTATTAGCGATTGACTGACGTTTGTCATGACAATGGAGCATGAGAGATGGGGTGAAGATGCAGCTTCTAAGAGATTTCAAAACTGCTTGGCTATCCGTTAGGATGTACGTTGGCAGCTGTGAGTCTACATCCTTTCCTTACCTCCTAACTCGTAGAAGGGGTAATCACATCAAGCCATTTTCGATTCTTTATACGAAGTTAAATCGACGTGACTTCCCCTCGATTTGATGTCTCAAGTATTCAGCAAACTATGTATAACTTGTATTCATAAATTGCCAGCTGAAACAAAAATTATGAAAAGTTGCACAATCTTAGGCTTGCCTCACTGTATGTATTTATTAGTCTAAATTTTGTTGGATGAAGTAAATTGGTATCTCATACAATGCGGAAAGTTAGGAATGCATTGCTGTAATTTCTAGATTACTATTTCTCACATAATTACACCTCAATCTAGATTTTAAAAATTCATTCAGTGACTGTTAACTATTGATCGATTTACTTTGTATGTGTTTTTCCACAAGACACAAGAATATGCTGGTATAATATATACAAGTTTTAGTCTTTAGGTACAAATTTTGGCGTAAGTGTCACTTCTATTTAAAGGAATTCATGTGTACAATTTATTTTCATATTTTATTTTTTTATTCTCTTTTTTATAGCTATTTCCCTTCATTCACTTTTTCTTATCATTTTTCTCTTTATTTTCACATTTTCTATCCACTTTGTAAAATGCTATTATGTGATTGAAGGCAATCATACTATTAAGACATAAATTGAAATCTGAAACTGCAATACTTTTGACCATGTTGTGTTTTGTTTCTTCGCCGTTGTCAAATTTCAGTCTATTTTTATTTATTTTTATGTAATTAGCAAAAGGTAAAACCGATGTGATTTTATGTGATATAATTTAAATTCAATTTGTTAATTTTATTTTTCAAATTCTTCCATGAATAGAACCTGATGAAGAGGTAAACCAAGCCTCGAAATATCGTAAATAAACCGTTTTATTTCGTCTCATATACTTCTGACCATGACCTTTGGGTCTGTGGTCTTTCAGAAAAGTTGCTCTAAAATTCAATCTGCATTCTCAGCTGTAACCTCATCTGAAAAAACTGAGTTTGGCTTGCAAATACTTCACTAAAAAATAGTTTTATTTAAGGCTCGCTTCTCTGAGTTATAGGGCATATACAGGAGCGTTTTCTTCAACTTGGCATCAGCCTACCGTTTTGGGTTCTAGATTTGGGAATGTAGATAGAGACAACAGCCAAGTATCGAGTGAGAATTACTGTCTGGCAGGCTGGTACCAAGTTTTCTGTATAAAAGTGATCCACACTACCACATTAGTCTATCACAAAAATTAAATTTAAATTTTCCTTTCAACAAACTGAATAAATCGCGCACGTTCACTGAGGCCAATGAATGTCGACTAGCAAGTATTTCCTTTGTTATCAAAAGTAACCGGAATATTTAGGTACATTCATATCAATATGCAAGCTATTTTGAACGACAATTAATTTTTTGGTAAAAATGTAATCAACAACTAGCTGTTGCATAAATGTTTGTAATTCGTGTCTTCTCTTTCTAACACTGCAGCTAATAGTCGTCACACTATTGCATCCCGTTGCAATATATTGTAAAAATAGATAGAAAACATAACCAAAGACCCGTACGTATCAGAATAGATGTGGTAAAGAGACTCAAACGTATCTAAATATACGAATAAGCAAACAATCCAACGTTTTCTGTTCTTTTATAACTGTAAGAATTTCAAAGATCCATAGAAATTACCCAAGGTAATGTCAAAGGTCCTACCGAAGTACGTCTCAGACCATTCAAATCTATATCTAAGGACTAAGTCGTTTTTCCCTAAAACCCTGAAACACGTGTTCTCTAAAATTTTATTCTCTACAACTTATATATTGTGGTCAATGTAATTCCATTCGTTTCAAAAATATATGCACAAGCTTTTAAGCCTTAAGAAGTGTATAAAAATAGATAGAAACAAAAGATAAATTTCAAGAGTCGGAAGAACAGAAGTGGGTTTCTGTGTAGTAGCAACCGAAGTCCTTGCTGCGATGATGTGGTGCGTCTTGCTCGATTGCTCATATCACGGTCGCTCGAAAAGATACACTGTAGTGGCAGTTCCTATAGTTGTTCCTGGAACAACAAGGCCCCATGCTTAAGATGTAGGCATATACTCGAATCCGCGAAATAATGTTTTTTTTCCTGGTCACCGAGTTAAAATTCTCCAGGAACTAGGAACCAGGTTGCGATTTTTCTATAAAACCATTTCCCAATTCCCAATACACACTTCACAATAATCTCCCAAAATTAGACTTTTCCTGAGGTTTTAAACAAACTGATGACCATTTTTTTAGGTCACCAGTAAGATTTCCCAAGTTCAACATGCATTTTCCAATTTCTCATGACTTCCCTCTAAAATGTCTGATAATTTCCCTAATTTTCCTTTCGACTTTTCCCTGTGAACCAAATATTTTACCCAAAAATTTCCCAGTTACGAGGTTCGCAGATTCGCGCATTATTTCCATGCCCGCGCATCCGAGAGTACGACTTTACCGCAAGGTACAAAATAGTGTTCTCACGAAAACTACCGATTTGTACACACTGTCACTTCTACAGCCATACATCAATAAGTTTCCGCATTTTATGAGATGCCAATTCAATTTACCCACAGGTCATACAATAAGTAAGATATTACAGAAGTAAGATGAACATCTCTATTAGGCATGGCAACAGAAAAATTAAACGCCACAGATTGATCTCATCACCACGCACAAAACACTGTAGATGACCAAAATACCCAAAAATATTTTTTGTAATTTTTTTGAGTGAAAATTGGCCTAGTTAAAATTCAAAAATTGATTTTTGAGCCATTTTTCAAATTTGAAACGCTTGCAGCGCCATCGTATCGCCTGTTATGTAAACAATATGTTTCTTATAGGCGGCCTTTTATACTACTTATCAGACGGTGTCTTCGTTTTTTACGTATTTGAATCTATCTTGGCTGGGGTCTTGCTTAAAGTCAGTTCAAATAAGTGATGTTTATACTGAGAAATCCGAGGCGAAAAATAGTGAAAATATTAAATGAGTCCTACCTGCGATCATAGCGATAGTGGTCCATGAAAGTGAATGGAATAAAAAAATGCGGTAACATAGTGCCAACTGTTGTCACTTTACCTTATAAGTGTTCAGTTTAGTTGACAGTTCTCACTTTCAAAAAGTATGAAACTCGAAGCTTTACAACTTTGCTAATGTCACTATCTTTAAAATATTTATTCACAACACATAAAAACAATTCAATAAATTTTTCATCGGATTTTAAATAATTTTAGGAAAATTAATAAACTTTTTTTGTTTGTTTTCGAAATTAGCCTTGCCTCTTCCATTTAGAAAACCTCTAACCTTTGACCAAATCACTTGAGAATAATTAGTGTAACTTTTTCACTAAAAGGCTAATACTTATCATGTAACACAATACACAGCCTATTGTCTATGAGCTCTCACGTCAAAATACAATTTTCCCTCGAATTTTCACAAACTGAAATCCAAATATATGCGAAAAATTCAGACAACCAACAGCGGAAAACTGTTTTTGCTCAGATTTACAACTAACGTTGTTCCTCATTTCTGGGAATATTTTAACCTTGAAATTTTTTTGGCTACAAATTGATTGAATAACACGATACACGCTAGGTTTTTCTTTATTATTAAAAAAAATTGTCGTCATCATTTCAGACGATTTTCGTTTGTTGGAAATGTGTGTGAAAGGTTTTCCTTCATAAAGAGCACGTTGAACTAATAATTAAAAATACAATTTGATGTCGTGTTTTATTAGATACTTAAAATTTATTTGATTTTTGTTTTAACAATTTTCCGCTTACACTCGACAAATAAGAAACGGTTATCGGAAAAATTATGTCATAATTATGTTAGTAAATACGCAAGACGTCAATCCACCACTGCAGAAATCCTGCCATAAATTTTGCAAGTTTCCTTAATCAGTGATATTTGGACCAGATTTGCGAAAAATGTTTATTTGTGACAGATATTTAAATGCCTGTCACTAATTTTAAAAAATTCATTAACTATGTCACATTTGGAACAAATTTGCAAAAATATACATTTGTGACAGAAATCCTGCCATAAATTTTACAAATCTTAGTCCTGTCACATTCGGACCATATTTTCTAAAAAAACTTGACAGAAATTTAAAATTTGTGTCACAAATTTTAAAAAATCCCTAATCCTGTCACATTCGGATCAGATTTGCAAAAGACATATGTTTGTGACAGAAATTTAAATGCCTGTCACAAATTTTACAAAATTTCTTAATCCCGTCACTTTTGGAAAGTGTCACAAATTTTACAAGATTCCTTTTTTGCCAGATTTGCCAAAAATGTATATTTTTGACAGAAATCTTGCCACAAACTTTACAAAGTCGTTCGGACATCGAACAAAAGAAGCTTTAGGAAGCTTTTGAAAGCCCTCATTGTTCTTTGTCCGAACGAATTTCCGCAGAAAAATTTGGTTAATTGGGAACTTCTAACCAGAATACTGCAACTGAGGTGAGGAATCATTGAGTTTCATGAACCTCGCAACAACCTTGAAATCTGTAGAAGTTATATAAAAATGCACTTCTCATCAAAGTAGTTCTCCAAAAAAAAATTCGTGAGAAAAACAAGATAAAGCAATTGAAAGGGAACCTGTTCCCATGTATAATATATGAGAGTACGTTCGCTTTTGATTGCTTTATCGTGTTTTTCTCCCGAAGTATTCATATCATACAAAATGTTGAATTGGCTATGCATACAACAGCGTTGATCAGAAAATATGGAGCGGAAAAATGTAGACTTTATTTTAATTTTGAAGATTGAGTCACGCCAGAATATTCCACCAACCCTTTATAAAAGTCTCTTCGTGAGACACTTCCTAGAAGCTAACCACCCTGAAGAAAGGAACTGTGAAGCAGGGAAAATCAATATGCACAATCAGTGTTTTTGCCAAAGTTTGAATAAAAATCCTCTTTTCTTCTACACATTTAGTAGTCCAACGAAAAAGTAGCAAGGAAATTCAAGATCAATACAAACGACAAGCGTCATAGGTAATGATGTGTCTGTGTCGCAAGTAAGAAACTTTGGCAAATAGCCTCCAGGTAATCTAAAATACCTGCTACAGCTTTAGCCGTTTTGAAATGTCCATTGTCAAAAAACCCGTCGTTTCCAAGAGTCTACAAACGTTTCGTGGATGATATTTTTGCAGTTAATAACGCTAGAAAATTTAATGTCACCAAAAAATTATTTGAAGACATTATGGACAAAATAAAACCGAACGCAGTAAAATTTACGATAGAAAGAGAAAAAGACAAAAAATACCGTTCCTTAACGTAATGGTTGAAAATAATGACGGCATCCTAATAGTCGACTTATATAGGAACCAGCAAGTACAAAAAGACGCATCACATGTGACTCGTACCATGACAAAAACACAAGATGGCGGCATATCATTCAGACGAGAAAGTGCGAAATGAGACAGAAAGAATCATCGACACAGACAAATGCATTTTGCGATCTAGAAATCATGAACATAACTAAGAGACATCAAAGGAGAAAAGCGCTAAGAGATGTGACAACCCTAGTGAATGTAGGGGAACCAGTCAAGAGAATCAGTTTTTGCTATTACCAAGACATATAACAGAAAAACTAAAACTAACGTATAGTAAACATGACATAGAATTACGCAGGTACCTTAAAACAGTTCCTAGGCTCGATAAAGGACCCACATCTTGATTTGCATAAATCAGGGATCTACCGAATTCAGTGTAGTTGTTGCGGGCGTTTCTATTTTGGGTTGACATTACGCAAAGTATTCATCAGATTCAACAAGATGGACAAAGAAGACGGCTGTAGGAAAACACCTTTTTAGCTCGAACCATGAAGTTCACATTAGCGACCTAAAACTAATACGTGAAGTCCGTGACCACTGGAAAATAGAATACTATGAAGCCATCCATATATGGCTATTTCTATTACTGTCCACGGCACATATTTTTATCTTTCATTTCATTTCATATCTTTCATTCTTTCAAACCTTTAAAAAATGAAACAAAAAACGTTACTGTCCACATTACATTTTTGAGACTCATTCAAACGCTGCAGAGTGAAAGAGACAAATATAGTCCAAATGTTGAAGAGTGAAAGAGATAGAAAATTCATAGATTG
>CM055405.1:37215232-37246088 GCA_029228625.1 Pseudolycoriella hygida | reverse complement strand
AGGGTTAATTGTTGCCATTTTTTTCATTTACTACTTACTTAACCGACACTACAACCTATTAAGGGTCTTGGCCTTCTCCAACATGCTTCTCCAACCGGGCCTATCTGCAGCTAACGTCTGGATACTCCCACCGTTTTTAAATTGGCAAGAGCTGCATCATACCATCTAGATTTTGGACGCCGTGCACATATCTTGCCCTCCCGTTTGGTTTGAAGGATTTTTTTCGGAATGCGATGATGTTCCATTCGTTGTACATGACCGAGCCAACGTAGACGGTTTATTTTAGTGTTTCTGACTATGTCTGGCTCCCCTTAAACCTGGCTAAGCTCATGATTGAATCTTCTGCGCCATCGGTTCTGCCTTTGATCGAATACTGGTCCAAATGCTGTCCGCAGTACTTTTCTTTCGAACGTGTGCTCTTTTTGTGTGTTTTTCATTTGCAATTGTGAATTTACTAGACCTGTGCGTCAGTCGACATTTTTCGGCGGCGGAGCAAGTGTTTTTTCAAACATCGGCGGCGGCTGAAATCAGCGTTGGAAAAAAAGTCGCCAACGCCGAATTTTTTTTGTTTTGGCGGCAACGGCGCAAAACGGTGCGGAGGCAAAAGTATTTGATCGATTTTTAAGATTTCAAAAAGTATATTTTTGATAGTTAGATGCTATTTGCATACAGTGCAAATAGTCTCTTCAATATACTAAGGCTATTCGCAGTGTGTGCAAATAGTCTCTTTTATATACTGCGACTATTCACACTGTGTGTAAATAGTCCCTTCTATATACTGCGGCTATTTGCACATGATGTGAATAGCCGCAATAAATAGGAGAGACTATTTGCACAATTTTTTTATACTAAATGTCACGGGAGCTATGTGGCTAATAAAACTAGGGAGCGTTTCCTTCGTAGTTTCACTATCCACCTAGTTTTTGTGACATTTCGTAAGAGGAAAAGTTTCTTACCTTCGTTATCCACCTAGTCTCACGGTCACTACGTATTTCGAAATTTTAATTCAGTGAGCAAATAGTCTCTTCTATATACTGCGGCTATTCGTACTGTGTGCGAATAGTCTCTTCTATATACTGCGGCTATTCACACTATGTGCAAATAGTCTCTTATATATACTGCGGCTATTTGCACACAGTGTGAATAGCCGCAGTATATAGAAGAGACTATTTGAACTAAGTGCGGGGACTTACGTCATTTTTAATATTCGTTTTTGGATTATCAACGCCTTTCAAGTGAACTAAAGAAAATAACGACTTTTAGAATTCAATATGACTTGATCCGCGGATATCTATACCACCATGGCACACCCGCGATAATAGGCGTTTGTTGTCTAGTGATATGAGATTAAGTTTGTCTTCCCGATTTTCAATAAACTTTGAGAAAATGAAACATTTTAGTCCAGGAAATCTTTTATAGTCTGGGCCTAGATAACAATTTTAAAAAGAACCCAAAACTGAAATATTCTCTCTAACGAAATCAAAAAATTACTACATTTAGGTCAAAATGATTAGAAACTTTGCACTTCTGCGCAGGTTTTGCGGCGTTAAAAACCTGCACAGAAGTGCAAAGCTTCTATTCATTTTGACCTAAATGTATCGTGTATCATCATTCTTGACTTCATTATAGAAATAATCTCGAAAATTTTTGCGCCGACAAAAAACACCGACGGAGGCGGCGGAGGCGGCGGAATCGACTATGAAATTATAAATTTTTGGGTGCAGCGGCACAATTTGTTAGACTTTTTTCGGCGGCGATCGGCGCACAGGTCTCGAGTTTACCTAAGTTCGTTTGTGTAAGAGCTCCAGATGGTAACCAGCTAAGTCAGAGTTTTATGCCAAAAATTTTAATTTGACGATTTTATTTTTAAAAAATTTGTTTCACTTATTTTTTTCAACAAAAAATTGTAAGTTTTTGAACAATTTACCCAGTTTACTAAATTCACAAATTTCATGAAAATCACACTACATATCAAATAAACATGAGCCACAAGCATGTGTGTATGCGTAAGAGTTCTGAGAATGTGTTACCCCTGACAAAATAATGTGATGAACGTAGTTGGTCATTCTGTAAGTAGTGTTTTCAGTGTTGGTTGTAGCTCTATTAGTACTTTTATTGGAGAGCGGAAGATAGATGAACCGTAGATGGACCGACAGATAGACGCACCGACAGATAGACGCACCGACAGATAGACGAACCGACAGATAGACGAACCGACAGATAGACGAACCGACAGATAGACGCACCGACAGATAGACGCACCGACAGATAGACACACCGACAGATAGACGCATCGACAGATAGACGAACCGACAGATATACGCACCGACAGATAGACGCACCGACAGATAGACGCACCGACAGATAGACGCACCGACAGATAGACGCACCGACAGATAGACGCACCGACAGATAGACGGACCGATGGATAAACGTACCGACAAATGGAGAGAATGATAGATAGAGTGATCGACAGACAGACGGACCGACAAATAGACGGAATGGCATACCGTTGACCGGAAGACAGACAGACCGGCACGCCGACAACGGCAAACGATTTTTCCTTTTCTTCATCAGAATTGCATTGCCTACCAGGACATGTGATGATTTTTATTATTTCACACATTTACACAATGGAGAATGGAGAGCAAACTAAAGCTACTCTTAAGATTACTTCGTATCGTGCGAGTCTAATAAGTGTTGATTGTTGATTGAATTTAGTTTTGTTTATGTTACCCCGCAGGTCACACAGGTGGCGATATTGCAGATGCAGTAGTGGGTTTTAATGAAGAGAAAGCAAGAGAATTTTCCGCGTGTAAAAGTAGATTACGACCGACACTACGACATGGTCACTACAAGACTGTTCGAACCGCAAACACCAAATTTTCTGTATTTTCGTACTCATTCAGTTTGTCGTAGGCATAAATATTGAATATTAACATTTTACACCATGAAGTTGATCTTTTCTGAGTTATTTATTTGCGAACGAAAACAAACAACAAATTACATATCACACATGCAAATGCTAATTGCTAAACTATCGCATAGCACATCACAGACAAAGTAAATACAACTGACTGTTTGTTTATTAATTAAAATTTTATTGTCTTGTGACGACCACACATGCATTCGACTCTAATGTAAGTTGTACATACGAACCATGTGCTTTAAAACGAACGGCAAGACCTGCAAGGCTGAGACTTCCTTTCGGTCGTCACATTATATTTTACATGTCTATTGAATGTAAAAACGTCATTACTGTAGAGTAGTTCTTCTCCTGTTTACATGCCACATGTAAGTGTTGACAGGACACGTGAGCACGGCGATATGAATTATCCCCCAGGGAATTACCGCCCAGACAGAATTATCACCCATCAGGTTTAAAGGGGAAGTGCTACACGGGTGATAGTCCCTGAGCGATAATTCCACGGGTGATAATTCCCATTTCTCTGGACGAATTTCCCTGGGTGGTAATTCCTATTTTTTTCGATCCCTGGGGGAAAATTCCCGTCACCCAAAGACGTCACCTCGGAGTAGTTCTTCTCCTGTTTCCATGATACTTGTATGTGTTGACAGAACTCTTTTGCTTGAGCACGTTATTGTACTAGTTTTTGGGACCAGACCATGAACTTACCAATGAGGCCAATATCTTCTGGCTACGGTCCCCCGGGCTCACAACATAGAATTTCCACCCTTTGATCAATGAATGATGAATTTTCTTTTACTTTCTATTTTCATTAGTGGCTGACATTACACATGGCAAAGCAAAAATCATATCATCCGTAATTTTCGAGCTATTTTGGTCGATTGGGCTGATTTTGTTGCCAGGTTTAACCATTTTTTTCACCAATTATACCAAGTTATATATGGCAGTGTCGATGCCTACGATTGTGTTAATATTTTTGCACAGGTAACGGCGTTAAGCCTTCGGTGAAAAAAGTTGATTTTTCAAATTTTCTCTTAAGACAAATACCAAATTCTCCTCGATGGTATCTACGACGCGGTGATGTACGAAAAGCGAAGCAGATCGTTTTAATGGCAGCGACTGCGAACAAAATTAAAGTTCCTGATAATTTGGAGGATCGATTGAAAGTGCAAGCTGATGCATTGTACTTCACTGTTCAAAGTAAATTCGAATACCTGTTTTGATTTGTTGAAAAGATTACAGGAACCACCGCAGGCTGGTTGGCTGACTTTATGGGATGGAAAGCCAAGGAAGCGGCATATATTTGCTGTGCACTATGCTTGGGCCATTTATATTTTGCTCTTCAATTCAATGGTTCTGAATATTCGATCGTTCGGACTTGATCACATCCACATCAATACCGTTGCCATGGGTTAGTCTTTACCCAGCGAGTGTAGAACTATTGGTAACATTTTCATCAATAGGATTAAGTGAAATAGCTGGCGTTTTCATTGGTTTATATCTGATATTATACACAAGACGCAGATGGTTGTGGACTGGAATCATATCAATAACCTCTGGTGCAATCGCATATTTGACTTGGATGATACCAGAAGATTGTATGTTTGACGAAATGTAAATGTTAACGCTTTCACTAGATCCTTTTTTCGTTCAGTGTATTACAATCAAATTGTTGCGTTGGAAATGTTACCATGCATTGCCATCAAACTTGCCACGTCCTCGTCGTTGTCCATTCTCACCACGTGCACATCGGAGCTAGTCGATCCGGAGCGACAAAAAACTTTACAATTTTCGGCGTCTGTATGGGCTAGAGCATGGTTTTTGTGGGCTCCATATATCAACACATTAAAATCGTATGGTGCTTTAGTGCCGCTAACAACGTTCGCCACTTTATCGGTGGTGGGAGGTTTACTAACCAGTGTAATCAATCATAGTCATCACAAGAATCATCAGAGACAACCAAAGCTGACACCAAATAGATTAAACAGCAAAGGAGATGTGGAGTTAACGAATAGCGTTTGGACAAGTAAGTCAGACTTGATTAAGTGAATTTTAAACAAAAATACTTGAAAATAAAATTATGATGCAAATGTAACGCAAGTTTCGTTTCTCTATTTTCGCAACTATTTTTAAAAACTTCAAGCCAATGACTTAACTCTACAGAAGTGAGCCCAGCACAGATTTTATATATCCTGAGAGGGAAACATTAATTTAACATAAACGATCGATCAATCCAGTGCAGTGGATATCGTCATTACAAAAAAGTCGAATTAGGTTAATTTATACAGAACACTAGAAGTGACTATTTCATTATCCATAAATGTGGTTATTAATTACATGAATTGTCTTCATCAAAATTTCTTCGGATAACTGTTGATTGGCTACCGAATTTGGCTCGTTCTTCACATACTTGGTTTTCGATTCGTTGATTATCAAACCCATCGTTTCCGCCAGCCTGTGTACGACTGACAAGATCCAAATCGTCTGCAAAGCCCAGAACTTGGACCGTTCCATCCGCCAGTGTCTTGTTGGTTTGGATTCCAGCACGTCTCATCGCAATTTCCAAAGTCAAATTGAAGAGTATGCAAGACAGAGCATCGCCCTGCTTCAACCCTTCCATTACAGCAAAAACATCAGACATCTCATTTTGCACCTTAACACGACATTTGGTGCCATCCAATTTCGCTTTCACAAGTCGAATCAATTTTGTTTCAAAGCGTGACTTTCATCGCAACATGCTCCTTACGCTCGTATGCTTGTTTAAAGTCGATGAAAAGATGGTACGTCCGGACTTGAAAATCTTTTGCAGAATCAGACGAAGAATGAAAATTTGCTCTGTTGTTGAACGATCTCGTTTGAATCCACCTTGATATTCCCCAGTGACATTCTCAGCAGGTGGATATAGCCTGTCGAACAACACTCGTGCAAAAACCTTATATGCCGCGCTCAGCAAAGCTATTCCACGCAGATCATTTTGTCGCTCTTCTTGGTTAGAGGGTGTCATTTTACCTCTACACTGTTTGGGTAGCATTTCGGTGTTCCATATTCTCTTGACTAAATCATTTTGACAATTCCTCACCTCCCATTTTCAGCAATTCCGCTGGTATGTTATCTGGATCGGAAGCTTTGTTGTTCTTGAGTAAGTAAATTGCTGCTGATACTTCCTACATTGTTGGTGCTGGGACGTCACGACCGTCATCGTTAACGAAAGAATCATCAATAACATCGTTAGAGTCAACATCCCCGTTGGACGCACAATGTTTTAAAATGTTCCTTGAATCGCTACAAGACATCATGTAAGCAACGTTCCGTCGACTGCTCTGTAAATGGTCATTCGAGAGGTTATTGATCCTTTAATAGAACTTCCGTGACTCATTACATACTACAGCTACATAACCTTTACAGGTGAAGAAGCGTCCTTTCTTCAAGCTCTTTTTTCTTGCGTTGGTGCAAACGCTTTTCTTCCCTCCGAAGTTCTTTGTAGCGCTCATCTGCCACTAGGGGTGTGCGGGTCGACCTTTTTTTCCAAACGGGACCCGAACCGAGCCCGAACCAAAATAAAAATTCAAAACCGACCCGAACCGAACCCGATCTAAAAAAAATTTCAAGCCCGACCCGAACCGAGCCCGATCCAGAATAAAAAATCAAACCCGACCCGAACCGAATCCGATCCAAAATGAAAAGTCAAACCCGAACCCGATCTAATGTAAAAAGTCAAACCAGAACCCGAAAGAAGTTCGATATTCTACTGTCTGTTTCTTGAATTTAATAGAATATTAATTCACACCTGGGGCTTTTCAGATGATAATATTCGAAGTTTGGATACATATTAAGCGAGTTTCCGTTAAACATCGATAAGTGTGTTAGGAAAATAATACATGCGAAGTGATAGAAAACATTCGTTCCCGTGCAACTATCTACGGGAACGACTGTTTATCATTGCTTCGTATTTAACATTTTTCTTCTAGACTTATCGGTTTTTAGGGGAAACTCGCTTAATATGTATCACAACTTTGTGATGCTCCAGATATGACTAATTTTCTCTAGAGTTCAAGTTAAAGACAAACGATAGTCGTCGACTGATTGAAAACTGTTTGATTTGTTCACAGATAATATGAACATTATTCAAAATATAACGCAAAATGTGTTCACTGGAGTATTGAATTTTGGATACATAATCCGTACAGGGTATTTTATGTGGGTATTTTCAGTTTGTGTATGTCTTTAGATGTTATTCGAGTTCATTTGGAAGCACTTTGAAAATAATTTATTTACATATGAGAAATATTGACTGAAAGTGTATCAGATATGATTCCGAATAAGTCTCGGAAACGTATCGTTGACTCGCTCAACCTCAGCCACGTTAGTTCGTACGGGTAAAAAATCTTGCTTCCATCTCAGCAAGCATACCTCATTCTACGATTACAAACAGAGAGTTTTGAACATGTAAAGTTCATTTTTTGGGCATAATTCCTCATACGTTTTCGACAGGAAGCCATACTAGCTACTTTTTAAGATGTGACCTGGGAATCCGTCACAAACAAATGTTTATCTCATCTTAACATAAAAAAGTAGCAATCATGGCTACCCTATGTTTAAGACAAAAATTGTGAAAATGAAAGAATCTGACATCCGCTATTGAAAGTAAAAGCTTCGAAAGCTCTTTCTACTGTATTATGGTAAGTAAGTAAGAGGTATTTGCTAGAAACCAGAATGTGAACTAATTTTTTCGGGTCGGGTCGGGTTTGGTCAGTTGAAGTCATCAAACCCGACCCGATCCGAAAAAAGAATATGAAAACCCGACCCGACCCGCCAAATTCATTCGGGCTCGGGTCGGGTTTTTTTCGAGTTTCGGGCGGCCCGCACACCTCTGTCTGCCACCGCTCTCTGCTCTCTTCCGTAACATCAGCACATTCCGCGTCAAACCAGATCTTAAAATCGTTAGGAATCTGATATCCTAAGGCGCGTAACGCCTCACAGTTTCCCCTCGTCGATTATGAAACCGAGTAACAGTTTTCCCTCGTCGATTATGAAACCGAGCTAGATGTGCTCTCAGTGTTGACACGACAAGATAGTGATCAGAATCGACATTTGCTCTCCATCAAGTTTTGACGTCAATGACGTCAGAGAGATGTCTCCCGCTAATCAGTAGGTGGTCTATCTGATTCGCTGACAGGTTTTCATTGGGATATTTCCAGGTAACCAGGTATCTGCTCTTTTGTTTGTGGAAAGTACTTTTCACCACCAGATTTCTTTCAGCCGCGAAGGTAATCATCCGCTGACCGTTCTCATTCGTAGTATCGTATACTTCCTCTTTGTCCACTTTGGCGTTGAAATCTCCTAAAACGATTTTAATATCGTGTGCCGGTAATTCATCATAGGCTTTTGCGTGCGCTTCATAATATTGGTCCTTCTCATCCTCAGATAATTCATTATGAGGTGCATGTTCATCAATCATGGAGTAGTTCTTAAAGCGGCGCTTTAATCGTAACAGGCATAATCGCTCGCTGACCTTTCGGAAGTACAGAACCAGGTGTTCTTTTTTCCTGTCTACCAGGAAGGCAGTACCAAGTACATGGTCTCGACTGTTGCTGCTATGGAATGTTGTGTAGCCATTGAAACGGGATGTTTGAGAATTTTTATTGTAACCGCTCTCTTGGATAGCTGCACCGTCTACTTTGGCTTTTCTAAGCTCATTTGTCTGTTTCATTAATCCTCCTGGCCTGTGAGTCTGACATCTTAGATTCCAAGATCCAATTCGAATGTCCTTAAGTCGTTTCCGAGTCGTTGCCAAAAGCCTCGAACCGCCTGAAGGTGGTTCGATTTCTCTTCTCTCTTTTTTCTCTTTCCTTCGATGCAATATTTTTTCCTCAATCACTCTCAGTCATGAGTCCCAGTGTCAGGTCGCAAGCCTCGACACCAACCCTCTATTCATCGAAGGACCAAAAGGTTTTGAGGCACCCTTGCTCCGGTTTGATGGTAATCCCACTTACTAGGACTGCGCATGCTGCCGTTGTTTCTAATCTTGAAATCTTTCGCAACCATGCTAAGTCGCCATCCCATCTCGACGACGCCTAGCTGTCTTCGGCCCTCTCTATACGTAGCGTTAAGATACTATCCGAAGACAGCCCCCTCATCCTTCTGCTAAGTGACCCGCACTACTACACCAGGGGTTGGTCGTCCTGATCGTCCATGTGGGTTGCTCACTATAACAGGTGTCACCATGATTAGGATAGGATGTAGAAGGAGGTGGCTTACATAAGGAGTAATATATAGCGCATAACACACCATTTGACACCGTAAATCCACATAAATTTTATTTAATTTACCAACTCTACTAAACATTTCGCATTGTTTCAATTTGTGTTAATTTTTGGTCGAAGACTGCAATTCTATATTATAGTATGTCATTGGTAATAGAAGGTAGTGGACATTACCTTGCTTTTTTCGACTCTTCCATTCTTCATGCCGGTGGTTGTCAATAAAATGCTCTTTGAATTGCTCGTTGAATAGATGGTTTAATCAATTTTGATTCTAAATTTATTATAAGTTACAATATTTTCTTTTATTATTGATAATAGTTTTCATTTTTTCAATTCTTAAATAAATTATCCTTAAAAAGATGTATTTTGGAAATGGTTTTCTTTTAATACAAAAATATTTGTAATAAAATTGTGAGAAGTTTTCATATATAAATTTTCTTTTTAAATTAAATTAAATTTCATCTTCATTTCTATGCATCATTTACATTGTAAAAATGAAAACTCATTGAGATTATATAAATTTTTGTTACGATCTTTAAATACTCTTATCGTCTATTATAAATATTTTCTTAAAAAAAATTTTTCTTGTTATTACATAGGACTAGAAATTTTTAAGGAAATTTTCTTCTGAAAGAATATAATCGGAGAGCATTTCACAAAAATGACTTACTTAAGCCTTGACTGTTATAATGGTAGTATAGGCAAATCAGAGAGGTTTTGAAGACATAAAGCCAAAGGGGTAAACTGAAGGGCAAAGTGAAAAACCTTTCGATACGATTCCACATTCGCTGCATGAGGAAGAACTAATTGGGATCAAAGCTCAAAATGGAGCGGTATCACATTACGGTAGGAATGCGAGCGTTCACTGGGCTAAAATTACCTGCGATCCCTAAGGCATTTCGAATAAAAGATGATTTCACTTCATTATAGAATGCTCAAATTTCTTCCTCTCGACTCTAGGGGTGAGCCCACTGAGCTCATTTTTTTCAGAGAAATTTTTTTAGATTTTCTGGTCGAGGCGGCCAACTGGCCTTGAAACACAGATCTTATGATCCTTTGTTCCTTCCCCGTTACTCTTCTATCATTCCACCTAGTCATGTATTCTGTGTTTGTTAGATTCCCACATTAAATGTTCCCATTTCAGAACGCATAGTTGTAACCGGTACACCGAATAAGCCTCGTCGTCTGAGCACACGCACTACGATACATCTTCTAGCCTCCGGCACAAGCCGTACACGCCAAATGAGTCTCGCTGTTTGGGCCCGGACATTACGATACATCTTCAAGCCTCCGACTTAACTATGCTTATTCTAAACGAGCCCGTAAATGCAGTGTATCACACACAACTGAAATACCTTTTTCTAGGGCATTTGTGTGAGCAACCATTAATCTGTTTGTTGGACCACATGCTTAACGTGAATTCCGAACCACGCCTATATATTGTAGCTACATATAGGATTTCATTTGGTGATCATTATATCTCCGCCTTAAGATAGACTCAGATATCTGTACACAGAATTCATCGTGTATGGGTAACGTCATACATGTCATTTTTCTGTGTACGGTTCGTTATGGACACCAAACACCACAACTACCCATTTTTAGAAGCTTGGGTATGCTTAGGAACGTTACTTTCATGCTACAAATTGAAGAAAAATCTTATACAGAATTTTGTCCTCACCGGGCTTGAACCCGAGTATTCTTGGTGGAAAGCCAGTACGTTACCACTGAGCTAACCCGTTCTCTTTTTCAGAGAAAAGTCTGCCCTCTTTTTTTTGGTCTGGTCGGCCGATAAAGTGAAGCCGATGGTCTATCGGTTGCTAAAGTGAAACCGATGGTCATCGGAGAACGACTAGAATGATTGAGGCAGCGACTAGCCGGTTGAGTTCCACACTTGCGCACTGTACAAATCTGTGATACGACCAATAGTTACGTATTGGTTGGAGTCGTGGTGCAAGACACAGAATGACGAACAATCACCGCTCACGTTGGAAAGAAAGGTACTGGTGACAATTTTTGGACCAGTATATGACGAGAACGGGTTACGTGCTGGCCTTCCGCCAAGAATTTCCGGGTTCAATCCTGGTGGGGACAAATTCTGTATAGGATTTTTCTTCGATGTATAGCATGAAAGTAACGTTCCTAGGCACACCCAGGCTTCATAATTTGAGTAGTTGTGAATTTGATGTCGCAACAAATCGTACACAGAAGAATGACAAATATGACGTCACCCATATTCGATGAATTCTGTGTACAAATATCTGAGTCTGACTTTAGGCGGAGATATAATTAGCATCAGAAAAAAGAGATGTAAAATCCTAACTGTAAGGCATTGCTCATCAGTACACTTTGTATTGATGTGATACAAAATTCAGTCTTATTAGAGTCACGGTCAAGTTCAGACACTAATAAAGTTCTTGTCCAGTATTACAATTGTTTCTTTTATTCATCGGCAACTCTGGAAGTTTAACAGGTTATGGGCCCAGCTTAACAAAATTGTGTCTACATCATTGAAAGACAAATTTTGATTATAAAAGGAGTTTTACAAAAAAACAAAACAATTTGGTGGTTTTGGAGTGCGTTTGTTGTGTAGCGGAAAATCAAATTGAAAACCAATTTCATCACGTGAATTGTCAGACATTCAATTGTACTGTGTAAACTATAATTCGAGAATAGTGCGGTGCATTGAGCTAACCCGTTCAAGAGGGGAGGGGGGGCAAAATCCCTCACTGGATTATCGTCAAAGATGATAATATTGTCCCCTGATACAATCATGTATCGTACATGAGACGATAATATCATCCGTGAGACGATAATAGCGTTTATGAGACAATACTATCGTCTGGTGATACAATAATATCGTCGAGTGATACAATATTATCGTTTCATGGACAATAATCCACTGGGGGATTTTGCACATTCCCAATACTAATGGCAATATGCTAGCTACGATTAGGCGTGGTTCGGAATTTACGTTATGTATGTGGTTCAAAAAACGCCTGCCGGTAAAACATATTTATGGGCATTCTAAGCCATACCGGTTTCCGCACCTAGTACATCAAAGATGGCACTGGGTTTGTGAGCAATTTATCACTGACACAGTAAAAAACTTCGATAACTTCGATCTCTAAGAAAAATCCATGTGAACGAAAAAGCTCATAAAGCTCATAAAAAATAGTGATCTAGCCTCTGACCCGGATGGGTTGCAACGGCGGATTATTATTATTGACTATGACGAAAATCGACGATTTAATCATAAGCTTATGCAGCTTTATTGAGAGCCGGACGTAGGTAAAACAACAGAAATAAACAAACTACGATGCCTTGGTCATGTACAGTGTATGAATGACAACCGTGTTCCGAAGAAGCCTTTCGGAACCAAACCGGAAAACTTGAAAATGAAAATGATTTTGTCTAAATTGCTTTGGCAATATACAGGATCACCTGGAATTACCAGAATGAGAAAAATTTCTTTCGCTTGGCGTACTCGTCATAGGAATAGACAAAACCTTTCTAGCAAAACGAGCTAATATTGGCATGTTCATTCCAGTATAATCGAATTGATGTGATTTTTGCATTTCCGCCTGCATTTCTTTGTCTAAATCAAAATTGAAGCCGCGCCTAACCCAATCGAGAGTTTAATGTTTTTGAACCATTTTATCGACGAAGTTTGACTCATCATCTGCTGACATCCGCCGCACATTTTAAGGTCGGCTATGGGGACTAAGAGATGTATCATCGGCGGCTTCGGCTAATTCACTTTTTCAGCGACGGCTTCGGCGCGACTCGCTGGCGCAGTGCTCTACCCGTCCGTGACTTGGTTTCAAACTAGATTCTCAGCGAGCCTAAAATTGATTTTTTGTGACTTGTCACTTCGACATTAGTTTACGGCTGTCTTGAGATGAAACATTATCTTTCCCAAGGTCGAAGCATTTACCCTGCATCTTTAAAACAATTTGAAGCGTAAAGAACGCAACCTCTCCGCTTCCCTTGTTTGATGGCGACGATGAATTGTAATGCGTACTTTTATATAATTTTCAGAGAATGGATGTCAAACGTCTCATCATGAAAAGCAAAAACTCTAGGTCGGTTGGAGCAACTTGGTCGATAATCTCAGAGGATCCATAGATTGATTGCAATTCTTCTGTAAGTCCTAAAGAGATTATGTGGATAAACAAGACGCTCATCTTGAATGACGGTCGAGATCTATCCTCATCTTAGGTGAGGACCGAGACCAATCTCATTTTTCCTTCTTTTCTTCTATTGGGAGGAAGAGGTAGCAGTTAACCAAAACCCCAGCGCCCCGTTTCGGTGTCATATGCACCGTAACTTGTGTTGAAGTCAAGACAAGGGTTTTCCATCCCTGTGATACCTATTTTACCCACTTTGGGTGCTTTCGCCAGGGAGAAGCTTTTTGTTACAATAATTTTAGCATTCAACCAAAACGTGGCAGCTCCAATTGCGTCAAGTTCATTCAAATAATTCTCATGTTAAAATGCTCTCCGACTGGATAACAAACGTCGCGTTAAAAGTTTCCAATTAAACAATATTTTAATTTACATAATATTGCCTATAGTTTGTTTGGTTTGATAAGATTTTACAAATCACCGGAGCAGTCGCTGTTGCGATATCAATTGAACTTAATATTGGAAGTGACATATCGTGACGAAAGAAACAAAAAAAAGTTTATAATTTCATTGCATCAAGAATGGATCAACCATTGGGTTCTTTTAGTAGCTAAAATGTTATTATTTACAAAATTTATCTTTTCTACTTTCATTTTGATTATTCTGCTCGTTGGAATGAATTTGATCAACTCATTGGATTACAAAATTGTTTAAATATAAAAATAAAAACAAACGTTTCCTTGCCGATAGAAGACAGTTACTTAAACATACAAAAGAAAAGCTCAATCACCGACACTTTCTAATCTACAATCATTGGTTCAGTAGTGTGTTTGTCACCTCAGAGAAGGACAACAGAGGACTCCCGTCCGGGCTATCGGTGTACGCGATGGATGGGTATGCGAGAGCTGCGTGAGCGGTGATATTGGCGATATTGTGCCGTGTTGGTGATGCGATGGTTCCATGTAACCGTTGCTGCGAGATAGACAATGTGATTGGGTTGTGTCGACCAATGATGACCTTGAAAAAAAAGTAGAAATCATTTTATTCGTTCATTCACATTGGCTTTTCATATCACAACTTCTACATAGAGACAAACAAAGAAGATTCAAATGAAAGCAAAAATGATGTTAGATGCAAAGAGTTTGTAGTGAAATGTTGCGTTGACGTTTTGCCAGGAATATCACTCATCAAGGGGTAATTTATCTGCTTTCGTTGTGATAATAACTTTATCGGAATAATTGAGTCTGTTGGGATTAAAATCCGGTCTGTTCCAACTGTCAAAGTGACGTTTTAAACGTCAAACAAAAATTTTTTTTCAAAATATCCAAAACCTATAAATTTTTCTTCAATTCTATAGGCCATTCTCAACGAAAAGTGCGACATCTAATATCCTCGTAACGTCGATTTCATAAACTGAAAATAATCTACTTAAAATGTCAGAATTTTCGAATAAGTTAGTCTGCTTCAAATGTCAAGTGCATAGAATGTGCTGCCATCTATTTTCGTTAAGAACTGCCTTACCCTAATAGAATTCAGGAAAAATAAACAAGCTTTGAATATTTCGAAAACATTTCTTAGTTTGACGTTTAAAACGTCAATTTGACTGGGTTTTGATCCCAAGACTCAATTCAAATTATCAAAAGTATCTTCACTTCAAAACCATTGCGGCGGTTCATGTCAATAGCCGTTATGCCATTCACCATCCGCACGCGATCCACACACAATTCACTCGCGTGTTACTTTCGGTAATTGTTTTGAAGGAAACGATTGCGATTATTCGAACGTCGGAAGGTCACCAGTGTAGGGTAAGAGAATAAAACTCCGTGTTCTCTTACACTAACAAAATATATTTGATGTAATTGATCGATACACGTCCGCACGCTCGGACCGTGTCGACTAGAATGACTTGATACAATGCTACGTGTGTGACGTATGTATGCGGATGGTGAATGGTATAACGGCTATTGACATGAACCGCCGCACCATCAAAGATTTTCTTGCTTTTTACATTCGTCAGGTTTTAAACAACGCATTGGGCTTCAAATTCCACAAAATAGTGAATAAGAACCTTACGAATTACTTGTCTGATACTTCCACACAAAGGTCACAATTCTTGATACGCTCCTAGCTATGAAAAATGGAACTTTCAAGATTTCCAATTGCGGTAGGGTGGGGATTGGGCAGTTAGATAGGGTAACGCCTGATTGCATATGAGCGGAGTGTGGTAGTCCGTGTCATGTGCCAGGTGTGCAACTCTCTAACTGTCAAGTGCTCTTTTTACGTCCACGTCGTAGTCCCCGGGATCTCAATTCTCTTCGGAGTGATGTGCTATACTTAAGAGTGCTACCTGATGACTTGCCTACGGGCCATCGGGGAAACGGAAGTAGGTTGGGCGTTTGGTTAACCTCCAAACACCGGAAAAAGTGGATACCGGTTATGAACTCAACAACACAGCCTCGGATCGGACAGGATAAACGGCAACGACTCAAGCAACGGAAAAAGGACAATGATTTAAAACTAGGAATATGGAATGTAAGATCTTTGTTGCGGCCAGGAGGATTGAGATCTCTCACAAGTGCGCTAAGAGCGGCAAAAATTGACATCACGGCAGTGCAAGAAACGAGATGGCCTGGAAAGGACACCATGATCAGGGGAGACTATTAGTTCTACTACAGTGGGAAAAGTAATGACAGCCCAAGAGAGTATGGAACAGGTTTCATGGTTTTCAGCACAGCTAGAAACGCGGTGATTCGCTTCAATCCTGTGCTCTCTACGGATGAGAGGAAAATTTTTCAACTATACTCTTATTAACGCCTACGAACCCACGGAGGAAAAAGACAACGAAGCGAAGTAGCTATTTTACGAGAAACTCGTGGAGATGTATGATGGAGCGCCGAAACGTGACATTAAGATTCTTCTTGGAGATTTATGCCAAGATAGCTCGCGAAGTCTTCTATCGTCCCACAATTGGTAAATACAGCCTGCATGAAAACTCCAACGACAACGGTACGCGGGTAGTTCATTTCGCAGCATCAAGAAACATGGTTGTGAGCAGTACGTATTTCGAACATAAAAACATCTACAAAGCGACATGGGTATCACCTGATGGACAAACCAAAAACCAGATTGATCACGTTTTGATAGATGGACGGCACTGTTCAAATGTATTGGATGTCAGGAGCTGTAGAGGACCAAATGTTGATTCTGACCACTACTTGGTTAAAGTGGTTGTTAGGTCTCGCATATCGGTCCAACACAACCGACAACAGGCATTGAGAAAGTGGGACATTGAAAAACTGCAGAACGAAGACATCAAACACAAATACGTGGATAGTTTGGAGAGAAAAATTATCGAAGAAATGGTCAGCGAGTAACACAGTGGCAGAGACTTTGGGAACGAGAACGGGAAATAAAAGAAATAACTGGTTCGACGATGAATGCCAGCCAGCTCTGGAGAAGAAAAATGCAGCTCGACTAAAAACTCTGAGTCGATACACTCGAGCAGGCCAGGCAGAGTACCGTTAGAAGAGAAATTTCGCTCGAAAACTGTTCCGAAACAAAAAACGGCTGCAGGATAGGAACGTTTTGATCGAAATAAAAAGTTTGGCAATAGGAAGGGAACTCGGAAAGTAAACGAATCCAAAAATGGTTACAGTCAACAACCTTTGCTGTGTAAGAACAGGAATGGATTGGTCTTAGCAGATGAGGAAAAGTGCATTGCGAGATGGGCTGAGTACTTCAAAGAACTGCTTAATCCGAACACACCGCTCAACCGAAACGAAGCAAACAACGAATTGCCATTTCATACTGCGCAACCATATATAGAAGAACCAACGATGCAAGAAGTTGAAGCTGAAATTTCGAGGTTCAGAAATTTCAAAGCCCCGGGGCAGACAATCTACCCGGCGAACTTTTCAAGAACGGCGGCAACGCGCTATATATGGAGATGCACGAGCTCATCACGCGTATATGGAATGTCGAGGAGTTACCGGAAGAGTGGAAGACCAGCATACTTTGTCCCATATACAGAAAAGGAGACAAATTAGAGTGTGGCAACTATCGAGGAATTGCTCTACTGAATATTGCTTAAAAGATATTTGCAAATATTCTTTACCAGCGCCTTCTCCATACATGTATATACATGTAGGTCGTTCAACATCGGACCAGCTGTTTAATATCAGACAGATCTTGGAGAAGTGCAAAGAGTACAACATTGAAACACACCATTTGTTCGTTGATTTTAAAGCAGCCTATGACAGTGTTAGAAGAAGTAAGCTATGGAGAGTAAAGGAGGAATTCGGAATCCCCAACAAACTGATCTCGCTAACCAAGTTATCACTGAACGGAGCTAATAGCCGAGTAAGGATCCGTAATCGACTGTCAGAGATTTTCGACATAGAGGAAGGCCTACGTCAGGGAGATCCTCTCGCGACGCTGCTTTTTAACCTGACCCTTGAAGCAGCTGTGCGCACCATGGACATAGATTCCAGCGGCACCATTTTCACCAAGTCCAGTCATTTGCTAGGTTTCGCAGACGACCTGGACATACTTGGACGAAAAATGGATGTTGTTAAAGACAAGTTTACGGCCTTGGGTTGAAAGTTAATGACGAAAAAACGAAATATGTGATCATCCCGCCTTCGAATCAGCACCAGGAGGAAACCGTAACGATCGACACACACATATTCAAAATGGTCAACAAATTCGTATACCTTGGATCGGAGCTGAACACTAATAACGACATCGCGGATGAAATTAAGAGACGAGTAATTCTGGGCAACCGGAGTTATTACGGTGGTTACGTATGGTTCGGAGTCGCGGTGCTTGACACAAAGAGACGAACAATCGCTGTACACGTTCGAAAGAAAAGTACTGCGGACAATATTTGGACCAGTATTCGATCAAAGGCCGAACCGATGGCGCAGACGATTCAATCATGAGCTTAGTCAGCTTTATGGAGAGCCGGACATAGTCAGAACAACCAAAATAAACCGACTGCGTTGGCTCGATCATGTACAACGAATGGAAGATCATCGTATTCCGAAAAAAATCCTTAAGGGAGGGAAAAGGGGAAGAGAGGTGCAGGGCGTCCAAAATCCAGATGGTATGACGCAGCTCTTGCCGACTTAAAAACTGTGGGAGTATCCAGCTGGGAGACGTTAGCTGCGGATAGGTCCGGTTGTAGAAGTAAGTAAGTAATTGCGGTACATAATAATTGTTAACAACAATACAATACAAAACAAACAAGCTCGGAGGAAAAGTGCACCCGAGGCTCATGTCGGTGCACCACAGTGAAACTCCATGGCACATAATCCCTTCTTCAAAAACTGTCATTGATATGGCATTTCAAAAGTTTCATCCTTGGTAATTCAAAGTGTCAAGTCGAGTTTTCTCCAAAAAAAATTCGATAGCTAGGGCCCACATTGAGTCTGACCTTTGGGCATTATAACTCCAAGGACCATGGACAAATATGATCGCGTCAAACTATCTCTATTCATATCCTCCCCTGCCTCAACTCAATAGTTTCATTTTTGCTCGGCAAAAAGCAAAGTTTTCGTACGCTGCACAGGCCCGACCAGAGTGAAGTAGGGATTTTTTCCCGAGCCTGGGATTTTGAATAGAGCCGGAGCAGTTGTCATTGATAAAATCAAACTGAGCTACGTCGAAAGAGACAAAACAAATATTCGAAAATTGAAAAAGGAAAACCGTAAATTTCAGATCATCGAAATTTCAAAATTTTTGCCTACGTCCGTCGCTAAAGGAAATATTTCAATTTACATAAAAAAGAATTGGCAAATTCCAGAAACTGCGGCACTTTCTCCCTTTATGTTTTCACCGTTCCTGTCCGCCCCTCTTCTGCGCACCGTCACAAAAATGACGTAACAAAAATTACGTCACAAAAACGACGTCACAAATATAACCAAAAGTTATGACGTCATAGATATTGTTTCGTTTAATTCTTCAACAATGCACTCTCGCTACTTTTCTTTACTCAAGTTAATGACCGACCGACGGTCATTAATTGCTATATATCTGTCGGTTGCCGGTTTCAATCACAGAAGAGCTAAAACTAAAATTTATTTTAAGTAATAGGATTGAGACCAGTCCGCTATTTTTAAAGAATTCACCTTAGTCCCTTCGAACCTTACTCGCCTTGCGAGACTAATTCTCCGTACTGTCACAAAGACATCCTTGAAAAGCTTCTCCACCTCAATTAACTAGCTAGCCATGACACAGGGACTATTTTAGGGAAAACGATTTCCAATTTTCTCATATTTTTTCATAAACAATTTTCGGGAAAATGAGGAAAATTAACTGCAAAATGAGGAAAACTTTCGGGAAAAAGAAAAAACTTTCAGAAAATTTTGAGAAAAAAGGAGAAAACTTTTTCTCAAAATAGTCACTACCACCAGTCCTGCACAATTGCGTCTAATGATCTTATTCTTAAACCAAAATTTCTTCCCCCTTTTCTGGTCAGAATTTCACGAATCTATCCACTGCATGCTTACTCTCTTTTTCACTCCCATATTTACTCCCTTGTTGTATTTTAAAGGGTTCGTCGCAACATAGAAGAATGGAAATGAGGTAACAACTACCAAACTAAGAAAAAAAAAACAATTATCGACACTCACTGAGTGCTAGCGTGCTGTGGAGCATGGTGATAAGTGAAATACTGGTATTGCGAGTACGCAGGACTCCATACCTCGCAGCTACTTCCAATCGATTGTTGTTGTTGACTCTGCAGCACACTGTGATGATGATTTTGTGGTGAATGATGCAATGCCGTTTGATCGGACGCAACGATGTGACCAGAATGTTGAGATAAATGCGGTGATTGGGAGACATGTGCGTACATTGAACCGTCAACATCCTGATGTGGGTGAATTTGATAGACTTGAACCTCACTGGATGGAATCACTTTGCTGCTGCCACCATTCCACTTCAAATGAGCGTTGTGATGGTCATCCATGACCGGTGACATAACCATTTGATTTGTCAATTTCATATGATGATTTTCACTGTACATTCCGTTTGATGTTGGCGTTGTGCTGGGTGATCGATGCGATGAATTGCTATTGGAAGCTGAGCCCCACATCAATACCGTTTGTCGTTCGTAATGTTCCGGCGGAGAATGTTCGACTTTCGGAGTTATAGTTAGGACACTTCCACCATTCTGTGTATTTGTTGCTGCACTGTTCGGTGTTGGATTGTTGGTTGAGCTATTGGTGACTGGAATTAATGAATTTGTTGGTGTGCCACTGGTGACAGGAGATTGACCACCCGACGAACAGGGTGCAGCTTCCATTACAGGAGGCGATGATTTTGGAGTTTTCAGCGGTGGTTGTGCCATCTGTATCGAAATTAATATTTTTGAAACTTAGGTCAATGTAATTCCACTGAGAAAACGTTACCTGTGTTGGTCCGGTTGGACTCCCATAACCCGAATACACGCTACGACTAGATGCTTCATGACTCGAATAGTATTTTCCACCTTCTTGCCATTTTTCTTCTTTGGTTGGAATGCCATAGCCATCATACGATAGAAAACCGTTGGTAACGTATGATGCTGACGCTGGGGAATGATGATATTCGGGATAGTAGCCACTAACTCCCTGAAGACGATATTGATGGAAAAGGTTATCGGTGACAGGATAAAAGTTTGATGAATGAACTGTTGGAGTCATGTAAATGTTGTCGGCTGTTGGAGCGTATGGAGAAGCCGAATACATTGGATTTAAATTGGAATATGCTGCGGCTACGGCAGCGGCTGGATCGGCTATGTATTCAACTACTTGAGCTGGTGGTGTTACCTGTTGAAATATTTGATAATTTTTTTTATAACAATTAGTCGAACGTTTGCCGATCAATTCTTACTTGTCCCAATGTAGTTTGTTGTGTCAATTTACGTTTCGATCGACAAGTGGAAAGGAAATCTCGCAATTGTGTTTTGTATCGCCGAGTCGTTCGTTGTGGAGTAACTGGCGCTGGTAAAGAGTTTGGCGATCCACTTGGCGGTATAATTAGTTGATCGGATTCGGAAAAGTAGGTCGATGCCAATCCAGTATCTAAATAGCTAACCTGTCGTGTCGTTAAAACGATTAATTAGATGACCGAACGACCAAAATGAATTGAAAATTTACTTTAAAATCCATAGTGCGTTTCCCGAGTAAATCTCGTCCCTCTTCATCCATTAATTGTCTATGAGTACATATCACAAAGTCTGGTTTGGAATTTTTGTAAACTAATCTGGAACTTGTTTGCAGCCACTGCCACTCACCGTCTTTCTTTTGGTACCGATAAGCAATCATGCCAGAAGCACCGGTTTTTAAGACTACAATAAAATTAGTACATTTTTTAAAAGATTTTCCTGCCAAATAAAGACATGTAAATATGGAAAAAAGTGTTTTCCCTCCCTAGGTGTATATAAAAATCCAATATTACTTACGTTCTTGATGTGCGCTAGCTACATAGGCCAAGTCGTCATAATGTACCAGATCGTAGCCTCCCATATTTGCCAACTCCGAGTCCGAGTAACCTAACACGGATTTTCCCCGTTGATCCATTGAAACTAGTGAAAAGTCTAATTTGTGCTTTGACTTAAACATATTTTCTTTCTGTGGAATTTCCAAAAGACTAGGTGGACCGAATGGCGTACAATATGCGAATAGTCCGAGCGGAGGATCTTCGGTTTTACGATTTTGACCATGTAGAATTTTCACTCTCCCCCGAATATCCAATCGCAGAAAACCAGATGTATTATCCAGTAGACAACGAAAGCGTACGGTAAAACTTCGTTCTAAAATGTTCGTTCGATCAGGCGCTAAAGCTTCGGATAATTGCATGCCAGACAAATCAGCTGGTAGAAAGGAATTCCATAACAATTGACGCTGTAATTCTTCCCGATCTTCTGAATGAACCAATTCGTAGACTGATTGATGGACAATGTCGGACTGAAATTTATAGAACATTTTGTGAGGTTCAAATCGTTGGAAATTACGAACGGAAATTTATTTCGAAGTCTTCTGACGGCCGAAATGAAAATAATAAAACGATTCATTCATTGCAATGAGAAATGGGCGTTTAAATCGATTTTTCTTTTCAATTTACGAAGCCAATATTCAACGAATAAATTGTGTTCGTATGATGTTTTACCGGAGCGTAAAGCAGACAGAATCACGTTACGAAATCTATAAAGCAAACATCGTTAATAAACAAGACTCGGAACACTCGAATAAATATAAACAGACATTGAGAAAATGTGAATTTATATCTCAATTTTATATTGGAAGCAGTAAATCAAATAGAGTGAGTTGATTAAATTGTAATGAAAGACAATGTAATTTTTTTTTCGAAACCAAAAAATTAAGTAATTCAGCGAGGTTTGAAAAAGCAAAAAATCGAGTTGATTAATTTCGGAATTTTATCATTTTCTTTACAAATTAATTGCATTCTGTAAATGGTTGTGGTAAAGGAAACGAACAATTAAAGAATAACTTTGTCGTAAAATCAATTGAAAACAAAAGTAGTGAACTTAGGACTTACCTGATGAAATCCCAAATAACTTTCTATGCTGTGTGTTGCGAAAAAAACTTCACCCTCACAGGTTAGTATCATTAGGAAACCATTCAATGCCTGCAACGAATAAAAAAGAAAAAATAAAAGTAAAAGTAAATTATGAAAAAACTGTTCTTTATTCAACAATCTATAGATTAAGCTTAGTGTAAACAATTTCCAAGAATTAAGTTCTCGGACTCGGAACGTGATTTAGCAATATTATTAGCATCCGATGACATGACTTAACCTCCAGGTTGATTGGACCCGTACGAAGTACAAGAAAGTCCTACACGTGTACTACAAACATCTTTATTGTAAAATGGCACTACAGTCCCAAATTCCTAAAGTTCCTATATTGTAAGATAAGCAAAATATAGAAAAATGAACTTCTACAAAGTCATTCAGAAACTAATCTTCGATACTGCGAACAATTTCAAAATTCAAAATGGCCGCCAAATGACGCGGAAGTGGCATGTATCTTCTAAACTGAGCGACTTAAAAACGTTGTTTCTTCTTTGAAGAGTCGTGGCATTCGCAAACTCAAAAACTTTTAAAAATTAAACATAACCAAAGACACGTTTGTAAATATACAAATAAGCAAACAATTCAACGTTTTATGTTTATAACTAAAAGAACATCATGGGCGCGCGGTAGCAATGCGCCCGTGACGCAAGTCTTACACGCCAAAAAATTCACAAGAAATTTTTTCGTAGACTAAGGAACATATATACAGGAACTTTTTGACTCCCCCCCCGAGCGACGTACCCCCCGGAAAATATTTTTCCCGGATTCTACGGAAAATTTTAGGCCGAAGTGCCTTTTCACTCATTAAAATCGGTTCAGTCGTTCCGAAGATATGAATTAAACAATTTTGCTATTTTGCATGGAAATTGAGTCCATTGAGTCCATCGAATATTTTTAACTAGTCAATTTGGTAAACCTTTCTTTCTTTCTTTCTTTCTTTCTTTTTTTCTTTCTTTCTTTCTTTGTTTGTGGCTCTAGAACTATGAGAGTTAGAAAGTTGGTTCCAAAGGCGAAGTTATAGAGAATTGAATTTAAGCGAATACGTGTTTCAGGGTTTTGGGGAAATATGGCCCAATCCTGGTATATGGCCACTTCCATAATTAGCCAGGATGACCCAGATCTCCAGAACTATGAGAGTAAGAAAGTTGGTTCCAAAGGCGAAGTTATAGAGAATTGAATTTAAGCGAATACGTGTTTCAGGGTTTTGGGGAAATATGGCCCAATCCTGGTATATGGCCACTTCCATAATTAGGCAGGATGACCCAGATCTCCAGAACTATGAGAGTTAGAAAGTCGGTTCCAAAGGCGGAGTTATAGAGAATTAAATTTAAGCGAACACGTGTTTCAGGGTTTTGGGGAAATATGGCCCAATCCTGGTATATGGCCACATCCATAATTAGGCAGGATGACCCAAATCTCCAGAACTATGAGAGTTAGAAAGTTTGTTCCGAAGGCGAAGTTGTAGAGAATTAAGTTTTAGCGTACACGTGTTTCATGGTTTTGGGAAAATGTGGCCTAATCCCGGGATAACGCCACTTCCAGATTCCAGAGGGATGATTCATACCTCTAGAACTATGGCAGCTAGAAAGTTGTTTACAAACTTACAAAAGTACTGATATCCGCAAAAAACCTCTTACAGAGGAGGTGTGACGCAAGTCTTTATGCCTGCTTACAAAAGCTGTGAAATCAGAAAAGTGTGACGCATTAATCAACTAAGGTAAAACTATTTTCTTCCAGTTACGAAAGTTCTGAAATCAGAGGGGGGTGACGCATTAAGCTTCGATTCGCAACAAAAATTTTTAAACAAAATTATGTTGAGTTCAAAAAATTGCGTCACAAATGCCAGACCCACCAGCGGAATAATTTTTCAACACTCAGTTTTTAGACGCAAAAATTAAAATTTACCCTAAACGATGTAATTAGAAATGAAAGTCAAATTTTCGCAGCGTAAAAACTGAAAGTACAGAAAAATTGTTTCGTCGTTGGGTCTGGCATTTGTGACGCAATTTTTTGAACTCAACATAATTTTGTTTGAAAATTTTTGTTGCGAATCGAAGCTTAATGCGTCGCCCCCCTCTGATTTCAGAACTTTTGTAACTGGAAGAAAATAGTTTTACCTTAGTTGATTAATGCGTCACACTTTTCTGATTTCACAGCTTTTGTAAGCAGGCATAAAGACTTGCGTCACACCTCCTCTGTAAGAGGTTTTTTTGCGGTCAAAGATCCATAGAAATTACCCAAGGTAATGTGAAAAGCCCTACCGAAGTACGTCTCAGACCATTCAAATCTAGAAAAGCTTATGTCCAAGGACTAAGCCATTTTCCCCTAAAACCCTGAAACACGTGTTCTCTAAAATTGTATTCTCTACAAAAAAAAAAGTGGAGACGGAAAGACAGACAGACTGACATTTTTTTTATTGCTGATTCGTCATCTCAAGACGATAATAGATGCATTAGGCATGTCTGAAAAAAAAAAACGTTTTTTCAAATCGATTCCTTAACCTAAAAAACAAAAAAAATATTTTTTTAAAATTTTGTTCTTTAAAGCGTCGTCAGCGCCACCTATTTTGCGCAATGTTTTCAAATTTATTCTTCCCTGAAAGGCTCATTCATTACCTTTCCAACTATACCCCACACGACAAATTTGATGGAGAAATGAGCTTTTTTCGATCGATTTTCCACTGGGATGTAACAATGAATTTTCTTTTGAAAAAGTTCAAAATGAAAAATTCTGAAGAAAATTCACATGACATGCTTGCACAAAAAAAAATTGTGTTCAGCTCATTTCTCCATCAAATTCATTGTGTGAGGTATCGTTGGAAAGGTAATTCATTAGCCTTTCAGGGAAAAATAAATTGGTAAAATTGGGTAAAATAGGTGGCGCTGACGACGCTTTAAAGTGCAAAAGTTGAAAAAATGAAGTTTTTGATTTTTACCACCGACAATTTTCTTTCAAAAAATTAAAAAAAAATATTTTTTGTGTTTTTTAGGTCAAACAATATTTTGTGTGAGGTTAAGGAATCGATTTGAAAAAACTTTCAGACATGCCTAAGATGCATCCCCCAGCTCTCACCTCGATCTACCCCATGTTACAATAAAATTGTTTGTAGTTGAATTATTGAAGTTCGAGGCAGGAGTTGAGGGGATACATCTCATGCAAAAAAAATGTCCGGTCACGGCTCAACCGATCACCCTAAACTTTTTTTCCCTGATTCAAGTTCAAAGACAAGCAAAATCACTCCTGAGTTCCTGAGATATGGTCGTAGAAGTGTCCAAAAACGTGAATTTTCGAGTGTCAGTGAAACTTTTTCGTAAATATCTCGGCAGGCACAATACAGATATTTTTCATTTCGGTGTCAAAGGCAAAGTTGTAGAGAACAAAATTTTAGAGAACACGAGTTTCAGGGCTTTAGGGAAAAATGGTCCAATCCTTGGATATCGCCACTTCTAGAATCGACTGGGATGACTCGTATCTCTAGAACTATGGCAGTTAGAACGTTGCCTCTAAAAGCAAAATTGTAGAAAATAAAATTTTAGAGAACACGTGTTTCAGGGTTTCAGGAAAGAATGACATAATCTCGGGGTTTAGTCACATCTAAAATCGGGAGGGTTGACTCATATCTCAAGAACTGTGGCAGTTTGAAATTTGCTGCCAAAGGTAAAATTAAAGAGAATAAAATTTTAGAGAATACGTGTTTCAGGGTGTACGGCAAAAATGACCGAATCCCGGGATAAAGCAACTTCTAGAATTGTTAAGGATGACTCAAATCTCTAAAACTATGACAATTAGAAATTTGCTTCTAAAGACAAAGTTGGTGAGAATTACATTTTAGAGAAAATATTTTCAGCATTTCTTGGAGGAAATACATTACCTTGGGTAATTTCTATGAATCTTTGAAGTTCTTATTTAAAAACGAACATAAAACATTGGATTGTTTGCTAATTTCTATATTTAGATACGTTCGAGTCTTTTTGTAGCATCTATTCTGTTTGTCACACCTATTCTGATACGCACTTTACACACTACGTACGAAAGAAAAAATAAAATATCCTCAACGCCCTCAAACAATTCACAATAGTAATTTTTGATACAAGTTACGTATGAAGGTAAGTTACGCACTAGATGTGAGATTGCCGATACGAGCCGAAAGCGAGTTCGACAACACATCGTGTTCGTTAAACTACCAGCATACGTAACGTGTATCAAACGTTTTTTGCAATTCACCGACAAAAACGAGATTTTCTTTTAATATAAAAATTCAATTCAAGTAGTGCGTCAAAAAACCTTTATCGCACTAGTGCGTAAAAAACCATCGCACCAGTAGTAGTGCGTAAAAAAACCTTCATCGCACTAGTGCGGCAAGATGACTTCATGCGACACCGAAATGACGCACGAAAAAGCGAATTTTTGTCGGTAAATTGCAAAAAATTATGTTACGATATGGAAACAGTTCTTTGTCATACTTGTTCCATGTTGTCGGTTGTAATTGTCGGCGTTTCAAACTCTTCCTTCCGTTTATGATTGAAATGTTAGAGAAAAACTCAAATGAGCGGCAGCCAAAGTTCTAAAGAAGCTTCCGAGATAATCTGCCAGAATCCATTGGAAACTATTTACGGGAGGTACGAGTGGTGAAGTTGTTGTGAATGCCACCTTGAACTTTAGACAACTCATGAAAGAATCGTTTCGTTCACATTTATTTTTGCCAAAATTTTGTTCGAAATTCTTTACAATTTGAATGTAAATTATGCAATAAATTGGTTATGCCAAGACTGACGATTACTTGCAATTAAAAAAAAACCAACCCCTTGAACAAACAGTTCAATGGAAATATTTTTTCTGGAATTTGCATATCGCTCCCGCAAATAATGTGGTTCACTTGTTTATAAATATTTAAACGTTAACGATGTATAAAATTATAATTAATTAACGAATGCATAGTCATTGGCTGCAAGCACATTTGTATTACGTACAAATTTGTGTTAGTATTTTTCTATGCGCTTATATTCACTGATAGCTATCAATTTATTTACATAGCAATTCATCAAATGAAAATTATTGCAATTGTGCTGTGGACTATGAGAAAATCTACGTGCACAATTATGAACTTAGTCGTATTATGAAAATTAACAATTGAAAATTTATTGACCAATTTGACTTTTTTTCCATACGCTTTATGACAATATGACATTGTAACGAGCATTGTAAAATGAGGTGAATGAAGTTCTCGTAGAGGTTGATAATACTTCGACTGAAGTAGAGTTTTCCTTCATCTTTTTAAAAGACATAACATTGAGTCGGTTAAATGTAAACGTACAATTCGATTGTTCGTTTTTGTGAGGGTACATAATAGTAGGTGAGTACGTCGGTTGCTTCATTCTATCCAATTTTGTAATTTTACAATAATTATGGAAATTTTTCTCTGATTATACGATTAAATTGTATATAATGAATGATTTAAGATCCATAAATGATTTTATTTCGATAATGTGCAAGCTAACCATGTCTTTACAATGTTGTTACAAGACTGGTTTACGTTGGCGCCATCGTCCACATGACATTCGTCCACAGTTACACTATAATGCATCTAAAAATAATTGAAATTTACCACATTCACACTTTTAAAACTGAAACACTACAACCCCAACAAATTGCTTCATATTCGTTGTGTGAATGACCGATTGAATACTTTATTTTTTATTAACGTAAAATATGAGCTTCACTGTGATTTACTATGATTTTTAGATGTTTCTTTTGCTAGAAAATTGACGTATTCACGGTTGTCCTGAGTCGAAATAAAGTTTTATGAAAGGGTACACACAAAATAACTTCTGATCCGAGTTGCGAGACATAAAAGGTAGTCAAAACCACCGTGTATAGTGCGCATAGTGCTTTAGTATATTATTTACAGTTAATCAGATAACTGTGGACATCATCGAAGTATTATATAGCTGACAATTGATAGTTACGGTCAGTTGACGGCCAGGTTGAGGTTCAGGAACGGCTGACCTCAGTGGTAGCGTACGTACCTTCCACCAAGAATATTTGGGTTTAATCTCGGTGTGGACAAATTCGATATAGGATTTTTCTTCAACTTGTGGCATGAAAGTATCATTGTGATATCTGGTGTCCACAGCAAACAGTACATAGAAGAATGACATGTATAATGCCACACATGCACGACAAATTCTGTGTATAGATATCTGAGTCTATGTTAAGGCACATAATAAACACCAGATGAAACCGGATGTTCCGAAATCACATTGAGCATGTGATCCAAACTAATGACGTAGGGACCATTCACAAAATACGCATGCAGATTTTCATACATTACGACATATGGCAGCACGCTTTTTTCACATCCCCTTCGCCTTAGGATCGTGTGTACTTTATGCCTTACCGGCAAAAGCATTGTTGGGAGAACCTGTATTTGACTCCTACTAGTTTCGCTCCTAGTACATAGCTTACCACAGTCACAATAAATACTTTCTGGTCATGAAAATTTCTCAAAAATACTGTCCCAACTTAGCGAAACTAGTAAATAATACACCAGCTACTAGGCTTTAATGCGTTGTTAGATAATTTTCTAACTGAAACACTTTATTTTTGTTATTTGACAGAAAGCTTTAAGGGAGCGTTCATAAATGATGTCTGCGTTTGAGGGGGGCGGGGGTTATAAGGCTCGGAACAGGTCAGGTTTAACCTGAAATGAACCTGAACTGAAAAAACCTGATTTAACAAAACATTGGATTGTTTGCTAATTTCTATATTTAGATACGTTCGAGTCTTTTTGTAGCATCTATTCTGTTTGTCACACCTATTCTGATACGCACTTTACACACTACGTACGAAAGAAAAAATAAAATATCCTCAACGCCCTCAAACAATTCACAATAGTAATTTTTGATACAAGTTACGTATGAAGGTAAAGTTTAACGCACTAGATGTGAGATTACCGATACGAGCCGAAGGTGAGTTCGGCAACGTATCGTGTGCGTTGAACAACCAGCATACGTAACGTGTATCAAACAACGTTTCTTGCAATTCACCGACAAAAACGAGATTTTCTTTTAATATAAAAATAACCTTCATCGCACTAGTGCGGTAAAATGACTTCATGCGACACCGAAATGACGTACGAAAAAGCGAGTTTTTGTCGGTGAATTGCAAACAAATATGTTACGATATGGAAACGGCTCTTTGTCATACTTGTTCCATTTTGTCGGTTGTCGGCGTTTCAAACTCTTCCTTCCGTTTATGATTGAGTTTCATCAGGAGAATTTTTTGGTATCATAAGAAAATGGCTGTCATCTGTTATAGCGGCGCCATCTTGGATTTTCGTTTATTCTTCTACGGTTTTCGAATTTTAGCTCCGGAAGGACGCTACTTAGAGAGACGGTTTCTTCTAGAAAGTTATAGAGTTTCATCAGGAGAATTTTTTGGGATCATAAGAAAATGGCTGCCATCTGTTATAGCGGCGCCATCTTGGATTTTCGTTGATGCTTCTACGGTTTTCGAATTTTAGCTCCGGAATGACGCTACTTAGAGAGACGGTTTCTTCTACAAAGTTATAGAGTTTCATCAGGATAATTTCTTGGGATCATAAGAAAATGGCTGCCAGCTGTCATAGCGGCGCCATCTTGGATTTTTGTTTATGCTTTTACGGTTTTGGAATTTTAGCTCCGGAATGACACTACTTAGAGAGATGGTTTCTTCTAGAAAGTTATAGAGTTTCATCAGAATAATTTCTTGGGATCATAAGAAAATGGCTGCCAGCTGTCATAGCGGCGCCATCTTGGATTTTCGTTTATGCTTTTTCGGTTTTCGAATTCTAGCTCCGGAATGACACTACTTAGAGAAATGGTTTCTTCTAGACAGATATAGAGTTTCATCAGGATAATTTTTTGGTATCATTAAAAAATGGCTGCTAGCTGCCATAGCGGCGCCATCTTGGATTTTCGTTT
>CM055405.1:37135469-37214732 GCA_029228625.1 Pseudolycoriella hygida | reverse complement strand
TGAGAAAATTTTTTTCGAAGACAATTTTTTTGCGGAGAAATTTTTTTTCTAAGAAAAAATTTTTTTCAAAAAATAGAAATTTTTTCAACAACTGAAAACTTCCAAAACGACTGATATCACAACAAAAGCCTTAAAGTAAAGTCCGTAAGTCTGCTTCCAAAATTAATGATATCGCTTGAGGTGACGCTATCGCAGATAATACGCAGAAGTTTGTTTAAATGGAATCTTGTGTTCAAAGGTTTAATTTCTTGAAAAAATTGCAGCGCTTTTTTTAAAACAAAATTACGTTGTGTTAAAAAAATTGCGTCACAAATGCCGGACCCACCAGCGGAATAATTTTTCAATACTTTCAGTTTTTACACGCAAAAATTTAAATTTACCTTCAATCTAAGCAATAACAAACAAAAGTCAAATTTTTGTCTATGGACGTATATGTTTGAGGCCTCTACTTAGGGCTCTAGGTCGGTACTAAGGTCAACTTTTGCCCAAAAAATGGTTTCTTACTATGTTATAGAGAAAATTGAGGAGAACATGTTTCTCCATTTGGGGGTTCGAAAAGTTTTTTTGGACGGGTTTTTCAATATTTCCCTATTGGTAATTTCCAATACAATTTAATGTGGAAGTGAGGTAACATTTACTTAGATACGTTGGAGTCTTTTCGTAACATCAACTCTGTTTGCCTCATCTATTCTGATACGTAAGGGACCCTTCATATGTTTTTATTGCTGATTCGTCATCTAAGGACCATGATCGATGCTCCCCCCTACTCCCGTGTCGAAATTGGAGTGGTTACAAACGTCGTGGTAAACGCATAAGACCCCTTACGGGTCTAAAAATTTTATTTGTATGGAGCGTTGCAGACAAGGCGAAGGGTGCTCCCTAAGCTTCCAATATTCATCGAAAAAAAATCATCCTCAGTCGGTTCTTCACTACTTTACTTTAGTACGTGATGATTTGAAGGTAACCTCGTTTGCAGCACTAACATTGATACTGCAAGTTAGTGATACCCATGATGTTTCATCACAATAGGTTTTCATACAATAAGTATAGCTGTTGCGAGTAATTCGCATTACCTTGTATCACTTACAAGTTTTACAAATTAAATAAATAGTTTCTGTTGCTTTTGTCTTGGGACCATTGGATATGCTTTTATTTATAAAAAAACAGTCCGCATGTCTGAGTCCTTGACACTCGTGAAATACCCGCCTGCAACAAAATGTGCCACAAGTGCCACATTCAGACTTATTGTGTTCTCTGCTATACTATGCATGGAAGTAAATATCTCTTCGCATCCAGACCACCTTTTGTTGTGACACAAATTACTATTTTTTAATAAAAAACATTCTGAAGAGTCGTACATTTGAAAATTGTATGCTATGCAAATATTTGATTTTTTGGAATCTGTTCAAGGTGTTACTGTACAACATCACAATGCACAAATACAAATAACAAATTTGAAGGGAAAAATGAGTAAGTACACATATTCCTATAACTATAATTTTTTGCACAGGCGCTCCATTCGTTCAACTTTATAATCAATATGAACCCAGCCCAATGAAATTGAGGGTAAATACAGGGTATGTACAACCGTGTATAAAGGTTAAGACAGGGAAAATGGTGAAAAGCTTTAGTGAATATAAATCAATACCAGAAAAATTATAGCTATTAAGTTAGAGATAACGTGGGTTCTCTTTTTCTAATGCTTTTTTTGCGCTATGCATGATTGGCATTTGCAAGTAATTTAATAATTAGTTGATTTATACATCAAACCTATTGCAATAGATTGCTAGAAAATTCTAATGGATATTCCTCGTAAAAGTCGATGATTCTCCATCTCCACTGTTCGTTGCTAAAATCGAAAATGTCTTTTCCCTTGAAAAACGAGGGACGGTATAATGACCCGATTTTGACTCAATAAACTAAATTAAAAGTCATTCGCCTGTACTGTACTCCTTAGCTGTACTACTCTCCCGTTGCATCCGGAATTTTTTCGATATAATTATTCAAATATGAACAGAAAGCCTGCTAGGCTCTTCATTGTCTTGTAACCTCCTTCATACCCTCCACGCATCTAGCGATCCGATTTTTTCCAGGAATGTCACAATTTCGTAGTTCATACATTCCATTACAAACGTGGACAACGAAACGGGCAACATGAGCGCTCTGATCGCTAGGACTCATACAATAATGACGTCAACACGACGAAGGGAGTTCAAAATAGGAGGCATATGACGGCAGGCAAGCAAGTAGAGGGATGTAGAAAGTTGCCTCACTAAGCTCATCGAAAGTCTATAAAAACCTCACACCTGAACCCTTATTCAAATCTTAGACCTCTATCTCCTATGTTCCTCTTGATTCCTCCATGAATTGAATTAAATAAAAAAATCAGCTCTACGTGCAAATAAGAAAACTTTCACTTCACTTCACACGTATCCCTCAATAATGTGGATATTTAAACAATAAATAAAAGTTTAAAGTGCAAACATTTAACACCCATTGAGCGTGTCAGACTCATATACCCATATCTACGCTAGCAAATTTATAAAACGTTTTGATTCCAAATAAATGAAGAAAAACTCTTTAGAATTCTGCACGCAATATTTTGTAAACGAATATAAATGAAAGAAAAAAAAATCAGTTAAATCTCATTGATACAGTCCAGCTACAGGTTGGTGCTTAACGATGATTTCACACTAAGCTTCCTTCTATACGCTTCTGATATAAATGGAAATTTGATATGGAAATTGTAAAGTATACACACGTGCACCTAACAATTCGACAGAGATAAACACCCACAAATCAACACACCAAACAACCATGCAAGCAAAATTGGATTTTTCTTGACTTCCACAGCCAATTCATTGAAAATGATGAAGAAAATATGCTCAGAATAAAAAGTAAACAAAAACTCACACAATCATCACACGACGAACAATCCATATGGAAAAAAGCGGCACTTTAATAATTGCACTTACACACGTGACACCTTCACAAATATGGCGTGTTTGAATTCGTAACGTTTAAACGCGCGCAAAATACTCCAAACTTCTATGGGTGTTTTCTGGTCTGAATATGAATATCATATTCGTGACGTGACCCAAAGAAAACTTCATAAATTTACTCGTGAAACGCATCGTTTGAGTGATTATTGTTCAAAATGGTTTTATTAATTTATTTTGAGATTTTGATTAATGAGAATTTGAATGTTTGTACAGGTTTGATATGTAACTTATATTGTTAGTCACGTAAGGCGATTTCATTTTTGTACGGTGTGAAGTATTTCGGAACTTTTGACGTTTAGGAATGTAGGTAGCAATGATATACTTTTTAATTTAATAGACCAATGTTTTAGTAGGTAATTTCAATTAATTGTTGTGATTTATACTTTATTACATCTACTGAAACGCTTGAAGGCTCGTTTTCTATTGATCACAGTCATATTGAGGAGACGGATTTGTTTGTCCCATAACACTCCGCAAAAACAACTCAGATAACTCAGAGATTTTAGAAATTTCCTGAAGCGGCAGATCAAACATCCATCTCTACATTGAATTACTTATAACATAAAGAAGCTGTAAATAGTATATTTCAACATACCCCAATAAACACGAGATGTGAATGTACGCGCGGGCGAAGCCCAAGCAAAAAATACACATTAAGTGTGTATTGGGATATTTTGAAAGATATTTTTCTGTAATAGTGAGAGTGCGTTGGTGCACATACCGCGGAAAGCAACCACAAATCAACACCGGAAAGCCACAACCAATACACTCTCAAGTATACAGAATAGTAGATTACAGTGGGGGGTGCGGAAGTAAGTCATTACGTGAGTGATCAATTTTGAGAAATGAGCCAGACTCAAGAGGGTGTTTTTAAGCAAAAACCTTTGAAAAATGTTTTTTGATGAGTGTAGAGTTTGTACATACAAGCGCACGAGTCAAAGAACAGTTTTTAAAGCGAGTTACTGAAGAATACACGACTGAGTTTGCGAGTGTCACGAAATGATCCAGAATGGATGACTTACTAAGCACCGCCCACTGTATACTGTTGTAATTGGTGTCCCATCCGAAAACGCTTCATTACATGCAGATATACATGTAATGAGAAGTTTCCTGTGGGGGCACTAACATACATATAATGAATAATTTCCGTGGGGTGCACATATGCATGTAATGACCAGTTTTCGGTGGGACATCGATTAATAGTAGCATTCGGCTCGATTTTGCAAACTTTTCCCTTATGTTACCGGCTATTTACATGACCTCACTTGTACTATGCTTTAACGTAGTAGCACTCGGTCGTTGAAACAAACAATTAAACATGGTGAAAACAAAAAAAAAAAATAACTCCTCAAACACAGTGTACACCATTTGTGTCCTTAGAGTAGGTTAGTTATCGAATGAACTATCGTAGAACAATGTGCCGTGTTCATTTTGTTATTTCATTTGTCGATGTGATAACAATGCAAAGAATGAACGGCCTATGTAGCTCAGCGAGCAGAGCTTGCGGTGTTAAAAACTCATTTTTTCCAGAATCTTAGGCTCAAATTCTTATAGCCGCAAAAATTTTTTTACATTTTTTTTGTGTTGCGTGCATTCTATCAAATACGTCTATTAATTTTTCATTCAAAAAGTTTTATAAAAATGTAGTAAATAGACTTTCAATCGATATTGACCCATGTCTTGCGGTTAGACTTCAAACGTTTTTTACAAATTGAGCACATCATGTTTTCAAAGCCTTATTACTCAGGAGATATTAGTCCGATTGAGAAATTAAATTTCATCTACATAGCAATGAACCTGCAACGTATACTCAACGTACCGAGTGCGTACACGTTAAAAATATTTATTTATTTATCAAATAACTAGTCAGAGATGACAGCCGAAATATTTTCTCAAGTCGGCTGAAGCCTCGGCTTGGGGTGAAGATGACGTTGTAGAGCTTAGGTGTCTTCAGCAAGACATTAGATATTAATTAGAGGAATCATTTTTTGAAGGTGTCAGCGATCGGCTGCACACAAAATTAAAAGCTCCAGCTCGGCTAGGGCCATATTTTAACAAAAATGAGAAAAAACGACCTTAGCCGAGCCTATAACTTGCTATAACTTTTAATTTTGTATACAGCCGATCGCTAACACCTTCAAAAAATGATTCCTCTAATTAATATCTAATGTTTTGCTGAAGACACCTAAGCTCTATAACGTCATCTTCATCCCAAGCCGAGGCTTCAGCCGACTTGAAAAAATATCTCGGCTGTCATCTCTGTAACTAGTTTACAAATTCATTTCTTTCCCGGTAAGTAAGCAAAAAACTTCATCCAATAAAATAGTTATTTATAAAACAGATGTTTAAACTCCTTTGTTTCACGCCATAATTACACATGTAGTGCCGAGTCTAGTGCCTAATAAAGTACTTTGCACTCGGTTGCATAAATAACATTTTGCAATTCACCACAACAAACTCGCTATTTCGTGCGTCAGTTCGAAGGCGAATGAGGACACTTTTCACACTAGTGCGTAAAAACCGCTTTCAGCACTAGTGTGAAAAATTTTTATCTAGCGCGTAAAAGCCGATTTACGCACTAATGCGAAAAAATAATTGAAATTTCGACAAATTTTCGCAAGTCATTTACGCAGGGAAAAGCTCGTTTTTTTGTCGTTGAATTGCAAAAAACGTTGTTTTATACACGTTACATATGCTGGTAGTTTGAAGCACACGCTTGACTCGTATCGGCAATCTCACATCTAACTACCTTCATACTTAAGTTGTATCATAAACTACTATTTTGCAACGATGTATCGAGATACGACAGATTTCTTAATCGCAGATATCATTAAATTTTGTGGACTTTTTCGGTCTAGACATATAATTAGGGTTGTCATTTCATAAAATTCAAGAAGAGGACATTTGTTCGAAAAAAGAGGACGTTCTGCGAACCGGAAAATAGGAAGAAAAAGAATGGGTCACACTGACATTTTACTTGCATTAGAACAGTTTGTTTAAATTTACCATATATTTAAGAAGAGTTTCTGCTGTTCAGATTCACAATTTCATTTTTCATACTTATTTCATTCAATATCGAATTGAGTCTTTCATGTTTTGAAATCAAATTGATTCTTCTAACTTTGGATCATATAAGAAAGAATCATTTACGTCATAAGAGAGAAAGTTTTTTTTGAACGTGTGAGCGTTGCTGCCCACGCCGAGGGCAAGGGCTACATTCTCATGTTGTAAGAAAATACTTTCTACCGTGATACGCAAGCGGACATCACTTCAGCACTTAGCACTTAGCATAGCACTTAGATACAATTAAAATATAGCCGCGCAGCGAAATTTTTTGCATACACATCTACAGAATACAATGAGTATGTATGTATGTATGTATGTAAGGTTTATCCTTCAGGTTTTATTTCTTTCACTGTTCAACCCTCAGGTCATCAACACGTCGTAATAATATTATCCTTAGGAAAACTTAACTTAGTACTGATGTTACAAAAAGCCTCTTTGTGCGACACGGTGTACAATATCCTATTTCTTTTTTTTAATCTCTTGATAACAAAATCAATCCAGTGAAATTATTCAATCGATCAGGATTTCAGTTGCAACACTGCAGAACCATTGAGTGAGTTTCGCTAGTTAATTAATTTAAATAAATAAAGTTAGCGGAAAAGTAACTCAACTGTATAAATTCTTAAAAGAAGATGTTAATTATTATTTTTTTAGCGTTTTTCCTGGTACGCTTAACTATACAAACGTAAGACAACATGCGTTGTAAAATTATGAATGAAATACAGTATACGTCTAATTGGTTATACATTGATTCCTTACAAATTGACCAAAAAAAAATGAAACTCGTTCTTGGTGATTAATGAACGTAAAAATATATTTCATTCATAAATACCCTTAGGTAATTAAGTACTTACGAAAAAAAATATTTATTACGTTAAGAGGCATGTTCATATTTGTCTCATCTCAATTCGAAAATAATGTTGAATGCCAAACGCAGCATAGCGTTTGTGACCTGGAATTTTGGATTGAGCAATGCCAGCCCACCCAGCTTAAGTAGGTCAATATTTTCTTGGGGATGCTTTCACTCAACTTGCGTGATCATGACCTCAATTACATAACCTAACCAGAAACCGGATTCATTGAATTCGAGCCTGATCTTATGTGAAACGATCTGAAATCTGATCTGAGTCTAAAAAACGAAAACTAGTTACTTTGTCCAATCGGGTCAATATGCGATTTAGTGGGAAAAAATGGTAACGTGATAAAACTCGCGGTATGTACTTAATGAGATATGAGTGTTCCGCGCGTAACATTTCCCAATGGAACTACCCAAATATATATTCCCCGTTTCCATATGTGTGAACGAGTTTCGTTTCCAAGTCATGCCAGAGAATATCAAAATGATATGGAATTGAAAATGGCACTAGTGAGATACTAAATTAACGTTGAAAATATGTGGTTTGGGACCCAAATCGATAAAAAAACGAAGTCGAACAAAATAGTAGCTTTTTTTTTCTTCGTTTATTGACCAATTAACGGGCCGAGACCCAATGACAAAAACATGACGACTTCCGGAACTATGTGCACTCGCTACATGATGATCCGTCCTTGGCTAAATGTGTTGCGAATCTCAATAAGGATTTGACTTCGGTAACGTTGTGGGCCTCGAAGAATAAGCTACTGCTCAATGGTTCCAAGTTGCAGGCTGTTCTCATTAGTGACAGGAGGTACTCATTCGTTTTGCCGGATATCTTAATGGGTGGTGTTAAGGTTGAATTTGGTAGCAGTGTGAAGAATTTTGGGATGCGGTTTAAAAATGGCTTCACGTGGTCAACTCATTGCGATCAGGTAGTTGCGAAGGTTTATGCGGACTTGAGAAGTCTGCCTCTAAGCAGAGATGCTATGTCGATGCGTATAAGAGCGAATCTGGTGAAGCCGCTTCTGGTTCCTCATTTCGTCTATTGCGATGTGATTTACTTTGATGGACACAAAGCATCTCAATAGAAAATCGCTGGAGCGCGCTTTCAATGCGTGTTTGCGTTTCGTTTTTGGACTGGAGAGGAGGGATAGCTTACGGGACTATGCAGATATGTTTCTTGGTTGTGGAATGATGCGATATTTGGAGGCGCTCACGTTGACCTTCGTGCATAATTTGATTTTGAGACGTATACCGGACTATCTTTGGTCAAAAGTGCTGAATAGTAGATCTAATAGGACGTTCGTAGTGACGGTGCCTTTCAGCCTTAAACCGGGAAAGTCTTTGCATGGTCTTATAGTTTTTATCAGTTTTTCGGTTCATCGCTGCTTCAAACAGTAAAGCGTTCCCGACGTTTTCACCTAAAATGACTAATAACTCAGGAGTGGGGGATGGCTCCAAGGAATCCAATTATGAAAAACCTTTGTATCATTGGGGCTTACCATCCCATAAAAGTTCATTTGATTTCATATCGTTTTACACGAGTTATAGCCAAAAAACCATTTTTACCACCCCCTGACATGCACTTACTTAGCACACCATAACTCCCCCAAAATATCAAATTTTCCAAAATTGAGAAATTTATTTTCTTACAATAGAACAAGGAATCGAATGGAACATTCATCGGGGAAAAGTAGAACATGTTGTCCCAAAATCGTTCGGAGTTTTAGGAAAATCAGTCTTAAGATTTTATCGTCCCCCACTGTTTAAGTCTTATCAGATAGGAACATGCGCTTTTGCCACTGAAGTCAATGTTTCGGGCCGGTCCAGAGCGCTAGTCCGACCCTGTAGCGAGATGTAGGAAAACACCCTCTTAGTGACAACCTTATTGCATGGATGAATGATAGTTCGATTAACATTTTTGTGCATTTCTTCTTCCATCAACATTAACATTGTCTCTGATTTGTAAAGTCACAATAAAACAAACCGACAGAACAGTGAAGACTTTATTCCAATACGGTTGTATAATTTGTATCCCCGTTCTCTGTTTCGCTCTTAATGCGATTTTAATAATATCAAAAACATTTATTTAATATCTGATGATAACTGAGGCATTAGAAGAAGATTTTCTTCATATATTTTTTTTTCGTTCGACCGAATGAGTATAATTTTGGAAATTAATGTTGTTTTTATTAAAACGATTTTTTGTTATTTTCGGTCTTGTAACGTTTCTTGTCTCTGGGACGTGATGGTGTTTCGGATATGTGGGAAAATAGCAAAATATTTTTATATTACATTTAATACCGTCGAAAAAGGGTATGATGAGTATGTAATTTTGTTTTTAATTCATTTCGAATGAATCAGAGTTTTTTAATCTTTAGGCTCTTGTATAAATGAAACCTTTGCTAATATCAATCTAATGAACGTATGAAATGATATCGTTACTTCAATTTTTTACGTCCGGGCGACAATGTGAAAGTGTGAGAACATTTTTCTGACATTGGTGATATATTGACACGTTCAGTACGACATAAACTTTCGTGAAATTATGGGGAACTCCATGTTGAAATGCTTAAACTCCAAGCCAATCAGATATGAACAGATTGGTAGTTTATGCATTTCATCAGTTTACACGAAATAGTTCATTTGATCGATTGTCGTTGTACACATCTTTGTACACTTTTTGGATCCTCCTTCTCCTACCACACAATTCTCAATTTTTTTATTAACACATTAAAACGCCATAGTTAAGCAAACAAATTCTAACCTGAAGTTTGATCACACAAGCTCTTCAGCAACTAGTTGAGCGCTGAGGCTTGGTGCAAGACTACTAAAGACGAATACATGTGATCAAAATATGAAGCTTTACACGTTGAAGAAAACGACATCAGGTATCTCAATGTTTTTAGACCTCCCCAATTAAGCAAATTCTTTCGCGGAAATTCGTTCGGAAAAAGAACAGTGAAAGCTTTCAAAAGCTTCTTTTGTTCAATGTCCGAACGACTTTCCTCGGAAGAAATTGGTTAATTGGGCTCGAAGAAGAACGAAGAACGAATGCAAAAATCCAAAAACCCTAATAACAAAAATACCGAAAATCAATAATCCCGAATGTACAAAAATCCCGAAAAAACCATTATTTTATTTATTTAGCGTATGGTGTTTTTACATCTATTACAATTCTTATATTACACATACATAGGACTTATATATAATACTGGCTGAGTTAATCTTTTCCACAGTTAATTGTTGTGTTGATGTCTGCCGGGAGGATGACCTAGCCAACTGGTTCGGCAACCGAAGGTAGATGACGTTTCATCTTTCGACATAGTGAAGGCGCCATCTTATGTGCTGATTTGTGATGACAGGTTCCATTGCTGGGGAGGTCAAAAAAATCACACCAGTGCACAATTTCTTGTTGAATTGTTCTGGTCCACTCTGATAGTTCTCCTATTGTCCAACGGGTGACGCTCCATTACACCTTGCTCTCTATATGCGAGTGACGTCACATATTTTGTGTACCTTATTTTGGGTCCCGGGCATCGATTACCGAGACTACCCAATTCATAAAGCTTGGGTGAACTTAGGGACGTTGTACAGTCTATAATTTCTTAGGGAAAAATTCATCGTTCCGGGGATCGAACCCGGGCCTTCTCGGTGGAAGTCCAGTGCGTTCACCACTAGACCACCCGTCCCACAAAAACCATTATCCCGAATGAAAACAAAAATTGTAAAATATTAAAAATCCTGAATGATACGAGCGAATTTGAGTTTGGGGGGCTCTGCCCCCTCAACCCCGCGCCTGCGGCGGACTTATTGTTACACCTGCGGCTGGCTTTTTTTACGTTTTGCAGACGACCTAATGTGCATGGGGCTCTGCAAGGGGGGCTATTATATTAGATTAGAGTGGGTGGGTCGAAGTCCCGCACCTAAGCCTCCAGTGGGCCTGTTGTGCATAGCTACAAGTGATTACCTAAATTCTGTTGGTACGATTAAGGCAATCTAAAATGTACTTCGGCGGTATGCTCCATCTGATATTATATGGTAATGGTTTTGACTCTGGCTTGAGATATATGCAGGGCATTTGCAGAGGAAGTGCTCCGCCGATTCTATATCACCGCATTGGGCGCAGAAGGGGCTATTAATGACGCCGATAGTGTGAAGATGTTTGTTAAGATAGTGTCCTGTGAGTATTCCTGTCATTCTTCTGAGGTTTCTTCTGCTAAGTGATAGAAAGAATCGAGAGCATTGATGCTTATGCAATTTTTGGGCTGTTTTGCGTGGTTAATAGATTTCCAATATCTTTTTAACTTTTCATTCTACCATTTCGCAATATAGCTCCTGGCGGTCAATGGTGGGGTTTTGAAGAAAGGTTCAGGGCCTATAAATTTGTTTTTCGCCCAGCTTTCGCTAAGTCGTCAGCTACTTCATTGCCTTCGATATTTCTGTGGCCTAAGACCCAGGTTAGAGTTGGTGAGTTGTTTTGGGCCAATAATTGTGCTTTCTCTCTGCAATCAAGTACTAATGACGAGTAGATTTTATATGCTTTAATACTGTCCAGTGCGCCTTGACTGTCTGAGCAAATAAATATTTTGGAATTTGTAATATTGCTATCTAGCATCATCTTGCAACACCGTGCGATTCCAAAGACTTCAGCTAAAAAAATAGACGTGTATGTGCCTAGGCTGAAAGGTATGGAAATTTGAGCCAGCACCAGCTGCTTTTTTGAGTTTAGATCCGTCTGAAAACCACGCGTGATCGACTTGAGGCGGGATGGCCGAATTTTTAGACCAGTTCTCCCTAATGGGTGTACCCCCTTTGACCCCTCACAGCGGGGGGTGCCGCCCCTCGACCCCGCTTTTTTTTAATTCAACTTCGCTGAGACGCAGCTTAATAAACTTCTTTCTCCTTAAACCCAGTCAACAATAACTGGACTACATGCACGCCATTAAGTAAGTGTAAATGAAAAAGTCGTTAGACTATTTCATTGTATTCATGTGACTACAACCACACTCGAGTTTTGATTGTCACGCTTATCGGTTCGGATCTTGCTAATACATTTCGGTAAAAATTTTCTGGATTTTTGTTATTCTGGATTTTTGTAAATTCGGGATTATTGATTTTCGGGATTTGGATTTTCGGGATTTTTGACGGCCACCGTGGAAATAAGTTTTTTATTTGGAGCCTTTGGACTCAGCCTGTGCCCTAAAACTGAGTCTCTACTTGGGCCCAACGTGTTTTTTCTACATAAATCGGGTAAATCTTATCCGATTTACAAAATCGTTTTTTTCCATAAATATAATTGAAAATATTATAACGGGATTGAAAATCGGTTGAAAACTTTCGAAATGGTTTTTTGAAGGTCGCTAAAAGATTGTGTCTTATATCTCTGCGAAAGAAGCACAAAAAACGCTCTTCAAGGTTTTAAATGAAAGATATGGACTTCCAGAAATCACGAAGAACAAAATTAGTAAAAAATTGTTGAATGATCCCAAGGAGCCCCAACTCACGCTACACGACACAACACGATATTTGGAAGTTTTCATCGAGGGGTTATGCACTGGTCAAAAATTTGTACCAAAAATTCCAAATCCATAAAAAAATTCCAAAAATTCCAAAAGTCCAAAAAATTTCAAAAATTCAATCGAAATTCCAAAAATTTCCGAAATTCAGAAGTTCCGAAAATTCCAGAAATTCCACAGAAATTCAAACAATTAAACAGAAATTCCATCGAAATTCCGGAGTTGAGAAATTCCAAAAACTCCAAAAATTCCATCGAAATTCCAAAAATTCCAGAAATTCCATTTTAATTCCAAAAATTCGATTTCAATTCCAAAAATTCCATGTAACAAAAAAATGAATTGGATTACCCCTCGGTTTTCTTGCATATTCCTCTAATGACAAGGTTTTCTGCGCAATGTAGAAAAAAAAAGTTCAAACTTTTTTGTCCATGGGTTAGAGGCCTCTCCTTAGGTTGGTAGGAAAAAAAATGTTTTTTGCTATGTTGTGGAGTAAATTGAGGTGAACTTTTTTGTCTACATGAAGTATGAATTTTTTTACGGGTCCCTTGCATATGCTTTTTTTCTAAGTTCCTAAGCAGTGACGACGTAAATAACTAGATCCGAAAGTTAACGATAAGAACATATTTCGTTTTAAGGGTCAAGTCGACTACCAAGTAACTTCAGGTTTTTCTTATAAGAGTCTGATAATGTAACTCAGGTTTCAATCAGTTCGGTTAGTAATGGAAAACTGTGTGTTGTGCATGTCAATGCATACGCTATGCGTACATGTTAAACAATATTTTTAGCAAGTCGGAAAAAGACAAAAGTAGTTCACAATCGTCAATTAGATTTCAATTTTAATTGTCTAATCCACACCATAAAATCGGATGCAACAAGAGGTAATGCCAAATTGCTGGCAATTAAACACTAATTACTTGATATTTAATATTCTACATCCATATAGCTACGTTAAAAAATACAAAAATACTGTTAATTATCACTACATAATGAGATTTTTAAATTATTACTGGAGCGTTTATTTAATAATAGATTAAAACAAAGTATATAAATACGAGATTGATTGCTGTTTGAAAGCAAAAAGAACGCTTGATTCAGATACTTCCATTACAGTTGGTTCAGATGTATTTTTTATTGAGTGTTATCACGATGTCAGGGATGGATAAATCTAACTATGCTGAAGCGTTACATTGAGTGTATATCAGCAAGAGAATGGTAACGGTAACAACAAACAATTCTGGCTGAATGAGAATCCTAGCTCCGCTCTTCAGTTGAGTCTACTACATTAGAAAAATCTACGTTTCTTTATTTGGAACCGAACCAATTTCATTCTTATGAAAACGCAAAACGGCTTTATAAATCGACGCCCACACAAAAACGAGGACATTAGAATTTCGCTTATGCTGTGAATGAATTTGAGCAGTTTATTTGATTTCTTTAAACCCAAAAAATAATGTAAAATTCAAGTCATGACTCTCGAGCAGGGTGTAATGGAGCCGCCTGAGTAGCTTGTAAAAAGCTCGTCGCAGGTGTGGGGGCGCTAGCGTTGATCCTAGTACGAATTTTAGTCTCAAAAATTAGAAATAGAAATCAGAAAAAAGTTCAAATTGAAACATAAGTAACTGCATACATGAAAGGTGAATCACAGAAGTCGCTTGCTTCTAAAGTTTGAAAGAATTGGATAGAAATTCAGATTAGATTTATGAGCTGCAGTACAACGTGTGATAGTAATAAACACCATACTCGTTAAAACTGCAATTATAATTTTAATCAAATAAGCCAGGTTGCGTTAATTAAATTATGTGTTATTAACCAACTAATGCATTACAGCTAATCATTCTTAAAGTATAATTTGTTTATGCCAGAATCAGGTATGAAAACAGGAGATGATTTATTGCTTGTAAAGTTAATTAAATTGATACGCCGTTTATAGAGTTAATCACAATGTGTTTAAGTCTATTATTACGTGCCAAGCTGTACTTAAACGGCTATCAGATTATTGATCAACGGCAAAATCAGATGAGTTTCATTAATACAAACGTTTAATAGTGTAGTGAAAAATTGGTATTAGAGCGCCTGTATCTAAATCAATCCTTTCACATTTTATATAATTTTACCTTCAAATTAAAGATTGTAAAACAAAAGAATATGGACACAGTGGAAACACTCACCTGTAAAAACATTTCACCGTCAAGTAATCCATTTTCAAAAACTCCTAATTCCCTTGATCTGTATGTGTCGTGATGATGCATGTGCGATAACATTCCATTTTCTTCTTTTTCTTTGTGCATTACTACTGCAAAAAACGGATATAAATTGTCGTTAGTTGGAAAAACTTTAACTTTTCAACGGAAATGGCTGTAGGGATTTCAAGAGCTGGACATTTTTGCCCATCCTAAAGTCGATTACAATCATAGGTAAGTTTATTCAACGAGAGATACAAAGTTACCTTTCTCACAAATCTTAAAAAGATGATTTATTTCATCCATTCATTCAGTTCCTTTTTGGTGCATACGTTGGAAGCGTACGGGATGCTTTGGGTATGTACGTACAGCATATCCGTGGTATGTACATCATACGTGTGACACGTATAGCGTACGTGTGACACGTATAGCGTACGTGTGACACGTATAGCGTACGTGTGACATGTATAGCGTACGTGTGACACGTATAGCTAGACACCTGCGCCGGCCGGCTAGGCCAGCCGAAAACGACTTCAGCCGATAGCCGCCGCCGATACTTCCCTCAGCCGCCGTTGGCCGACTTGGAATCGGCTCAGCCGACGGCGGAACATAAAAAGAAACTAAAATCAAACTCTCTATAAAGCAAAATTTTGTACAATGTACAATCAGGTTTTTGGAACGTCCCCTTTACTCGGAATGATTTTCTGTGCTGGAAGAGGATGTCCACGATCGCGACGAGATAGCTGAACTGAAAAAAAATATGCGAAAATGTTTCGACAAGAGACTTCCAATGAGTGAACGCATTGCTGCAGCTTCTTTATTAGATCCTCGATTTCAAGGTCTTTTCGATGTTCATAAATTTCTTAAAGATAATGACACTACAGCGTTCGACTTGCTGAAAGTCTGGGCAGGTGAATGTGTTTCAATTGCTAGTAACACCGATCTGAAACCGACTCCTAAAAATTTTAATTTAAATTTTGTCGAAGAATTGGCAGAAAAGCATTCAACTTTGTCGTGCGTGAAGCTTTTGTCATCAAATGAGTGCGATCTAAATCGCGAGATTCATTTCTTGTTGTCATTGGGTGGCAATGTAAAAGTTGAGTCAATTCGAATCTTTTGAAAGACGTATGCTTCGCATATGCCGATATTGTCAAAACTTGCAAAGAAGATGTTGTCTATCCCAATCACAAGCACGCCAAGTGAGCGTAACTTTTCCTATGCTGGTTTGATAGCAAACTCAAAGAAATCAAATATTTTACCTAGTTACTAGATAAAATATTTATTATCCACAACAATTACGTGTTTTGTAAGAAAATTTGCTCTGAAAACATGAATATTTTTGAAAAAATGTAACTAACAAATTACTTACATTACAAAATAATTTTTTTTTTACGAAAAACACATTTTTTTGGTTTAATAAATATTTAGTCTCAGCCGCCGGTAGCCGCCGGTAGCCGCCGGCCGTCGATCTATTTTCGGTTGTAGCCAGCCGCTGAAGCTCATCGGCTGACAGGTTAGCCGCCGCCGACTGGAAATCGGCCGGCGCAGGTGCTGCGTATAGCGTACGTGTGACACGTATAGCGTACTTGTGGTACGTATAGCGCACTTATGGCACGTATAGCGTACGTGTGACACGTATAGAGTACGTTTGACACGTATAGCGTTTGTGTGACACGTAATCATTACCACACACGCTTCCAATATTAATTAATCAAAATGTCTTATTCGTTCGACGGATTAATATCGGGTAGGAAAAATAATGTGGAATTCTTTCAAAGTATGATAACATAAGGAGCTCCTTCCTAACTTGGCAAAGATTTTTTTGGAATGCATTTTGTGCATGACACGGTGCCTATTTATCTGGAATCAGCGAAATTTCTCAGAATATTATTTTTAGTAAATAGTTGGGCTTGTAGAAAAAATAGGGAAAAGTAGAGTAGATGAATTTTATTTATTGTAATTTGTTGTTGAAAAGATAGTTTTTTTACTGGCTGCGCCATTGCGAGTAGCCTTTTTTTTCGCTTAATAAAGCTGCAGAATTAAGTTGGGCTTTTCTTTTCTCGTTTTACTAGGTGGATGAACATTATTCTCACGTATTCATAATTCCTTTATAATTGAATCAAACTGTTTGTCTGTTATGACAGCATGTCAAAATGAATTTCGATTTGTTTATTTTGTTCCTTGTATTCATTCAGGTTAAAAATGTCTGAACTTAGCGTAATCATCGTTGCGGCTCTATAATAGCCTCCGATAGCCTCCATACACATTTTCATTAGTTTTTGCGTTGAAAAAACAACCATCAAACAACATTAAACGCAACCACAGAAAAAGTATTCTATTCGCTTGGTATGTATTGTGAAATTGTAATTAGTTTTTAATGCCAGGTAAATTTGCTGATCTATGGGGTTGATTATTTTATATCATTCGGAAATAATTTTCCCACCGCGTCAGACAACAAAAGTAATTTACCTCAATACAAATATTATATTTAGTTGTGGACTACACAATATTATATTGTGAACATACCAACGACCACAACTGGAACTGCTATCAATTTTAGAAATTAATTTTCTGAGAAAAAACATATACGAATTTTCCACAGCACAATCTAACATTGAATAAAAAGCACGGGTCATCAAATTGTAGGCATACAAAAACGCGTATGTACAGCGTAGTGGATATACAATACAATGAAACGAAGATTTATTAATTTCGGAACTGAATTACACAAACAACCGTACGCATTTAATGTACAAATCTCCCCTGCGGACCATATGCTATGAAGCTGAAGGATCTATTTCGCTTTATTTATTGATAAATTAACCGAAAAGATCATCCGTTTTTGGTAGATATATTTCGTTTAGCCAACGACTAGGCTGGTGTTACAAAAGAAGTTGTTTAAAACGTTTTGGGGGACGAATACAAAAGCACCCCTGGCAGAGTGTTTATTACATGACCGCTGTGAGTTCATATCCGAAGTACATATCCTTGTGTACTGTTTTTTGTGTTCGATTTTATGGTCAATTATAGATTAATACGATGAGTATTATAGGAACAGATAAATTGATGAATTATTAATTTGCGGGTGAACTTTTATGGGAGCAATCTCATCTGGTGGTGGGGGCTAGAACGTTAAAACGAACAGGTGAATTGAATAAAGAATGTGGTATTTGAAAGACATGTTGTGATATTGTGCTACAACTACACCACCAGGAGTAATTAGTAATAATTCTTATAAAATCTGAATTATTTGAACTTCTATGGATACCGTACATATTCCTTAGTATTCACTAATAATTTACGTTTCATTTGATATGAAATATATGAATACTCCATCTGTGCCCCATTCTTAAACAAAGAAGTTCTAGCCACCTTTTAAGATTGTTTCCAGTGGTAAATTTCGTTTTTAATTTGTCAACATCATGGCGAAGGGTGAACTAACAATAAAGTATTACTAACAGTTGGACTGGAGGAAGTTAGTTAGTTTCGAAATGACGATTAGTAAAAATATTGGTTTGACAATGTTGAATGTTGAATGTTGAATGTTGTCTGGTATTCTGTCAGCTCACATCTATAGAAATGTATGGAATTTATCGTATTAGGTTGGTACCAATGGTACTGCTGTAAGTGAATATTCGCGCGAATTATTTTAGTTTTAGTTTTAGTTTATTTCCGTCAAATCGGACCGACGTACATAAATCTATGTAGCTCCAATTTGCCAATAAACAATTCAAGGGAGCTACTTAAGAAAAACAGAAATTATACAAGGTAAGGGTGGAACATAAACTACAGTTAAATCATTCAATGGCAAAGGCATTAGTAAAATTGAATTCAAATTTCAATCACAAATTCAAAATAATTCAATCAAGAGTGAAGGCGAAATTTAATGAGAAACAGTGTGATATGAAAAATTCAAGTCAAACATAACCAAAGACCCGTACGTATCAGAATAGGTGTGACAAACAGAATAGATGTGGCAAAGAGACTCGAACGTATCTAAATATACTGCAAGAATTTCAAAAATCCATAGAAATCACCCAAGGTAATGTCAAAGGCCCTACTGAAGTACGTCTCACACCATTCGAATCTAGAAAATCTTATATCCAAGGACTAAGTCTTTTTCCCTAAAACCCAGAAACACGTGTTATCTAAAATTTTATTGTCTACAACTTTGTCCTTGAAAGCAGCTTTCTACCTCTCACAGCTCTGGAGATCTGGGTCATCCTGCCTAATAATGTAATAGATCATATACCAGGATTGGACCATATTTCCCCAAAACCCTGAAACACGTGTTCGCTTATATTTAATTCTCTACAACTTCGCCTTTGGAACCAACTTTCTAACTCTCATAGTTCTGGAGATCTGGGTCATCCTGCCCAATTATGGAAGAGGCCATATACCAGTATTGGGCCATATTTTCCCAAAACCCTGAAACATGTGTTCGCTTAATTTAATTCTCTACAACTTCGCCATTGGAACCAACTTTCTAACTCTCATAGTTCTGGAGATCTGGGTCATCCTGCCCAATTATGGAAGTGGCCATATACCAGGATTGGACCATATTTCTCCAAAACCCTGAAACACGTGTTCGCTTAAATTTAATAATCTACAACATTGCCTTTGGAACCAACTTTCTAACTCTCATAGTTCTGGAGATCTGGGTCATCCTGCCCAATTATGGAAGAGGCCATATACAGTGGACCCAATCATGCAACTTTTCAGTTTAACTCTTTTCGTCAAAAATCCGGTTTTATATCAGAAAAATACAAGCAAATACGTGAAAAGAGAGATAAAAGGTAAAAATTAAAGTTGCACAATCTTACGATCGGGTCGCTGTACCAGTATTGGACCATATTTTTAAAAACCCTGAAACACGTGTTCGTTTAAATTTAATTCTCTACAACTTCGCCATTGGAACCAACTTTCTAACTCTCATAATTCTGGAGATCTGGGTCATACTGCCCAATTATGGAAGAGGCCATATACCAGTATTGGGCCATATTTTCCCAAAACCCTGAAACACGTGTTCGCTTAAATTTAATTCTCTACAACTTTGCCTTTCACACTAAATCTCCATATTGCATAGTTAATGAAATATAGACGAAAAACTGTTTTCGTTTATGGCCAAGAATCTCAATTTCGTCCATTCCATTGGTCGCAGTGCCCAGACCCCTCAAAATTCCCATTTTTCCCACAAAATTTTTTTCACAGTTTTGTGACATCAAATGCTTTCACTTGACACCAAAATGAGGAATTTCCGTGCTATACTTGCTGAGATATTTGCGAAAAAGCTTCACTGACCTTCGAAAAACCATGTTTTTGGTCACTTCCTCGACCATATCTCCGGAATCACTTCATCGATTTCGCTCATCTTCGAACTTGAATCATGGGAGGCATGTACCTTTCAGGGAAAAAAAGTTTAGGCTGATCGGTTGAGCCGTTTGGAAAAAAAAGTGGAGACGGACAGACGGACGGACATTTTTTTATTGCTGATTCGTCATATTTAGACGATAATAGATGAATCCCCCCAACTCCCACCTCGACCTACCCCATGTTACAATAAAATTGTTTGTAGTAAATGTATAGGACCTTTGTACTTCGTACGGGTCCAAAAATCAACAACAATGAAAGTAAAAGTATCAGTCAAAATCAAGAATCTAATCTAATTTCAATTTTCACGAATTAACTTAATCAGGTGAACCTTTAAAGAATGACAAAATTGGTGCAAGTTACGCGAATTTCTGATTGGTGCTGGCAGCGAGTTAAACAGAGGAGGACCTGAGAACAATAAACACCTCTTACCATAGTTCGAGTAAATGATGGGCCTTTTAAGGAGATACGAATATCTGGTTTTATACGGGTTGAAGTTATTATGAAACTCGATAGAATGGTGCTTCAAGTTGAACAGACTTGTATAAACGAATTTACATACGGTAAGCTCATACATCTGAGGTATGGTCAGCATATTTGGAAACTCAAAAAAGAAGTTCAGTAGAAAATCGCTCTGGTGATTTATGTGCTGCCTTAGGAGCTCTCTTGTGCAAAACTTGGAGATCATCAATCAGAGACTTCCTCGCGGAGCCCCGTACTCCAACACAATAAGTCAAATGACAATGAACTGTCGAGAAGTAGATTAGTCTGAGAATTTTTTAGGGAGAAAACGCAATCGTCTAATAACACCAATCCGTCCGGAGATCAATGAGCCAACAGTTGAAACTTGCTTATCCCAGGTAAAAAATTCGTCAAACGTCAAGCCTAAGCATTTAATAGATGAAAAAGTATCAATAGTGACTCCTTTGACTGACAGGGGCAGCAACCCATCAATTTTGACGGAAAGCTTCCGAAAGTGAATCAGCTTAGTCTTAGTCAGGTTGAGCGTTAGTCTATTAACTCGGAAGTATTCAGCAATAACTCCTATGTCAACGCCAAGATCAGCAATATTCTCAGAGGCAGAGGCTGAAGAAACAAACATGTTCATATCATCTGAATGTATAAATTTGAAATCGAATTTAAAAAAAATATTAACATTTTCTAGATATGACGCAGAACAATTTTTGTCTTAAAATCACTTGTTTTATCGAAATAAAATGAAAATCAGGCAAGGCGCGAGATCAATTCATCCACGCGTTAAGTGTGTCAACCAGGGCCTAATATTTGGGAATTAATTCCTAAAAATTCCCAACTTTTTTAATGTTTTAATTTAGTCAATAATCACTCAGAAACATCTTAGGAGACTTAATAACGAACTTTGGAATCAATATAAAAAATTTGGTAATTTTTGGGAATTAATGTCAAATTATAGCGATTTTCACAGCATGATATGTACATGTATGAAGTATCAAACTTGACAGCATCGCCTCATGAAAATCACTATTCTTTGATATAAATATTACATTTTTAGGAGAACAGACGAAGCAAAAACTTAAAAATGATGAGTTTTAGAAAAACTATAAAAAAATACGATTTATCTCCGTTGTATGTTCTAGTCTGGAAAGGTTATTCTGGAGCATTCGAAAATAATTAAAACCACATACATACAAAAGTAAAGTTTTAGTAACTGTATTCACTTCCGATGCTCCATTTCCGTTCAGGACAACCATCTTTCCTTTTCTTTTCTTTATTTTCATTTTGGTGCTATATTTCACTTACAGCAAAATCTATATTATAGCATCCATTCATTTATATAAATATTTATTCCGTTGAAACACTATTTTATTCCTCTTCGTAACGGTTTTTGGGTGCTCTTTGTGGCATTCAGATATTAACGATACTTATTTTACTGTTGTAGTATACTCTCTTTTATTCATTTTATAAATGTTTAGCTACCAAACAAGCTATGTGGAAAATGTTATCGATTAAATTCCGAAAATGTTTGCCGATAAACATTTCTTATTTTCTTGGTATTTTATGGGGGTTCGAGTTTTACGTTTTCTTTTTTCCTTATTTTTTCTAGTTTATTTGGAGGTTTCTGTAATTTAAATTTTTATGTTCTTACCTTTTTTTCGAATTAATTATTTATTTGGATCGATATGAACGTCAACCGAACAAAAAATATTTTATTCATACAATTATGTGTGTAAAATGAGTGGATGTGGATACTTTGGGTCAAAACTATTGTAATTAAACAACGCTTATTCTATACAACAACATACTATGATATATTACAATTTTGAAACTTTAAAAAGGATTTTCCAAAGTTTCCTGAAAGTTTCCAAAGTTTCTACGAATTTTATAATTTTCTTTGACTGTCGCGTTTCGCCCACATCTCTTCTGATAAAAGAGGATACAGCCGAATCCGAGACTGTTTAGAAGGTTCCTAAAAGAAAAAATCCTGACAAGTGCACGATCTTCATAGGTCCAGTAAACTCCCAATAACATCTCCCAGCTTGGTACAACAATTTTCACAGAAATGTACAATTTTTGTCTATAAATCTATATTCACATTATCGGTGATAAATATTACTCATAAGCAAGAAAAAACGTATAGAAAAGCTAGCTGACAGCTGTCAAAAAACGTGCACAAACAGACAGCCAGAGCATTCCCATAAAGTAGCTGCCGCTACTTAAAAACCATTGAAATGGAATAAGAATGTAGCGGTAGAGTAATTTTCTTAACAAAACAAATGTCAGAGTGACAGTTGTCAGACTACCATTTTGACAGAGGTCACTTTGAATCGTTCTTTGAGATCAACTTTAAACCTTGTACTCGCTCTTGTTGCATTATGTGTCATCTACTATTTGTCCGAATCAGGTCCATAGCCAGAAAAAGACTTAGGGCAGACATGCTGATTTTTTTTAGATAAATATTAGACTCTGCGTGAAAGACACACACACAACGAATACTAGCATTTTGACAGAAAATATATCTTACACAGGTGCACTCTTGCCAGAAGCCGCTTGTGGTTATATGTGTTAGTGGCACATAGCTCCACAGTGGTTGAACACAGACAAACGCTACTATACAATACATTGTACACAATGTACATGAAACACTATCACATCCTATAACTAGGAGCAGCTCCTGAGAAGAGTTAATAGTGCTTCACAAGCAACACACTTAACGATTCTCACAGCTAGTATCGGTGATGTAGTACACAAAATTCAACTTTGTGTTTGCGTGGCGAATGCAAATTTTCATATATGACATTTTTACTGAGGTCAGGTTCGCAAAGTTATCAGTCAGACTCAGCCTTATGAGCTATAACTTTAAGTAATTTTCTCAGCTCTCACGTTTACTAGCTGTTCTTACTGCTGCAATCCATTCCACATTTTTCCACTGTTCCATTTATAATCCATGTACAATATAAGTAACACTAGCCGACCCTGGTGTATGTTATGAATCAAAATATTGTCACTTAATTACACTAGCCGACAGAGGTTTTGTGATGAAGAGAAGAATGATGTAGTCTGACGTATATTGATCTGAAAAACACTAATCTGGAACCAGCTTTTTTTTTAGTCGCCCTCCATTTCTTCCACATGATCCCTAAAAGTTCACATGGGAACCCGGCCTTCTTGAGCATCTGCTTGAGCACGAGCAAAACCATGTGCTTATACTTACGAAGCATGAGCATAAGAAAAAGAGGCTTGAATGGGTCGCATTTAATCTCAATAGATAATAGTTTTCACATAATGGTGTTCAACTGCTTCAATCACCCACTCAAGCATAAGTAAAAGATTCGGCATCAAATGCTCAAGCATGAGCAAACACTTCCTAAGCAAAAGCTTTTGCTCCAGCTTTTACTTATGCTCATTCTTCGTAAGAATAAGCACATCTATGGGTTATTCTCGACCAAACGCTCAACTGGATCGAGCATGTTAAATACAAAGCACAGAAAGCGGTAGCTGCTTCCTGGATCCGTCGAAAGGCTTTTGGAAGGGACTGGGGAATACCGTCTAGGGCCATATTGTGGATCTATGAGACGGTGGTCAGACCCATGTTGAGAAGTTGAATGAAATTCAGAGGCTCGTGTGCATCTGTGTCACGGGAGCTATAAAGACTACGGCCACAGCAGCCATGGAGTGTTCATTGCGCTATCGCCCATCCGGAAGATCGTTAAAGCAAGAGCCTTTGCCTCGGCAGACAGGCTGGTCTCTGGATGAGGAATTTTGAATCTGGTCATGGGAAGATCCTGAAAGTGATCAACGAGAGGACCTTTGATATGCCCAGAGATCGCATGATTCCACAGGTCGACTTTGTGAGGCGATACCAGATCGTTATACCGGACAGAGCGAATTGGCTAAGAAACTGGCCGACCTGCCTGCCAGCTGATGGACTGGTAAGCTTTACGGATTGGTCGAAAACTGAGGAAGGAGCGGGAGCCGGGATCTATTCGCAGGAAGCGACGAACTGTGACAGTCTCTATTTGGGAAAGTTAGCGAGCGTCCTCCAAGCGGAGACGTTTGCGACGTTGATGGGAGTGATGAATTTAGTTCCAGAAGGAATGACGGGTGGCAGAGCGATCATCTGCTCAAACAGTGAGTCGATGATTAACGCGCTTGCGTCGCCAGTGACAACGTCAAAACTGGTTAAAGAGCTGAAAGGGACCGTAAACCGATTGCGACTAAGAAATCAGTTCACGATCGCCTTTTTCCCTGGGCACAATGGTGTTGACGGTAATTAGAGAGCAGACGAGTTAGCCAGACAGGGTTCAGCATCTGCGATCGAGGGCCCAGAACCCCACATCCCGTAGTGGCATTAGGAGAGTAGGAGCCATTACAGGTCACTGTGGGTTGAACTTTTAGGGATAACAGGGAAGAAATGGAGGGTGATAAAAAAAAAACTGGTTTCAGATTCGCGTTTTTCAAATCAAAATACGTCAGACTACATCATTATTTCCTTCATCACAAAACCTCTGTTGGCTAGTGTAATCAAATGACAATATTTTGATTCAAAACATTCGCCAGGGTATTAACGGTATTAAGGATGAATGTCTTGTACACGTGTCGGTGAGATAAGCCAGAGTAATTTCGTTTTGAAATTAAGAGAAATTTTCTTGATTGAAAACTTTTGTATTGTCTTCAATGTCCTAATCTTTTCCCATTCCATTTAAAATAAATGAAGTTAATGAACCATAACAACGAACAACAAACAAACCGTACGTTACATTTGTTGATTTGTTTCGGTTATTTTAGTTGATTGAGTATTGCACAGGAAATTTAAAGAAATTAAAAATTAAATGTCTGTCATGGAGTTTGCATTACATGGAACATTGTTTGGATTTGATTGAATTATTGACGAGGTGATTTGTGTAAAACATATCGAATGTGAAGGTATGGTAGAGTCATTGATGCTAATTTATTTTTTTATTACCAAAACAAAACTGTTATGACTTGATATATTGACCCCTTACCAGTTTATTAATTATAAGCTAAGAGCTTTTATCATTGTAGAAAAAAATATAATTAGCGATATAATTATGCCAAAACTTAGTCCCATAATTCATGATTATGAATAAAAATGAGTTAAAGTAGTAAAAAAATGTATATTTTTATAAAAATATGTGCGAGCATTACGTTAATAAATTTCGACCTCATATACATTTTCGTCCTAATCAGATAATAGTTGACGGTTATGGTATGGTTCTACCACAGCTTTGAGCATAATTTATATAAAATATTGTTTAGCATGAGTATGCAGAGCAACATTTTTTTTAATTAATCAAGATTTCATACTTTACTTGTGACTAAGTGGATATTCCTTTTCCACAGGAAAAATACAAGATTTTCTCTTTGTTTTCACGGGTATATGTTGGACGATTTCAATTTGTATACACACTCAATATTGTGACAGCAAATTCAGAATATTTTTCGGTGAGTCATGAAAAAGCAGAGCTTGTAATTTGGCGGTGATAGTTTTGGTCGTTTTTACTTCCTACGCTTCTTATAATTAATTGTGGGATGGTCGAAAATATAAAATAGTTTAGTAATAGCGTCTATGTATCTCCGGGCTCTAAGGGGAAGCATACGCTACCAATAGCATCGTTTGTGAGCTTCACTACCACTAGTATCTGCTTCTCACCAGCGGCGCCGAGTATAGGGGGCAGAGGGCAATTGCCCCCCATGAAATGATCCATGGAGGAAAACACCCCCCATGACGAGAGGAATAAACATGACAAATTAAACGGAAGGTAAATTTAATCACTTTCTGAACAGAAATGGTACATTCAAGGCATATTCCATCCCACAGGATTATCAATCCATTTTACATTTGACGTTTTTTCAAGGACCGACAATTTTTTTGAATATTTTGGAATACCTAGCGCCATTTTGTATCGATGAAGTGATATTCCAAACCTCTAGCCCATACATTTTTGAAGTCACATCTTGATGTATAGGTTACGTGGTTGAACCGAGGTTCAGCACCTAGGCCGCCTTCGGGCCTGTTGACCTTGACCTATACTTTCAAACCACTACAAGTAGCATATATCTGTAGAGTTTTCAACGAAACGGGCCTGAATTTTTCATGAGAATGTCTCAGAATTGCACTCTAATGGCCAGAACAGACTCGCTTTAGAATATTTCTTGTAAAATCTATAATTGTTGTGGGTTCCATTAAATAACACCCACCACTAATCTACTTCTGTCACATAAACGGCAAATACCGCAGCTTCGTTCGGAATCTATTACTTCAAACATTTTCTTATAACATTCGGTATAAAAGCAATCATTAGCTACCGTTAAATTGCTTACTTTGGCAAGTTTGCCAAATACACATCATCAAATTAAAAAATTTTGCTTGCACCCCATGGACGGTAAACAAGTCGGCGCCGCTGCTTCTCACGTTACATCGCAAGCCCTGTAATTTCACTTGTAGCAGGCAAACAACAAAGGGTAAACTATCACCAGGGGTAGACACCGAATGAACTGGGACAAAGGGCCAATTCCGTAACGTAGGGTTAGGGATTGCTCTCAGATGTATTCGTGCTGGTGCACATCACGAGAGCTCTGGTATTTGAACACAAAAGAGACTTCTGGATGTCTCGGTCCTCACCTTGGATGAATGACGGTACTTGCATACCAGACATCTCAAAATGTGAAAAGTAGAGCCTCGGCTTGCGCCAATTCCTCGCCCATGGGGGCCGTGAGGTTAGGGACATACCAGGTACGCGGTAAGCGCGTTTTAAATGCAAGTTCTACTGTCTAGTTATCTCATACCATCCGGATTCTTCAGATTCGGATTGTGTGAGTTATATTACTTTTATCATCTTTTAATTTTACTACTTTATTTGAATAGCTAGTTTCATTGTTTACTGAACAGATGTTATATGTAAATTTAAAGTTAAAATTTTTCGCAAAAAAACTTAGTGATTCTCCACTGAGCATCTTTATGTAGATTTTACAATACAGCCCTCGAAAACAGAATTCTACTGTGCGACATTGGCTTATGTCAAAGTAGAGTAGATTTCATGATGAAGTGCGTATGCTGTGAAGCCCCTCGACAAGCACAGCATGTTGAATCGATTTACGTATGGTGAATTTGGTAATATTTGGGAATTTAATTAAAAAAAAATCGTAAAAATACTCACAAATTCTCAAATTTAAGAATTTTTAATAATTTTTTGAAATTTTATGGGATTTTTAGAAATTAAATTCTCAAAAATTGGCCCTGATCATGAAGCAGTTGCACTAAAAACGTGGATTTTCAGCTTGTTTTAATTGACGCGTCACATGCTTATGCCAAAGTATAGCGAATTTCATGATATGCTATCCACGGAGAAAACTCGGGTTGAAACGGAAAAAATGTGACACCATGACACCTGCACTTCATCATGAAATTTCGTATACTTTGACATAAGCAGAATTCGCACGAAACGCGTGGCTTGGACAATTGGAAAATTGATTACCTGGTAGAGTATTTTTTCGTCACAGGAGATGCACATCACGTGCTCCATATGGATTCATGAGATTTGTGGAGTTTATTTCTTTGGAAGTTAGCACCCCCTCAGTCCGTATTCAACCTTTTGCAATTAGTCATACTGTGCTTTTGGCTATTTATCATTAAGAACAAAACAGCCATGCACGAAGCTTTGAAATTGAATTCTAAACCGCACAATAATAAACATCTGGTTTATAATAATTAAAAATGACCGAACCTAACATAAATTTCTTCAAAAATAATTATTTTTTTCCTATTTTTATTTTACCCTAAAGTTCATTTCAAAAATTGACTTATATCCCATAAGACTCATCAAACAAATATTTAAACTTTGTCGATTATCTCGTCATATAGTCGCTCAATATAAACAAGACAAAAATTAACCGCACAATGCCCAAATAAAATCCCATTTGTTGCATCATCACAACCTATCAAAATGATGATACGTTACATTAACTAACGCGTGTCATGTTTTTGTCTATTTGGACGGGCTACATTATTTCATGTTATTGTCATATTGTGCGTAATATTGGAGGGTTTTATGGGTAAACACATCACTTTTCGAAATTTGCTTCATCATTGAAACAAAATCAATCATTTGCTGATGAGTAGCGGAAGCAACTGAACATCTCTGTTTTCTGTATCTTAACATTTTAATATGTTACTGGACGAAGGAAAATTAATTTATTGCTAGCAACGCGAACTTAAAACCTTCACTTGGAATTGTTTTATCATTCTGACGTTAGAAATTACGTTAAAATACGTATGTGTCTGTCCATTTGGCCGGTATATCACTTTCAATATCCCATATATCGCTCGAAAATTATATCATTCCATATGGTTCACCAAACACCTTTGATGATAATACACAATAACATAAATTAAAAACTGTTATTCTTTCACCATATTGCACTAACCCCCAAAACAAAAGCATATTTTTTCACGTTGAAGTTTTCGTTGATATGAGACAGCAACCACCTGGCTTATTAGTCCATTGTTTATTACGTTATTAGTTTATACATCTAACTATAGCCCATGGCGCTATAATGTTATTCTCTTTTTTCGTCTGTTGAGTGATATGCTGTGTCATATAATTTAGGAAAAGATTCCAACTAAATGAAACGCACATTTGCGGTTTACAATAAAGAACTGCTAGATTTAACTTCAAAGTAATTACAGCGAAAATCTTACAGGAAGAAATTAAAATTCGCGCTGATTTTTCAATCTGCAATGAAACTTCGAGTCAACCTTTGACAGGCGATTTCAATAAGTCATCGTACATACAAGTAGAGCTTTTCGGAATCCAAGTAATTGTAATGAAATTGTTGGCAGGGTTACTTTGGGCTTCTTCTTTAAACAACTCGTCTCAACACATCACAATTAAGATTTTTATTTTTCAAAAAATATGCAGAACGTCTAGACGTCTAATTTGTAGTGTTTTAGGCCCAATTTCCGAAGATAATAGAGAAAATACTTTTATTTTTATTTTTTTTATTTTTACGGTCTTGTCATGCCAGCAGTCGATTTTTAGAGTAGAGAGATTTCTTCATGTAGACGCTTTTTGAAGCGATCATTGCCCGGAGGATTCACCAGATGCGTTATAGGTTTCTTCAGGGAAAGTGTCAGGAATAGTCTAAAGTTTATTTTGTCTGAACATTGTTTATGAAAAAAATTAAATATGTGAGAAGTACATGTCGTCAAAGTTGAATATCCTTCCTTTCTGTATTACAGAAACATCCAAAGATATCCACAAGATTTTTGTGTAGACTGTAGACCCATCACAAGCATGTGTGGTGATGAAAAGAAATTCTCCCAATAACCTATAGATTTTCCGGATGTTACACACAACGGCAAGGATAGGAAAGAATCTTTCATTAGAAAGTCGACGTTTTTTTTAAACAGCACTTGAGGTCAACGTCTTACCAAAAAGTTACGCAGATGTACAATTAAACGTTTTTATTTTGTTACACAATTTCATTCCTTCAGACAAATCCAATTTTCAGGTCCCAAAAGTTATATTCTGCATACAAAAGTTCCGAACCGCGCGTTATTTTTACTATACAAAATAACTATAACTTGTGGGACCTAAAATTTAGGTTTTTCAGACAGAATCAATTGTGTAACAAAATAAAAACGTTTAACCGTATTCTAAATGAAATAATAAGCTAAAATCTAGAACATCAAGAGTTGAAATAATGGGGTTGCGTAACGCTTTGAGTTCACATGCTTAACGTACGTTTTCATGGTTTTCCCAAACAGCATTTGTTGAGTTCTGGTATCTTAAACTACTTTCAACTATCTGGTATCTTAGACTACTTAGTCTACAACGCACCCAAAAATTAGGTTATGAATAACTTTTTTCAACGTGAGTTGTATCGTACAGGTTCCCGCGATTCACTCATGAAACAAAATTCTAGGAAACGACGAGACAAGAGCCAAAATTAGGGAGACCTTTGATGTACCTATTCACTATGCTATCGATATAAAATATTCGAAGAAGTGAATTCGTCTGCAACTCTTATGATCAAAAACAACTATCGCAAGATGTGTAATAACGACGGAGAGATATGCAACGTTTATATTTTTCTTTTGTTTTTATTATCTTTTTACGTCTACTTTGTATACAGGAACTTTTTTGAAATTCAGTCCTTTCACCCCTACACTATTTACGCGTATATATAATTTCCCATTTAGAGACTGACCATACTCCGAAAGAAACTATAATTAATGTGCATAATGTAGCGTAATTAAGGGTTACTATTCCAAAATATAATACAACGTTCAGATCAATGTATTTTTTTGTGGTTTTTGGTTTAGAATTCTTTATTTGCGGCTTGGTTAATAGCTTGAAAACAATTCCTTTTTATTATGTTGAAATATCGCGATCTGTCTATTAACGTTAGGGCGATAATCCGCTATATAATTTCAGTCTTACTTATGTCACAAGGACTATGTTAAAACCAGCTGTATGTATACGTTTTGTTGTACTAGGAGTTGTCGGGTGACATAAATTTTTAACATAAAATCAACACAATAGAACGTAGAACTTAGTAGTAATTTCTTGTAAAATAGGTAAATCTATCGTATAGGAACACCTTTTTTTGGTACAGAGTCGAAACTTAAGTGAAGTAAGTCTGAAGTCAACTTTTTCAAAGTCGATTTTACTTGGTATAAGATGGAATAATTTAAAGAAATGTTTTCCGAATAGGCTTTTCCGAAATTCCTGGATTATTCAGTTACAATTAATGAGTCAGTTGTCTTAAGGTGCCAAAAAAATTCCCTTGGCAACATTACTGATTGATGAAACGAGTACATAAATGTTCACTTGGTTCCGACTCGGCACCAGGCTGCGTACTTGAAAAGCGATATAGCCTTATATAAGGCAGCCTGGTGCCAAAAATCTCTTAAAGTCATTGTTACGGCAATGAGGAAATAATACGCTGTTACAACCCGTCCGGGTCAGAGGCTAGATCATTTTATTTACTAGTTTTGCCATTTTTTGTGAGCTTTTGCTCACATGGATTCTCTTAGAGATACTTTCGCCCGTTTTTACTGCGTAAGTGGTAAATTGCACACAAACCCAGTGCCATGTATGATGTGCTAGGGCGGAAACTAGTAGGGATTAGAATGCCGCTTTGCCCCATCAATGTGTTTTACCGGCAGGCATTTTTTGGACCACATGCTTAACGTGAATTCCGAACCACGCCTAACGGTAGCAAGCATTGTACCCTTAGGATTTCTTCTGGTGCTAATTATATCCATCCAAAGTCAGACTCAGATATTTGTACATAGAATTCATCGAATATGGGTGACGTCATATTTGTCATCCTTCTATGTACGATTCGTTGCGGCACCAAATTCACAACTACCCAAATTATAAAGCCTGGGTATGCCTCGGAACGTTACTTTCGTCCTATACATTGAAGAAAAATCCTATACAGAATTTGTCCCCACCAGGATTCCTCCTCCTCCTCCTCCTCCTGTTACAGCCTTTTTATATTCACTGCTGGATGTAGGCCTCCCCTTGCTCTTTCCATTCGTTCCGATCCATTGCCACTTGCTGCCATGCCGTTCCTGCTAATCTCTTAATGTCATTGGTCCATCGTTCAGGCGGGCGTTCCATTGGTCGCGTTTTCGGTGGCCTCCAGTTAATGATGGATTTGGTCCAACGGTCATCAGTCATCCTCGCTATATGTCCTGCCCAATTCCACTTGAGCGTCGATATGCGTACCATGACATCAACGATTTTTGTTTGCGCTCTAACCCATTGCTCTCGACCCTTTCGATGACCTTATTTTCAATTTTTATTTCCCTATCGTCATCAACATTCGTCATTACTTTTGTCTTAGACATAGCAACATTTCTTCATTCCACATTCAATTGATCCAACATTGTTTGTAATTGATCTATATCGACTGCAATTAGTACTATATCGTCAGCAAATCGGAGATGGTTTAAGAACTTTCCGTTGATGTTGATGCCCAACTCATTCCAATCCAATTTCTTGAACATGCTCTCTAAGACTGAATTAAACAATTAAGGCGAACTTGTGTCTCCTTGACGTACTACTCCTCTTCTAACCCTGAATTTGGTAGCAGGATTGAACCCGGATATTCTCGGTGAAAAGCCAGTACGTTACCACTGAGCTGACCCGTTCCTAGACGTACCTAGCCCGTTCCTTTAGAAATGTTATACGTCGCGTCATATCAATTTGGCACCAGGCTGCTGCTGTCCTCTATGTTTTTTGACACCAGGCTGCCCAGCTTAAAATGCAGACCTCTGTTTGTTGCAACTTTTCTCCATGAAAATGTTCTAGACGACGATATGTTAAGGAGTTCAGGCACTAGACAAAGGATCGGTCTAGTGCCTGAACTCCATATTTCATCGTCGCTTAGAACATTTTCATGTGGTAGAATTGCAACAAACAGAAGCCTTTTTTAAAAGATTTTTTTGAGTTCTACTTTTCATTCAGTTACACTGAAAATTTGTGGATTTTAACGTTAGCGATATAATTAGTTGCAAGTTGTATAATATACTATCTGCAACTATATTATTCGGCTCATTTGTATATAATACAGCAACATGCCGTATGCGCCAAATAGCTATATGTAAGTTTACGTTGTGCATATAAATATGTAGCATATCGCAAAAACAACTCGATAGCGTAGTGGTTAACACGTCTGCTTGCTACTATGAGATCGAGTTGCCAGTGCGTTGGTTCGAAACTCAGCCGCAGACAGATTTGTTCCGATTGTTAGATTTGTAAACAAAACAAAGCTAATTGAATCGGTGCAAGTCATGTGAAGTTGAGTGTAGCGCCATCGTACGGCTTACCGGTGAAAGGCATTGTTGGGAGGTGCCGGTATTCTACTCCTACTAGTTTCGTTCCTAGTACGTCTCATGGATGGCACTGGGTTTGTCGCACAGCTTACCACTGGCACAGTAAAAATTTTCCGGTAATGAAAGGATCTCAAATAGTAGAACCACAAAAAGTAGCGAAACTAGTAAATAATGATCTAGCCCCTAACCCTTCATGGGTTGTTAAGGCTGATTATTATTATTATTATTATTATTATTATTATTATTATTATTATTATTATTATTATTATTATATCGCAAAAATATGCAGCATACCGCTATTGTGAATTAAAGGTGCTATTTCTAGGATCTAGGATCTAGGATCTATTTAGGATCTATTTAAGGATCTATTTCTTCATGTGGTATGCATATTGACATTTTGAGTGTACGCAAAAAAATTTTCTTCACTTATGAGATTTCAATCCAATTTAATCCACAGGAATTGATTCCATTGAGTGTGGGACAATTCGAATTCAATGTTCCACAACAGTGTTGGAGGGGACAGACTCTTTTAATGCCTCTAAACATTTTTTTGAAGATATCCAAGAAAAAAGTCAAATGTAACGTGAGTATGGGTAACGTCCGGCTGCTGGAAAACCACTCTGGCTGGTAGGATTTCTTGGAAATGTCAATTCGCACCATCATTAGCATTAAATTCCCAATTTTTAAGAACAAATGCTGGAATTATATGTTACATAACAAGAGTGCCAAAAAATACAGATTTTGTGAGTGAAGTTTGTTGATCCGAGGCGAAGCCAACGTGACATTTCAGTTTCATCCCATGTTTTGTAACGTCCTTCACACCGAAAGTTAAGGAAATTCGATGAAAGAACTTTTTCAACCCACACTCATGTCATAATCATTTCATGACCATGAATTTGGCGTCATATGAAACTACATTATAGCGCTAGTGCTGAAAATTCGTTAACAAATAAAAAAAAACTATTTTCAGCTATTCGAAAAAAAAATTCTGTGCCGCCGCACATGCTATCAAGTCTGAACAAAATTTGACTTATTAAATTGAAAATAAATCTTGGTTGTTAATACATAGAAAACGTTGAATTATTTTTTTGTTCACATTTTTCAGTAGAAAGGGAGGCAAGGGTGGAATATATGATTACGATATGTAGTTTTCGAAAATAAAAACTTTATACCAAAATAATGTAAATGCCACAACGTTTTCAGTTTCCACCTCCAACTTTTTTTTACCGTTATTTTATTTTCGGTGTTATATATCCCCTAAACTTTTATACAAAATACAACTAGTGTTATCTTAATGAGGTTTTATTATGATTATTTTTTTTATTTATGTTTTAGCGCAATAAAAAGTAAGGTTTTAGTTGGGAGTTTTATATTTTTATGAGTCTGACATGACATCATATCAGTTCTGGAATTATATTAAAGTACAAGAAATAAAAAGTACATTTCAAAAACTACATTCGGTTTTAGAAACGACCATCGCATTATGAATTTTATATATCAGACGAAAAGAAACAATAAATTTGATATAAGTTCTTTGAAATATTACTTTATTTCCGTTTTTAAATTGAAGTTTTAAGGATTTCTACGTTCCTTTTCTTACAGTTAGTGTAAAGAATGTTAACAAGCACGATCAGCGTTAGTGACTTGAGGTCAGTCACATTCCGTTTCCTCATGCATAAGAAAATACGTTCAACCATGATTAGCAAAAGCCCAATTCCTTGCCAATCGAAAACTTCCCAGTTGGGCGCGCGGAGTTTTTTTTAAGACTGAGGAACATCGCCACATTAGGGAAAACTGCTATCTTTGTCTTCATTTTTGACATTTTTGACAATGTCCCACTAAAATTACTTCACTAACTAAAGGTTATAGGAAAATTTAAGAAAAAGTTTTACTTTTTGAAAAGTCAAGAATCCCAGTCCAATTTTGACAGATTTCTATATAAGACATCCAAATATGAAGATTCAAAAATTATTGTATAACTCTTCATACATTCCTCCTGCTTTTTAGTTTACAAAGTAACACTTTTATCTAGGCGGACAAGCTAGCAATGTCACTGTGATTTAGTACAATTTTATGACAATTTTTATACATCTAATATATATGTCAATCTGTCAAAACTCAAGTGAGATTCTTGAATTTTCAAAAAGTCAAACTTTTTCATACATTTTCCTATAATCTTTAGTAAGTCTGAAGTAAGTGAGACCTGAGAACTCTTGTCAAAAATGTTTCAACAGTACTAGATTTATGAACACAAAGATAGCAGTTTTCCCTACTGTGGCGTCGTAAATCCAGTTTTTTTTTGGATTCTACCTAAAATTTCGGTTAAAATGTATATTAACATAAGGTGAGTTTGGCTAACGAGCTTACCGATAGACTTGCTCCAATCCGAATTTACATCTCAAAGTCAGAAGAGGATCGATTACAGCCGTCTTTCTGTTAATGCGTAGTGATTTTTATGACGCGATGCATAAGCTGTATGTTATACTTGCTTGACAGTTTAAACATTGCGTCATGAAAATCATTATACTTTGAGGAGGTAATCCGTTGACTCGCTAAAGTCTTGGATCGAGGGGCAGTTAAACGTAGAAAATCCTTTTGCACTCAAAAGAAAATCAATTGTTAAGAAAATCTTCAAATTCGTTGAAAATCCTCAAAAAAGTCCTTTGAATTGCAAGAAAATCCTTTGCAATAAAGGAAATCCTTGAAGTGTGTGAAGTGGTAAACGGCAAAATTAAAGTAGATGTGTATAGGAAACCTACCCACACCATGCGTCTTATCACAAGTGAATCGTTTCATGATCTGAAACACAAAATGCCAGCATACCATTCTATGGCACACTTTATGATGAGCATCCCCCTGAGTGAGCCTAAAATAGAAAAAGAGACCCAAAAAATTGTAGCGATTGGTGTAGTGAACGGATATAAGGAATCCCCTATTTTGAGTATTATTAATAAACATAAGAAAAAGAAAAGACTTTCTGAAATGTCACCTTTTACAATGAACCTAGAGACCAACGGAAACGGATAAGCGTAAGATATTATCTGAGAGTGACAGATATACAACCAATTTGACATTGAATTAGTTCATTGGAATGAAGGATCATATAGGATTCAATATGGTTGCTGCGGGAGGTATTATTTTGGTATGACGATCAGGAAGTTGTTTATCAGATTTAATAAGTATGTGTAGTCAGCTAATTGGAAAACGAAGACGGCAGTCGGAAAACATATTTTTAGTGCCAACCATAAAATCGACATAAGTGGCCTGAGGCTGGTTCAACCCGTAAGTCAGCTCTGGAAAATAGAGTACTATGAAGCAATTCATATTAAGAGACATAAGCACGAAAACCTCCTAAACATTGACGTTGGCAATATGAAATCCCCATTGCTTGATCTGTTTGAGTTGAAGATAAAGGTAGATGACAATATAATTGACTTGACCGAAGACACGCTAAATTAGAGTACGAACGATATTTTTTACGATTGTGAGTAAAATTGAGCGGACATATGTTGCGAGACACCCTTTGAAAAAGTTTTTCCTCCTAATTATGTAAATATGTATCTTGATAGTACCTTGATAATGTTCGCATAGCGAATGAAATCGGTCGGTAAGAAAATAAAATTTTTTGGTACAATTTAAAACAAACAACAGGCGTTTAATTTGACTCGTCCTCGTATAAAAGAGATCCTTGAAAATCAAAAAAAAAATCTTTGAAAATCAGAAGAAAATACCTAAAAATCTTGTTAAAATGCTTAAAAATCTTCAGAAATTGACAAAGAAAATCCTTGAAAATCGAAGAAAACTATAGAAAATCATTGATCATCAAAAAATACTTTTGCACTCAAAATACACGATTATCCGTCCCCCGTCGTGGACTCTAGTAAACTGTGAGCGATTTTCCATGTTTTGTTATAAAGCGAGATCGTGTCCCAGGATGAATAAGGAGGAATTAGGTGGTGGAGTCATATTAAGGAGGGTTACTCAAATCAGATGCAATTGAACAAAGGTGTAGGGGGCTTGTATAAATAAATGGCCAAAAAGTGTTGTACGTCTTTTATAGGGCAACAATCGACGCCTTTAGTTTGTCAACGGCTTATGTCAAAGTATAATGGTATTAGTTGCTTAACAGCTTAAGCATCGCGTCTTGAAAATTACTATAAGTTGACATAAGCCGCCGACGCACTAAATGACTGAATACATTAGGGATCATCCATAAAGTACATTCACTCTTTAGGGGGAGGGGGGTTAGACGAAAGAATTCGTTCCATACATTTCAATATTTTTTTCCATACATTTATGCGTAAAAGGGGGGAGTGTAAAACTAGTCATTTTTGAGTATGTACTTCAGATAACTTTGAATATTGTTACGGATTCGTAATAACAAAATAGTCTTGGTTCTGAGGTTAGAACATAAAACCATTTCGGTTGGGAACTCGGTTAATGATCAAGAATGAAAGAACATGAAAAAGTAAATTTGAGAAACAGAAAACACTTTAAACTTGTTGCGGAACCTTAGAATAGACATTTTCGAAGTTCCGCAGGTTCTAGTTCTACGTTCTTTATAACTGAAATGTTGGATTAAGGGTTTCATTCATTCTGTTAAGATGTTAGTGATTCTTGGGTTCGGTATGATATGTAGATTTTTGCGTATCCGCATTTCCTATGTCGTCAGAAAGTGTATATTGATTTTGAAGTTTTAATGACAAATGTGTTTTGAAAGGAAGTTTTTTAATTATTTTACCAGAAAACAAACAATTGATTTTTTTAAATTCATACACTTTTTCAAATTAAGTTCTCAGTTGTATTTCACGGAATCGTAAATATTTGAGGCAGTCTAGTCTTTGCTATAAACACTGTAAAAAAAGAGATTAAAAGCAATTAAAAGTTTCCCAAACGGTATTGTGTAATATTAATGAAGCAGACACAGTTAATGCCATGAATTACATACATTTTCATTCCACCAACAACCCAGCAATTAAATATTCTTTTTACCTCACCCAAAATTACCCATTTCAAACAAAATGATAGGAGCACTAAACCAAACAACAAACCAGCAACAACGAAAATAAAATAAAGAAGAAAAATATAACGAGAAATACAGAAAAATACCACTGACGCTATCCTCATGAATTTAAGGGATAACCCAAGTTATAAATTTGTCTATTCTGTTTGCCTTATGCCATATAAAACCACATCCATATAGCAATAGTCATGTACCGGTGATAAGCACCAACACACAAATTTCTTCCGTAAAAATGTACCCCACCTTCAACGTAGCAAGAATGTTTTACGACCAGAGCAGACATACCCACCCAATAATCTAGTAGAACAGAGGAAAAATTTCCCCAAAAAATCCAATGTTATTACTCACAGTTTTCCATTCCAATAACATATACTCTGAAAAGATGTATGAGAGGATCCTTTCACCGTATACGAAATATGCTGGTGGTATTTTTGCTCAGGGTTGTCTATATTTATGTGTGTTTCTCAGACAACAAAAACGCCGATGTGCTACTTACATATATGCATTTATATTTATGTGTAATTTATGGGAATTATTTTGGGGTTGCTCTGTCTACACCCTATTTTTAAGAACGCAAGCGCAGAGACATCTTTAACGACGCCATCGCGTGATCAAATCATCACAAAAAAAATGTGAAGCGAAAAAAAAATACAGTGAAAAAAAAAGAAAAACAAATTTACTTTTCTATATGGGTAGGGTATGTCTGTAATTGTACAATAGACAGTGAATGTCGGAAAGAATTACGGTATATCAAATACAAGTTCAAAGAATTGGAGGGTTGTGATCTGACGTCCCCATCTTTGTGAGCATTGAATTTATTATCTTAAACTAGAAAGTGACCATTTTCTTCGTTTCGATTATGGATATGAGTAACATGGATGTCTTACCTTGAAAGTAGCTCTTGGTCCTTAAATAGCTAACCGATAGTCTAAGTATGCTCAGTCGATCCAATTTACTAAGAATATTTTGTTCAAATGGCAGTAATGAAGCCAGTAGATCCAATTCAGCATTCAGCCTCTCTCTATGCCTTTTCGATGGATTACTTTTTGTGACTCCATCTTTTGGAGGTGGTTTAAGACTGAAAATAAGAAAGAAATATTAGGAATAATTAAAACATGGATAGATAATGCCATTACCGGCCACGAAGCTTAGCATCCTCTTTAATAAATGTTTTAAATGTAAAAAATGTAAAATAAATTTGAACAAACTATTAGAAACTCTGGAATTGTATCAACGATACAATCAAGTGTTGGTTTTCGTCGAACGAAATTCTGAACGCTTTATTTCGTCGAAGAAATTGTTTCGAATCTCTGAATTTTTCTTTAGTGCTCAGGACTGGTTTAAGGTAAAACGCTGTGGTTGCTAAGTCTAGACTGGCAGTCTTTAAAAAAAAGTTAACATAAATTGAAGCAAACATGAAATGCGAAATGTTTAGTAGTGTTGATAAATTTAGGTGGATTCCGTATTTTCAGTATCATAGATGGCACTAGGTTTGTATGCAATTTATCACTGACACAGTAAAAAAAACTTCGGTAACGAAAGGAGAAGAATCTATCTGAGCAAAAGTTCACAAAAAATTGCGGGGCTAGTAACGGCGGGTTATTATTATTACGTATTTTCAGTCGAACAAATCAGCAAAAATTGTGTATGTGTTGGTGTGTGATATGCATACACTACAAACAAATTAGGTATTTTCATTTGCACTTCAGCCTATGGTTAAGTAAACCTAGTCTATATCTATTGTGACATTAAGTTAGTGTCATTTGTCAGCAATAATTAGTAATATCAAGCAAAAATGACGAGTTCCATTCGACAGCACCAATTCAAATGCAATTAGTGCTGAATCGATCATCCAGCACTAGAAAATGGGAACCTGAAGAGATGCACTTTAGCGGTAGGGAATGAACCGGTACAAAAACCGATTATGGCGATTACCGATTACTGGTAAATAAAATTTTGTTTACCGGGGTTTTACAGTAGAATATTATCACTTTATCACTTTATAAAAAGTTAGTCAAGATTACATTTTCTGCAACAATAATGGCTTGATGGCTTGATGTGTCGGTCGAGTCCAGTTGTGTTATGAGAATTCAGTCTTTAGCTTTTCCTTAGTCCTATTTTAGGATATTTAGGTGGGTTTGGTGAAGGAGGACAGAATGTGACCAAAAAACAAGGTACATATGGCTAATTCCGTCGGTACCGTCACCTGGGTAACGAATCTCATCTCTTTTACTCTTTCAATGTGATTTTTATTAATATGAGACAGGTGACATTGTAGCCACAACGTGCAGGTCAGCGATCGAATTAGCCATAGATCGGACGTCCGATTTCGAATTCGGGCTATACAAGAGGATTGATTACTTAAATTGAAGATATAGATTTGGAAAGGATTACCCTACTACTGGGGAGTGTAAAATGACCAATATTGAGTGCGAAGAATCTGATAATTTAGTAAATCTCATTTTTTGTATGAAATTCGTTTTTCCTTAAATATGGACGTCCTACATGGTTAGGTACTTTCATTGAAAGTGGGCCAATTGTGACAGGGTATGCTATTTGCACATAAAATTTTGTTCGTAAATTGGAGTGTCATAGCTCTCATGGTAACTTAACACGATACATGTGGATGATCTGTTTAAATCATGAATCATTCTTTTTCAAATTGTTCATACGACTCATTCAACGTTCGTCGCAAATTATTTGTCGACTTGATTATCTAAATTTACTAAAAAATTTCGGTATTACGTTTAACGGTTTTTAAAAAATGTACGGTAATTGCATTCGCTACATAGGGGCCAGTCAAAAAAGTTCGAAATGTATGAAGCGCACGCTTCCCCCCTCCCCCATTTGTTCCTTTGAATTATGAAAATTTGGGTGCTCAGATCGGGATGAAAATTTTACGGAAGGTTTATAAAGCCGAAATGTGTGCCAAAACAGATTTTCAGTTCAATCGGACTAAATCTTCCTACCCCCAGAACTCTAAGAAAAATCAGTTGTTAATATGTTGATGTCTATGACCGGTCTGTAATTCCTAAGAATGCCTTATGCGAATGTGATAACGTTTATGAGTGCAAATTAATAGCACCTAAGCAGGAATCGCCGCTCTTGTATTAGCCCTGTTCTGAGTTCCAATTTAAACAACAAAACTCAAAGCACTTTGAAAGAAAAATCTTGTTTTGAGCAGTCAATGAAATAGATGGCTGAAATGACTTCCACAAAAACGGTTTTGTGGACACTATTCGCACCCTGGTGTTAATAGTCGATTCGAAATTGTTATTACACAAAATGACTTAAAACCTGAAGTGATGTACCATTGGATTGGTTAGTTCAATTTACTATTTACGAAAATTGAGCCGAATAACACTTGTAATCGAAAATAATATTAAGGTAGAAAAACCTATATTTTCCTTCTTAAGAATGTCTCCACTATATTTAAGTTTATTTTCTACCATGCGATTTATTTCTAATAACAAGTCAGGTCTTATGTAATATTTTTAGTACTTCCCTGGCAATATAAAGAATTTAAATAAAAAATCATCTAATTTCATCAATTGCTTTTCTGTTATTTACATGGCTACATACTCAGATACCATTAAAGTAATTGCTTAATGTCAATTTCTTTAGTGAACATAATCCTTAATTCAGTATATAATTTCGTCAAAGCTTTAGCATATGTAATCCCATTATATTCAACAAAACCGAAGCTATGCTTACACAGCCTTTAAGCGTGTAATTTTGAACCCTTTATAGAAAATATGTCCAGATTACATTGCTAGAGTTAATTTGAGGTATTGAATTGCAAATCCAATAAAGGTTTTGTTTTTGAATAGCTTGAACATTATCCTTAGTATTTATCGATATTTGGATTTGTAAATCCAACGAAATCTGATTGTATTTATTCAGCCAATGCACAAGCTACTTCCATACTTTAATGAAAATTGATCCTTCCGATGAAGCAATAAATTTCGAAGATCCTTTAACATTCAAAATGTTTTAGTTTGTTCAATTTAAAGCAACATGTTTAATTGACCTGTAATTAATTTTTAATTTATTCAAGCACAACGAGTAGATACATCGCTATAAACGGAAATTCCGTAAAGGCAGAACCGAATTATGTGTGTGAAGCAAACAATGATTTTCCTTAAAGACAAACTTACTATGAAAAAAATCCGTTGAAATCACCTGAGTGAGAGTTCTTTGCCAAATTTCCAATATGAGGTTGGTTACAACTTTGACATTTCATTCATAAGTATTTGCTTTCGTTTGTTGTGAAGCTAGTTGCACTTTTTACACTCCATTCATAAAATGAAAAATTCAGAAAATGAGTGAATATTGAATATTTAAAGAACCTCTCACCCGTGTGGTTGAAGTAGGAATGTTAAAATTGTGTTTAAAACTACATGCTGAATATGATGTTTATGATAGAATTTTTAGACGCAAGTATTTTGAAAATAAATGAAACATTGGCATTGATTACACGTGAAGTTAGCGTCGATTCGAACATCGATGGGCTATCATCCAACGCCAGCGGCTTGATATGGCGGCAGGGTTCCCCCTTATGCAAATTACGGCAGAGGTAGACTAGAGCAATCATCGTTTGACATCTCCTCATCACACCTCCGATACAATCACATTTTCACCTTCCACGTTAAAATTTTACATGAAAAATGTGTATGTAAGTTCTATCGTGCACGAGAGATTCTAATTAATTTGAGAGTCTTTTTGTTGGGATATAAAATACAAAGAATTTCTCCATATGCCTCATTCCATCGGTACGCATTTTGCATCTTTTTCACTCTTACTACATAGTCTTTAAAAATTGAGACAAAACATACATTACAACACATCTACTTTGTAAGCTTTAATAAATTGCTCGCGTTTATTACTTTAGCAGGAGAGATTCGACAATAAAACGGGGCAGAGGAATATAAATAAACGTCTGAATGTATTCAATAACTCAATTGAACTAAACTAAACATTGTACAGGGCATACTAAATCTTTTAAACAATTAATTTGATAACTAGATTTTTAGATTAAATCCAACTGTTTTCAATGCAAAGTGGTAACTTTTTCATAGTAAGTGAACGGAAACACATTTTAATCGATGTCCCACCGAAAACTTGTCATTACATGCATGATTCGGAAATGATTCATTACATGTATGTTAGGGCCCCAGCCGGAAACTTCTTATTACATGTATATCTGCACGTAATGACGCGTTTTCGAATGGGACACCGATTAAAACAGTATACAGTGGGGGGTGCTTAGTAAGTCATCCATTCTGGATCACTTCGTGAAACTCGCAAACTCATTCGTGTATTTTTAAGCAACTCGCTTTAAAAACTGTTTTTTGACTCTACACTCGTCAAAAAACAGTTTTCAAAGCTTTTTGCTTTGATCCCTCATGTAATGACTTACTTACGCACCCCCACTATAATCTACTATTTGTACACTCAGTTTCTATAGCGTTTACATAATTTACAAAGAATCAATACCGATGGAATGAGCCATATGACAATTCGTTTCATCACATTATTTATAGTCTATATGTGGGGAACGCAGCCGCCGTATCGTGTCTCTGTCCAAGAAAAAATTAATGTGTTTTTCATTGTCATTTGTTATTTTTTTTAGTCACACCGAGATATCATCTCTCTGGTTGGTAGTAAATGATATAAATCAGCAACCAGACAAATATTGAAAAAATGATTGGCGTCACGCTGCTAGTAGGTCCAACAATACGGCTATATACCTACGATAACCCGCAAAGCTTGGACTCGGCATAGCAGAATACGTTCGGGACATGAAAATTGCGCCTATTTTGTGGACAAATTGAGTTTTACGGACTCGGCAATGTGTGATTGTGGTAATGCCGACCAAACTATGCAACATCTTCTAAACCATTTTAAAGGAGATACGTCCCTTGGACTAGCTACTTCGTGGCTAACAGACCTTGATTTAAACCTTCAAAGTGAGTGAGTGTTTTTGTTCATTTTAGATATGAGCGGGCGAGAGGGAATTTCAAATTATGCCCGTGGCCACTCGTGCGCGATAGGGAATGGGTCGGGCAGGGCACAAATTTAACGGGCATGTTTCGGGGCGGGCAATTTTTTTTAAATTTTGAACTAGGGTAGTTTGGGCACGGGCACCATTTAGGGCGGGCATTTTTTTTGCCCGATCATCTCTAGTTCATTTATTTGTTTGTTTTTAATTGCAAAAGCTATAAAGTAAATAAGTAAACCGACATGGGTCTGATCCCTATATTTTCATGATTAGAAATCCCCAGTAGAGATGAGTGGGCAAAGCAAATTTTTGTGCCCACATGCCAACTATGCCTACCGATTGAGAAAAGAAGCCCAATGCCCGCAAGTCAAATACCCATGGGCACTGGCCCAGCCCACAAACTATATGTACAAAAATCGCCGAGTTTTAAAGTTTTAAACATTTAATTACATTTCATTTTTTCACCGTAAAAATTCATTAGAAAGGTAAGTCTACACTTGTGTGTATGTAGAGAAGGTCTTCTAGAGATAACCCTGTCAACTGTGTCCTTTTTGGACTTCGAATGATTCCACCGTCTGCAAAGTTCCGTTCATCCGTTGTTTCCGAAACAGTTGACAATGACAATTTCGAATTGAAGGAAGTACGATGAAAAATCCTAGTGTGGGCGCCCACGTTTTATGAAAGTGAAAATGCCCTGCCCACCGCCCACGAATTTTCAAGCCTATAACGCCCATGCCCATGGGCATGGGCAGCGGGCAGCTCACTTTTGCAGGCGGCCCACTCATCTCTAGTCACCAGTACGTACCTGGAAGGAAAGAATTAACATTCTTCGCCCTCACAACACATTTGAATCAGATAACTTTATTGAACAAAAAAAAAGAACTTAGGATAAAGAGAGGAATAATAAAACATTTAAAAAAAAATCTTTTCTCTATTCTAAAACTTCCATCCACCTTTTTTAAATAAATGACAATCAATTCCAGTTCCAATGTTTATTTTCACATTTTTATTGTCAATACAAAATATCTTTCCTTATTTCATTTTAACTTATTTTCGCATTATTTTGTTGCACGCTGTTTTACTCATTGATTATTTTTCTCAATTGGTCGTTTTATACACACGGTCGAAAAAAAACGTGTCGTTTTCTCACCTTAATGTTAATTGCTACCGTTTGATTCACAATCACAAAAACTGATAAATTGTCTTAAAGGAATGGATGAGGTTTTAACAAAAACATTTATCGTTTACCTACACTCGACGTATGGAAGCGGTCGTAAAGTTAAAATAAGAGCAAAAATAATACAAAAAAACACACAGATTTAAGTGGAAATAATGCAGCTTCAAGTGCAGAAGTTGATTCGCGATGCGAAGAGGACAAAATGTATTGGTTTTTAATGTGTGATTTGGTGTTGGAATGCGACTGATAAAGAGGATTAATAAGAAAAATGTGTTTCTATATTTTATATGTAAAAAAAAGGTAAACAAAGTTCAATGAAGAGGGTACACCGATTAGGAATTAAAGATAAGATTTAGCATTTTGTATTCCATTAATTAAGATTTGGAATCTTGAGGTGAACTCGAATTTGTTTTATTGATATAAATTATGCAGTAGACATTTCTTATGTTACTAATGGGAGCCATAATATCTTCCTTGACAAAATCCATTCCTTGTTCTTTTAATGAGTTCATTCGACCGACTTCCAGCTTCTTTCTGCTCATTATTTTATGACAAAATGTTCAAACAGCAAATTATACACACTTTACGTTACCTCTATCATTCCTCTATGTAATTATGCAATAAAGACTTCGGAAGTTGGAATTAAAGTTAATAATTGGTGTGCCCTTGTAAGAGTTGGTAAGCTAAGACTTAATATAAAACTTTTCATACGAAAAACCCGTCATGTGTTTGAATGTGTGACTTTCGTAAAAATGTTATTTGAATTATTTGTACACTGCATGCGAATAAAAGGGACGTTTTAATGTGTGTGGTTGAACGAAAGGAGACCTGAAAATAGCGATTATGTTTCTGTCATTTTGACACCGACAATGCAAATTGTTGGATTGCATATCAACTTTGGATACATAATGAGAGCTATGTAATGGCCTTTTAGAATGCAATGTCGAGTTCGAGTGCATAATTTTTTTTGCATGTCTAGTAACACATGGACACATTTAAGTTATATTACACATACAACTTAAAGCATAGGGATTTGTTCTGGAAATAGTGAACCTGACGGACAAAATAATCATTAATGACGTATACAAATAAATCGCTATGTAACACGCAATTATGATATTGTGTTTTGCCTGTATTTTTGTGACGTCACTAAATGGATATTATTTTATTGAATGAAAACAAAAGGTTTTCGATATGGGTTTCGTTTCAAACGCAATACTCTGGATGTTAAATGAATATAAAATTTTTGTTCACGCCAACAACTTACGTATTAACATATTTACCAGCGGTACCATAACGTAGTTGACTTGATATACATTCAGATTGACGTGATATTCAATTCATTGACAAAATCATTAGTGACATTTGTTAATAATTGAATGCACACAAACGTTATGACGAATTTTGAGTCAAATCTGAACCTTGCAGCAAGTAAAGCACGCAAGTAATAGGTCATTTTTGTAGCCTCACTCCTCCCCCCTAAAGAGAAGTTAAATTATCGTGCGATGAGAATAAATCGCTTAATCTTTGTATGAAAGTTAAACTTGACAGAAAAAAAAATATTTTGCTAAGTTTAGCTTTCAAACAAACTTTACGCGACTTACTCTTTTACCTCTTCTTTCGTGTACTCGCTTCTATTTTGTTCATGGAAAACTTGGAATTTCGGTTTAAATAGTAAGAAACGTTGCACAATATTACGATTCTCTTCCTGTATGCAATAACAATAGACTGTCTCTTGTTCGCGTCTTGTCCCCGAATATATAACTACTCCCTTTTCTCAAGTGGCGTCATCCATAGCTGAATACGGAAAATATAAAACATTGTTTCATTACAATCTATGACACAGACCACACTTTTTAATGTGTTTGCCCACTGAATGTACATTAAATGTGCGAAATTCAATGTTGTTGAGAATATGTACATAAAATGTACAAAAAATGTGCCTGTAAAGTGGTACATATTTCGATGTACATAAAAAGCACATTTTTTGTGCTATTAAAACTAGAAATTATTGCACTAGATCACAAGTACATTTTTCGCACATTTTATGTGCGTGATAAGGTGTATACTATTCCTATCACATTGAATGTACCAAAAATGTGCTTGTGATGTAGTACATTTTTTGATGTAAATAAAAGGCACATTTTTTGTGCTATTAAAACTCGAAATTATTGCACTAGATCACAAGTACATTTTTCGTACATTTTATATGCGTGATAAGATGTACACTATTCCTATCACATTTAATGTACCAAAAATGTGCTTGTGATGTAGTACATTTTTTGATGTAAATAAAAGGCACATTTTTTGTGCTATTGAAACTCAAAATTATTGCACTAGATCACAAGTACATTTTTCGCACATTTTATGTGCGTGATAAGGTGTACACTATTCCTATCACATTTAATGTACCAAAAATGTGCTTGTGATGCAGTACATTTTCGATGTAAATAAAAGGCACATTTTTTGTGCCATTAAAGCTCGAAATTATTGCACTAGATTACAAGTACATTTTTAGATTATGTGCTTCGAAAAATGCTCATCTTATTTTTCTAAAAATGTATATTTTTAGTCCGTGAATGGATATCACGGCTGCTTTTGGTTGGGTAACATTAAAAAAAAGTATCGAATTTTAAAAGAAAAAAAAAAGAAAATGTGTTCAAAGGAAAAAGCTAACGGGGAATAGATTTTTAATGTTTCGCATAAAATCAGTTTCAAATAACAATTAAACAATGAAGATGATACAATAATTTGAATGCAGCATCAACGTATGCAGGGATATAAAAACTTTTTGGAAAAGTTGAACCGCTACTGTGTGTACGATCAAATAAATTTAAATAACACTCTGTGGTGTTTGTTTTTTCTCTCAGTACATTTAATGTACTTTCTATAATTTAACACTTTATACAAATTTAACACACCAACACATAAGTATCCGGTGGCACACGGTGGCAGAAAAGCAGTCGACTCATAATCCCCGAGAGTCTTGGGTTCAAGCCACGCAAATGGCAGAAAAACCGAAATAGAAAAGTCGGAAAACTAAATTTTTCTTTCTTTTCTTACATAACATTATATGTACATGAAATGTGCTAGTAATTCACACTAGAAAGTACATTAAAGGTACATTAGTTGTGTATTCAAAGTGTTTTAAATGTACGTTAGATGTACATGTAATTCACATTTAATGTACATGAAATGCACTTAACGTTCCAAAGAAAAGATGTAACGGTAAGGGCGCTTTTTAATATACATTAAATGTCCTGGTACTGGAGCACATTAAATGGGATCAGCACATTTTCCGATGGCACTTTATGTACATTTCGTGGGGTCAATTGTTATCTGTTAAACAATGTTTGAATCTGCTGCGCACTTGCTACTACTTGCTACGCACTGACCGTATATAATTTTGTGGGCTTTTTAAGGTTCTACCTCGAAAATTCATCAATTCAAAGGATTATACGATATAATTCAATGAAGCAAACGAATAGAAAAACATTCTTAAAAAAAATATTAAATCCAAATTAAGAGAAATGTTTGGTTTCTAACTGCACCTTAACACATTCAAACCAGTCGGTATACTTACAACTTTACACGCGTACCGTGTGCCACATAGTTGATGTCACAATTTTCATATCTATCTACATCTATCTACATTAGGCAGGCCAACTTGTAGGTTGAGGTTGGTGCGACAATTATAAACATTTTTGTCTACGTGTATGACCTCATGCGGAAGAAAGGTACTGCCGCGCAGGTATCTCGTATATGATTTAGGTAAGTCTTAGAGATTAGACGATCAAACCATTATTTTGGTGGGTTATTTGGCTGTGTGTATCAACGAGGAAGAAATATAACAAACTATTTATGAGGTACGACATTTAAACGGTACTGAAACTTATTTATCAATTAAACAATGGTGGCGCTTCTGGATAAAAACGTCGCAGCTTTTGTGTTGAACCGTATGAAAGTATGAAAAAAGGTAGATGTCACTACTCAGCAAAAGCAGGAATGTTGCCTGATGAAATCTGATGCTAGACGCGGTCGGACATAGGGGTACTTTAGTATTTATACAAGACTTTCACCACGCAACCTTCTGTGCTTTCTTCGGCACTGCGTGGGAAGGAGTTATGTTTAGTGTTGTAATTTTCTCTATTTTAAATATGAAAAATAAAATGAGCCCATAACGGCACATCAAACAGTTTCCACACAATAAAAATTCAATAACAAAAATATGCAAGAGAACATAAAACGAATTCTAAATAAAATACAAATTAGTTGGCAAACAAAGTGTTTCAAATATAACTTCTCATTCCTTTAAGTCTTTATAAAACAATACGCCATAAATCATAAGTCGTAAATAAATATATCGGAAAGATACCCCAGATTAAGCATGAACCGAACGTGGCGCACAAATTACAATACAACAAAATGAAAAGAATAAAATTCCTTAACTTGCAAGTTCTTCCTTGTAACGAAATTTATTTCATAATATTTTAATAAAAAAATGAAAAACCAATTGCTAATAAAAGTAAAGACTCACTCTCTTATCGTGTTTGCTTGCTTTATAGGCGATTACACCGAGCACCTCTCATATTTATATCCACTTCTCTTGTTGTGGCACCTTATCCGGCATGATTAAACAATTTCAAAAGTACAATTTTATTAAAAGCGATTCATAATCGAGATTGTGTAATGTATAAATTTTGCAACAGAAAGGAGGTATACATTTCGTACATGGGAAATTGGAAATTAATTTAACTTTGAATGTACGAGGTGCATTTAAGCACAAAGATCACGGGCTTTTAGTAGGTATATGCAATAATCGAAGAATACCATCGCGAATTGAAAATAATATGAAGATGTGCGCCTTCGTTTTTTGTTTTATGGTTAGTTTTATGATTTGTTATTGTTTATTTGGATAAAATGAATTGGATATTATTATTATTAAGAATTTGTTTATATTTTCTTATGTTTCATTATCGTAAAATTTATCACTTTTTAAAAGATTCGCTTTAACGAAATTGATGCGCAGCGCTATAAGCGTAATAATGTGTTTCGCAGCAGAAGAAAAGAGAAAATAAAATTGACATTATCAATTTTGTGGAACACTAGAACGACTTTTTCGCGAAAGAAATGCAGCTACACTGCAATGAATATATTTTTTCGAAAATAATTTCTCATAGCTGTAGCATGCTTTTATGCTTTTTGACTTTTTAATTTATTTGTACCATAAATTAAAAAGTCAAACTGGTGGACAAAAGTAGTCTCTACACCCAAAATCCAGATGGCGTGTCGTAGTTATTGCCAACTTGAAAACTATGGCAGTGTCCAGCTGGTAAGGGGAATGGACGTTACATTCAAACATTTCTCCAGTTTTTTTGACCACAGTCCCTCCCTCCCTTACCCAGTATTGCTATCATTCTGACACGCCTCTTTCCAAGTATATTTTTTTATTCTTTGCAATAATTAGGGCGGAAAATTAAAAAAAAAATCTAGATGAAAATGGAGTTTTACGACATTTTTTTTTTGAGGAACTTATGTGAACGTTCAAGCTTAAATCTCGATGGCCAATAAACGTCCAACTTGTTAAGTAATTTCTACTTCCTCCGCTAGTCACGAAAATAGCTATTCCTAAGTGAAAGCGTGCAATTTGAATCAGAAAATGTAGTGTTTTTAGCCACCCTAACAATTAAACAATTCTGAAAAAAGTATTCCAACCGATAGATAACAATCAAATATGCATTGTATGACAAGCTTAATTTATGTGCGTTTTTGTTTGAATCGAAAAATTGCAATTGAAAATGGTTTTTTAATGCATACAAGTAAAACAAGGAAAACATGAAAAAATTGTACTGATAAAAACAAACAACACCAATTTATATAGTTGAGATCAAACATGGATACAAGAAAAAACACATTAATTTTCGTTCATTATAGAGCGAAACTATTGCTTGATAAAAATGCACTTTACATCCAAATAACATGAATTCTGATATGAACTTTCCACATTATCAAGCAACATTAATCATAAATCAAAAATATATTGTAGTATATTGTAAATTAATATATAAAATCACGAAGAAATGTCCAGCCTATTTATAGTAGTGTGCACATTATGGCAAAATGTATGTTGTTTCATTCATCCTACAGCTTGAAAATCAAGCTGAAGGCGTAGTAGTATAATCATCCTGACCCAGTGAACTGAAAAAGTTCAGTTGCACGCTATTTTGCGTTTAATGTGTAATTTTTTTTATTTATAAACACTTACGCTGAAAGCGTTTCACATGACAGAGAAGACAACGATTTGTATAATCGAAAAGAATTAGAAAAAAAAACACATGTTGATTTCGTGTCTATCGACAATTTTTTTTTTGTATTTTTTACTTTTTCGGATTGGAATTTTTGTGCGGTTTCTCACTTGAATTCGAAAAAAGAAAATTTTTCCATAAAACAATTTGTTGCGTTCTTTCGAATTTAAAAAAAATATGTATATCACGAAAATAGTTTTTTGATTTTTCCATTTGTAGAATGCGAAGGACGTTAACCATTTCTGTGCATTGATTAAGGATTCCATGGTAGTTTCATTCGTGTGATATGATGCGTGTTTAGTCGGATGGCAAAAGCTAAAAATGTAACTTTTCATAGAGTTCATTGAATCATCAAGTTCAACTACATTTCTGCAATTGAATTTTTGTTCATTGAAACTCTTTCATCACGCACATAAAATTGGAAAGTGTCACTGTGCGCTGGAAGCGTTGCCATTGAGCTCTTCTGATTCTGTTGTTGAACGAAAATATTTTATAGCACGAACCACTCGACAGATTTTCACTCATTAAATTTTCGTGATTTTCTGATGTCCATATCTTTCATTCAAAACCTTGAAGAGCAATTTCTGTTCTAATTTGGCAGTGATATAAGTGGAGAAGTTCCACCAACCTTCAAAAAACCACGTTTTCCACCACTTTTTCTACCGTAACGACGAAAGTTTTCAACCGATTTCGCCTTTATACAATCCTGTGATCATTTTGTTGATTATCTTTCAGGAAAACAAAGAGATTTTGAAAATCAGATAAGATTTACCCGATTTACGTAGAAAAAACACTCTGGGCCCTAGTAGAGACTCAGTTTTAGGGCCCTGCCTGAGTCCACAAGCTTAAAGTCAAAAAAGTTTCTTCCACTTTAGATAAAATGGCGCTTGCAACCGTCTTAACTGCAAGCCAATTGCACCTGCAATCAATTTTAAGAGCGTAGCGAATTCCTATTTGAATCGTTTTCTTTGGTGCAATTGGCTTGCATTAAGACGGTTGCAAACGCCATTTTATCTAAAGTCATCTTGACGTCGTAAAGTAGGCCATGGAAAATATTTTTTATTCCAGTTAGAAATTCTATTATGAGATGCATTTCTCCAATTGGAGCCATCAGGAATCGTGTTAAGTAAGATTAGCTCTACACAAATTGGCGTACAATATTTTATTTTTAAAAATTATATCTTTCCTAAAGTCAATGAGAAACATTTTGAGATGAGGTTTAAAGGGTGAGCATAAGCATTATCAGAATAATCTCAATACCCACACTAATGTACTATGTTTTTGGTCCACCTGAGGTTTAATTATATAATAAACGTATTTGTTGATATGTCAGAAAAATGCTATGAGTTATTGTATGTACGGCCAAAGCCTCGAACTTAGAAGCGGAATTTCTACGGATCCTTCGCATCAGCTTGATAGGTTTTCGCATCAAATTGTCGGCATTAAAGAGAACATTTTAGGTTTAACTCCATATTAATATTAAAAAATTATCAATTTTCGTAATTTGGTGATTTGACAGAGAATGACTAATTCATCTTGTAAGGACCACGATCGGTGCTCCTCCCTACTCTCGGTTCGAAATTCGACTGGTTACAAACGTAGTGGTAAACGCATAAGACTCCTTTTCGAAGAATTTCTTTCTCAGGGGCGCCGCTTTATATTTTTTCGTAGTGTTGCCCGAATATATCTCGGGACGAGTAAATTCTAGGTCATACGAAACTAAAGCTTACAGGTACAATGATTTTTAGTATCAGCATCATCATGTCTAACGGGCTATAGGTTAAAGGATTCTACAAGAAGATTATGTCTACTTTAGTATAACCTGAAATTGGAACCGTTCGGGCTGTGTACCCGCGAATTGGAATTTTGTTAATGGAAAATTTGAAAGATTTATGCGGACACGAAATTGCATGATTTATTTCAAAATAGTGATATGAGTACAGGGCACTATGTCAAAAAAAGTCGTCTCGCTCGCTAGAGAGTTTAGATGAATTTCGACTTGTGGAGACGAAGCTTCCTAACTAATTTTTTTTTCTTGGACCTCATCGACCGGTAATAGCCGGTTAAAACCTGTCTTATGTAAAACTTCAAACTCAAATATCTCCGTCAAATCTGAATATCTTTTGATGATCTCGACGGTTTCGGAAACTTTGATTCAATACCTATAATCCATGGAACAACTTTTTTGCAAAGGGTCCAGGATATCCAGGACGTTTTGGAAAGGTATTCGTATACGATATCAAAGATAGCTGGCCGAGCTCTGATATATCAAAGGGTCAGAAGCCACAGCCCTGTGATTAGTAATTTCCTATTTAATTTTTTCTTTCAAAAATGTGAGAATTAATGTGCGTTTCAAACGATTTCCCCCATTTTTACCAGAGGAAAGGTGAAAGGTCCGTAGAGGTCAGTTCCTAGAATTCCATATCTCCACAAGGTCCCAGTGCTAGAACTCTGGGAAGAGAAGTACTTCCCTCTGTTTTTTGATCTCTCTTTGAGACTTAGATAGAGATTGATGTCTCTAAAGGTTAATTCCTAGAATTTAATCGCCCCTTAAGGCACATTTTATTCCGATTGTTAGAACTCAAGGATGAGAAGTACTTCATTCAGTATTTTCTGGGGTATGAGGTCCACGAAAGAAATTTAGTACGGAAACTTCGACCCCTTTAATGATATCTTTTCAACTCCTTAGGAGAGATGACGTTATTTCCCGGACTGTATGCCAAAACACAATATTCCATTCAGATAAAAAAAGATTTTCAACATTTTTCATTACATCAGAACTTCTGATTCAGAAGGGGCAATAGTGTGTTTTTAAGATAGACATGTTAAATATTGAGAAAAAAATGTTTGTCGTTGCACCGACGAGTCGTAGTGTTGCTCAGCCTCGACAAATTTAATCGTAGTGTTGCCCGAGCCTCGAGGCAAGACCGTTTCGGGCGCCCCTGTTCTTTCTTCGTATGGGTCTAAAAATCTAAGTAATTGAATGAAACAAAATATGATTGTCGCAAAAATATTGTTATTGTGGCGTCATCTACTAATGAACTCGCATACAATTCGAACATCACTTTTCATCATTCGACATTCAGATTCAAACGCACTCATTCAATCATATTTACATTTAATCCGTCAAAATATATTACCGTTGCAGTTGTATATAAACACAACATTTTGTTATAATAAAATCACTTTCTAATTGTGGATTCAAGTTAAAACACTTAGTTTTATTCCTTCTTCCCACAACTGGTGACCCCGACGTGATGTGAACACGCAACCTTCTGAGTTGCCTCGAGTGGATTCAAGTTAAAACACTTAGTTTTATTCCTTCTTCCCACATTATCACACATGTTAACACATATGTGATTAATGTAATGTTAATATGATTACTGTAAACATGTCTAGAGTGCATAGAATGTGTTATATGATCGTTATGTTATCATATTATGTGTGCGAAGTAAAATAAAAGTAGTTCGTTTGGGTGCTAAGCAAATGTAAATCAGCAAATTAAAGTATACAAGGATCAAGGATGCTTGGAAAATTATTTTGATCAGTAATTGGTGCATGGCTCAAACAGACGGACAATTGCTACTAACGAAAATCAGAAAGATAGCCGTAAGCCGGGCGCAGTTAAAACAACAGCCGATTTCTATTAATGATTGTAACGGCGAGACATCGAATTTAGTCGAGTTTAGACTTGTAAACTCGTCGAAGAAGTGGTCAAAAACGCAGTTTTTCTTGACTTAGCAAACTTTCTCCAATGACTTTGTGATGAAGAACATTGCTCTCACTCACTGGTTTAAATTATCGAGTAGTTCCGGCTGTCTGATCTGTAACCAACTCGGATTATCAGTAGCCCATACATTGTCGCTACCATATCATGTGAGGTACGAATTTGCTTTGTCTCATGTTAATCTTTATCACATTGAAATAATGAAATAGATGAAATTTGTTTCCCAGGAGACGTTACCGATTGAATGAGCCCAATATACTCTAAATTTTTAACGATGTTTGGGCAGTAGCTTTGAAGGCTTCCGGGTGTGTTCTTTGAAGGGAGTTCGAAAGATAGATTACGTTGGGGTTGAGTTCAATGTTAGTGTTTGGCTTAGAGTGACGTTGGTGGTGTTGGTACTTTAGATTTTGCAGAGGTGAATAGTCGCCAACGTTAATGCATATTATGTATTTTCGTTCTATGTATTTATTTTACGAAAAAGTGAGAAAAAGCAACGAGGCGACGTTGTTACTTTCATATTTCGATTAATTTTTTTATTCGAATGACGAAAATTCTCATTGATATTACATTTTTAATTCATTCCCATCAATTACCTTCTGTAATATCAAAGTCTGTAATTAAAGATGACATATTTTTCTGTCTTCTGTCTAGTAAACAAACTAATTATTTTATGCAAAATGTGTAATTCAAATTCTGTCGTATATATCTTGTAACCAACATACACTCACAACTCGTTACACCTCAGTTCCGTCAGATACACTTTGTACCATATGGTTTATCCATTTATAACTTATCAATTCCGTCGGTTGTATGAGTGGAGTGTTATTCAGCGCATTTTACGGAAAAAAAATAAATAAAAAATTGATAGTGTTGTAAGGCTATTTTATAATGCATTTTTATTAGCCGTATTAAGTAGGTAATGTACTTGTTTTATAAAGGGACAGCTGACTCATTTAATCACACATATAATTAAAAACGAAATAACATAAAATTGCTTTATGAAGTTGTCTCTTGTTTTCGGTAGTGTCATTAAAATGTTCAACGTACAATTTAGAAAATTACATAAAAATGAAATGAAAAAAAACGGTTGACAAATTTTTGGCAAAGAGACAGTTTATAGGCAACTGCACACCTGTCCAGTATTATAGATTCATGTTTTATGCAAGAGACAAAATACACAGCTCTTCTTTTTCAAGTATGAATTAAGTATGTTATTCTAGAAGGATTCTAGAAGTAGCCAATGTACTTCGATTTAGACCAGAGATCTACCTTACAGATGCCCTTAAGGCGGCTATCGGTTATTGTATTGATTTATACTCAGTGTGAAAATACTACCCTCTTGACGGAACCCTACCACCAACCAAATATTATGGTTTCATCATCCCCTAACTTCTAGGTCTGATTTAATTAAATCCGTAAATCTCATAGACCTTTATTTTGAGAAGTGAAAGTGGTGAATTCAAGCGGGTGTCGGTAGCTATTCGTTTGGTAATTGTCGTGATTTTAATGTCTTCATGAGGTTGATATGTTGTGATATTCTTCTTGATTGATATTGTATTATTGTGATATTATTTCTTCAATCATTGTCAACGTAAATTACTACCTGTGAAGTACCAGCTGTTTTGCTCATTTAAAATACACTGAAAAACCAGCTGGTATTTCACAACTAGTAATTTACGTTGACTCCGATTGTAATAAAACGGAATTTGATGAAAAAAAATCTCATTCTTGTGCTACCTTAATGTAATTCTCATCGACGATTTATGCATTTTTGATATGTTTGCAGCTAACGTACACTTTTTTGGAGCAACCATTATTTGATTCGGTTGGGTCGGTCTATCTCAACTGTCAAAATGACATTTGAAACGTCACAAATTTAGATTTTTCCTTCGGCTTAGATTATTTTTTGATCAAATATATTAACATTATAATGCCATAAACATTTTGTACCTTGTTGTTAGGGTAAAAAACAATTGTTACCCCTAATTATATGCCTCCAACACTAGACCAAACAAATTATAGGTAGATTGAGAGCTTATTTATTAAGTAGCGATAGCTACTCCATGTTTTAACCTTCCTGTCCGTCACAAAATTGACGTTAAAAATACGACGTCACAAAAATAACGTCATTAAAATGACGTCACAAATCTGACATCACAAATATGAAGTCATGAATATGGCCTCACAAAAACGACGTCACAAATATAACCAAAAGATATGACGTAACATGTATTCAATTCAATTCAATTCAATTTATTCTGTCACTAAATAACAAGTTTCTTAAATCTAAAACCTCAGTGTGCATGGCACTTTGAAGAAGTTTCAATACAATGTAATAATACTAAGAATTACATGAAATAGTACAAGACGTTTGGCTAGAAATTTGACAGGAAATTATAATCAAGAAATAGTAGATAAAATTTAATATAAACAAGAAATAGTCATACATATTGTTTCGTTTAATTCTTCAACAATACACTATCGCTACTTTTCTATACCCATGTGAAAACGGGTGAAAAGTCTGTGCACCGTCACAAAAATGACTTCACTCTAATGATATCACACATATCAGCAAAATCTTTTCTATTTCAACTGTCAAAGTGACGTTTTAAGCGTCAAACAAATTTTTTTTTTTTCAATTCGGTCAATGTTTCTTCGATCTTGCAATTTTTAAAATATTTGCGGCAATTTTATCAAAAATAGATCAAAATTTAGCGTTAATTTAAAAATTTTGAAAAATGTTTATCTATTTCTGATAAAATCGCCCGAAATATTTAAAAAAAAAATTTGGAAATTTTCTTCAAAATCTGCTTATTTTTCCTGAATTCTATTAGGGTTATAGAATTGAGGAAAAATAAACAAGTTTTGGATATTTCAAAAAAAATTGTTTGTTTCACGTTTTAAACATCATTTCGACAGTTGGAATAGGCCGGGTTTTGCTTCTAACAGACTCATATGACGTCACAAAAATTACTTCACAATTATGACGTCATACATCTGACGACACAAAAATGACGTCACAAAAATGAGTTAGAGTGTGTATGCAACGTATTTTTGAATAAAAACTAACATTATACCGAACAAAAAATTGTTCTACAGCATACCTCTAAAATGTACTGTTTTGTTTCTACCATTTTTTTAAATTTTTGTTAAAGACGCACAGAAGACGCAGGAGACAGTCGCCAAAAAAAATCGGTAGCGTGGCGAGCGAAGCCAAAAAAAAATATTGCGAATTGAGACTTCCTATCACTTATGTCTGTTACAATGATTATGTTTAGGGAATAAAAATTACAAAAGCTGCAAAAGCTCATCGGCCGTTTCAGTTTCGTATTTTAGGCGGCTGTACCGCGTATAGTCTAGTTGTTGATGACAATTTTTTTGATTGAAATTAATGAAATAAAAATAAATTTATAATTTTAAGAGTCATGTCGTAGAATTATTTTTTGCTCAGACTAATGTTTTTTATCTATTAAAAATAATAATAAGTACAATTTTTATCATACGCTCTAACTCAATTGCACTACCTAGTATTGTTACACGTTTATGTCCAATCCGTCGATCCAATCTATTGCTTCATTCGTGGCATTGTGCATGTCATTGAGATCTCCGAAGAAGCGATGCTCGGTGCACTGACTCAGAATGTGTTCCATAGTTTGGACATGTTACAAAGTGGAGAGTCGGTAAACTTTCATCTGTGCAACAACTTTGACCAGTTCGGAATCTGTTAATTCTCAACCAGTGGAAGCGTGCTGGGCCCATAACCTGTGGTGCTGAGTATTAGCAATGAAAGTCTTGGTTGAACGTTATAATTGAATGTTTATTGCACAACGGTTTGCAGCGAACTAACTAAAACAATAGATGCGTGTCGATGCATCATAATGTAAGATAGAAATATCTCTACTCTACCGATTAAACAATATTCGTAATGCAATTAAATAAATACAACTCGACAAAGTTTTTTTGGTAACTCGAGACCTTTGAGAGCTGTTCTAAGCTGATTGACCTGAGAGCTGACTGACCTAATGTGTTCAAGCCAGATCTGTATATAATTTTGATTTATGATTCGAGGCTTAGCGTCGTAACCTAAATCAAGCTGATAGTTCCTGCCAGGTCGACTGAAGTGACCTCTTTGAATTTCTATTCATTTCGAAGGAGGAGTTGAATGTAAACTGACCTGGAATCAGGTTCAGATTAATCCGATGCAATTCAGGTCAAGTTCAGGTTAGGTTGGGAAAAGACATCAGGGGCCATCCATAAATGACGTCCAGTTTTTTCAGTGCTACCAGCACATTTAAATCGTTAATAACTCGATAAATATCCATTATGGCGAGTCAAACGAATCAAAAGATTGGGGGGGTAGAACACACGCTTCACTCGCCAGAATGGAAATTTATCGAGTTATTAACGATTTAAATGTGCTGGCAGCACTGAAAAAACTGGACGTCATTTATGGATGGCCCCTCACTCCTGGTGCGAACAATTTTTTTTCAGAAACTCTCCCGAACTCATAAAACTTAAATTATGCAAGAGACGCGCTATCGCTACACAAATGTAAATTTGCAATATTCGTGAGTTGTGGAAATTATTGCCCATTTGTAAGTCTGCGTTTTTGTCATTATTTACATTTTTTCATCGAATTGGGGCAATAAAGATGTTTTACTTTGATTGTTAAATTAATTTCGAATTTTACTGTGTTCTATTAATAGCTAAAAAAACTTCAATTCTAATTTAACATTAATTAGCTAGGGATTGTAAAAAAATTATCTATTCATTCAGATGATAAACACAAGGGTCATAATTGTCGTCAAAATATAACTTTCATGCTACCAGTCGGGTTGTTGTGTTGTTGTTTTCACACTGACCGATATTTCGTGTAAATCGGCACAACATGAATTTATTTAACATCGTTATTGTCTGATACGAAGATGGATCATGCAATCACGTGCTGTAGATTAATTTAAGGTTTTATTAGTGTTTCTTTTTTTGTATCTTTTCCTATCATTCATTCATTCAAATATCAAAGTGAAATCATGAATGATGTTAAATAAAGAAATGTATGGGAAGCAAAAGAATGTAACTATTTGATCCTAAGTGAAAAAAGATTAAATTATGTGGTACTTGCATTTTAACTATGCACTTTTCTTCATTAATAAATTACATCCAATTCAAAGAGATTTAAAAGTGTTTTAATGATAATAAGTTTCCATAAATTGAACATTTTTACTATCTCAACTAATCTTTTCCCAACGATCCAACACCTCATTTCGTTCATTTAAAATATAATAAAAGTAAAAAAAAGACACTAAAAAAAGTATTTAAGAAGTTACCAATTATTTCGTATATATTTCTTTCCTGCTATCGAACGCAGAAATCTTACAGTAGTGTTTTTTTTTCTTTATTTATTTTCTTTATTTAATATCCAGTTAAGACGCTTTGTTATACACACATCGCTTTACAATAGTTTCGTTGGTTACAACTTCTGTTCAATGAATGGTATGGTTCGAAGGATGATGAACACTCAAAAGCGACAGAGAATAAAATAAATTCAAAGAAGAAAAAGTGAAGATAACATGCATGTTGTACAGCGCTACAAGGTTTGATTAGAAGACAAAACACATGTGTAGTGCAATTCAGTATGCAAATCTTTTTTTTGACGCAAAAAGGGAAACGGACTTATTGTGGATGGTAAAGAAACGCTGCTCTTGGATAGTTTAAACGTTTGTATGAACTTGATAATTTTATCTTACTGGAGGTAATTCAGACAACATTGGCAACGAAACGCATTTTGATGAGGGAGCGTTCATAAATGATGTTTGCGTTAGGGGGAGTCCAGCAAGTCAATCTTCTGGGCATTGAAAGGCTGTCCGCAAGGGGTGATACTCTCACCATCGCTATGGAGCATGGTCGTGGACTCCCTGATCAAGAGGTTGAATGAGACAGGCGTTCATGCGCAGGGCTATTTGGACGACCTGACTATTCTAGTTAAACGCAATTTCGAAAGTACCCTGGGAAGTCGCTTGAGGAGTTCGCTGATGTTGGTGGAGGAATGGTGCCTGGGGAGGGCTTAAGGGTTGGCACAGTGGTTAGCGTACTGGCCTTCCACCAAAACGATCAGGGTTCAAATCCCGTGTCGGAAAAATTCTACATGGAATTTTTCTAGCAAGTGTAGCGCATTAATAACGTCCTAAAGTTCACTCAAGCTTCAAAAGTTGGGTAGTTGTGGTGTGTTTGGTGCCCATAACGGCGTACACACTGAATGAATCGTATGACGTAACCCATATACGACGAATTTGTGCACGAAATATCTAAGCCTACATTTAGGAGAGATAATAAAAAAGCGCCTAACAATTCTTGGAGTAATTGCATAGTAACAAAGACGCTACATTCGCATTACTCTGAGACGTGGTTCGGAAGTCATGTTAAGCCGGTGGTCCAGACAACACTTGTTATTATATATATAAAAAGCTGTTAGTGGAGTCTCTAAAATACAAATACTAGGGTTTTTTAAACCCCGACAAAACGGACATTGTACTTTTTAGTAAAAGGAACACTGGACACAATTTAGTGGGGAACTTCAGGCTTCAGGAAAGATTGTTGATCCCAGCCCAAAAGTAAAGTATCTGGGGGTTATTCTCCACCAAAAGCTCCACTGGATCGAGCGTGTTAAATACAAAGCACAGAAAGCGGTAGCTGATTTCTGGATCTGTCGAAAGGCTTTTGGAAGGGACTGGGAAATACCGTCTAGAACCATATTGAGGATCTATGAGACGGTGGTCTGAGCCATGGCTGAGTAGTTTGGTGGCCTAAGCTCAACGTGGAGTGCGCGAGGAAGGAGTTGAATGAAATTCAGAGGCTCGTGTGCATTTGTGTCACTGGAGCTATGAAGACTACGGCCACAGCAGCCATGGAAGCGCTTATTGCGCTATCGCCCATCAAGACGATCGTTAAAGCCAGAGCCTTTGCCTCACCACAGGTCGACTTTGTGAGGCGATACCATATCGTTATACTGGACAGAGCGGATTGGCTAGGAAACTGCCGGCTGATGGACTGGTGAGCTTTGCGGATGGGTCTAAACCTGAGGAAAGTTAGCGAGCGTCTTCCAAGCGGAGACGTTTGCGACGTTGATGGGAGTGATGAATTAAGTTCCAGAAGGAATGACGGGTGGCAGAGCGACCATCTGCTCAGACAGTGAGTTGATGATGAAGGCGCTCGCGTCGCCTGTGACAACGTCAAAACTGGTTAAAGAGCTGAAAAGGCTGAGAAATCAGATCACGATCGCCTGGGCCCCTGGGCTCACTGGTGTAGACGGTAATTAGAGAGTAGACGGGCTAGCCAGACAGGGTTCAGCATCTGCGATCGAGGTCCCAGAACCCCAAATCCCTATCACACACTCCCTGTGTGAAAGGGCGGTGGAACACTGGGTGCGGGCTGAGTCCGCAAAGAGTTGGTGCGCGTACGGCGGAGGAAAGCACACGCAGCTCTTCTTCCCGGCGCCTGACGAGAAGTGGGTCAAGGAGCTTATCAGAATGGAATAGTGGCATTAGGAGAATAGTGGGAGTCATTACGGGTCACTGTGGGTTGAACAAGCACTTGGCTAAAATGACCATTTTGGCTGATCCAATATGTGACTGCGGCTTGTAGGAGGAAACGGGCGTCCACGTAATATGTGAATGCCCGAAGTTCCACCTGCTAAGGAGCATGATATTAGGTGGTTATGTGATCCGACCTTCCGATTTCTTAGACCTAGGACCTATGGCTCTGGGTAGGTTCTTGGTAAGAACCGGAAGATTTTAAATGATTTACCTGATTAACGGGAAGAAATCAAAGGATCAATAGATCTGTGTTTTAGGAGCCAGAAATGGCCCATCCCACCCTGATAAATCTAAAAATCTGGGGGAAGGAGGGGAGGTCTAAGAAAACAGACACTTCATACGTCACCCGCCATATCCAATGTGTATTGTGCGTATCCAATGTTTGTAGAGAAAATGTCCCATTTTGTGAGTGCAATTGTGAATTGTGACGAGCGGTGGACGAAGACGTGATTTTTAACTTCATTTCTCTTATTCAAAAAACAAACTTTAAGTGACAAAAAAGCTCTCTTTTGCAACTTGTTCTATGAGTCACGTCACAAGGAATAAAATAAACCCTAGGTCCGATGCAGCTCGGATTCTGGTACTCACATGGAAAATGGAATCTACAACAATACAGCTAAGAAAACCATTCTCTCTAAGTATAGACTTTTATCGTTACTTGCCAGTTTGATTTCAGTGAAAAATTTTCATATTTTCAAAAGTAACTTATTTGATCGAAAGTTTTTACTGAAATTCTTTCTACCACGAAAAAAAAATACCAAAGGTGAAAAAACCACAAGACACCCTTACTTCTAATATGAACGCAAGTTTCTGAAAAAATATATTTTAATCAAAATGTAAGCCTTACATTAAGTATAACGTAATGATAACTATCTCCCCATATTTTGCCATTAAATAATAAAAATGAAATTTCCCATTCCAAATATATCAACGATATTACGGCTTAGTTTAAGCAGTTAATGTCGAAAATATGAATATTGATTGTTTTATTTTGACAAGAAAATGAATAATTGCTTTAATTAATTTAAATAAGAAATGAATTATTTATGGAGTACCTTAGTATAACGATATAAATTATAACAAGTAAAAGAAGTAGATTGATTAGTTGGAAGACAGTATGGGAAACGATACTTTGGCCAGTGACATCTATGATTGTTTCATAGCTGAATTAACGTCTCAATATAGAACTACTCCCTTTTTTCAAGTGGCGTGATCCATGTTTTCATAGCTGAATACGGACAAACATAAAATTAATGACACAATCTATCAGAAAAGCTACAAAAAAACGTCAAATTTTTAAAATCAGTTCCACAGTCGCATGAGGACGATAAAAGTGATCTTCTAAAGCATTTTTCTATTCAGCGCCGTGCTGATTGGCGCCGAAAAAGCAACAAAGTTCGCCGCTCCGCCGAAAAATATTTGGACGTTAACCGCAGCGAATCATCAGTAGACTCTCTCAGGCAGTTTCAGTCGCCAGCCGAGGCTTTTAGACCGACACACGAATCTACTCCGAACATTTTTTCCTGACTAACTGAATTTTTTCTTAGATACGTTTATACTAGCAATATGTGTAGTATTAGAGTGTGACACATCGAATATGATGTTCCACTCTACGAAAGACAAATTATTTTACAACAATTATTACAATTTTCCTTTTTCAAGACACCACTTTCGAAGTTCATTCTTAAACATGGTGTTGCAGAACGTGAAAATGTAGCGATAAAAATTAATTTATAGCGTTCAGTCATAACTTTGCATAAAAAAGGCAGTGAAATTTCAATTATTCTCAAATCAATTATCAACTAAGCGGATAAATTGGCGTATAGCTTTAAGGGCTTAGTCTTCAGAGAGGATATTGAAAAATGTTCATATTTTTCTTTTGCATTCGATGAAACCAGCCAAACAAATGCAACAACACCATTTATAAATTTATTATTCTCTTATGGTAAAGTGAACTTTAAAAAAAAATCCGCGTCGAATTTGTTCACATAATATTCTTAACTTTTAATGTAATTTATGTGAAAATATGATCAATGGCTTCTTTTGGTACTTAAAGATAAATAAGCTGGACGATATGTGCTAAAATAATCGGATTTGCTACAAAGCTAGCCTTCAAAATAGACTAATGTGTGCAGATAAATATTAATTTTCGTTATTTTTAAGACGACATAATTCCTGGTATAATTAAACATAGAAATTATGCAAAAAATATACTTGACAGTAGTGTATCAAATAACGACATGAATTTTCTCGGAATTATCGCCTAGCATGTGAATTATCACCCAGGTAATTATTATTGCCCAGACAAATGGCAATTATCACCCAGGAATTTTTACCCAAAAGAAGTTAGTTAATTGGAACTAGGAAAATGCCTCTTGAATTGTATGTAAAACATCCCATTTGAATAAAGAATTGTCCTTCCGGATGATTTCTCCCGGGCAATATTTCCCTGGGTAATAATTCCTATTTGTCTGGGCGAAAATTCCCATTTTTTCATCTGGGCGAAAATACTCGTACCGTATCAAATAACTAAGGAATGTGAATCGTCCCCCCCCCCCTCTCCCCTTGCACGCAAAAATACATGAAATTTTGTTTAGACCCATACGAAGAACGAAGTTTACCACGACGTTTGTAACCAGTCAATGTGAGCGGTGGCAGTAGGGGGCAGCATCGATCATGGTCCGTCAACACGATAAGTCGAATAAAACTTGACCGATTTTCCAAAACTTTTTTTTCTCTGAAAGGTAATCGAAAAATCTTTTTTGTCATTCTCGACTAAATATGGCCAATGTAAATTTAAAAAACAGAGTGACATATAGGACATTTATTGGTAAACCACGTATGTGAAACTCTGTAGGTTACGAATGAATTTTGGAAATATTATTAAACTGTATTTAAATTCAAAACGCACAAATTTTAAAGAGGTCTGGGAAATGGACGAAAGTTTGATGCGTTTTTAAAAGTGCATCGTAAATGGAGTTATGTTGATATTGTGAATGCACACTCGACTATTATGGATTTATTAGTCGAGGTTATTGTGAATAACGAAAATAAATGTCCTGTATTACCGTAAATGAAATCACCATGGAAACATGAATGAAAGTCATTCAAATATTTGTTTTGGTTATCACTCATGGTTTCATATGTAAGCGGCAATGATTGAAAAATGTTGTAACACACACAAAAAATGGATGAAAATACCTTTAGACTTTCTCACCATTTGTAATTCGCGATTTGTCGAATTAAAAAAAACTTATTTCAAAACAACATTTTGACATTCAGTCCAAAGCATACTTTTCAATGGGTTGTACTTGAGTACGAACCAATGAATCATTTGATGAGTGATTTTTTAAATTTGTTTTCCCTTAAATTCTCTTGTTTTTCCATATTTAGTTGAGAACGATAAAAAATTTTAAATCCAACTTGTACTACTTATGTCCAATATAGTGCTTGGTTGGAGAAAAGTCCACGGGCTGCCGCCCTGGGACTTTTCTCCAACCTCGCACTATATTGTCCATATGTAGTACGAGTTGCATTAATAACTATTATGGAATAAAATCTAGGCATTGTCGGATCAAGAGTCGCTGAACTATGGCAGTATAAGTGGTTTTTGGTCCAAAGGAATGCTTGAAAGTAGAAGAAAGTAGGTAGAAGAAAATTTTTTGATTTTGAGCCTTTGGACTCAGTCAGGGTCTCTACTAAGGCCCAACGTGTTTTTCGTCAAAAATCGGGTAAATCTTATCCAATTTTCAAAATCTTTTTTTTTTTCACGAAAGATGACAATTAATGGACAAATTTGGACAAAATCGGTTTAGAACTTTCGAAGTTTTGGTCGAAAAAGTGACCAAAAACGCAGTAGGCGGTGATAGTGGAAAATATTTTGCTCCGTAAAATTGATTTTAACAATAAAATAATATCAATGAATTCATTGTAAATGGGTGCATTTTTTTGTGTGGTAATTGTCCAAGTCGACTTGATGCGCCGGCCAAACTTAAAGTTTTTGAAGAAAACGAAAGTGACTGTTGTCGTGTGGTCGCCCTCTTTTCGGCCGCTCAGCTCGATAAATTTAACAAGGTGGAACGACATGCAAGTCAATGCCACAAGAGCGAAAATTTCAGTAAATCGGTACAGGTAACCACGTAAGGGCTCATGGCGACGTTCGGGAATGTGAAAATATGCTGGAAAAATCGCTGAAATGATTAGGATCGACTTTATTACAACAACTGAACGCTTGCGGACACATAGGTAAAGGACATGTAAAATGTTGAAACAACACGGAAAGACCTGGTAGGCTCATAAATGGTAAGATTATTTATTATTAATATTATTATCATAAAAGATTTACAAAAATATCATACAAATTAAGTAGTTAATCCAACTGTTAGACCGACCGGCGGTGGCGGCAGTTGCTGTGAGATATAAGTACAGGTGGCGCCCCAGCGCTGTAAGAATGGCAAGCGAACAGCGACCTGTCTCACTGAAATAGGCACTGTTCCCCCAAATTTGGATTAGGAATGACTAAGGAGTCAACGATAGCCAACAGCGAATGTCGCTTCAAATAAACGTAGCGTAACATATTGATCATATTTCTTCATCAACTTGAAAATGCATAAAGTGGCGATAGTGGTTGTTGTTAGTATAAAAGTTAAAACATACCAAGTGGCGACCCAGCGCTGATTTACCTAATACACTGTGGTATTATGGTATTATGTTCATCTTGGAGAGTAAAAAGGAGGGTCCAAGTGGTTTTTCATGAACATTCCTCTAATGAAGAGGTTTTTTGTGCGCTGTGTGTAAAGAAAAAAGAGCCAAAATTTTTTCCATGAAGATATGGGTCCGAGGCCTCTCCATGGAGCATTAGGTTTGTCCTAAGGTCGGCCCCAGCTCAAAAAAATTTGCTTTGCTATCTTGTGGACTAAATTGAGGTGAACTTTTTTGTCCCCTCCGAGGTCTCTCGTTAGTACTTTGGGTCTAAGGTTGGTCTACCTTTGGTTTTTTTATGAAATTTTTTTTACAGTTGCTTCGGACGGGTTTTTAATACTGCCCTTTCGGTCATTTCCAATACAATTTAATGCCGACGTAAGTTCATATACTCAAGAGTGAAGACAATATTTATTTAGATTTACAATTATAATACTTGTAAATTGACCATTCGATTCTGTATCATGACTTATGCAAAGAAAAGTAAATAATTACGTAATAGTAATTCAAAAAAATTGGCAACAATGAGCTATTGCGCATGCGCACTACTAGACTCTATGTGTGTTTTCACTGTTGCCAAATTTGTTGACTTTACAGTTAAAAAATTTCCATGTTTCTGTGTACGAGTGCACCAGCTGGTCAAACCAGTTGAAATATAACAATGAGCAAATTATAGATTTGCCAACTGTAATTCAAGGCTTTGTGTAACATCTGTTCTCTTTGCCGCATTTATTCTGATGCGTGTAGATCCCTTGCATATGTTGAAGATCAGTCATATTTCATCAGCATGGTCTGTGTATGTTTTTGTGTAAGGGATCATTCCATTTCATGTCCTACGGGTTATTTCGTCCGGAATTTCATCTATTTTCGTATCACCGAAAAACTTCTCACATACACTCCGCGTTGATATAGCCGGTTATTCGAAAAGCACCGTTCTGCGTGGGTAATGTCTGAGAATTGTGATGCACTCGATGCATTTCACTCATCATATAAATTAACTAAACTGAAATAATTGAAGGTCGTCACATATTTGTTGACAAAAACGATTTCGATTGTCAATTAATCAACTCAAATATATATGCAAACACTTTAATTAAAATATTTGCGACAAATACGTAAAGCATTTCAGATTACAAATATATGAGAAAAAAGATTTAAAGTTAAAAAAAATCGAATCTTACCCATATAAAAGGTGCGTTTAATAGTCCTTTTAAAAGCAATTAACTGTGATATTAATATGCTAATTTTATGCAAAATACCAAATAAAAAAAAATCATTTCGCATAAGAAAACGCAAACGATGTGATGTTTCTGCGTTTGACTTAATTCTGTTTGTTTGTACTGTGTATAAATGCGATCTGGTCAATGTAAATTTCAGTTAAAGAAGGCAAAACAAGATGTCTTAATTATTTGGTCAAAAGGTGATGAATTAAAGTTGTGGTCAAGATTTTATCGATACGTTGTTTATATCCATTTTTATAGGTGCTGCAATTCAACGCATACATATAGAAGTTAAATATCTATATATCGTCGAAAGCGTAAAAGTAAAAATTTAAATAAAAAGAAATATAATCGACAAGAACAAATAAATATAAAAACAGTTCACAGAGATAAATCAAATGGATAAATGGTTAGCAACAGCACACACACAGATGAAGTGGAAGGATTGAAATAGTTTTCACCTGATGAACCAAAATATTTATAACAAAAATTATCAACAAAACTAAAGACCATTTAGGTATTGTGGTTGCTTCAGCATGCCGAAAATGGAGATATATAATTTGGTTGCCATAAACTAAAAAAAATAAGATTACGATTCCAAAAAAAAGAATCAATTGCTTCAGTTGCGTCTGGTGCTTTAGTCTGTGGTTGTCGGTTCCTAATTAATGTTCAACGGAAGAAGGTAATATTATGATAAATATAAACATTTTTTATTAATTAAAACAGGAATAAAAGTTGAGGTTTTATGGGTTTTTTGAATTTATGTTTCTCATTTATTTATAAAACGGATGACCAATCAGTCATATAGCTGTACACACATTTTTATGATCTACTTTTTTAATCGGAATATCTAGGTTTTTCTGGACGATAACGACCTTGGTCGGTAAGATGTTTTTATAACGTAACAATTGTTAAGTCTCTCAGGTAGTTGTATCGTTGAATATGACGATGACTTATGAATTCAATTACGATCTCTTTAACTTGAGAATTGACCACAAAAAGCTCGTTCCAGCAATTAATATTCGATAATTTTATGATTTTCTGATTTATTTTTTCAAGTGATTATTCTCATGCGCAAACAATTTATCACAAATTTAAGCAGAAGTTAACTCAACAGTAATGGGCTCAGGGCTGTAGCTGAAAGATGTTTCTTGATAATCTGTTAATATTATCATTTCTTACGGCCATGGAAATAATGTTTTCTTATCGGGGACCGATCCAAGATTTCCCGGCAACCAAAAATCACCCAACGATTCCCCGGTGTCGTTGGAAGGATTTCCCAGTGTCGCTGCTAGGATCTCTCGGGGCTGGCTCTTACAATAGAGTTTTTTTGGAATTATGTTCCTTAATTTGCAATTAAGGTTTTCAGTATCCAATGAGTAAGGCACCGCAGGCGAAAATTTTTGATTGTAGGGTTCATTGTAAGTAAGAATTTTATTAATTGACTGAGTCCGTGTATTGCAGGCGAAAATTTTGAAAATATGAACATTCAATGCAGAAATTTGCTCGAGAGTCGGTCTTTCATGAGACGGACACATTTTTCAAAAATTATGGAATTTTCTACCGCTAACTTCCATGCACGATTTCTTAATATAAGTAGAGAAAGGTATTGATTGAAAACACCCTCTCAACTGTTCTGAGCTCTCTGAAAAAAATCAGCACAATTAAACTTAGAAAAATTATATATTTACAACCATTCATACAAATCTAAAGAGTTTAGCAAAATAAATAGAACAGTTCATCGATCTTGTCACACGAACGGAAGGTATCCATGATAGCTGCGGCGTTGCCCTGCAATGCTTACCACCCTGCTTTAAAAACGACTTCGACCGAGGCTCGTTTGATCTCGAGACGATCTTCTGACTCAGCGCGTCGAAGAATTTGACGGCTTCGTCACTCCAGGGGCCAACGTTTCGACCGCGAATGGAACAAAATAATAGCCCTGTTCGATCAGCGTACTTTGTTGTTTTCCATTGTGCCTTGTCTGCTGCTGCTCTTCCGGCGTTCCTAAGGCTAAAGCGTTGGTTTTTAGATTTATCAGCTTGGGACGATCGTTTTACCAATCTTGAAACACAGATCTGACGATCCTTTGTTCCTTTCCCGTTCATCATTTAAATCAGCTTCCCTACTCAAGTTAGTTAAACCTCCCGGTCGCCTCCAAGAACTTGCTCAAAGTAGCTGGTTCCAGGCTAGCAACTTCGGACGGTCTAAACACAAGGCTAAAGCGTAGGTTGCATCGAGCCAAAGTGTCGGTGCACTCTGCATCCAATATGTATACACCGTCTTGTCCACGGGATCAGCGTCATGCCGTCGACTCTTTTGCCGTCTTCGCGTACAAGGCCTACTGGTTCCAGCTTGTTTAATTATGCTCTTGCTCTCAGTCCATGGTGACCTTTTTCGTCCACTTGTGATCCACATCGGCAGACGTCTGTCGCACATATGTTGACACCAAATCGCAGACCAACGACGATCCGTAACGTGTTGTTGTCCATGAGAGTGCCGGTTGATTGCGAAGATAGCGCTTGCAACCAGGCGCCCGACTCCGGTCTCTGAAGTGCCAAACACCGCGCTCTGTCCGCTTCGTGTTCGAAATTCAGTTGACTTATCAACCGTGTCGTTGTAATGCTACACATTTAAAACAGTTCATAAGTTTTGATAGGTGTGTTACAATTTTCAACAAAGCATGAAAGTTACTGTTTTTCTTCGCAGTTACGCATTTTATCAATTTATAAAACAAACAAAATTATCGTAGGGACGCAGAACACCATGCAATTGTATCAACTCTTTGGGGGTTGAGACGAATAAAACTCTAATTTTTTAAATTGCACTTTACATTATTTTATTATTTCCGACCGGTTTCTTCAGCTAAGCTGACATCATCAAAGGCTATTACTTAACTAATTAAAATTCGATAACATAACAAAATAGATTAATTGATTTTAATTCCTTATATTATCTGTGTAGTGATAACGGAGATAAGTTCGTTGCATACATTAATACAACAAACACAAAAAAAAACAAACAAAATAGTCATTTACAAGGCCCACTCATTTTCGCGTGATGTATTGGGTTTTTCATGCTTGCTGAGAGAACCGAAAGTACTTTGAGGCCCTCTTCACTCTTCGCAGTCATAGACAATTTTGCTCACACTCGAATTGGGCGTGTGCTCCGTCAAGTCAATGACTCTCGCATCTGTTTTTCTCTGTAGAGCAAAGGCGATTTAATATTTCCTTCGTTTTCATTGAGCAGGTTCTCGTGTTTGTGTTTTTGTATGTGTATCGCCTCATAGTATTCTACCTTCCAGTGTTGCTTGACAGGTTGTATAAGTTTCAGGTCGCTTATGCTGATCTCGTGTTTTGAAGTGAAAATGTGTCTCCCAACTGCAGTTTTTTGCTTCCATTTCGCAGAATTTATGTGTTCGTTAAAACGTATGAAAAGCTTCCTGATTGTCATTCCATAATATAAACCCCAGCACCCACACTATATGCTGAATACACCAGACCTATGCAGGCCCAGCGGTTTGCCCTTTGACTAGTTCTATGTCAAATTTCTTGTAAATTGTCTTCATCTGTTTCGTCATTCTGGGGAAATATCTAAAACTCACTCTTCTTGCGGGCTCCTTGGGCTTGTCAAAAAAGGTTGTAATGTCCTTCAAGCGTTTCTTCTCGACGTGTATGTCGATGATGTCAGAGATGGTTGAACTCTTGAAACCATTAACACGGCCTATTTCAACAATTTTTGCTCCCCCTTTCAAAATAGGCTTCATTTAGCGGAAGATTGACCATATAGTCTGCCATGGAGTGGTACGCCGCTACCTTGTGCTTCATATCGTGACGGAGGACATTTTGTTATGTTATCGAATTTAAATTAGTCGAGTAATAGCCTCTGATGATGTCAGCTTAGCTGAAGAAACCGGTCGGCAATAATAAAATACCCCCAAAGAGTTACTGTTTTTAAATCTCACACCCAATTTTTTGTATGTTGAGCCTAGGTACTAGAACAAGTCCCTAGGATCTAGGTGATAAATATATTTACACACAATAGTTTTCTTTGAAGTGTTTGGAATCATTTTTTTGCACTACCGAAGTACTAGATGTCTGATTTAATTATGGCCAGTTACGAATTCGTAAAGTTACGAAAATCACGAGGTCCAGGGGTGTGACAGTATTTTGTTTTCATCTTTGCAAGTAAGGGGCTGTTCAAAAATGACGTATGGATTTCTAAGCGTTTTTTGATTCCCACTCTTCCCTCCGTACGAAACCGCACAAATCCATTTAAATTATTACGTACAAATCTGAGGACCCACCCCCCCTAAAAACAACTGAAGTTTATTCTTTAGTCCGTTATTGTGTCAAATGTCGCTCAACGCCACGTCAGGAAGATTCATTAAATTACCTCGTCAATATTAACAAAACATTAACGCAGCAATAAAAAGGGCTCATTATATTGGAGGCGATGCGATTCGCGTAAGGTTAGTGTGAAAGCTCAACTTGAAAAAAAATATTTTTATCAAGTTGAGCTTTCACACAAACCTTACGCGTGAAAAAGTGAACTCTTTTTTTGCACGTACGACGTGACTTTTACCCCTCTCCCCCACCGTACACTACTGCACGAATTCTTGAACCCCCCACGCTTAAAATCTGTACGTAATTTGTGAACAGCCCCTAATACTCAACGTGAAGTTAGCTGCAGTTGCGACCGAAATCAGCTGAGTTTTGAAGTTTTCAATGAAGTCCGCTGATTTTGGTAAATTTATGAATGAAATCAGATGATTTTTTGCAATGAAGTTAGCGTCAGTCGCCTCTGCTGTTAACTTCACGTCAAGTATTACTTGTAGACCAAAACAAACGACTGTCACGTCGCTGACTATGGCTCATGTTCACAATCTAAATCTGGCACTTCAACGATTAAAAAAAAATAATTTTTTACATTTCGGTTTTTTCTTAATGAGTTATACAATTAAGAATATGTTCCTCAAAATTCCACTTGTTCAACGAGCTGGACTCAACGTTTTCTGCAATGAACGTAATCACAATGAACAAAAAAAACAGCAAAATTATTGTATAAAACATTATATTTTTATCAAACAGTCGATTGAATTCAATCTAGAATGAAAAAAGTTTCATTATATACGACTGCACAAATGAATGGGCTGAGCGTGTGTTGTGTATGGTATGTACGAGGTATCCGAAAATAATTAAAAGAATTCGAAGCAGTGGTGTCGTTGCATTTGAAATAACCATTGTGGCATTGAAAAAAGAAACGGTGTGACATCGGTAACATTAACGTTATGACAAAATGCCTATTTGATTGACTAAAAACAGTGATACAAAGTAACAAATTGTGATTGTGCCTAAGTGTTGTATAACACACATTCTCGTGATACGCATATTTTAGTCAAGTTCTTCGAAATTACGTCGAAAGCACCGAAACTATTCTTTCGGATACTTTAATTTGATTGGATTGCAGATAAGACATATAATCTTTGTATTAATGTGTACTATTTTTGTATGTATATACAGGATAATTCCTTGTCTCTTCTGAACGCTTTAACCACGCAGTTCTCCAATGAAAATGATGCTTCATGGTTCCGTCATTCATTGTTATAAATTTTCCAACTGATTAATGTAATAAAGTCGAAAGAATCCTTTTGCTCATTTTAAAAAAGCGTTTAGCTCAGTTAGAGAACAACGAGCTTGTAAGTAATAATGTTCATTCACCTGCTTATCAAATACACCAAATCAACTTCAGCGTAACTATTAAAGACAAAACTAATTATTTCGGTTCCAAGGTTTTGTTTTAATCTCAAATAACAGGTATGAAAGCTACAAAGAGAGCATTTATAAACGAATTATAATATGCTAATTGGACTGTAGATGTGCACTTGTGTTATGCATTTATATGGATCCCATTTTATTTACATTATTGTTTAAAGAGCTTTACTACAAGAAAGATGATTTAAAAAAAATTATATTCTTGCAAATTTCACGCTTCCATGCGCCACTGAAGAGTTATGAACATCACATTAGCAATCTTGTCTTTGATTATGGTATGAGATGGTGAGTAACGAATATACAGACACTATACTCACTCATAATATCAAGCCGTTGTTTATTTGAGACGATGTGTACACCTTAAATCGCATTGTATTATATGCAGGTGGATTGCAAAATCGTTATTTTGATAGTTTCGATGTATAATTTATGATTTCATGTTAACCAGACTTATGTCTGACGAGATTATGTTAATAATAAGCTTTATTTACTTTGATTGTACTGGGCAGATAACGTCTCCTTTATCAGAATGCACTTATAATTTTTGTTAATTTATTTTTTCAATGTTCATTTCAGGTAGACCATACAAAAGTTCCAACTATAACGAACTTCCGCTGAATTTAATCTAAAGTTTATATGGGATTTGCTCAGACCAGTATGTTGAAACATGATGAAGTACACCGGCGCGCTGCCAAAAAAAAGTGCCACGAACAGAAATTGATATAAATTTTATAAAACAAAATAATTCTTTAGTTTCAGAAAATATTTTTATTCAGATTTTTACCTGTGCATCGACGAGGAAAATTACAATTTCTGCGAGACGATAATGCCACAGCCGAAACGGCTGCAAAAAAAATTGTTTTGCAGAGATTTCTACGTACATCCAATCGATGCGTAAAAGAGCCCGCCGTCCGTCGTCGAAGAATATCTTAACTCACGCTGACTCTTAACTCAAGTCGACAAATATTCTGTCGATAAGTTTCAGTTGTTGCCGATTCTCATAGAAAACTTCATTCCACCGCCGAAGATTCATAATGGGCGCTCAGATCTAGCTTGAAGATCAATATTTTGAATGTGGCGTACATGGAACGAGAGAATGACTCAAAATTTGGAGCTCTTTTAGTTGACTTAGAAGATTGTAATGTTGCGGCTCTAAAAATTCATCGAGTTTTCGAACCAAGCCGAATTGGTTGGAACCCATCAATTTTGAAAGACGTAACTCGATCCTTTTTTCTTTATTTTCACCCTCGCTTTACATCCTTTTGTATGGGCTGATGTCACTTCTTTTCTATTACAACTCCTCCTACATTTGAATGATAAATCATTTAGTAGGAAAGTGGCGATATAGTATACTCAAACTCCTATCACCGATGACAAATCACTTATGGTCGAATCGTGTGTGAATCTGCGGCAAATCATTGATCATTCCCCTGTGAATTATCGGTGATTCGTTGGTGAACAATCAGTGATTCATTTGTGAATCATCTCTGATTCAGTGATGAAATATCGGTGATGCATTGATGAATTATCAGTGATTCATTGGTGAATCAAAGGTCATTCATTGGTGAATCATCGCTGATGCATTGTTGAATCATCAAAAATTCATTGCCGAATCATTGTTGATTCATTGGTGAATCATCGGTGATTCGTCTGTGATCTATTAACGAATCATCGGTGATTCATTGGTGAATCATAGTGATTCATTGGTGAACCATAGTGAATCATAGTGATTCATTGGTGAATCATAGTGATTCGTTGGTGAATCATAGTGATTCATTGGTGAATCATAGTGATTCATTGGTGAATCATAGTGATTCATTGGTGAATCATAGTGATTCACTGGTAAATCATAGTGATTCACTGGTGAATCATCTGTAGTTCATTGGTGAATTATCAGTGATTCATTGGTGAATCATCTGTGATTCATTGATATTATCAGTGATTCATTGATGAATCATCGGTCATTTATTAGTGAATCATCAATGATTCATTGGTGAATCATCAATGATTCATTGGTAATCATCAATGATTCATTGGTGAATCATCGGTGAATAATTGGTGATTCTTTGGTGAATAATCCGTCATTCCACCGTGAATCATCGGCGATGTAAATCATAGGTGATTCATTGGTATCGCCAAAGTCAAATCGTCAAAATTCATTCTGGCATTTTATCACACTTTGGCCAAGAGAATTCATCAAAATGTAAAGAATGTTGTGTTGGACTGAAGTACTCAATAAAGAAGTCGAGGAAAGTGTTTTGTAGCGTTCATCAAATATTTCCTTTTGTAAAAAAGCTTGTTATTACGCCCTGCAGGCGGCCACACACTTACGAATGGAATACCTACGACGATTTTTTTTTTATTTTTGCGATTTCGCTTTGACGTTACTTCACTGGAATGGTGAGTCCCCGGTGAAGGTGCACAAACGGACGAACGGACAGGAAGGGTGAAATCATAAAGTAGCTATCGCTACTTAATAAGGAAAAAGGAAGCCTTTTGGCTTTGTTTCTGTCCTTTCTGTCTCGAATGAGTGTGAAATAATCCGGATTTTTATCTAAATTTTGACGGTGCGTCGTTGACACATACAACATTGTTACACTCAGACTTCATTCATTTCAAGTATTTGTGTTCTGAAAATCAATCGAAACGTCGTTGTGAATAATGAACACGAAACAAATGGCAGAAACAGTTTAACAATTAAGTGAAAATGAACTTGTCTGAGTTTTCGTTAATTCGCCAATTCCAATTTATTAACTGTTTCAGTTCAATATTTACGTTTTGTTCTCGAAACCAATTCAATCCAAGATGCAATCGCAAATATTCAAATTAAAAACACCCTGGAGGGTATGATGTGGTAACAGCAATTGATTTTTATTAATAAAGTGAATAGTCAAGCAGCATCGAAAAACAGATAAAAAAAAAAAACAAAATCACAAACATATAATTTTGAACCATAACAATCTTTTTTGGCTACTGGATTTTATAACAACGATAAAAAGGAGAGAAAAGCAACCTTGCCGAAGATATAATATTACCTTATACGTATCGAACGTTTTGCGTAAGAAAAAAAAACTCCCAAATGATTGACTGGGCATAAAAGTACAAAAAAAAGTTTTTAAAAATAAATATTGGCCCATAAAAATCAGCATTCTGAGATGTTCATCAAATGTGGCATGGGTAGAAAATGATATATTAAAGCATTAGGATGGTATGGTATCAAAAGTTCAGAAGATAAATATTGATAGCGCTTGGAATTTATTTAATAATTATAATAAAGAACGAAAATCTTAATTAAATTATATGTATGTGAGATGTGTGCAAATCTGAGTTGTACTGGGTAATGACTGGGCTATAGACTGAACTTAATATTACGACATTCGTTTGGTGTGGATTGTTTAAATCTCGGTTTTAATATTGTTTTCACGAATAGTGAGCATATACCATCTCTATGGGCTGCGTTATGTTATAAGGTAAGACATAAAGTTTATTGTCATTAGTGGTGAAACTGGTTTTATTTTTCTAGCTCTGATGTTCCTTTTGTTCTTGATCGGGTGAAGTATAGAATTAAATTGTTTAACGAAAGGCTGCAAAATATCGTCATATTCTAGGAAGACTTTATGAAATACTCGTATACTCATTCATTAAGTTATAAAAATTTTCGTTTGATGATACCTTGTTGTTATGACTTAGCGTTTTATTGAATGCCATATTTTTATTCGGTATTTTATTATACAATCCATTAGTCTGCACTGCTCTTGATCCATTTCCATGACAAATAAAAATTTTACAAACATTTGTCTGAATGCGGAGACTATCGATCATGACAGTATTTTGAGAGTACGAGAGGCGAAATAAGTTTATCAATAATGGTGGAAACAGGAAGGAAGTGCCAAGGCAATTTTGTCAGCTTTTTCAAGGGGAAAACGATTCTTAAAAATCCTGTCACAACTTCAATGAATATCGCAATTGTTAGTCGAATAAAGAATAAAATAAATTGAATTTAAAAATTAAAGAAAATTCCGAAAAAAAAATCACATGACAAATTTTTCGGCACTATTTTACCTGTAGACTTTTCCACTTGACTCCCATCTGTAGATGGAGTCACTTCCAGCAAATAACTTACACGGGAAGATAGCCTCAAAACGAACTTTAGCAATTTTGGGGCAATAAATCCTTTGCTCAGGCATAAGTTAACGAGTGACAAAAATTTTCAGCAATCGGATTTGAACTGGGGGCTTCAAGAAGCAATAATGTAAAGTTTTATCAGAATCGAGTTATGAGGTTATCAATTGGTCAAAAATTTGTACCAAAAATTCCAATTCCATAAAAAAATTCCACCGAAATTCCAAAAATTCCATCGAAATTCCGAAAATTCCGCAAAATTTCCGAAATTCAGAAGTTC
>CM055405.1:37107936-37134969 GCA_029228625.1 Pseudolycoriella hygida | reverse complement strand
AAAAAAATGTTTTTTGCTATGTTGCAGAGCAAATTGAGGGAAACATTTTTGTCTATGCAAGTATGTATCCGAGGCCTCTATTTAAGGCCCTAGGTCAGTACTAAGGTCGGCCCTAGTCCAAAAAATAATTTTTTGCTATGTTGTAGACAAAATTGAGGAAAACATTTTTCTCTATTTGGAGGTCAATTTTGTGCGTTCGGAGAATTTTTTTACACCGTTACTTCGGACGGGTTTTTCAAAATTGCCCAACGGGCAATTCCCAATACAGTCTAATGTGAACGCAATATTTACTTAAATACGTTCCAGTCTTTTCGTAACATCAACTCTGTTTGCCGCATCTATTCTGATACGTACGGGTCCCTTCTATATTTCAACTTCAATTCTTTTCGTCGAACTTACAACTTTTAAAAGAATTGTGTTTGCCATTGAATTATCTTACCACCGCACAATTTCAATTCTCATTTCATGTTTTCAAAGGTTTTCGAAGTGAAGCAAATCATGGAAGTCATTGAAATAGATGACGATGATCTTATGGAACTGTCCGTTCCGATCCACAACAATGATGATGATGATCTGATGATGGGCATTGCACGTACGAATCAATCCATGAACCTTAACGTACATAAAGAGGCGATCACACATGTAGTATGGCCACGCAAACTCCCATCGAAAAAATCGGACATAAGTGAGCATGAAATTGTACTCATCGCACTAATGACCGACATAGCAGATCATTTCGAGAGTCGTCTAACAGCATTTAGTGGATGTGCAAGATTGTTTCGTTCAATGTACAATACGAGGCTGTCGAACCACCCAGAAGTCGTAGCGGTGGAAATAAATCGCCTGAGGGATGGTGAAATGTTCGGTTATTTTGTGAAGGAACAAAATTGTGGTATATCCGTGCACATGGTCCCATCTGAACATAATGTAAACGAACGACCTAAATTGGCAACGGTGTCTATTTTCCCTGTTGAAATTCCGAATGAAGAAATGTATGTCGTTAAACACAGTGACTTTCAGGTAATTTATGTTTTCCTTTTATTTATTTCCATATGATGCTAGGACTCTTCGTTCTAAAAATTTCCAGCTACCCTAACGCCGTATTGTTTATCGATTCCGCGAGAACTTTCGTAACCGCATAGAATCTTCATTCTTATCATGTATTTTGCCGGACCAGAATACCTAGTAATCGCGGTAATTTCAAGAGCGATTTTTTCGTCCATTTTGGTCCGGAGAAAGTTTTTCTGTGTGTGAAAGTGTTTCTGTTTTTTGTCCTTCCGACTCCTCTACCATCCTGAATTGCTACAAGTACTTAACGCAATTTTTTCGAGATTTTTATGTCCGAGGTCTCACGCTTAACCACTCAATTTTACCTGTCACCGGGTCAAATGGTATGAACTCGAACTCAATTTTCTTCAATAACTCCTTCCGTTCGGTCTTCTCGAAAAAGTGGTATGTTCGACAACCACTTTTCGCGAACATAAACATTGGAGATTCGGCTACTTGTCGAACTGTTCCGTCTATTACCTCCGTGTCGACATTGGTATCCGCCGGACATGGAAATAATGATTTAACCTGTGAAGATCGAACGACAAGCTATAAGGAATTTTTTCCGATCGGGAAATTAGAATTCTTTTGTATTTCAAAGGGACCGAATTGGGAAGTCAAAATCCCCAAAAAGTGGAATGCATAAAGAATTCGAGCTTATTTGAAAATCGAATTCATCAAGAGGATCAACAAAACGAAAATGTACACAAACAAAGGTTATGTCAACAAAAATTAAAGATTTTGTCGTACATGCCGCTGCGCTGTCGTCGTTTATTTGGAGGTTGCTCGCGTCAAACATACATTGCCATCGTCAGTTTCTTGAATATCATGCTCGGAGCGGTAGCGGAGAGCGTGACGCAGTCCCCAAACTCAAAAAAAACGTCCACAAACCCAAAAAGACTCCATACAAAAACCTTTGGGACAAGACACGATGTATATGCGAACTTTTGAGTTTTTCCCCCTCGCCCCCCTCCTCCTCCAAATTATTTAAAAAAAAAACTAAGTCGCAGATTCATCAAAATCGGTTGAAAACGAGCCGAGATATCGCCAACCAAAGACGACCAATTTCCATATAAAAATATGTTTGAAAATAATCAAAATTTTATTCCTGTGTTGTGTGTCCACGATCTATCTATCTATGTATCTATCATATACTTTTTTTTCTCAAGAACCGCCCGGGCGATTTCCTTAAAATTTTTAGGGAACGTCAGTCTCGGCGCCAAATGAAAAATTTCATATGCCGCTTTTCCGGGAGAATTCTGTGGAAAAGTGGTCAATTTTGAGGGTTTTTTAGGTAATGCTCGGAGTTTTCGAATTTTAGCTCCGGAGTGACAATAGCTACAGAGTTGGTTTCTTCGGAAAAGTTATAGAGTTTGGTCAGGAGAATTTTTTGGGATCTTAAGAAAATGGCTGCCAGCAGTCAAACCGGCGGCTCCATCTTGAATTTTCCCAAGCAATAAATTAGGTTTTTCTTTTTGTTTTCGAATTTTAGCTTCCGATCGACAATACTTAGAGAGTTGTTTTCTTCTAGAAAGTTATAGGGTTTGGTCTGGAGACTTTTTTAGCATTTCAAAAAAATGGCTGCCAACATCTTGGATTTTTTGCTAAATTCTGAATAAGAATACCTAGACAGTTGTTTTCTTCAGGAAAGTTATATGAATCACTGAGAAGAATTGGTGACACGAAGTGTTCCGAAGGCAGCTGAAGGTGACACGAAGTGTTCCGAAGGTAGCCGAAAGTGACACGAAGTGGTTCCAAGGTAGCCGAAAGTGACACGAAGTGTTCAGAAGGCAGACGAAGGTGACACAAAGTATTCCGAAGGTAGCCGAAGGTAATACGAAGTGTTCCGATGGTAGCCTAAGGTGTTGGAGAAAATTTTTTTTTAAGGAAAAATTTTTTTGGAGAAAAATTTTTTTCGGAGAAAAATTTTTTTTGGAGAAAAATTTTTTTCAGAGAAAATTTTTTAAGGAAACTTTTTTTGAAGAAATTTTTTGGAGAAATGTTTTTTTCGAAGAAAAATTTTTGAAGAAAATTTTCTTTTTTTTTTTCGGAGTCAATTTTTTTTTCTAAGAAAATTTTCTTTTCTGAGAAAATTTTTTTTCGGAGAAAATTTTTTTCAAAAAATAGAAATTTTTTCAACAACTGAAAACTTCCACGACTGATATCACTACGAAAACCTCTTTAAAGGGAGGGTGTGACGCAGTCCGTAGGTCTGCTTCCAAAATTAATGATATCGCTTGAGGTGACGTTATCGCTGATAATACGCAGAAGTTTGTTTGAATGGAACCTTGATAATACATATATATTATTGACAATAGTCCAATTATAGCACTCAAAGCCACTAAAACTAGGACTACAATATGCCGATTATAGTCGAGTCAGTTAAAGTTCATTTTGAGTGATTGGGATCGAAAATGCATGAAGTTTGACGATTTGACGGCTATACTTTTTCGCAGTTGCGTTGCGTTTCGTATAAAAACCAGTTGTATCAACATTACCCTTCACAATTCCTTTGTTAAATCTTATGAAGACGCTTCGTTTGTCATAAAGGAATTGTGAAGGGTACTGTAACGACTACGATTACTTGAAGGCTCAATCAATATCTATTTACCCCGTTGGCCTTCGAGACTTTTGGTGCTATTGGTTCCGTAACTAGTTATTCCAAAAAAAACGAGGTAATCTTATGAAGAGAAATTCAGGTGAACCCCGATCGCTTCACTTTCTATTGCAAAGAATCTCTTTTGCCATTCAACGAGGAAACGCTGCAAGTGTTCGTGATAGCTTCTGTGATATTGTTTATAACGATTGTAATGATGATGATGAAAAGAGATGCCAAGCACACTTTTTACCTATTTTCTTTATCAGTTGATAAATCGTCAAGTGTCTCTTCGTTGTTAAATCCACAGTTTCGTGCATAATTGGCTATTATAGGCACCAGCAATAAACTATCGTATAACACAAGTACTAAATCACTTGAGCATAATCTTGATACGTGAAGTGGCTTCGGGGCGAAGTTCAAGGTCTATTCACGCACCTCGATACGTTAATAGACCTCGGGCTAACGCTTTCGGTGATTAACTTCATCTCGGTGCGTGAATAGACCTTGCACTACAACCCTCGGATCATTCACGCGATTATAGTCCTTGTGTTATAATTGATTCTTGATTTTAACTCATCTCTTGCAGGTCGAATTTCCAAGTCGGTCAGTAATGGTTGAAAATTCAGAAATGTTGAATTCAATAGAATTCAGCAAACAGCTTGTACATTTAAGTCGGCATCGTACAGCACTGAGTGGCTGTGGAGCATATGTATCCCAATGGTTGCTGCCAATGTTGTCTAAAAGCGAAAATGTCGTGCTCCGTCAAACCACGTTTCCAATAATAAGTAAGAAAATTCGTGATGATGTTTTGGGCATGAAACAAAATGCTGAATCTTTCCGGCGATGCAGCTACTGGACATTTTTGAAAGCAATTTTACAATTTTATTTAACCATCGAATTCGGTGAAACAACTGGAAAAGTAATTTATAAATTGATGTTGTTGAGATTTATGGCAATTTTGTGCAACTTCTACAATACCCAAATGTACACAACGTTGAAGGTGGACGTTGTAAGTCACATGCTGGCGAAGTTAGCGCGACGCATCGAAAAGGTCAAAAATTTGCTGTCCTGGCTGGATGAAGGGCATCCGAATAAGTTTGATGGTCTGCCAGATGGATTTGAAACGATTTACAATGAGGTAATCGATGAAGTGAAGCTTGTGATTTACAAGTGTAGAGAGAAGCTCGATCGTCAAATTTCTGAATTACAAATCGACGATGAATCGAAATGCCAATTGCAACCTTTGCTCCACCTGGACTTCGAATCAGATGTGACACAAAAATTGCCAAATTTGAGAAAATATTTGGATAGCCGACTATATCCTCCAGTACTGAATGAGAACGGTGCAACATTGAAAATCAAATCTTATTCACGACATTTCGTTGATTCCCGTGATCCATTGGACGTTAAAGTATTTGACAGATTGAAAAATCCTGTAGAAATTGGCATATTTTTAAGCGACTTCGAAAATTGGATTCTCTACACATTGTTTAGAACGAGTGATTGTGACCCAGTTGTCTTGAGATCATATTCGCTCGCATATGCTCGATTAGCTACCCAGTACTACAAGAACGATCCATTGGCGTTCAGTCGCGTCGTGCTGACACAAATTAAAATTTTAACTTTACTGGAGAAAATTGCTATCGATGAGCACAAAATGCTGACAAAACATCGAGCTGGTATCAATCCCAACATATTCGACAAGTTGTTGTTGCCTCATTATCTTGATTTTGAAATTGCACATGATTTCAAAAAGTATTACACGAAGCGTTCAACATTACCCTCATATCCTTCATTGCTTGAAGAAGAACAAGTAACGGCGCATTCATTTTCCGTTCGCTTTGCCAAAAAGAACGAAGAAATGCAAAAGCTTCTCCAACACATTCATCAAATTAAAAGTGAAGCAATTAAAAAAGCAAAGGAGGAATGGCGAAATAGACGACGAGAAGTAGACGCGTTGCGAGCAAAATTGGCTACTTTAGATTGTGAATACATTGTGAATTCCAACAGAAAAAGGGAACATAAAAACACATGCGCCAGCTGTAAACTCGAAGCGAAAATAAGAAATATTCGTGTCGGAACATATGAGTCACCATTGCCGGAATGTGTCGATCAACAAAATGCTATTGTTTTTGAACTGCGTATCCCCATCGAAATAGCATGCTTAAGGGATGTTCTTCATGAAGTGTTGTTACTTTTGAACGAGGTTCCAAAGAAAACTCGTATATTTGAAAAATGGATCCAATGCTCTACTCTTGAAGAGTTCAATCAATCTGAAAGTAAACGTGTATTTTTGGGCACATCAATTAAAGGAACACCAGTTGGACGCACACGAACTAGAGGTAAACATGAATTCTGTCTAAATTTACTAGTAAAAAAATCAATTTTGAAGTTTCAACTTTTGAGTTAAGTCTCTTTTCCGAAATTTGTAATAAATTAATAACATAGTCGATGGTAAACAGAGCGCGCCACCCGAAATTCAACTAAAAAGCCGACCCGACCCGATCCGAACCCAAATCAATTTGTCGTATCGTGTCGGGTTTTTGAATTTATTTTTTTGTTGGGTCGGGTCGAATTTGAAGATTTCAACTAACAAAACCCGACCCGAAAAAATAAATTTGCTCAACTATTTTCTCAAAATTTAAAAATTAGTTTCAAAAGCATTTCAAATGAAATCTCCTTAAAAAAAACTTCGGGTTCGGGTCAGGGTTTTTTCGGGCTCGGTTCGGGTTTGAAATTTTCATTTTAGATCGGGTTGAGTTTGGGTCGGGTTTTAATTTTTTATTTTAGTTCGGGTCCTATTTCGAAAAAAAGATCGATCCGCTCACACCTCCAACAGACCCAGAGATAATCTTCTAAAACATTTTTTTTCACAAAACCATTTTACACATAACCTTAGACTCCTCTTCTTCCATTCATTATGTTGCATCTACATGATGCTTTAGGTCATCTCTTACTACTTCAACAGTTGTCTTTCTACAGGCTGACTTTACTCCAATTTAAAACTCGAACATAAAATCCTTACAATAAAATTTTTGTGGAAACCCTAAGATTTGATGTTCCACTGCAACACTATTTCAGTCAAGCTCTCCACTATCGGACTCACCTCTTTCTTGCAACTCATTGACCTAGCTACTTTTCCTTTAAACTATTTCTTCCATTTCTTCATACTTATTCGAGGAGTTGTTTCCGAAAAGTTTTGAATTTTTGCCAACCGCCTAACATGTGGGTAAAGTTAGATCAACAGGATCTCAAGACAACGAACGGTGATAGCTAAAATCATTCTCGAAGCGGTAGCGAATGGCGTGAGGCAGTGCCCACATCCCAAAAAAAATATCCACAACCGTTCGTTTCATATTGTATAAGGATGAGATATTGGAAATATCAACAAACATAACCAAAGACCCGTACGTATCAGAATAGATGCGGCAAAGAGACTCAAACGTATCTAAATATACAAATAAGCAAACAATCCAACGTTTTCTGTTTTTTTCATCCATAGAAATTACCCAAGGTAATGTCAAAGACCCTACCGAAGTACGTCTGAGAACATTTAAATCTAGAAAAGCTTACATCTACTCTAAAATGTCATTCGCTACAACTTTATCTTTGGAAGCAAATTTCTATCTATTATAGTTCTAGAGATATGGGTCATCCCTCCTCATTCTAGAAGTGGTCATATCCCAGGATTATGGCATTTTTGCCCAAAACACTGAAACACGTGGTCTCTAAAATTTTATTCTCTACAACTTTGCCTTTGGAAGCAACTTTCTATCTCTCATAGTTCTGGAGATTCGGGTCATCCTGCCCAATTATGGAAGTGGCCATATACCAGAATTGGGCGATATTTCTCCAAAACGCTGAGACACATGTTATCTTGAAGTTTATTCTCTACAACATTGCCTTCGACAGTAAATCTCCATATTGCATAGTTAAGGAAATATAGACGAAAAACTGTTTTCTTATATGGCCAAGAAGTTTTTGATATGAGGGTTCTTAGGAATATAGCGAAGGTTAATAGGAGGAAGCAATGGGATAATCATATCAGAAACGACGACATTAGGGAAAATTTAGGGATTTCATCAGTGGAAGAGGCGGCGAGGGCTAGTCGTCTGCGCTGGTTCGGGCACGTTCAAAGGATGGGCAATAACAAGCTACCCAAAAGGATCTTGGATGCACAGGTCCCGGGTGTTAGGCCAAGGGGTAGACCAAGGAAGGGGGTTGGATTCAATTAGATCAGATTTAGAAGTTAGGGGACTTCCTTTGGGCGGACAAATCATCTCCTTGGCAGGCGATAGAAGGGCATGGAGGACGATAGTTCACCATTCGGGGGTTGCGTCATAAAGACCTCACACCGAAAGGTAATAATGTTCTATAATGTTTCACTGTAGAAAATATAAAAAGTTTCGAAAGTAAACACAGCTTATCGGCGCCATGTTTGTTTGACCACCTTTTACTTTTTCATCACATTTCTCCTTTTGGGTTTTCTTTATTATGTTGAATTAAATTTAAAAAATTCGGGAAACTTTATGCGTAAATTTGGCGACTTTCTGCTAGTTTTGTAGATGATTTCTCGCGAAATTCCATCAACATGGGCTCTGATTCTCAGTGTCACAACAGTGCACTGTTCTTCCCGATACCATGTAAATAAAACGTATTTTCTGCTCTAATGCAGAATTATTTTGTTGCTAAAGGTGTGCATCCGGATCAGCCGTTTGAGTCATGCATGGTAGAAAATGATCGTAACTGTTTATTCTATGGGAAAATCGAGGAAGGCACGCATCGCATACCAAATGCAACTAAAAACCAATCTCCCAGCAAGCGCGGCTCCTTATGCGTTGAGCCTGGATCGCCTTATGAGAGTTTGCAATGGACTATCATCGGTACAGAACACACACAGAATCAAGTTATTGCTAGTCAGTTCCTATGTCCACAAAATTTAACCATTTGTGAGTACAAAAACTTTGGCTCACTTCGTGCAGATGGTCATCGCTTACAACTTCGTAAATTATACGCAATGCTGGAAACCGAATCGTTGTCCTTTGAAACCCAATCGGTGTTAGCGCTCATTACGCAAACAATTTGGGAGGTGGGGCCGAGCAATCCGCTTTCAGTCAACTGGAACGAATCACATGAAGACTATGCAGACCCCAAGTTTGCTGCGGCTACAATCGAGTTGATCGATAAATTCATCAACACACAGAAAAGCAATTGGAAACATCCATTGAAATTGGTGATGTCTTCCCTGATCGCCGTACGCGTTTTTGAAATGAATGAAGACAATGATGTTGCAGATCGAACCATTCAGCTTTTATCCAAACTTCGTGACATTGCCTATGATTGGATTGAGAAAGTTCAGACGGCGATTCATGAAACAGGAACAAAAGCGGATGAGGAAAAACTGCGACAAAATTTGGTTGAAATCGCGATCGCTGGCGCATTGACATTTTTTGTACATTTTCGCCATCAATACTTTGACAAAATTTTCATCGGAAGCATCGTGCAGAGCATCACATCGGTAAGATTTTGGTTTGAGTTTCTGGTAACATTAAATGGAAACATGTTGCTAAGAAGCAAAAACCAACACGGAAATAGCTCGTACAAGTTTACCCGAATGTTTCGAGGTTTGATTCAACGCACTGCAGTTCAAATCGAACCTAAAATTAGGGAAATTGTTGCACACGATCCCAGTGATGTATTCGAATTCATTAAGTCCCAGTGGGGTCCGTCAAAAACAGCAATTCTTCAACTTAAACTCAATAATAATCATCCAGAAACGATAATCGTTTCGGCAACAATTAACGACGTCGAGCACTTTATTCAAATCGGCATTGTGACTGGTGAATTTCTTGTGGACAATTTGCCTGTGTCACGACTCCCGAAACTCATCACTCAAAATCCGCTTTTTGAACGAGTTTTCGAAAATTATCTATTCGACGTGCACAAAGACGCTAGCGGTACATTTACCACAAAACACAGCTACAAACAAAGCTACTACAAATTTCACTGCAATGACGGCAACGACATAATTATCACCGAACAGAAAACAAATGGCGATGAGTATGAACTAATTCCTGAAAAACATTTCAACGAGGAGGTTCCGTATTTACTCATCAACAACTATAGTCACTGGTGGTGTAAGAGCAAGAAAATTATCGAATTTCGTCCCATTCGCTTCAGTGATCCGAATATTTCGTCGTCAGAAGGCGTTCAGTACGAACTCGATTTGGATAGTCGAAAGCTGGTGCACCGCAAAACGCAGAAAATTATGTTGGATGTGACCAGTGAAAGTTTCACCAAAATCGTAGACCAATTGGCGCGGCTTGAGTCTAGAAAGTACATTCACATTTTTATGGAACATCCGAAGGTAGCAAAAGTCGACGTGGTTCGTATGAACATAAAATTTATCGTCGATGCTTCCAACGAACAAGACTCATACGATGTAATATCTAATGAATTTAATGGAATGCGGATTAGCATGGAACAGAACTGTGGCACACTGTATGGTCTGCGAAAGGGACTGCTATTGGAATCGGGTCCTCGTGAAAGAATTGAACAAAAGAAATTGGTGATCATGCCGCACGGTAATGTCACAGCCCGAATAAGTGGCGTTCATGAAACAGTCGACATCGATGTAGAAACGGATTTACGTAGTCCGTCATTTTTCATCTATCAAATCGACAGTGTTTGTCAACAGCTGAAAGCCAGTAATCGAAGCTATTCGGCTTGGTTCTATCTTGCATACCTTCATGCGTTAACCTCTCATGGCATGCCAGAGCCATTTACGAATTTGACTGGAACTGAACGAGCTTTTCAAATATTGCAATCGGCGTTCGCTTGGTCAACGGCTCCCTATGATAAGGAAGCTATCACCACACTCAAATTGATTGAAAAACTGGCACCACATCGTAGTATCCGGAATAATTTAATGTGGACACGATGGCCGGATATTGTTGAGACACATGCGGCACAAGATGGTTTTCTGTTTATCACCAACCAACTGATCATTGATAGCAATCGACTAAATGAATTATATTCGAAAAATGACCAGACGTTGCCGGTCACCGAAAAGCGATTATCCCAAAATGCTGAAACCGAACTTGAGATGGATGCGAGTATCCGGGAATATTTTCGAAATTTACCATTCTTCCCGAATTTACGATTATGTCCGACAATTATGCAGCATATGATTGTTATTGCTTCACATTATGTTCACATAGACAAAGACCCGGCATTAGTTACCATCCGAACAATTTCGAATGCCCATTTCATGCAAAAATTCGTGGCACCAAAATCATTCAAATTAACACAGTTTTTATGCGAAAGCAGCGAAGAAGAACTGCAAGGACACGAAAAAGTGGATAACGAAGACGAAATTCTGACGTTGTTTTCAATGAAAAGTCTGCGCAACAAATGGCTGACACTGTACAATATTGCACGTTCCGCACAGTTCAGTCGCGAAAAGTTTGCACTGCTGCTGGGGTTGCTTGCATTTCAGAACAACGAAAAGAACGATTTGAATGCAATTTTATTACTCCAAACCGTTGCAGAGAATCGAGATCTTTTTGATGGAATCGATCCGCCGAATGTAATGATTTTTCATCTCAAGTATCGTTATCTCAGATATAAGTCCATCGAACGAGTATTAGAGCAGTATCATACCCCTCCTGACAACAGAGGTACTTACAACGAAACGAGAGAAATCCGGTACACGCTAGCTGTTCGGGAATACATTCACAAAATTGTTAAAAAAATTGAAAATATGTTGCCATGCGATGAAGTCCATCCAAGCATATTGCAACACACCCATCCGGATGTCAATCTTCGTGATGCAGTGGTGAGCATAAACCGGATGTTGCGTCGTCGTAGAAACGTTGAAAGATTAATAGAGTTTCTTGAGTTGATTGAGTTACAAATTCACCGGTTGGCATCTTTTCACATCAATGACGCTTCACCAATGGATTGGATTCCGGAAAAGTTGCCCATTAAACATTTACCAAAATTTTACGTGGATTTTGAGGCTAAGTTTTTAGAAAATCTACCAATGTTTGAAGCGGAAGTACTCTTTGCTGAGCAAATATTGTACGACCCAGCAAAATTAGCAATGAAAGATTGGTGGCTGGTTTACAAATCCATCGTGACGCCGTTTAATATGCAACATCTATATGATTCGGGAATGTATCCACGAGTGGTGTTAAATTTGGTGTTACCGAAACTGTTGTCGTCCACACAAAATCCCAAGTTAAAATCCATCATTTGTGCAGTTGGTATGCAAATTGTTCACCAACAACGCGAACAGCGAATTCAGCTTTATTCTGAGAAACCCGAAATGAAGGCCGCATTAGAACAAGAACTACAAAACGAGCCACATACCAACTGGTCACCTTACGGTAAGTTTTTGATTTTTTGTTTTTGCATTATTGGGTCCAGCTTCCGATGTCCGTGATTTTCGGCAATAAATGATGCCAAAATATCATTTCATTGTATGCGAAGGACATTTTCCATGCGGAAAATATTGCATCCTCGGTTATTCTCACCAAACCACTCGCAGGTTGGATTAAGCCAACTGGAAGATTTGGCTATTATTACAGAAAAATTCAATTTTGAAAAAAAATGTAAGGGACCCGCACGCTTCAGAATATTTGTGGCTAAGAGAACAGATGTTACACAAAGCCTCGAACTAAATCTAAATAAATATTCGTCATCATCATTAACTTTATAGACCGTTTATACCTTTCGGTGTGAGGGCTTTACACCCGGCGGTCATGGACCAACCTCCTCCATACCCTCCTATCCTGTGCCAAGGAGATGCTTTGTTCACCCACAGAAAACCCTCTAGCTTCTAACTTCTAAGTCTGATTTAATTGAATCTATAAACCTTCTCCTTGGGCGCACACACCCGGGTAATATTGAGAAACCCGTCCGAAGCAACGGTGTAAAGAAACCCTTAAGACAGCACAAAATTGACCCCTAAATAGACAAAAATGTTCGCCTCAATTTTCTCTACAACATAGTAAAAAACAATTTTTTTTGTTAAGGGCCGACTTTAGGACCGACCTAGGGCCATAAAGAAATGCCTCTGACACATACTTCCATAGACAAAAATGTTTCCCTCAATCTGCTTTGCAATATGACAAAAAAATGTTTTTTTGGTTAGGACCGACCTGAGGCCCACTTGAGCCCTAAGCACAGGCACCGGGCCCAAACTTGTTTTCGAATATAATTCGGTACACGGTTACTCCTCAAATAGAAAAAGAATCAACAAAATCGGTTAGGATTTGCCCGATTTATGTAAACAAAAACAACGTTGGGCCTAGTTTCAGAGTCCTGGCTGAGTCCAAGGGCGTCTTATCGAAAAACTTTCTTCCATAAAATGTGAGACATTCCTAGACCTTTCGATTAAAAATTTTTTTTTGAAAATCGGAAAAGATATATACTCGAGTTATGTACAAAAAAAATGTAGGGCCCTAGCAGAGACTCGTTTTTAGTGCCCCAGCTAAGTGCAAGGGCTCAAAATCAAAAAAGTTTCTTCTACAAATTGTCGGCCATGCCCAGATCTTTCAAACAAAAAAAAAAAACGGAAAATATTTACTCGAGTTATGAACAAAAGACCAAAAACCACTTAAACGGCCCTAGCTCGGCATACCGAGATTCAATCCCATAAAAGATTTTTTGATTACCTTCCACGGAAAAAAAGTTTTTGAAAATCGGTTGAGTTTTACTCAAGTTATCGTGTTGACGGACGGACGGACGGACATTTTGTTTATTGCTGATTCGTCATCTAAGGACCATGATCGATGATCTGGACTTGCTACAAACGTCGTGGTAAACGCAATAGACCCCTTTTCGAAGAACTTCGTTCTTCGTACGGGTCTAAAAACCATTTTTTGGGCTAGAGCCGACCTTAGGACCTAACTAGGGCCGTAAGGAAATGCCTCGGACACATGCTTCCACAGACAAAATTATTTCCCTCAATTTCTCCACAACATCGCAATAAACCTTGTTTGTCTAGGGCCAACCTTAGGACCGAGTTACTGCCCTAAGTGGAGGCATCGGACACATACTTCCACAGACAAAAATATTTCCCTCAATTTGCTCTGCAACATAGCACAAAAAATTGTTTTTTGGTTAGGGCCGACCTGATTCCCCTTATGCACAGGCACTGGGCCCAAATTTGTTTAGACCCGAACGAAGTACGAAGGTCTGATGCGTTTACTACCACATTTGTTACATTGCGAATTCGAACCCGGGAGTAAGGGGGAAACTTTTTTTGTTGCCTCCAGATGAAAAATCAGCGAAAAAAACAATGTTCGTCTGTCTGTCGGTCTGTCTGTCTGTCGGTCTGCCTGTCTGTCGGTCTGTCTGTCTGTCTGTCGGTCTGTCTGTCGGTCTGTCTATCTGTCTGTCGGTCTGTCTGTCTGTCCGTCAACACGATAACTTGAGTAAATCTTGACCGATTTTCAAAAACTTTTTTTTCCCTGAAAGGTAAACTGAGGTCAAGTTCGACGATGAGCAAAATCGGCCGAATAGTTCCGGAGATATGGTCGAAAATGTGTCCAAAAACGTGGTTTTTCGAAGGTCGGTGAAACATTTTCACGCATATCTCAGCAATTACAGCACGTAAATTGTTCAAATTAGCGTCGAATGAAAGAATTAGATGTCACAAAACTGGGAAAAAATATTTGTGGAAATCGGTTGAGTGGTTTGGGCTCTGGAACCCACGGAAAAATTTTATTTCTTAGCCATATACAATACGAGATGGGTTTTCATCAACCTATGATTGATTATGATTATGAAACATAGAGACTTACTCCCGAAGACAAAGTTGTAGATTTTAAATTTTAGCGAACACGTGTTTCAGGGTTTCCCCGAGAAATGTCCCAATCCTGGGATTCAGCCATTTCTAGAGTTCAGAGGGATGACTCCTATCTCTAGAATTATGGCGGTTAGAAAGTTGCTTCCAAAGACAAAGTTGTAGAGAATTAAATTTTAAACGTACTTCGGGAGGGCTTTCAACATGACCTTGGGCAATTTTTATGAGTCATTCAAACTTTCAAACTATTCGAACGCAATATTTACTTAAATACGTTCCAGTCTTTTCGTAACATCAACTCTGTTTGCTGCATCTATTCTGATGCGTACGGGTCCCTTGCATATGTTTTCTATTGCTGACTCGTCATCTGAGGACCATGAGCGATGGTACCTCCCCCCACCGCTACTCTTGGTCGAAATTCGACTGGCTGCAAACGTTGTATTAAACGCAATAGAAGAACTTCGTATCTTTGAACGAGTTTAAAAACTGATTTGTTTATCGAAACTCAACTTGAATTTAGGATTTTCCAATTGAAAGCCGAATTTTAGCCGCCACCGACGTTTTTTTCGGGTAGCTGCCGTGGATATTTCGTAAGACGCTCTAATATCTGACCCCGAGAATATGTGAAAGATTCTTTGGAAATTCATCACTATTTCGAAAGCAAATAGTTTAATGAATGAAAATGATATTTTGATTTTCGTCCTACAGAATATCCAGAGTGGTTGCTGTTCGAAATCGAGCAAGATTTAACTATTCGACCAATTCAAATCGAAGTTGCCAAACGTATGATAAATCCACCGGAAATTGGAACAAAGCATTCGGTGATGCAACTGAACATGGGCGAAGGCAAGACGGCTGTCATTGTACCAATACTTGCTGCAATTTTAGCGAATGGACAACAGGTGTGCCAAGTAACCGTTCTCAAATCCTTATTTGCCACGAACCTAAAAGAATTACGTCAATGTTTGGGTGGCATGCTCAACCGTCGCATTTATACATTCCCGTGTCGCCGAGACATGCCGATAAACAAATATGCCGAAAAAATGTTAGATATTCACATAGAATGTAGACTTCTCAAAGGTTGGGACAACCTTAGACATAACTTTATTTCTAAAAAATTCTACTTTATTATATTTTCAGGCGTTGTTTTAACGCTACCGGAATACCGTTTGTCATTTCAATTGAAAATTTACGAAGCGCCCGGTAAAGACGAAATGGAATGTGCGGCTGTGTTGCTGGAAATACACAATTGGCTGAACCAAAACGTACGCAATATTTTGGATGAATCGGACGCCATTCTGCAACCCAAGTATCAGTTGATTTACACATTGGGCGAGCAACGATCGTTGGATGGTGGCGCTCAACGTTGGACAACCATCCAAGCGATACTCAAACAACTTCCACGTCATTTCAAAAAATTATGGGAACGCTTCGGTGATGACAAAATTGAATTCGACGTGAAAAGTAATCACACTTTCGGTACACAAGCAACACCATTTCGATTTGACGTCTTCACATCATGTCGCATATTAGACAATCCTGTCTATGAAATACTCAAGTCAAATGTTATTGAAGAGTTTGTAGATGGCCATTTGAGCGGCATATCGCATTCGACTAAAAAAAAGTTGAAACTTTTATTGAACGATGGCGATGTTTCGACCAACTACTATAACGAAGTAATGGAAAATCTTACCACGTCTCAACAGACGACTGTATTGATTCTGAGTGGATTATTTCGATTCAACATTTTACAACTTGTGTTGAACAAACGTTGGAGAGTGAATTATGGAGTTAACGAGAGTGGACCACGAAAAATGGCAATACCGTTTAAGGCGAAGGATGTTGCAGCTGAAATGACTGAATTCGGTCATCCAGACGTGGCAATCTGCTTAACTCAATTGAGTTATTACTATTCAGGTGAGTTCCATCAGATCGTCAACTAATTCCGACTTTGATTATTCGTCAATGACAGACACATCTGAATATCAGATCACTGGCACTTGTAAACATTTTTTAACAACAACAAATATCCTGACAGGCGCGTACACTGTCGTGTCAATCATAAACACCGCATCTGAAAAAAATTTCGTTTGTAGTTTTTTATGTTTTTGAGTAGAGACGGCTACAATGTAAGATCTCCTCAAATTTTATTTATAAATAATAAACATAAACAAAGACCCGTACCCGAACGTATCAGAATAGATGTGGCAAACCGAACAGATTTTGCAAATAGTGGCGAACGTATCAGAACCGCAAATTGTTGCAAAATTTTTAAAACTATCAGAATTCAAACGATCCACAGAAGTTACCCAATGTAATGTCGAAAACCTTCCCGAAGTACGGCAATTGTGATTAGATTTATCAGTTGGGGTTTTTTTGGAAGCAACTTTCTAACTCTTATAGTTCTAGAGATATGGGTCGGCCCTCACAATTCTAGAAGTGACCATATCCCAGGATTGTGGCTTTTTTGCCCAAAACCCTGAGACACGTGTCCTCTAAACTTTTATTCTCTACAGCTTTGCCTTTGGAAGCAGCTTTCTAACTTCCATAGTTCTAAAGATATGGGTCAGCCCTCTCAATTCTAGAAGTGGCCATATCCCAGGATTGTGGCATTTTTGCCCAAAACCCTGAGACATGTGTTCTCTAAAATTTTATTCTCTACAGCTTTGCCTTTGGAAGCAGCTTTCTAACTTCCATAGTTCTAGAGATATGGGTCATCCCTCCCAGTTCTAGAAGTGGCCATATCCCAGAATTGTGGCATTTTTGCCCAAAACCCTGAGACATGTGTTCTCTAAAATTTTATTCCCTACAGCTTTGCCTTTGGAAGCAGCTTTCTAACTTCCATAGTTCTAGAGATATGGGTCAGCCCTCACAATTCTAGAAGTGGCCATATCCCAGGATTGTGGCATTTTTGCCCAAAACCCTGAGACACGTGTCCTCTAAAATTTTATGCTCAACAACTTTGCCCTTGAAAGCAACTTTCTAACTCTCATAGTTCTAGAGATATGGGTCAGAACTCACAATTCTACAAGTGGCCATATCCCAGAATTGTGGCATTTTTGCCCAAAACCCTGAGACACGTGTCCTCTAAAATTTTATTATCTACAACTTTGCCTTTGAAAACAACTTTCTAACTCTCATGGTTCTAGAGATATGGGTCATCCCTCCCAATTCTAGAAGTGGCCATTTCCCAGAATTGTGGCATTTTTGCCCAAAACCCTGAGACATGTGTTCTCTAAAATTTTATTCTCTACAGCTTTGCCTTTGGAAGCAGCTTTCTAACTTCCATAGTTCTAGAGATATGGGTCAGCCCTCACAATTCTAGAAGTGGCCATATCCCAGGATTGTGACATTTTTGCCCATAACCCTGATACAGTGTTCTCTAAAATTTTATTCTCTACAACTTTGCCTTTGAAAGCAACTTTCTAACTCTCATAGTTCTAGAGATATGGGTCAGAACTCACAATTCTACAAGTGGCCATATCCCAGAATTGTGGCATTTTTGCCGAAAACCCTGAGACACGTGTCCTCTAAAATTTTACAATCTACAACTTTGCCTTTGGAAGCAACTTTCTAACTGTCATAGTTCTAGAGATATGGGTCAGAACTCACAATTCTAGAAGTGGCCATATCCCAGGATTGATGCATTTTTACCCAAAACCCTGAGACAGGTGTTCTCTATAATTTCATTCTCTACAACTTTGCCTTTGGAAGCAGCTTTCTAACTTCCATAGTTCTAGAGATATGGGTCAGCCCTCACAATTCTAGAAGTGGACATATCCCAGGATTGTGGCATTTTTGCCCATAACCCTGAGACAGGTGTTCTCTAAAATATAATTCTCTACAACTTTGCCTTTGAAAGCAACTTTCTAACTCTCATAGTTCTAGAGATATGGGTCAGAACTCACAATTCTAGAAGTGGCCATATCCCAGAATTTTGGCATTTTTGCCGAAAACCCTGAGACACGTGTCCTCTAAAATTTTATTATCTACAACTTTGCCTTTGGAAGCAACTTTCTAACTCTCATAGTTCTAGAGATATGGGTCAGAACTCACAATTCTAGAAGTGGCCATATCCCAGGATTGATGCATTGTTACCCAAAACCCTGAGACAGGTGTTCTCTAAAATTTTATTCTCTAAAGCTTTGCCTTTGGAAGCAACTTTCTAATAACTTTCATAGTTCTAGAGATATGGGTCATCCCTCCCAATTCTAGAAGTGGCCATATCCCAGGATTGCTCCATTTTTCCCGAAACCCCTGATACACGTATTCTCTAAAATTGTATTTACTGCAACAGCGCCACTTTTGCCACACCAAAATAAATTCAACAGGTTGATGAATCCTATTTTGGGTACGTCCGAAAGTGCAATTTCGTAAGTTCACAACTCTGAGCCGTAGTTGCATCCGCTATATTTTTTATGGTAGGCAAATCTACTGATTCTTACATCGAGCGTTGAAAAAGAGGCGCTTCATAAAACCTCTCTTCGTAATCTTTGAATCCATTGGATTGCAATTTTGATCCTAGAAGCTGAAGGCGAAGCTAGAGGGTATTTCACTACGTTCTACTTTGGACTTCTACTTTGCGGTGATCTGGTTTTTTAGTGTCAATTTGTTGAGAGTTTAATTTGAGATTGTGACGTGTTAGATTTGGCAACTGTTTCGAACTGACTAACTAATTTTCGGCGCCAGGCTACTTTCTATAAGACGGTAATCATACTTTTTAAGCACGTAGCCTGAGTCGGAACTGGGTGGTCAAATATCTCAACATCAGTCCCCTTCTGAAATCGATCAGACTGTGGATTTAACGAATTTGTTATGTTCTATTCACAGGTCTAAATGAAGCACAACTGCATCAAGTGTTTAAAATTTTGGAAAGCCAACAAAACTCGTCGGAAATTTACGAAAAATGGATTCGCAGCGTTCCAAGAGAATTGATAAATGAAACAATCCAAACGTACACGGGTGTGAATTTGAGCGATCCGAAGCAACGCAACGAATTAGTTTTCCCATTGTTCAAATACAACATGCATGTGATTGACTACTGGTTATCGAATATAGTGTATCCAAGGGAAGCGAAAACTTTCGAAAGCAAATTGATGTGCACAGCATGGGATCTTGTATCTGATAATCTTACGCGCACTGTGTCTGGATTCAGTGGAACAAATGACACCAAAAATATTCTCCCATTGCCGATCATGCAGAACGATTTAAAGGAATTGGAGCAAACGAATGACAACGTTCGAAAGATTCTGTTGCTACCGGAAAACAGTGGCTACCATGCGTTACCGGCAAACGTACGTGGATTACAGATTTTGATTGAGCTAAAGAAAAAAGAAATTCCAGTTCTGTTGGACTCTGGGGCTTGTATGCTAGAACTAAACAACGAACAGTTAGCAACTCAATGGCTTAAACTCGTTGATGAAACATTGTTCGATGCTACCGTTTACTTCAACTCAAACGACGTCTTGATGACCGTCGATCGAAACGGAATATTCACGGAATTCGACTACTCGGTTTATCGCAACAAATTGGACAGATGTTTGGTTTATTTGGACGATGTACATACCCGAGGAACGGATCTCAAATTCCCTTTGGGCTGGAAGGCGTGTGTCACACTTTCCGGTGAAATAACTCGTGACAAAACTGTTCAGGCTTGTATGCGCATGAGATTGCTGGGAAAAGGACATTCAATCCTCTTTATGGCTACCTTTGAAGCAGATATTCGCATGCGTGAATACTGCGGACTCGGCAATGCCACTCCGACCAGCGAAAATGTCATAAAGTTTATTTGCAACAACAGTCGTAGATTCGAGGAGGACAACACTGCTCACTGGGCATCAGCTGCGATCAATTATACCAAAAAATTGGTGGCTCACAAATTGTCTGAAAATTTGCAGAAAAATGAAGCGTGCTCTTTGCTACACATGAAGTGTAAGGATAACGAATATGTAACGTTGAAGGACATGTACGGAGTGAAGGAGTCAGCATTGTTGACGCAAATTTCGAAAAATCAATTCGAAAAAATGATCAACTCTTGTCGACTTAATGACGAAATTCTGGAAATGGTCAAATCAGTCGCCGATGGAGTTAGTACGAAGTTGAGCACACAGGTACCGAGATTGGAACGGTTCACACAATCGTTCGAAGAGGAACAAGAAAAAGAACTGGAACATGAACTAGAGGAGCAACGGCATGTTGAACGACCACCTCCAGCTAAAGCGGTGACTCCAGTTTTCAATGAGTTGCTAAATAACATCATTCGCAGTGGCGCCACATCTCAATCGTTTCGTAAAATCCAAATGACTAAATGTGTTATGACATTGGACGAAAGTTTGTTGAAAAAACCTTTATATGCTGCGCATAAGGATGACCCATCACCTTGGTTAAACAATTTATACGTAACGCGAGACTTTATGAATGTCGTGAAAAATGACAATTCAGAAGATTATCTACGACCCGTTTGGTGGATTGCACGAATCTTTCATCGTGAAGGTGAAGACATTTTTTTACTGTTAAGTTCGTTCGAAGCCGATCTTCTTTTGCCGCTTTTCCGGAAAAGTGACCGGGCAATTCTTATGAGCTATCGTCCTCGATTAAGTCAATTACACAGCAATTTACTGCACGATACTCATTTGCGAGTGAGTAACTTCAACATGAATCCAGACGATCTCATCGGATTGGATGAGGAGGTACAAATTTCTATGTATTCTGGATCCATGTACTTTAAAAACGCATCCGAACAAAATGCGTACTGTTCCTTCATGGGCTTAATACCGAACCCAAGAACCTCTGAAATACAAAAGGCATTCGAAGATGGATTCATCGATCCGAACGCATTCGTTCCTGTCGAAAATCGACAATACACGGCTGTAATAGCCCAACTGGTAAGAAAGTGCAAATTCAAGAATAACCCGATCGAACTTGCAATCAAAATTATTGAAGCGCATCATGTCTTTATTCGAAAAGAGTCACATGTTTCTTCCATTTTGGAGAAGGGCCAAAAGAAGTTTTAAAAAAATTTCGTCATCTGAGATGTTGAATGTTTTTTTTTTTTGTGTATAACAAATTTGACGAAGCTTTTTTGATTATTAATATAAACAAATCAAATAAATGAAATTTTTCTCTCTACATATGTAGTTTTTAAGTGCTTATTCAAAGACCCTTACGACGTGGCAAACAGAAAAGATGTTGCAGAAAGACTCAAACGTGTCTAAATATAGAAATGAGCAAACAATCCAATGTTTTGTCCTCTTTTATAACTATAAGAATTTCAAAGATTCATAGAAATTACCCAATGTAATGTGAAAGGCCCTACCGAATTTCTTCTGAGACCATTTTAATGGTCTAAATGTTGTCCCATGCACCATACCAAAAAGTGGACCAACGTAGTTTCTTCAAGAAATCCTAAAACTACTCTAAAATGTAATTCTTACCAACTTTGCCATAAGAAGCAAACTTCAAACTGCCGTAATTTTATAGATATGTGTCGTCCCTACCAATTCTAGAAGTTGTCATAACCCAGGATTTGACCATTTTTCCCTAAAACCCTGAAACACGTATTCTCTAAAATTTTATTCTCTGCAACTTTACCTTTGGAAGCAACTATCTCACTGCCATAGTTTTAGAGATTTGGGTCATCCCTCCTAATTCTAGAAGTGGTAATGTACGTTCAACAATGTTACAGCCGCTGATACACAATCGGTGTGCAATCTGTTCGCAGAATATTTCCCTTCTCGTCTGTCTATGATAAATCGATTATTGATGTGCCAGAAATTGCGAGCTTTGCCCCAGATATGGTAATACCAAATATAACTGCCGTCGTAGTAGAGCGTATTCTAGCTAAGCTTGACCAATATAAGATCTCAAGTCCGGACCAAATTCCGTTAATATTTTACAAAAAACTATCAGTCTCAATTAGTACCCCTCTGGCACTCCTGTTTCATAAGTCTCTAGCGGACTGTAAATATCCAACAACTTAGAAGGAAAGTTATCTCATGCCTGTTTTCAAGACCGGTAGCAAATGTAAAGTGCAGAATTTAGTCCAATAAGTATCTTGTGTGCTGCTTATAAGGTTTTCGAACGAATTATGTTCAATGCACTCTACAAACACGTGAAGGATTATATAATTATAGAGCAACATGGCTTTGTTAAAGGTAGATCCACTCTAAGCAACCTTCTCCAATATATCAATAATCTAGTCAAACTTATTGAAAATGGGGGTCAAGTTGACACATTGTATACAGAATTCAGCAAGGCCTTCGACAAAATATCACAAACTCTTTTATTACGAAAACTCACCAGTTTTCGCATTAGCGGTGGGCTTATAGATTGGTTTAAATCATACCTGACTTGCCGTAAACAGCATGTAGTAATCGGTAACACGAAATCGCAAGAAATATTCCCCAGCTCTGGGGTCCCGCAGGGTTCGATTCTTGTACAGTTACTGTTTCTCATTTTCATAAATGAGCTCCCATCAATCTTTGCGTCTTCACGATGTTCACTGTTTGCTGATGATGTAAAACTCTACAAGAAAATAAATAATGAATCCGACTGCATTCAGCTGCAGGAAGAGCTAAACGCGCTCTCAGTGTGGTGCAAATGTAACCATCTAAGCCTCAATATTCCTAAATGTTTTGCTCTCACCTCGACGTTAAGTCCTAGTCCAACTGTGTTTACGTATATGATTGATCAACAGAATCTAGCTAAAGTGGAAACCAAAAAAGACTATGACCCCTAAGTCGATAGCAAGCATTCCTTTAAGCATCACATAGATACAACAACGAGGAAGAGTTACCAAATAATGGGTTTCATATTTCGATCCACAAAATACTTCACAAATTATAAAAGCATCATCAGACTATACAATGTTTACATCCGAAGTCGTTTAGAATACTGTTGCACAGTGTGGAACCCACAGTACGGCAAATATATAACTCAGATAGAACGTGTTCAGAAAAAATTGACACGTATGTTGTATTTTAAGTTCAATTGGATCAAACCCGACTATCAAACCAGGTTTAAACAATTAAAAATGATCTCGCTAGAGACGCGCCGAATTCAACTTGATGAAATGACCCTATTTGGTATAGTACACGAACACATTGACATAACACTCTCATCCGACATTCACTATAATCAACCGCAACGCTTCGTTCGTAATCAGCCATTGTTCTACTTACCAGTCAAGTCGAGAAACAACGTCACTAATGTACAAAGGAATTCCCCAATGTTTCGACTACAGCACAACCATAACCACTACTTTCGTAATTTTCCCATAATACAATCGTTATAAGAGTACTAGTAAATACCCCGCCCCTAAGGGCTACGCGGACATTAAGCATTCTTGTCCGCTAGGTCGGAGATTAAGTAGTATTTTAGTAGTTACCATAAGCCTACGCAAATCTGGTTTTCCCCCGTACTACCATTTCCCCGTAAAACCGTTTTGTCCAATTACCGTTTGCTATATACTATCATTACGTCTGTGTACTACCGTTTTCCCCGTGCTACCGTTTCACCCGTACAACCGTTTCCAGCGTACATCACTTTTCCCCGTACTACAATTTTCTCCGTACTACCGTTTACCTCGTACTACCGTTTACCTCGTACTACTATTTCCCCTGACTACCACTTCCTCGTACAAACGTTATCTTCGTGCTACTATTTCCCCGTACAACCGTTTCTCCCGTTCTACAATTTCCTCCTCACTACTGTTTTCCCTGTACTATCATTTCACCGTTCTACCATTTTTCCGTGCTAACATTTCCCCCGTTCTACCATTTCCCCGTACGAACGTTATCACCGTGCCACTATTTCTCCGTACAACTGTTTCTCCCGTCCTACAATTTCCTCCTCACTACTGTTTTCACCGTTCTACCATTTCACCGTTCTACCATTTCCCCGTACTAACATTTCCCCCGTACTACCATTTGCCAAAGAAACCTATGATCTAACTCCCATACCTTCCCAAATACTTTGAAAAGCATAAAAATTGACCCCATGTCCAACTGCCCGACAGTTTCACCAATACTGGTGACTTCTACTAACAAAACTATGAGACTTTGCCAAAGAAACCTATCGTCTAACTCGCATACATTCGAAAATAATTTTAAAAGCATAAAAATTGACTAAATGCCCATCTGCTCGACATTTTCACAAATACTGATGACTGTTGGTCTACCTCCCATATACTCCAAGATATTTTTAAAAATTGAGTTGGCCCAAATTTTTACAGTTTTGATCATTTTTCCCTGATTCTACTAACAAAACTCTAAGACTTTGCAAAAGAAACCTATGGTCTAACTCCCATACCTTCCCAAATAATTTGAAAAGCATAAAAATTGACCCCATGTCCAACTGCCCGACATTTTCACCGATAATAGTGACTTCTACTCACAAAACTCTGAGACTTTGCTAAAGAAATCTATCGCCCAACTCCCATGCATTCCAAGATATTTTTAAAAACATAAAAATTGACCCAATTGCCCGACAGTTTCACCAATACTGGTGACTTCTACTCACAAAACTCTGAGACTTTGCCAAAGAAACCAATGGTCTGTCTCTCATACATTCGAAAATATTTTTAAAAACATGAAAATTGACCCAATGTCCAACTGCCCGACAGTTTCACCAATACTGGTGACTTCAGCTCACAAAACTCTGAGACTTTGCTAAAGAAACCAATGGTCTGTCTCTCATACATTCGAAAATATTTTTAAAAACATGAAAATTGACCCAATGTCCAAGTGCCCGACAGTTTCACCAATACTGGTGACTTCCACTCACAAAATTCTAAGGCGTTGCCGAAGAAACCAAAGATAACATAAACCAAAAAAATGTACATACAAAGAAAATCAATACATCATTTTGTTCCATACAAATAATTCCTTACAAAGAAAATATTTGAATACGCCACATGACTTCATTTCATACAAATAAAAAAAAATATTTGAATACGCCACTTAATAAACAAACATAAAGTTTGCGTGTGTAAACACGCCCCTCCTAAATACATTGAGAATATTAGTGAATGAAGCCTAGGCTGGTCAGAGTAAGCGTAAGAATTTTTAGACGTACCTCTTTCAAATGGCCGCCATATAGTCAATAGCCAAAAAAATTAATCCACGATAATTTGGTGCAAGGTGGAGCTGCAGCATTTCTTCTGATTTTGGCGATTTTTTTACTATTTTGCTCTTGAGCACCACCAAAATCACTTCAGATCAAGTCGGCTCCATAGACACTTTTTGTCAGGGACACATTTAGAATCGTTTAAGCGCTGGGGCCCCATACCTTACATTTTTTTGGACCACCCTAATGAAGCCACGTGCATACAATAGTTTTTTCGTTTATTCCATTCCACATTTACACACACACACATATATATTCTCTCGATAGTGTAGTGGTTAACACGTCTGCTTGCTACTATGAGATCGAGTTGCCAGTGTGTTGGTTCGAAACTCAGCCGCAGACAGATTTGTTCCGATTGTTAGATTTGTAAACAAAACAAAGCTAATTGAATCGGTTCAAGTCATGTGAAGCTGAGTGTAGCGCCATCGTACGGCTTACCGGTGAAAGGCATTGTTGGGAGGTGCCGGTATTCTACTCCTACTAGTTTCGTGGCACTGGGTTTGTCGCACAGCTTACCACTGGCACAGTAAAAACTTTCCAGTAATGAAAGGATCTCAAATAGTAGAACCACAAAAAGTAGCGAAACTAGTAAATAATGATCTAGCCCCTAACCCTTCATGTGTTGTTAAGGCAGATTATTATTATTATTATATTAATATTGATTTTATATAGATTATTATTATATTACATATATATTCTCCCTGAAATTACTTGAACAAATTTCTCATATGAAAATAACGAAGTATAAATTTTTCTAAATTTGTAAAAGCATTGTAAAAATTTTCATGGACAAAATCATCAAGCAGGCAAACTTGCAGGGAAATATTGAGGTGGGTGAGGTAATAATGAAAATCCTGGCCTACGCGGATGACTTGATTCTGTTGGCAGATAGTACCACGGAGTTGCAGGGTGGGATTGACTGCCTAAATGCTGCATGTGAGGAGTATGGGATGAAGATAAGTGTAGGGAAAACTAAGGTTATGCATGTCGGCAGAGCTCGGAAGGAGATAGCTTGCAATTTAAATGGGGAGGAGCTGGAGCAGGTTTCTGAATTCAAGTACTTAGGAACCATTTTTTCAGAGGATGGCAAGTTAGTTAGGGAATGTGAGGAAAGGAGGAAAATGGGAAACGCGGTGGCCAGTCAGTTGAGGTCGCACGTGTTCAACAAAAGGGAATTAAGTAGCGAAACAAAGTTAGCTATTCACAGGTCAATATTCCGGCCGACGATTCTGTATGGTAGTGAGAGTTGGGTTGACTGCGGATATCGCGTGCATGACCTGGAGGTTTCTGATATGAGGGTTCTTAGGAATATAGCGAAGGTTAATAGGAGGGAGCAGTGGGATAATCATATAAGGAACGGCGACATTAGGGAAAATTTAGGGATTTCGTCAGTGGAAGAGGCGGCAAGGGCCAGTCGTCTGCGCTGGTTCGGGCACGGTCAAAGGATGGG
>CM055405.1:37051882-37107436 GCA_029228625.1 Pseudolycoriella hygida | reverse complement strand
GTGCCCAGACCATTGACCCAATTTCAACAAAAAAAATGTTTCCCCGTTTTGTGAGATCAAATGACACCAAAATTTACAATTTCCATGCTATACTTGCTGAGATATTTGCGAAAAAGTTTCACCGATCCTCGAAAAATCATGTTTTTGGTCACTTTTTCGATCATATCTCCGGAACCACTCTACCGATTTTGCCTATCTTTGAACTGGAATCATGGGAGATATATACCTTTCAGTAAAAAGTGTTGGGTGATGAGTGGTAATTTGTCCGAAGACAGAGTATGTTTTCAAAATGTTTTCTTTGTCCCTCACAACGTTGAATCCGTGTAAGAAAGAAAAAAAGTTGTCATAACAGGCTAAAACTAAAGCCTCTTTTCGACAATATTTCTAGTCGGTGGTGCAACCGTTTAGAAAAAATGACGGACATTTTTTTCGCTGATTCGTCGTATTTAGACGATAAAAATGCATCCTCCTGACTCCTGCTACGATCTACCCCATGTTACAATATAATTGTTTGTAGTAGACGTTTAGGACATTTGTGCTTCGTACGGGTCCAATAAATCAAGTCACTAGATCCGTGCACCGGTCAAGTATTCGGCGGCGGCAACTATCTAATTTTCGATTTTTGGACTCAGTGGTGGGAATTTCAGCTGATGTAAAAATCATTTTGGGCAGCGAACTTTTTTGAAATATTCCAGGGAGAGAATCATAAGCTTGTGCACATTTTATCTCTCTTTTCACGTATTCGCTTGCATTTTATTCATGTAAAACTTAGTTTTTTTCGTTTAAATTGCTAAAACGAAACGTTGCACAATCTTATGATTCTCTTTCTGTAAAAAGGTTTATCTTTTTTTATCAAGAAAATATGTTGGCAGCATTGGCGAAAGGCATTTTAGGTTTATGGTGTTGTCGCAATTCGACAAGTCAATTTTTTTGGGAAGGGCTGTCACGACACAAACGACGGCGCGGGCGCTAAGGTCAATTTCGTTTTCCATCCATGCGATGTGTACGACGTTGGCTTATGTCAAAGTATACGAAATTTCATGACGAAAAGCATGAAATGACACGCACATTATTTTTCATCGCTTGACAAATTAAGAAATTCTTCATGAAATTTTGTATAAGTCATGGACTCGATGAAATCAAACTTCATTTGTGAGCGTTTCGCAAGATATTTTTATTGAGTTGTTCTGTTGATATCGCAGTATTGTGCTGGAAAAGTTTTCATGGAACTTACTTTTTAAGACACTTACCAATTCAGCCCGGAGTTTCTTGTGGAGGCCTTCGACAGAATTCTTCAACATTTTGGGCAGTTCTCCTTTTCTTTCGCATAATTCCTTTTACTTGGCCCCAATTGGGCGGCAGTGTGGTAGGTTCAGTGATTTCATCTCCTTGGGTACAAAATTGACGTTGTTGTCTTAAAGGAAATCCTGAGTGTCATGGGCATAGTGAGCAGAAACTAGATCAGGCCAGAATAGCGTCTTAACTTTATGCTTTCGAATAAAGAGCAGAAGTCTTTTCTTCAAGCACTCTTTGATAGTAATTTCTTTGTTGACAGTGCCGGTAGTGACGAAAATGTCGCTTCTATCGCCACAATCACAGATTGCCTGCCATACTAGGTGCTTCTTGTCGAATTTTCCAGTTTGAATCGTTGCTTCGGACTCAGGAAGAATTTCATCATCAGCTGCAATGTAATATTTAGGTCCTGCGAGCGCTTCGAAGTCCGCCTTCACTCAAGTTTCACTCAAAATCGTCGATTATCAAATGCCGTTTTTGTTTCCCGAGAAAGTCGTACAGTTTCCGCGATCGTGTTTTGATGTTTGCACCTTGCTTTTCTGAAACTCTAGGGACCTTTCCCTTCTTCCTGGACGTCATATTTTCTCTTTCCATTGTCTTCTGGATCAGCCACTTACTTTTTCCACATTTTCTAGCGAGATCTCTTTAAGACATGCTCCTGTGTTTACGAATCGCCTTCTTCACCTTCTTATATAAATTTGGATCAACGGGACCAAGTTTTTTGCCACCTCCTGACTTTCTTTCGACGGACAGTGTTTCCTTGTGGTTACTAATAACCCGTCTGACCGTTGTTAGAGGCATTTTGCAGCCATTTGTCAACAATAACTTTACGTCGATCTTTTTCACGGCTTCCCATGTTTCATCGATAGAATGTATCAAAACAATTTTTTTTTACAAACTTTAAGTAAATAAAGCGCCAAATACAACCAATGTTGTCGTGTTACTGTTTAAGTTTATGAGATACAAGGTGTCAAAAAAAACCGATTTCATCGAGTCCATGTGTTAATTTGCCATAATCCGACGCCGCGTCGTACTGACAGCGTGCATTTGAGTTTCTGAATTGATACTTCATGTCACCGCTGTGAAAGAAAATTTCCCAAAAGGTTTCTCATAATAAACCATTGATAATTTGATATTTGTAACGACATTTTTGTGACATCTTATTTTTGACATAATTTTTGTGACGTCATTTTTGAGACGGCATTTTTGTGATGCGTATTTGTGACGTTATTTTTGTGACGTCATATTAGTGACGGCATTTTTATGACATCATATATGTGACGTCAGTTTTGTGTTGTCATTTCCCAAATGTAATTTTGACAACACACAATCGTCAAATCTGTGCAGATGTGTGAAATGGTGAACTTTTCTATTGTCTTTCTTTTGTTAAATTTGACGTTTCACAGTTGTGCTGCACTGTGTCGAACGAAGTTTTTTGGTACCATTTTTGTGACGTCATAATTGTGACGGTGCATAGACGGACTGACGAACTGACTGACGGAGGGACGTCTTGAACTTTGATAATCCATCGATGCTAATGTGTTAACAACCAGGGCTCGTATTTTTCTAATTGGCTTATCAAATCACAAGCACGTTACGTTGTATTGATTAGTATACTACTGAGATAGTCGTTTAATCAAATCATGACAGTTGTAAGAACTTATCTACATCTTATATAAGTTGCTGTCTCTCTGATTTGGAAATCGACATTTATTTTTTCCCAGTGGTCGATCAAACACGGGTATAAGCAAATATTTACATTGAAATCGTCGAGAAGAATTTACTTTGCAAATCGAATCTGTTTTTAGAACGACGATGCGCTTAGCTCTTCTGGTGGCCGTAATTGGTCAAGTCACATTAGTGATTTGTGCGGCAAAAATACCCGCCAGCCACTTCAACACTCTTATTTACCGTGAGCCACCTGTACCAGAACCGAAAACTCCAAGAATTCCGGTTTTAGAATCTCTTGAGCAGAGGGTGGACAATTTTAATCCCAACAACAATGCGACATATCAAATGGTAATAGAACTAAACTATTTTTTCGTAACTCAATCCATATGAAACAGTGCGACAAAGGATTTTCATATAACTCGCACTAGTGCGAGAAAGTAAATGACAAAGTCGCTTCGTATGACGGTATTTTAACGCACTCGATGTCTTTCCACCTCGAATTCTCCTCGGATCGACATCTAACATGTCTTGCGATAAAATACGTTTACGTTCATGCGACGCTAGTATCGAAGATTACTATTTTCATTTTGCTACACTACAAAGCTACACTATTACTTTACTGGGAACCGCAATGAACAACAACATTCCTAGAGTGATTGCCTCCTTACATGGCTCTAGGTGCGAAGCAAAGTACGCACGCTACTAATCCTAATGTATGAAAATATAAGAGCGAAAGGGAGGGTGTTAAAAAACTTTATTTTTAGCGTACGTACTTTGTGAATGGCCCCTCACTACAACAACACAACACAGCGGATTTCAAAGCCCTTCTACACCCTCTTTTCCATAAATTTTTATAGCATGAGGCACGGCAACAGTAAATGAGGCGAAAATAAATTCGGATATTGTCCTGCCTTTTAAGGAGTATCCGCCGTACAGCGTTTTTTTCTAGCTTTTTCCTCTTTACGCTTGATGAAAGTATTTTATTTATAGAGATATTACAGGAACGATGAGTTTTTTGTAAGAGGAGGCCCGATTTTTGTGTACGTTGGAGGTGAATGGACAATTTCCGCCGGCAGTTTACGTGGCGGTCATATGTTTGACATGGCTCGTGAACTGGGAGGACAAATGTTTTACACGGAACATCGATACTACGGACGTAGTTTCCCAACGCCGTATGCTCAACTATCTCAAGAGATTAAATTTCTCCTAAATAAATCTTTTCCGGCATAGTGACGCATCCTTGGAAAACTTACAATTTTTAAATGTCGAACAAGCTCTGGCTGATTTGGCTCATTTCATTGTTTATATCAGAGGAAAACATCCGGAATACTCAGACTCAGAAGTGGTTTTAGTTGGAGGATCGTACTCTGCTACAATGGTCGCTTGGTTCCGACAAAAATATCCACATCTCGCTGTTGGAGCTTGTAAGACTTAAAGTCAATAGAGTAGTGTATTTAACCGCCTGAATACCATTTTTTTTCAATTCAAGGGGCCTCGTCTGCACCACTTCTAGCTAAAGTCGATTTCATCGAATACAAGGAGGTGGTTGGTGCATCGATCCGTAGCGTTGGGGGTGAACAATGCTTCAGACGATTGGAAGCAGCATTTAGACAAGCTGAGCAATTGATTGAGAATCAAAATTTTGCGGAATTTTCGAATCGTTTCAGAACGTGCGACATAATTACCAACGATCGCTACGATATTTGGTCGATGTTTGGACTGTTTTCGAATCTTCTAGCCGGAATTGTACAATATCACAGGTTAGTGATAGAGAACTCGTAAAATCTTTTGTCAATCTCTCAACTACAACAGAACTGGGGATATCGAAGGTGTTTGTGATATCCTTCTTGATCCAACCAATGACACCGAAACCGATCTTGATGCATTTGCTCGTTGGTATAACCTTATGATATTCGGAGATGATCCCGTCGATGACGATTGCATTGATGCGAATTTGGAGAGTGATGTGGAGTTTTATCGAAACACGTCTTGGGATCATTATGCCACACTAACGGCTGGTAGACAATGGTTATATCAAACATGTACTGAGTATGGATGGTATCAAACATCCGGTTCACGGTTCCAACCGTTCGGATCGAGTTTTCCTGTTGAACTATACATCCGGTGGTGCAGTGATGTTTACAGCTCCACGTAAGAGATGATGTTCCACGCTAATAGATTTAAAAACTTTCTCTTCTTTTTCGCTAAGTTTCAATGCAGAAACGATCCAAGTGAACATAGACAGAAAAAATGTAAAATACGGTGGCATGAATCCAGCAGTGAGTAACGTTTATTTCACTCAGGGATCGATAGATCCATGGCGTACGATGGGAATTCAGACAGATTTAAACGAAAGATCGCCAGCAGATGTTGTTCCAGGTTAATTGAAGTCGAAAGTATAAAAAAAAATTTGTTTCATTCACAATACCAACAGGTGCATCTCATTGCGCCGATTTGTCATCGAATTCGCCTAATGACTCTCCCAGAATGCGAGAAGTACGCGACAGAATCTTTAGTTTGGTGAAACAATGGATTGGCATCGATGAGGCCTTGTAAATATCGTTTGAACATTTTCATTTTAATAAACAGAAACTCATCGTTTATCTGAATTTTGGTTCACGTGTATTCCCTTTCAAAATCCGAAAACACAAAGTCCACACGAATTTAAGTCTGACCTTTGAGATCCGGATGACAAAAACTCTGATCAAGTTTCGTTAGGTGGAGGACCAATGTATGGGTTGCTGCCCCAGCCCCACATCAAAAGCTTCTAAGGTCTCCGCCTCAAATCCCGCTAAGGGATCATTCATAAATCCTGTCCCCTCTTACAGGAGGAGGATACATCAAAAGTGGCACATAGTGTGAGGTGAGATTTCGAACGAATGTGTCACACTTTCAAGATTGGCAAAATGTATCGAACGAACATTTTGAAATAATAAGTGATTGTTGGGTAGTGTTAAATCAAACAAAACCCCTTTTTAAAAGGGAAACGTGACGCAAGTCCTCGTCCCTTCTTCCAAAAATCAATTGAGGTGACGCTTACAGCTTCGGAACGCAAAAAAATCTTTTGAAATATTTTCACTTTTGATTAAAAAAATGCGACACAAATGCCGGACCCACGTGATGAGTACGGGTAGGCAAATTTTTGGCGTGCGAAATCTGAAAGCGCGGAAAAATTATTACGTTTTGAGGGTCCGGCATTTGTGACGCATTTTTTTAATCAAAAGTGAAAATTTTTTAAAAGAAATTTTTGCGTTCCGAAGCTCTAAACGTCACCCAAATTGATATCAGTTGTTTTGGACGAGGACTTGCGTCACGTTTCCCTTTTAAAAAGGGTTTTTGTTGTGATATCAGTAGTTTTGGAAGAAAAGAGGAAACCACTTTTGAAGAAAAAATTTCCGGCGAAAAAAAATTTCGACGAAAAAAATTTTCGGCGTCAAAAAATTTCTGGCGAAAAAAATTTCCAGCGAAAAAAAATTTCCGGCGAAAAAAATTCTGACGAATAAAAATTCTCAAGCGAAGCGCAGCGGCTACTACTTCCATGGACGAAAATGATCCTTTCAACTTCCTCTACAAAATACCAAAAGTTTTCTTTTGAGCCCCACCTATTTTTCGCCATTTTGGCGGTCACCCTGATACACTACACACCCAACCCAACAATTTTCCCTTTGACACCAAACCTTTATCTCAAAGACCCAACTTTGTCTCATACAAAAGGTGCTACATACATACACATACATATGGACTTTATATGGCCCCTTCTAAGAGCCCTGGCGCCCAAACGAGGCCGGTACCCCCCCTTTTTAAAATCTCATATGGCGTAGAATGCCCACCGTAAGGTCACTACAAAATTTCAAGAAAAGTTATCGAGCCGTTCTCGAGAAAATTTCAAAAAAGTCGTTTTTCATACAAGTGCCAATGGAAATCACTAACAAACTAACTAAGTAACGTAGGATATTTGCATTAACTTTGGCTTCTATGAAAGACCACATTTTGTATGGAAAATAACGATTTTCTAAAGCTCATACATCCGGATCCACCGAACTGTTTTTCATGAGTGAAAAGACACTTTCTTTAGAATCCAGGAAAAATATTTTCCGGGGGGTACGTCGAAAGGGGGGAAGTCAAAACCTAGCTGTATGTATGGTTCCGCAGTTTACGAAAAAAAAATTCCTAATTTTTTGTTCGTGCGATAAGGAATGTTTTGTTCAAGAGGGACGGGGGTGGGTTGAGCGATAAGGGAGTAGTTTGGAAAAAAATTGAGAAAAAAAAGTTGGGATTTAGGAGCGATAAAAATGACGTCATGCTTGCTAGGAAAGATGATCATTCATAAAAAGGTCATAAGGGGCGGGACCATTCATACGTACATTCTTGGGGAAAAAATGGGTTTATTTGGAAAGCGTACGTTCCATACATTTCATCGTTTTTTCCATACATTTTCGTGAGGGGGTCTCAAAATAGTCATTTTTCGTGTACGTACTTTATGGATAGCCCATAAGGTCATAGCTAAGTCAGGACAGCAAATTCTATTGATAGAGCTATGGCTCCCAAATAGGTGTTGCAAGCTTGACGGCATTTATCAACAGCCCCTGACCCATAACGGCTCTGGCTTTGAACTTTATATGAAGAACAATAAGAATTTCAGCTTCTCGAGCTTATTGAGTTTAAGCTCAGCAAAGTTTTAAATGCTACGAGAAATTTTTGCAGAGCGCAGCACGATTTCTCACAGTTGGAAAATTTCCTTTCCGTAAAGCCCACGGTGGGAGATAATTGCTTTGCCAGTCAGATAATTGCTACCACGAACTATGTTAAAGCATCTACATAAAATGCTATGCTATGCAGTTTTCCTTAATCACAGAACATTGGAAAATCATCAACGATCGATGATTTTGAGTGACGTAAAAAATCAAACTGAATTTTCCCTGCTAAATACAACGATAAAATCTAAATGAAAGCATCGAAACGTGCAGCAAAATCATAACGTGCACTCGAGGCATCATAAAATTTTTTATTTCAGCTCATTATCGTCTTAAATGGCCTTATGCTCAACTTATGCTTTACTCATAACCAACCAGCAATAACATTTTTACTTTTAAGTAAATTCCAGCGACTATAAAAATAAAAGTGTTAATTCTTCGGTTAAATTTAAGTGCAACATCGACGTACAAGGAATTTATAATTTGATCTTATTTCTACAATTAAAATTTAAAATGAAAATTCATCAAAAAAAAACCAAGGTGCAATTCAACTTTTAACCGTTTTATCGCAAGTTTCTGATACGCGCACTTGTACTTCGACATGCGCAATGGATGTAACAATATTCCATATCTGAAATCTATCATAAAAATTTATCATTAATCATTAATCGCCTTATTAAATATTTTCCATTTCTTTTTTTTTTTTTTTTGAATTATAAACGCGTACCAGGTAATTGTTATGAATGGGTTTGTGCACACCAAGCTCATTGTAGCACCTGTACATTCTCGTGCGTTAAGAACATTTATTTTGTGCGAAAAGGAAATTATTAACTCATTTGGTATGCGAAACCGCTACCAATTTTTGCGCTAATCTACCGGTCGAAAGAAAACAAAAGTCAGGATATCAAGTGTTTTATGATGGAATCAAACAGATAAATTCCACTTTTAAATTGAGTTTTTCCAGAGTGATAATCGCTCTGGGATTTCCGCAAAGATAAAAAATAAGCTCAGACCCGTACGTCTAAATGTTTATTTAATGAAATTCAGTAAATTCACTCACTCCCTATTTATTAATTCAATTGGATATTACCTAAAAGATAATATCGTTGGGCATTACCTGAAAGATAGACGTTGACCTTTAGGATGGAACAACTATGTAAAAAAATTCTTGTAAAAAATATTTTACAATTGATTGTTGAACCCGATCAGTCCCAGTCAATATTGTCGTGTGTATAGGAATGTCGTATCCCGGCACCCGTTCTCGCGTTGCTGACAGAAACAACAACGAATATTGGATCGCATATTTGCTTAGCTTGCGATATTATGCTCGTTCATAATATCGCAATGTAAATTGTGTGTCAAGTGAGGATTACTGCGAGTTATTTCTCAATAGATTGTTGAGAAATATTTTCGCGGTAGGGAAAATACACAATGGAACGGTGACAAAAGTCATATCTAGAAGAATTAGTTCTGAATAAGCCGCGTACCGGGACGAACACCCGATGCAGTAACTGTTCTATGTAGTTAAGATCGTGAGAATGATAACCGTCGAAAATAAATGCGAATGTAAAAATACGCAAGTTGTTTAAATGGTTCTTACTCGCGCGAAGAGTGAAAGAGTTAGCAGATGGACAACCGGCCCGGTGCATGGCTAATTGAGGACTCTGTGGTCGCCCTCAAAACAGAAGAACAGAGGGACATAACATCAACCGAGGTGCGACAGGAAAGTAGTGATAGAATGTAGTCAAAAAATCACCAATGATTTACAGGCGAATCACCGATAATTCACCGGAGAATCACCAATGATTCACCGGAGAATCAACGATGATTCACCGGAGAATCAACGATGATTCACAGGAGAATCAACGATGATTCACCGGAGAATCACCAATGATTCACTAGAGAATGAACGATGATTCAACGGGGAATCACAGAAGATTCACAGAGGAATCATAAATGATTCACCAGATAACCACAGATGATTCACCCGGTAATCACATATGATTCACCGGAAAACACAGATAATTCACCGGGGAATCACCAATGATTCACCGGGTAATCACAGATAAACTTTGAACCTAAATTATCGGTGATTCATTGGTGACAAACCGATTATACACCAGGGAATCGCCCATGATTCACAGTAGAATCACCCATGATTCACAGTAGAATCACCTATGATTCACAGGAGAATCACCGATGATTCACTGGAAACCACAAATGATTCACCGGAGAATCACCAGATAATCAACGATGATTCACTGAAGAATTACCGATTATTCACCGGAGAATCACCAATGATTCACCGGAGAATCAACGACGATTCACAGGAGAATCACCGGTGATTTGCCGGAAAATCGCAGATGTTTCACCTAAGACAAGTGATTCAGAAGAAAATCACTGATGATTCACCAGAGAATCCCCGATGATTCACCGGAGAATCACCAATGATTCACCGGAGAATCCCCGATGATTCACCGGAGAACCACCAATGATTCACCGGAGAATCACCAATGATTCACCGGAGAATCACCAATGATTCACCGGAGAATCACCAATGATTCACCGGAGAATCACCAATGATTCACCGGATAATCACCAATGATTCACCGGAGAATCACCAATAATACACAGGAGAATCAACGATGATTCACCGGAGAATTACAGATGATTCACCGGAGAATCACAGATGATTCACCGTGTAATCACCGGAAAACAGATGATTCACCGGGTAACGACCGATGTTTCACCTAAGACAAGTGATTCAGAAGAAAATCACTGATGATTCACCAGAGAATCGCCGATTATTCACCATAGAATCACCAATGATTCACCGGAGAATCACCTGATTCACCGAAGAATCACCAATGATTCACCGGAGAATTACCGATGATTCACCGGAGAATTACCGATGATTCACCGGAGAATTACCGATGATTCACAGGAGAATTACCGATGATTCACCGGAGAATCATCAATGATTCAACGGAGAATCCACGATGATTCACCGGGTAATCACATATGATTCACCGGAAAACAGATGATTCAGTGAGGAACCACCGATGTTTCACCTAAGGCAGATGATTCACCAGAGAATCACCGATGATTTGAGATGGTTTTTGCAAAACTTTCATCTTCGAAATCAAATATCTTCGGAAGTGCACGGCCAATTTTGCTCATATTCGATTCTCTTCCAGGCGTAAATTTTGAAAAACTGGCTTAGATTTACTCGTTGTTGTCAGACGAACTCGTTGTTGACAGACGAACAGACGAACAATTCTATTTTATGAATTTTACATATTGATACCTATACTCAGTATGTAACCTAAACAACTTTACGATCGACATTCAACTTTATAAAAAATCATATGTTCTTATAAGAATTACTCCAATGCCACCAATGTGACCAAAGTCTACTGAAAAAAATAAAACCTAATATTTCATAGACGTATTTGTCTTGTATCAATCACACAGTTAATATTTTTTAAATCTAATCTTATCGAACCAATTTGTCTCATTGAATGAAAACCAATAATCAGGAAATTATTTTCAGTGTCTTTATCCATTATACCGAACCACATAAATGCCAACCTATTCGATAGGAACTTTTTTAAAGTTATGATCAAAACATTAGACTTTTACACAAAAATGTATTACAAGTTCAAACTTTGCTACAATTCACTAATAACCCTTCGTCCGAACTTTCAAGCAATAAAAATGGCAGCAGTTCTCTCCACGCGTTTAGCGCTGCATCAGCTTATGTCAAAGTATACTAAATTTCATGACGAAATTCATAAGTTGACAAGCATTTTTGTTGCTTGACATATTATGAATTTTGTCATGAAAGTTTGTATACTTTGACATAAGCCAGCAAAGCACTAAAAGCGTGGATTCATGCCAGTTGGATTTTTCTTTAGAAGTTATTCAAAATTCCATCGAGTTTATCGCTTCACTAGCGGATCAAAGTAATTTGTTTTGGGGATGTAAAATTGTTCGTGTGAAAAGACAATCACACAGTGAAGAGCAAGGCAATTGAAAGGCACAAAAACAAATGGAAAAGGCAATACTACATTCCCCTGACTTGATTAGACACTGATAAATGTTTAATGACGCTAGGTCTTGTCTTTCGATTTTGCATGATTTTAGTCAAATATTGCTTGTACAATCGAGACAACAATTACGGAAGAAATAAGGAAAAAGAAAATGACAAATGAAAATCCAGCTAAGTTCATAAATTCACTTTTTCTGAAAGATTATGTCGAAAAGCAATTTGGTGAAACTGACGTTAAGATCTTAAGTTATAGTGTGGAACCAGTGAATCCCAAAAATTTTAAAGATCCTAAGGGACGCATACAAAGAATTTTAGTCAGGTAAATGTTTGAGTTCAATGCTTTAATTATAGTCATTCAGAAATTACATAACTCCATATCTTATCTCCAAAAATCGAAAGATATGCCTTTCAGTGAAATTAAATTTTATTACTTTTCGAAACTGTGAGATATTGGGAAGAGTGTCACAAGAAATGTCTAAAAATTCTTTTATGAAAGCGAAAAGACACCTTTCTTGCATAACATTTGTTTAAACAATGCCCTCCCTCCCTTGCGACGTACCCCTCGGAACACGCTTCACATTTGCAAATCCATCCTTTGTAGCCACTTCATAGCTTCCGGACTCAGTTCGTGTAGCGCCGTATCAAATTTTCTGTAATCGCATTCATTCACGATGTGATTTATAGTTTGTTCCACGGGACCGCAGTCCAAAATTCGGTGTTGTTCTCATGTTCCACTTGAGCAGTGTGCTGCCACTTCTGCCATGACCAGCTCGGATTCGGTTGATTTTGTACCACGTTGAGCGAGACTCTCTCATCCCAGGGAGTTTCATAGTGGGGTCAGCAGCCAGTTCCTTGTTTCTAACCGCAGCGGAGCTCCACTCATCTCTCCACTGCTGCTCGGCATCTTGAGTATAGCCCTCCATTCCGTAAAATGGTTCCTTCCACAATGGTTTTCTCGACTTCAGTCTGCTCGTTGCTGGAACACGTTTTAGAGTTTGGTGAAGTTCATCATTTGCTTGGATTTTGCTCCATTTACGGTTCAGCTCTGATTTTCTTCGAATGTTTGATGGTTCTATATTTGCCAGGACTGGAAGCCAAGTCAGTAGAGACTGTTCGTAAAGTGTTGTTTATCTGAACATCAACCTTATCGACATGTGTGCTACGCAGCCAGACTGGGCAACAATACCCTGCCAGTGCGAATGCCAGTGCCGCCGTACGCAATGTTTCGGCATTTAATCCCCAATTCGTTCCTGCCAGTTTCTGAAGGATGTTGTTCCTGATTTTCAGCTTCTTGGTGTTATGTGTCAGAATTCGGTCCATTTTGTACCCGAGGTAGGTTGGATTCGCATTGAATTTGACTGATTCTCCACAAAACTTGACATCAAACTTCTGAGTTGCTGCTCTGTTGTTAAGGTAGAAGAATGACACTCCCGTTTTTTTCGGATTGGGACACAATCGCCAATCTTTGTAATACTTCTCTAGGATTACAGCGTCGTGAGAGTGTACTCGAAGTATTTCGGATTTTTGTGTTGAACAGCTACTGCATAGTCGTCAGCGTAGCCAAATTTTTGTGATTGCGTTGTTGGCATGTCGCTCGTATACAAGCTAAAGAGGAGCGGAGCGAGTACCGAACCTTGTGGTAAGCCATTGTTTGGCGTTTTCGTCCTACTCGATTTTCCATTTTCCACCTTGATTTGTCTGTTGGAAAGCATATTTTCCAGTAGTTGAGCCAGATGTGTTCATGGAATGACATCGATGAATTTTAGCATCAGGCCGTCCCTCCGCACAATATGATCATTTTCAATACAAAAAGTGCATTTTCATAGAATCAAATTTAACGAAAACATCCAACGTTAGTTAGAGTTAGTTAGTTCCAGGGCAAATTGTATGAAAAATGACTTTTTTGGCTCCCACTCGAAAACGGCTCGATAACATCTTTTGAAATTTTGCAGTGGCCTTCGGGTGGGCATTCTACGCCATATGAGATTTATGTATGTGTTTGTGTGTAATGTGTGTCGTAGCACATTTTGTATAAGACAAAGTTGGGTGTTCGAGATAGAGGTTTGGTGTCAAAGGGAAAGTTGTTACACTGGGTGTGTAGTGTATCGGGGTGACCGCCAAAAGGGCGGAAAATAGGCGGGGCTCAAAAAAAACTTTTGATATGTTGTAAAGTAAGTTGAGAAGATCATTTTCGCCAATGGAAGTTGTAGCCGCCGCGCTTCGGTTTGGCGGCGGCGGCGACTCGAACATAATTCTATACATATATAATTCGTCAAAAACAATTTTCCTACTTCCAAAAAAACTGATATCACAGCAAAACTCTTTTTAAAAGAGGAAATGTAACGCAAGTTTTCGTTCCTTCTTCCAAAACAACTGATATCAATTTGGGTGACGATTAAAGCTTCGGGAAGAAAAAAATTCTTTTGAAATATTTTCACTTTCGATTAAAAAAATGCGTCACAAATGCCGGACCCCCCAATGCTATAGTTTTTCTATTTTTTCAGAATCTTTTGTTTAACTATGTCGCCAATTTAATTTTTTCGGCGAATTTTGTTGAAAATATTCGCTGATTTTCTTAAAGTTTCTTTTCCTTATGACGGACGCATATTTTTACTTTATTCGGGGATAAAGTTTATTAATGAAATAATAATAATGTCCTTCTACTCATACCTGTCCGGAGACTAAATCAGTTAGAGGCCATCCATAAATGACGTCCAGTTTTTTCAGTGGTACTAGCACATTTAAATCGTTAATAACTCGATAAATATCCATTCTGGCGAGTCAAGCGTGTGTTATATCCCCCCCCCCCCACCACCACCCATTGGAGGGGGTATTTAGAGGGTAGAACACACGTTTGACTCGCCAGAATGGATATTTATCGAGTTATTAACGATTCAAATGTGCTGACAGCACTGAAAAAACTGGACGTCATTTATGGATGGCCCCTTACCCTATAACATTTTGACATATAAAATGTTTTGCTGCTTGTAAGCACATTTTAATGAGACATTTTGGTATTATGAAATTCTTCCATTGTGTATAATGTGCAGAGAGGTTGCGTAATATACATCTCGATATACCATAATTGAATTGAGTTTTTGATTGACACTAATAAAAGTCTTCGCTACATACCATTATCAAAAAAGAAACCACTGAACTATTACAGAAAGGCTTGTTTTAGTTCTGTCACATTATGTCGGTCGTTTTCGATCATTTGACTCTTCTAAGGTCTTATGAGGCAAAGGGGAAGGGGGTGTAAATATTTTAGAAAAAAGTGGGCGTTATTTATGAACTGCTCCTTTGCAACCAGAGAAATGATAAGGTGGTACACCTGTGGTGAGGTAGAACGCTTATGTGAAAGACAGCTTGACTGCATGGGAGAGAACCAGCCCAATTTTGTACGTATTTCTCTCCCATGGAACCCAGCTGTCATTCACAAAAGCGTTCTGTCTCGCCAAAGGTGTACGAACTTATCATTTCTCTGTTTGCATCAGATACGATGAAACAATCAACAAACAATCTTATCTTCCAATTTCGTTTGCAGTTATTCCTCCAAAAAATTTCCTGTTAACACCACATCGGCAGTGCTAAAAATCAAATCAACTGATCCCCAGAAATTTGAAACGTTTGAGAAAGAAGCTGTCATTTACAAGACCATTCTTCCAAGCTTCGTAGATGTCTGGAAAAAAGTTGGAGAAACTATCGAATTTGCTCCTCGTTTGATTTTATCGCAAGATCAGCCGAAGAGTTTCCTCATCTTTGAAGACGTTTGCAACACTGGCTATTTTTCTGAGGAGCCGAGCATCGGTCTGAATTTGGAGCAGAGCAAAATTGCTCTTCAAAAATTGGCATTTGTTCATGCCACAAGTGTTTTATGTCTTTCAAAGGTAAAAATCAATTCGATTGTATCGCGTAAGGACATGAGACAAAATGTCGAAAACGCATATCATTTTTTGTTGCATGTTTTTGAGCACCTCCTACTTATACTTTACATTACTTTGTTTAATTTCTCTATTTGAAAAGAATCCATCAAGCTACGACCAATTCACCAAAAGCATCTACAACAAGGACAACAAAACGGTTCAGAGTTACATAGTTGATGCTTTTCAATTTGTTTTGGATAATGCCAATACCTTGGGAATCGAGGGAAGCATCACAGCCAAGTTGAAGACGTTAGCTTCACCTCTTATCTCTACATGGACCTCTGGTAACACGGAGTCTTTGAATGGATTTAAAGTTTTCAATCATGGCAACTTTTGGACGAAGAATATTTTGTTCAAATACGTCAAGGAGGAATACGTTGACGCCGTGTTCGTAAGTCGGACATCTCAATGACCTTTCGTTATTCCTTTCATTCTAATCATCTCCTTCAGGTAGATTACCATAACGGATACATTGGCTCACCAATTGTTGATTTGATGTATTTTTTCACATCGTCGGTTTCATTTGATGTCATTAAAGAACACAAACACGAATTGTTGTACGTCTACCACGAATCACTACGATTTTCATTGCAAAAACTTAATTACAACGGAAATCTGCCGAGTTTGAGTGACCTACAACTTGAGTTTCTACGAAGTGGAGCTTTAGGTAATTTTTTTTGTATTTGCGGTGACGAATCACTTTGCTTTCGACGTTTATTTTGGTTCCGTATCTGTAATCTGGTTCGGTTTTCTTGTTAGAAAGAAGGGGTTAGGGACGAAACGAGATGATAGTTGTGAACTTCAATCGAAGTTAGATCAGTTTTCATTAATAGCTTCGTAGTCAGCGGCGAAGCTAGTGATTTTTTGGGGTTAAGATCTCGTTCCTCTAGATGCAGGGATCAAACGTGCGTACCTGGCACCGCAATAGTCGCATGAACGAGGAGTTGGGATCACGCCCAATTATCGGGAGGTTACTAAGCGCAGTGCCCATTATTGTACCTAAAACTACTAGTGTTATGCCACCGTCGTACGTCCTAGGTCGGGACCAATATCCTATCTAATCTCTACTGCAGGAGTGTAGTCACACAAGTTCAAATCATGAATTCAGTTTCATAAACTTATTAGTACCACAGCGCCGCGTTTCAGCGAAATACCTCAACAAAAGGTGGCGCAAGTGTCCAATATGCAATGACACTTGCGGTCTCCCCGGGCTCCCAGCGGTACCGATTTTAACCTCGGTTAGGGTTTCCGATGTTAGTCCATTATAGATGACAGTCTTTGGTTTTGATCTTTGCAGCTGGAACTTAGGTTGCAACCTAACCTAATGTCCTTGGGAGAAAATCAGCTGATTTTTGAACTTATCGATGAATTCAGCCGATTTTTGTTAAAGTTATGAATGGAATCAGCTGATTTTGTTTTCAATGAAGTTAGCTTCGGTCAAAAATGCAGCTAACTTCATGATGAGTACTACTTCCAAAGATCGAAACAAAAGACTGTCACGCCCCTGGGCTGTTATGACAAAATTGTGTCCTCATTTAATGAATTACTTTCGCAGGGTCCACTGTAATATACTATTACGTATTGCACAAAAAGGGACTAAAGAGTGAAGTCACTGCCCGGTAAATGGTACAGCTTTTTGTTTTGATATTTGCAAGTAATATTCGACCTGAAGTTAGCTGCAGTTGCGACCGAAGCTAACTTCATTGCAAAAAAATCAGCTGATTTCATTCATAAATTTACCAAAATCAGCTGACTTCATTGAAAAGTTCAAAAATCAACTGATTTTTTTGCTACTGCAGCTAACTTCACGTTGAATATTAGTTGCAAAGATTAAAACCAAAGACTGTCACGCCCCTGGGTACAACTTACCGACTACCAAAGCAACAAAAGTGCAATCGGACTCAATGCAAATTACTCGATGTTTAGACTCATACGAAGTATTGGTCTTATGCGTTTACCACGACGTTTGTAACACGTCGAATTTCGACCCAGGAGTTGGTGGTTTTTTCCTTTTGGGGTATAAATAGAAAAAATATGCCCATCCGTCTGTTGCCAAGTTATCACGAGTAAGGCTTGACCGATTTTCAAAATCTTCTTTTTTCCTGAAACGCCGCCGAGCTAGGGCCGCTTAAGTGGTTTTTGGTCTTTCGTACATAGCTCGAGTAAATCTTATCCGATTTCAATAAATGTTTTTTTGATCGACCTGCCCAACAATTTATGGAAATTTTTTTTTTTAGTTTGGATCCTTGGGCTTACTCAGGGCTCTAAAACAAATTGGGGTAAATCGGTACGTGGCGTGTAAAGGTACATAGTTGCGTTTCTTTCTATTTTTCGCTGTGCAGCAATTTGCCTCCCTGTGTCGATGTTGTACAATGTAATACAATGGCGTGAATCGATACCGAGTTGCGAATTGCTGAATAGCAAAAAATAGGAACGCAATTCTGTATCTATTCACCCCACGTAACGATTAACCCCAGAGCCCAACAATTTATGCAAAAAAAAATTTTGAGGTCGGGCCATTGGGCTAAGGCAGGCCCAATGGATAGGGCCAAATGCCTTTTTACTATAAAAACCGAGTAAATTCTTTCCGATTTTTTGGTTCTTTTTCGATTTCTGATGTAATAGAATGCCTAACAGTCCTAAAGAAAAAATTTGAGGCCGCGGCTTGTAATTAGGGCCCTCTGCTTGACCTAAAGGTCGGTCCTAGAGGTCGGCCCCAGCACAAGAAAATTTGCTTTGCTATGCTGTTGAGAAAATTGAGCGGCCTCTCCTTAAGGCCTAAGGCCGGTCCTAAGCGTCGGCCCTAGCACAAAAAATTTTTTTTGCTATGTTGTAGAGAAAATTATGTGGAACACTTTTTTCCATGGAAATATGGGTCAGAGGCCTCTCCTTAAGGCCTTAGGTCGGTCCTAAAGGTCGGCCCTAGTACAAAAAAATGTTTTTGATTTTGATATGTTGTAGAGAAAATTGAGTGGAACATTTTTTTCCATGGAAATATGGGTCCGAGGCATGCAACGGGAATCCTTGCAACGGGATTCGTACGGAATTCCGCGAAGCTTTTGTTTGTTCAATGTATTTTAAATGCACAAAATAGCCTCACAGGTACTAATTTACGTGAAACTGATTGTATTTTGAAAATTTGAAATTTTTTGCCTTCTACACTTAACTTAGAAAAATTATAAACTTGAGAGCATACTTAGTAATTTGAACACATGGTCTATCATTTCCAATAGACTTTTGATAATACACAGACAATTTACCTGGCGTTACATTAGTTTCACTATTTTAGTTCCACTTTTACTTTACCTTCACCAGGCCCGTTGCTGTGAGGGGGGGGGGGGCGTCGCCCCCCTGGGATTTTCAAACACTGAATAAGCAAAAGAATAACACGACGTAAAAAATGGACTAGAGGGGAAATCTTTGAATTTCAAATTTTAATAAACAAATACTTTACTAGCTCGCACATTTCATATCCAATTCATTTTTCTTGAAAGAGTAACAAATTAATGTTGGAATTTCAAGAATTCCACTCTGGACTACTAATAAGAAGACACTTGGAAAATTGCTACAAAAATTAGTTATATTAGACTCAATGTAGTCATTTTTTATAGCATCTTTAGAGGATCCACATAGAAGCTATGACCAGTTTAGACGATAATATGCAAAATGTCATTCGACTTGGTAAAGTTCGAAACGGGTCAGGGTCTCGGCCTGATGGGTTCCAGTCTAAGTAGACCAAAACGGTGAATGGAAAAATCGCCCAGCTCAATATCATCCGGGACGTTATTTCACGGACAATATTAAACGCGGAGGATAATACCGTACACGTCCACGGACGTTATTATCGTCCGCGTTTTCACGGAGGATAATATCGTCCGCTTCCACGGACGTTATTATCGTCCGCGTCTTTACGGACGATAATATCGTCCGCGTCCACTCCGTAATTTAAACGGACGTCTTAAAAACGTCCATAAAAACGCGGACGATAATAACGCCCGTGGTCGCGGACTTTATTATCCTCAGCGTTGGATCTGAGGATTTTTCCGTCCGTTATTTGTATTCATGAACGTATAAGACCAATATCTCTGCCCCTACTATTTTTTTTTTTTTTTGTGAAGAAATTTGAGTGGATGCCTCTTCATAGAGTTCTGAGTCGGTATAAACAAAAATTTTTTTTTTCGATATGTTCGAAGAAATTTAGGTCTTATAACCTTTTTGCCCGTGCTATTGAAGAAGTTGGGATTCTAGTGATAATTCGTAAAAGGAACAGTTTCTGAGTTTTCTTTCCCATCTAGGTTTTCGTAATATTTCGTAAAAGGGAAAATTTGCTAGTTTTATTAATGACCTAGGTTTTCGTGACATTTAGTAAAAGGATTAGTTCCTTAGCTTCGTTTGCTACCTATTTTTTGTAACATTTTGTAAAAGGAAAAGCTTCGATGTTTTTGTGACGTTTCATTAAAGCGCAAATTCTCTAATTTCGTTAGTCACCTAGTTTTTAGTTTGTTTCACGGAGGATAATAAAGTCCGTGTACGCGGACGATATTATCCTCCGTAATTTGCGCAGAGGTTAATAACGTCCGTTTAAATTACTGAGGTTAATATCGTCCTTGGACGCGGACGATATTATCCTCCGTGAAAACGCGATATTATCCCTCGCGTTTTATGTTGTCCGTGAAATAACGTCCCGGACTATATTGAGCTGGGCGACTTTTTCCGTCACCGACCAAAACCTCATTTACAATTCAGGTTCAACCTGAAAGCAGACTGAAACGTGAAATGCCGAAAACACATTAACCTAAAAGTTCCAGTCATTGGTTAATTTCAGGTTGATATTTTTGGCTTAAATCTGAACTGAAAAACAGATTACTGAATTTTGATTCAGGTCGAATCAAAAACGTAGTTTTAAAATTGCTGACTTTGTTATGCAATGTTGCTTAAGTCACCAATATGAGATTAAGTGCTAAATTTCATCATAAATTGCCTGTTTAGGTTTCGACTTTGACAGGAAGTCCAAATATAACGAGTTTTGAAACATGTGGAAATCGAGATCACAAAAAATTTTTCATGCAGAGGTCCAAAATCGCTCTGCTCGGTCTACAACACGCGAAATTGCCTAAAATCAGTCGTCAAAAGCAGACACACAAATAACTATTACGGCACGGTGCATATAAGCAATACTTCCTAAATGACTTCAAAGAGATAGTTTTTGCTTTGTGCGAGTCACCAACGAATCGCAAGAATCTCGCAATATGCAACTTTCTAAAGTAAAGATTTGCTTGAAGAATTTGCAAAAAATGGGACCAAAAAATACTCCATGCTAATGGAAACAGAAAAATTTTTGGTGGACAGATAGCGTTGAAAAAATAGTGTACACATAGAAAAACATTTAGAAATTCTTTTTTTAATATTTTAAAACTTCAAACGAAACGACCGAAAAATTTTTGAAAACTTTCGCGCTCGAAGAAATGTACCAGAAAATGTACTAATTTTAACAATTGCCAACTTAATAAAATGAAATTTCATAGAAATACAAAGGATGAACTGTCATTGGGAATTGAGAACAAATTTCTTAAATTGACGATATAAATAAGTTTAGGACGACTTTTCGGTAATTTCTTAAGTAAATCTAATTTTTTCATAGTGAACTTTCATTTAAAACAATAACTGAAAAAGGACCACGGTCTATTACACAATTTTTGGACCCGTACGAAGTACAAAGGTCCTATAAGTTTACTACAAACAATTTTATTGTAACATGGGGTAGACCGAGGTGGAAGTTGGGGGGATACATATATTATCGTCTAAATATGACGAATCAAACGGCTCAACCGATCAGCCTAAACTTTTTTTCCCCTAAAAGGTACATGCCTCCCATGATTCAAGTTCAAAGATGAGCAAAATCGATCAAGTAGTTCCGGAGATATGGTCGAGGAAGTGACCAAAAACATGGTTTTTCGAGGGTCGGTGAAGCTTTTTCGCAAATATCTCAGCAAGTATAGCACGAAAATTCCTCATTTTGGTGTCAAATGAAAGCATTTGATGTCACCAAACTGGGAAAAAATTTTTGTGGGAATCGGGTCAGGGGTCTGGGCACAAGGACCAATAAAATGGACGAAATTGAGATTCTTGGCCATATACGAAAACAGTTTTTCGTCTACATTTCCTTAACTATGCAATATGGAGATTTACTGTCAAAGGTAAAGTTGTTGAGAATTAAATTTTAACAAATGCGTGTTGCAGGGTTTTGGTGAAAAATGGCGTAATACTGGTATATGGCCTCTTCCATAATTGGGCAGGATGACCCTGATCTCCAGAACTATGAGAGTTAGAAAGTTCGTTCCAATGGCAAAGTTGTAGAGAATTAAATTTGAGCGAACACATGTCTCAGGGTTTTGGTGAAATATGGCCCAATACGGGTATATGGCCTCTTCCATAATTGGGCAGGATGACCCGAATCTCCAGAACTATGAGAGTTGGAAAGTTGGTTTCAATGGCGAAGTTGAAGAGAATTAAATTTAAGCGAACACGTGTTTCAGGGTTTTGGGAAAATATGGCCCAATACTGGTATATGGCCTCTTCCATAATTGGGCAGGATGACCCGAATCTCCAGAACTATGAGAGTTGGAAAGTTGGTTTCAAAGGCGAAGTTGTAGAGAATTAAATTTGAGCAAACACATGTCTCAGGGTTTTGGTGAAATATGGCACAATACGGGTATATGGCCTCTTCCATAATTGGGCAGGATGACCCGAATCTCCAGAACTATGATAGTTGGAAAGTTGGTTCCAAAGGCGAAGTTGTAGAGAATTAAATTTAAGCGAACACCTGTTTCAGGGTTTTGCTGAAATATGGACCAATACTGGTATATGGCCTCTTCCATAATTGGGCAGGATGACCCAGATCTCCAGAACTATGAGAGTTAGAAAGTTGGTTCCAAAGGCGAAGTTGTAGAGAATACAATTTTAGAGAACACGTGTTTCAAGGTTTTAGGGGAAAATGGCACAGTCCTTGGATATAAGCTTTTCTAGATTTGAATGGTCTGAGACGTACTTCGGTAGGGCCTTTGACCTTACCTTGGGTAATTTCTATGGATCTTTGAAATTCTTACAGTTATAAAAGAACAGAAAACGTTGGATTTTTTGCTTATTTGTATATTTGGATACGTTCGAGTCTCTTTGCCACATGTATTCTGTTTGCCACATCTATTCTGATACGTACGGGTCTTTGGTTATGTTTTTTACATACTTCTGCTCGGTAAATGCGCCATTACCTCGTCGCAAGCGATTCAGAAAACGCATTTACCGAGCATTTGTTGTTTAGACTCGTAGGATTACAGCAATCGCCTTCGGCTCATGCAGCAACCTTCCTACGAGTCAAAACAACCAATTTGGAAGCATATACGTTATGTACTATTTGGATTCAATCAATTTTCGTAATATTGCGATGGGGCGCTGCCCTGACTACGGACCTGACTTTCACGTTTCACGTATGCGCTAAGTTGCACATTTTTTCACAGAGTGAAAAAAGTTGCACTTTACCCTATTACAGAAAGAGTGGAACTAAAAGAGTGAAACTATTGTAACGTTGTTGTATTGCTACCTATTGGTAGTGAAAACTGAATTACGCTATGGACAATTCAAATTGTTGGCTCGTTGCAAACTGTAGATGCGCATAACGAAATTACTCATTCATTTCGTCATGCGTGTCGAACTGTTATAGGAATTATTTCTACTAAATGCTTAAAATTTACTGCAGAAGTCATCCTATCACTAACAATCGGACCATATTTGAGATTTTCCGGCTACGAGCTGAGTTCGATTTTCAAAGAATCGTTTATCAATTTGAATTCGAAGAATATTTTGATACACTACGAATCAATAATCAACGAACAGTTGCAGCAATTCGATCAAATGGGCCTACTGGATTGGGGTACAGTTGAAAGCAAAATAAAACTTCTTTCTGGAAAATTTAATCGAATATTAAGTCAAAATTAAATGTATTTTTTACAATTATTGGTTTTTTCTTTTGTTTTCGTTTCCGGTAAATAAAACTTCCGGTACTATGACCTACCACATGGACAGCAAAATGATATGGGCGCCCTCAGAAATCATATGTCCGATATAGTATGACACATACACCTATGTGAAATGAAAATGGAAACAAATTTTCCTCATGTCATAATAAAATTAATAATTTAAAGAAATCAATGTCAATGCTAATAAACGACCTTGGTTCACATATGCCAACAATTTCTTGATACAAGTAATCAAAACAACCGATTCAGTGGAGCTCGTTCTTGAATCAACCATTCAGCTATTTTTTTAAAGTTGAACGAAAATAGCCATTCATACAATAGGAAAATGTGGTCATACATCATGCATAACAATTTAATGACATCAAGCAAATATTTTTCCAAATGAATGATTTTCGTGACTTGAGACTTCATACGAGGAATGTTAAACAGCGTATTATTACTACAACAATATGCTATTACGCGTAACAATAAAGTAAAAGAATCGTTTAGCAAAAAAGCGAAACGCCTAGGCGTCCACAGATCCATCAGGAAAAATGAAAATGTGTTTGTTTATTTGTTTAGTACCCGTGTGAAAAAAAAAACTGAAAATGAGATCCTCAAATTTCCCCTCTTTTTACTATGGAGGTGAGATGCACTTTTCAAAGTTTTTTACTGAATTATCTTCATTATTCATCCATGAAATTCATCGAATAAGTTCATCGGAGACCAGTCAGAGTCTCATTTATTATTGTACTATGTGCCCCTTCGAGACCTCATGAGAGGCTCATTTTATTCTCTGCTGTGAATTTCGTGAAACAGCGTGAGGTCCTTTGAGAGTCTCAAAACCTTTTCTAAAGGATTTTCAGTTGACGGGTGGTTCAGTGGTGAACCCGCTGGACTTCCACCGAGAAGACCCGGGTTCGATCCCCGGAACGAGGAATTTTTCTCTAATAAATTATAGATTGTACGACGTCCCTAAGTTGACCCAAGCTTCATAAATTGGGTAGTTACGGCATTCGATGCCTGTAACGAAAGAAAAACCGTACTGACAAACATATGACGTCACTCATATGTCGCTAGCGCTGGTACACGCAAAGAACAATAATTAGGAGGGAAACACGTGATTGGCATTTCTGTACTTCTGCTGCTGCTGCATCATAGATGGAGCCAATGACAGAGCAAGAAATTGTGAATGATGACACCCAGAAAAAAGCGACATCTGTGGTTCACAAGCCTATGTTATCGTCCCGAAAAAGTCATCGCCTGGTGGCCGAACTGTTGGTATCATAACCTTCCTCCCGGCCGATTAAGCATCGAACTGTACGATAACACAACACCTTCTCACCATGCTACTTAGAACATAATTACTAGATGTAATACAAGAAGTTGGTATGAGATCTGTGTTAGTATACGTAATGAACTGTGAAAAATGAAATGTAATACTTAAGATGTAAATACCATACGAAATAATAAAAAAAAAAAAGTTGAATGATTTCTCAAGACCTCCTGAGGGTCTCAAAAGATAGTTCAATTGAATGACTTTCTGAGTTCTTGTGAGTTCTCCTGATGGGTCTCAAAACTTTTTTCAAATATTGCTCAATAGAACGATCTCTTTAGACCTTGTGAGGCCTCCTGAGAGTCTCAAAACATTTTTTTTTAAATTGTTGAATTGAATGATTTCTTGAGGCCTTTTGAGGGTCTCAAAACCTCTTTTAAAGATTGTTCAGTCGAATGATATCTCGAGACCTTGTGAGACGTCCTGAGGGTCTCAAAATAAAAATTTCTTTTGGACTTATTTTCGAATGTTTTGTAAGACCAGTTGAGGTCGTCTGAATGCCTCAATTTGTATTCGTGTTATTAGTTGTTGTGTATGTTCGAATGTTTGTTCAATTGATCAATTTCCATGACACCTTTTTTTCAAATCTCTAAATACTTTAAGATTGTCGCTGCATGTTGCTATTTTATTTATTTTGGCTGTACAGAGATGGCAACACATTTCATTCTTTACAAGTTCGTTAGACCCGCTAGACCTAGTTGTACGTCGATGTTTGCTGAAATTATTCCCTTGACTGAAAGCAAGGGTCTTATGAATTGAAATGTCTGTAACCTTACATTATACGACATGAGTGATGTGTAAGTGTATTGTTGAAATTGGATGAAAACCCGAATTTTTCCTTTAGTAATTTTTAACCGATTTTGATGTTGTTTTTTTTAATCGACGAGGAATTGAATTCCCGAGGTCAAGTTCGAAGATGGGCTATGTGTTGTTAACTTTCAGTATTCAACTAAGTAACACTCACATATACTTGATTTTGATCGCGTTACCAGCGGAAGATATGTAAGAACATTCTTATTGAATCAGTTAACCAATAAAGTCATCTTTTCTAATAAAGTAAATAAGGTTATGGGCCCAGGATCAGAAGATGAATAAATTCAAATTGAATTATTTCGTGGAGGTTATCGGCCCAGGAATAAATAAAACGATTTGCGGAAAACAAAACTGAATACGGTAATGCTATTGCGAAAGTTGTGGTTTACAAAGAATCAAATAAACTAAAGACAACTACGGAAATGAAGAAAATAACGATATTAACAAATGAAACTACAGAATTGCAACTAAGGAATACGGAAATGAAAGTAAAGAATATTACAGAATTAAAGAAGACAAGGGACTGAAGAAAATTACGGAACGGAAAGAAAGCTACGGAATTGGAACAAATACGGAATCGGAACAACTACGGAATTGGAACAAATACGGAATCGAATCAAATACGGAATCGGAACAAATACGGAATTGGAACAAATACTGAATCGGAACAACTACGGAATTGGAACAAATACGGAATTGGAACTGAGGAATCAATAAAGAATTTTGGACAGTTACGAAATTGAAAGAAAATTATGAAAAGAAATCAAACTACAGAATCGAAATTATCGAATAAGTGAATGAAGACGAAGAGTTTGGAGCCAACCAGGTTAAGGAGGAGCTAAAGAAGAACTAAAAATATTGAAGTATTTTTAAATCAAATCTATGTGATTGAGGAGGAGTGTTAACTTTCAGTATTCAACTAAGTAACACTCACATATATTTATTTTGATCGCGTTACCAGTGAAAGATATGTAACAACATTCTTATTGAATCAGTCAACCAATAAAGTCATCTTTTCTAATAAATTATATTACGTAACGCTAAAATTGGCATTTTTTAGACCCCCCCCCTCCCCTGTAACGCTAGCGTAACGCAAGGTCTGAATAAAACTTATTCTACAGGAAGAGAATCATAAGCTTGTGCACCTTTCTTATTTCTCTTTTATCTCTTTTTTCATATATTCGCTTGCATTTTGTGCATGTAAAACTCGGTTTTTCGGTGAAACGAGTTAAAACGAAACGTTGCACAATCTTATGATTCTTCTCCTGTATTTAAAAGGAAAGACTTTGATATTGCCGGGAGGTGATTAGATCCCCTTGGTGCTCTAGATATGAGCCTCGTCCATTATAACATTTTTCGACCCGTACGAAGATGTCCCCAAGAGTAGGGGAAACCATCGATCATGGTACTTAGATGACGAATCAGCAATAAAAAAAATGTCCCTCCGTCCGTCACTGCGACAACTTGAGTAAAACTCAACCGATTTTCAAAAACTTTTTTTTTTCCTGAAAGATAATCGAAATATCTTTTAAGGGATTGAATCTGGACACTGTCGGATTAAGGACCGCCGAGCTAGGGCCATTTAAGTGGCTTTTGGTCTTTTGTACATAACTCGAGTAAATCTTTTCCGATTTCCATATTTTTTGTTTGAAAGATCTGAGCATGGTCTGCTTAGGGCTGAAGTGGGCCTCAGGTCTGTCCTAAGGTCGGCCCTAACAAAAAAAATGTTTTTTGCTATGTTGCAGAGCAAATTGAAGGAAACATTTTTGTCCATTTGGGGATGAATTTTGTGCTTTCGGGAGGGTTTTTTTAAGCCGTTGCTTCGAACAATTTGATGTATTTTTTTTTCTTTGAACGTCTCCCCTCAATTTTCTTTCTTCCGAATTTAATTTTCCCCTGTTGCTACTGACATCACTATAACGTATATGTCATCCCATAAAAATTTCTCGTTTTTGAACACTTTTTCTGCTATTGAATGTTTAAGCTGACCAGTTTACATACAAAAAACCACTTAACTTTTCATTTGAAGGCAATGTCAAAATTTCCACAAGAAAGTTTGACAGTGCCTACAAAAAAATCAGTTTTTTTGGTTGACACTCGCTCTAATACCTGTCCCGGATTCTTTTCGCATATGCTCACGTTTACTTTACATGTTAAACGAAATTAGTTGATCAATCTGAGTTGAAGGGATTTTACACGTGAGTAAGAGGCGACTATGAGAGTACGAGAATCATATTTCAAATGAATATTTAAAATACACTCTAAAATTTGTTACACGCTATGTCAATATGGGACTCAGAGGTTATGGCATTTTGGTACCAACCATACCATCTGTTTCAGATGATTTATTCGAAGTAAATACGAAATTGCATGTTGCAATTTTGTAAATAGGTTTTTAATATTATTATTGAAAGAATAAATACAAAAATTATTATTGAAGAGATTCATAAGAGTAATCTTACAAAACATTAGAACATATGCGTATAATAAAGTATGGTTGTCCAGTCCAGTTTCTTTTATTGTGTTCGCACACTATACATAGAAGTAAATTACGAACATCCCGTCCCGGTCTGAAGACCTTGTTTAATATATTTTGTTTTTTACTTTACCTCAAACCCAACAATTTTCCCATCAATGTTGACGTCTTTGAGTTCATGAACATTTTAACAATTTTATTTTTTATTTCTGAAACATTTTTGAATACAAATATTTTGTTGACTACAACAGCGAGGCATAATATACCAAAAGAGTAGGTAATTGTGGAAGTAAAATAAAATTAAAAAACAATTGAAAGAAATGTTGAATGTTAGGCGTATGTACATAAACAATAAAATTATGAGGAAAATATAATTTTGTGGTAAATTTTGTTATTATTGGTGTTGTGAATGAGGGTGGATTAATGTAAAAGTTCGATTTTTGTTGCACAGTAACAATAAAAGTCAAATATCGTTTAAAATGATTATTGTTATTACAATGAAGGAAATGTTTCATTTCGCAATTTAATCTTTTTTTTGGATCTTGAGTAAATACATTTCAACAAACCTTAATGACTCATGCTTAAGAGGTACGTACATCGAAACTAAACGCTAAATTAATTATGGAAATCGTAGGATTTTCCACGGATTTTCGTATGTAAATTCATATACGTATACTTGTTCGGGATAGTTAATTCAGGCACTTTCGATTCAACCCGAGAAATTGCCCAGGATGCCACGCGTGTGAAAGAGATGTAAGATATCGTTTAGAATGGGTTAGAAAGATATGAAAATAGCCGTCACCGAATGACCGACCACATACAGATGGAGAATCATAAGCTTGTGCAATTTTTTTATTTCTCTTTTATCTCTCTCTCTCTCTTCACGTATTCGTTTGTATTATGTGCATTTAAAACTCGTTTTTTCGGTGAAATGAGTTAAAACGACACGTTGCACAACCCTACGGTTCTCCACCTGTATTTTCATATGCCCCAATACACGTACGCACGAGCGAAGCCCAAGTGAAACTACACATCGAGTGCGTATTGGAGTATATTGAAGTTTATTTTTGGTAATATATGAGAGTGTGTTTGAGAACATACAGTGGAAGATGATGGTAAAATATTTTACGTCCATCCAATACACTCTCAGCGTATACAAAAAAAATTTTTGCTCCCTAAGGCTGAAATTTGTATTCATATCTTTTGAATTTTACAACCTTTTGAGAAAAAATTGGATGAGGCTTTTGTGGTTCTTGCAGTCCTCGTTTGCGGTTCGGTTTCACACTCGCTGCAATCTTTCACACTGTTACTATTACTGAAACTATTACACGCTGCAGGGACAAAAACGCTGTCTTCTGTGACGTATTCTTTTTATTTGCCTGTAGGAAAGGTAAAATTTGAGGCTACAACATGGTTTAATGTCGAATAGTCGACAAACAAGTCCTTTGTTTACAATTGAGTTTGATGTAATCGAAAGTCGGTCTATTGCAACTGTCAAAATGTCGTCTTAAACATCAACATAGTAGCGCCTCTTAGAAACGAGATATTGTATTGTATTTGTAAAAGGACGTGTTTTGATCTTTGAAAGTTGGCTGTACTTTAGCCAAATTCTCGTCAGATCAACTTCTTTTTTTTTTATCTTGAGGAGTAGTTTTTTGGCAGATAATTTGACGTTAGATCAACGTTTGTAAAGAACGTTTCTCGAAAAAATTGGGTCTTGATGCCCGGCACGCGACTTTTGTTCTTCTATTCTAAAGCGTGTTAGAAGAAGACCAACTATAACCGTCTCACTCTAACCAACGCTTTAGAATTGAAGAACAAAAGTCGCGTGTCAGACATCAAAACTCAATTTTTCGGAAAACGTTCTTTACAAACGATGAACCACGACAAATTATCTGCCAGAAAAACTTCTCCCTAAGATGAAAAACACTAGTTGGTCTGACAAGAATTTGGCTACTGCCATTGGACCATTGCGAGAAAATCAGTTGATTTTTGAACTTTTCAATGAATTCAGCTGATTTTGGTAAATTTTAATCGACGATTTAATCGACGTGACGAGGGGTAGTTTGATGTGTAAAATTTTATAGGACGTACAAAATGGTAATTTTTTGCTCCTAATGACCATAATTCGATGTTTTTCGTTACGGCAACTACGATAGAAAACTTAAAGCTTTTATCAGTGTTAGTTGAGTCCGGAAATAGTTATTTGAATCACTAGGACGGAAAGTGAGGATTTTCCATGTGCCTCTGTAACCGAGAAGCTGATTGTATGAGTGTGAATGTGTGCCGAGTCGTGCACATAAATACAGAGGTACATGGAAATTCCGAAGTGTACGTTCTAGTTATTCGAAAAAATTTTCATACAATATGCACCGAAATGCACAAAAACATCAATCTACATTTAACACATAATTCATTTGCACATATTTCTCCAATAAATTATACGCGCAATTTACCACACATAGCACAAACGTCAGGTATACAGATACAGATGACACGATTTCCGTCCTTGGAATCACTTTTCCGTCCTAGGAATCACTTTTCCGTACTAGGACAAACACACATTTCAGAGGTCTGCATTTCGTTGCTTTCCGAACCAAAACGATCGATGAAAAGTGCCGCTATATGCGTCCGAAAAAGTGATTTCTGCATAGAATTGTTGTAGAGTGATTTCTATATGTTCGTTTGTGTGATTTCGCCTCATTATGATCATAACGGAGCAAAAAATTCTTATTTGTTTGTAACTCGTGATGAAAGTGGAATTTTTTGGGACACGTTCGTAAGCGAATAGTCTTAAAAAATTCAACTTTTCATCACTAGTTACAAAACATACTATTTATTTATCGCGATTGTAAGATTCAACAGATTTTCGTTGAATAAGGCTTGGACTGTCATCCAACCCATTTAATCAAATTCTTCCGCGGAAATTCGTTCGGACAAAGAACAATGAAGGATTTCAAAAGCTTCTTTTGTTCAATGTCCAAACGACTTTCGGCGGAAGAATTTGGTTAATTGGGCAAGTATCCTGTATTCGTTGCAGGAACTCTTGTATTGACTTTTCAACTGAATTAGTTATGAGAGCGAGTTTCAGTCAATAAAATTGGCTCCGATGTCAATTGTTTATACGGAAGCGTTAACATTGCCCACAATTTGAGTTTTTCGAGAAGTTCGAGAAATTATTTTTGAGAAACTTTGAGAAATTTCTTAGAAATTTTTGAGAAAAAATTGAGAAACTTGGAGAAATTTTAAAAAATTGGAGTAATTTTCGAGAAATTTGAGAAATTATTTTTGAGAAACTTTAAGAAATTTTTTAAAAATCGCTTTCTCGATATAGTCTCTGGTTTAGGGTGATTAAGAAATAAATTTCTACTTTCCGAGGGACAGTGTTCATGACCGGTATAGAGAGATTTATATTTATATTTACTGGAATTCCATCCATATGACAATTTTTAATAACATTTTCTGTCTTTGCTGATTCTGTTTTCAGACATGGTTCAGCTACGATTGGTAAGATCTCAAAAATATGCGAATTTGAGTATCGAACACAGATGATTCGATTCAGTGGATGCAATGCGTTTAACACACGAAAGTAAATAAAAGGAAATTTTATGTTCTTTTTAATTGAATCAACGAACAACCAAACTTTAATTAAATTAAAAATTATAAATACTTTACAAGCGTATCTCGCCAATTATTTCATTACCTCTATAAACATATTTTATGGTTAAAATATCGTTCATTCATAAATCGTTTATAAACAATTTATGATTTAACGAGAAATTAATTCGAATTTACATGGAAGTAACGTGAAGCGCGACTAAACAATATAAGCGAATTTTTTTTTCTTTTACATTCAGAAAAACCAGAAGCCATTGCGGCTGAATATGGGCGTTGCAATAATGTCCCTCTTCACATGCTAGATGCTCATAAATAAATTATGCTTACCTCTTAGAATACCAGCTACAACTACGACTATATCGTAGACACACATACATTGGAAAGTCATTCAGTCCGTAGTGAATGCAATACTGGGCGGGTTATACATTTTGAGCTTTTACTCATGGTTTTTTTTGTATGTCTGAGGAACACGAATCTTGATTTTTCTCATTTAGATATTGTTATATAACTTATATTCAATGAGTATTGAGTAGTTAACATTATTTTCGCTACCATTTCGTACTCTAGCGTAAAAACAACAACATGTTGTTTTAAGAGTTTTGCATTTTCTGTAACGTTCGTTTGTTTTGCGTTTGTAGGCTTGACTTTTGTTATTTTGGAACTATCTGGATGAAAAAACCGTAAAGTGCATCCAGATCTAGAGAATTAAATAATTTTCAGAGTAATAGTTAGGGGTCACCTAAAATTATGAGTTTTTTACACCTCGTACGCTGTGATACTCCCCTTCCCTCAGCCCATAACAGAATGTAGGTACGAAAATTTAATTTAAGAATTGTAAAGTAAACTTTCATAGAGCTGCCCGAGTGAAAATGGCAGTCTCAGTGAGTACTAAAATTGAGTGTACTCACGGCCTCAAATCAGTCTCAATTTCTGAAAAAAAACTCAGAAGTACTCAATTTCGCTTTTTTTTATAAAATCATCATTAATGAGACCAGTGAGTACATTCATTTTAATTTTTTTTAGATTCAGACTGCCTGAGGTCATTGAGCACACTCACTTAGACTATTTGAGATCGCTGAGTATGCTTATTTCGAGACTTTTTTAGACTGTTGTGAAAGATATATTTTTTAGCCAATGAGACTGTTGAGTGTACTCATTTTCGATAAAAATATTTTTTACAATTTTATTGAGGCTTTTGAGACTCTTGAGCATGCTCAAATGTGAAAAATGTTTTTTTAAGCCAATGAGACTGTTAAGTGTACTCATTTCGACAAAATATTTTTCACAAATTTATTGGCGGTCCACATGCAAAGTTAAGCATCATTCGGCGCGGTTAGTACTTAGATGGGTGACCAGAAAAAATAAGTAAAAATAAAAAAAGCAACTTTCTAATATAATTTCAGATTAATCGCGAATTGTGAAGAAAAGAGTATGTGGCGGCATCTACGAACAAAATGAAAAAGTTTCAGTATCATTGGCGGCAAAAAAGCGTCTCAAACTGCAATTCAAAATTAGCATACTCAAGAATCTCAAATAGCATCAAAATGAACATACTCAACAGTCTCAAATAGTCTCAAAATGAGTATACTCAACAGTCTCAAATAGTCTAAAAATGGACTTACTCAACAGTCTGATATCGTCTCAAAATGAGTACACTCAACAGTCTCAAATAGTCTCATAATGAGCATACTCAACAGTTTCAAATAGTCTCAAAATTAATATACTCAACAGTCTCATATAGTCTCAAAATGAGTATACTCAACAGTCTCGAATAGTCTCAAAATGAGCATACTCAACAGTCTCAAATAGTCTCAAAATGAGCATACTCAACAGTCTCAAATAGTCTCAAAATGAACATGCTCAATTTCAGTCTCAAATCGCATGGTTTTTTTTACTCGGGTGCAACATGAAAAAAAAGTCAATTGAGGAACATTTCCGTGGACAAATTACTTAGTTTGGTCTACCTAAATCAATTAATATGTTTTGTAACTTGAATTTTTGAAAAACGTCAAAATTTCGAATGGTACTTTGAGGACAACCAATAAAACGTATCTGGAAAATAGTCCGCTCAACATTTGATTTTTAATTGAAACTTCAATAATTTGACACAAGATAGCACTATAGACATTTATTTTTTGTGTGCAGATTTTACCGATTTTACGCACCGATATCAATTATTTCAAGAGATGGAAGCACTCTCTTTGCTGAAATTGCAATTTAGGGAACATCCATAAAGGACGTCCGCACTTTTTGCGACATTTTTCCCCCCCTCCCCCTGTCCACAAAAATGTATGGAAAAATTTGGAAAATGTATGGAGCGTCCGCTTTTGCTAGGGGGGGGGGGCTAAAAAGTGGACGTCCTTTATGGATGTTCCCTTACTTGGTAATATTTTCACCATTATCTCGTTCATTGCTCCACTTTCTACGTCAAATATTTTTCCGCTATGAACCAACTGCTTCGCAGTGAGGTGTCACATATTGTACGTAATTACGCATATATCGTAATATGTAAGGGTCTTTTCAAAACAAAAATATCTTCGATAGTAGATAAAGATAAACTCACCGCTTCCTTATGAACTTACGAAAATGTTTTGTAGGGAAAGAAAATCGAATTTCACTTATTTTGGAATTCATCGCCATAGTAGTAGTAGTCCATAGTAGTTTTTCGTACGCTTTCTGACAAACCCCCTCCCCCTACAGGAGCATATGTACTTTGTGAATGACCCCTTATGTGCATCTCAACACAACTGATATTTTTACGACCTTCCTTTCGTAAACTCTCTTTCGAACACTTGATCTAACAAAATTGTCTAAAACCAACCGACCCAAGATAAACAAATGTAGCACGAATGGTCGAAATCGCTAGAAAAGCTAAAAAAAACCTTCAATTTTGGTTTTAATTGGAGCTGTGCGCCCATTGAATTTTTTGTTTTGGCGCCAATTCCAAGTTTTTCACATAAGCAGCGACACTAATCCATTGCATGTCGGGTCGGCGGCGACTTAAAATACGGTTAAACGTTTTTATTTTGTTACACAATTGATTCTGTCTGACAAACCTAAATTTTAGGTCCCACAAGTTATATTTTGTATAGTAAAATTTCGAATTTAACCGCTCGGTTCGGAACTTTTGTATGCAGAATTTAACTTGTGGGACCTGAAAATTGGATTTGTCTGATGGAATGAAATTGTGTAACAAAAGAAAAACGTTTAATTGTATGCAAACATTGCGACTAAAAAAGTAAAAGATTGATAAATTGTCTCATTTCAAAGCGACACTGTAAAGAGACCTGCATGACCTGGAGGTTTCGGATATGAGGGTTCTTAGGAACATAGCGAAAGTTAATCGGTTGGAGCCACAATTAAGTTGCAGATTACCCTGCGTACCTGGCACCGCACGGCCCCCATAAGCGAGGAATTATGATGCGTCCAATTAGCGCGAGTCACCTCGGCGACTCTCCCTAAAAACGGAAGTTGAGTACAAAATCTCCGAGAACTAGGTAAGGACCCAGATACTATCATCCCTCTACTGTATTTTCGCCAACCTGGTTCGCCCAGGAAGGACTAGGGGCTTAGTCGTCCAAATTCAACACGTGAACTGCTTCGACTCAGTTCACTTCTTACCACAGCCCCAGCGTTGCAGCGCCGCAAAGCACCTCATCCAAGCGCTGCAGCTATATCACATGACACACTACACTCAGTGGGGGCTTTTGCAGCAAGGCTCTTAGCCAGGCTACTTCGGTAGGAATAAGTACCGACTCCAGGTACCGCTGGCCCAGCTCAGGAAACCATGATGTCGCTACACACCTGTGGGCCAACTACGGGACGATGCAAGCAAAGTCCATTCGTTCCAAGTGGGATAATCATAATAAACCATAAAATCATAATAAACCAAAGTTCCAAAGTGGGATAATCATAATAGAAATGACGACATTAGGAAAAATTTAGGGATTTCGTCAGTGGAAGAGGCGGCAAGGGCGAGTCGTCTGCGCTGGTTGGGGCACGTTCAAGGAATGGGTAATAACAGGCTACCGAAAAGGCTCTCGAATATTCTCCATTATCGCCCTATTTACTATTCGAACACGTTTCAAATAGTCCCATCTGTTGCATCCGTTTTTATCTACCCAAAATCCACTAGCTCTCTAATTCATTGTTTATTCTCTCTTGTCACCTACTCTTAAGGCTCCTCAATTCTTTGTGCCTTTCTGTTGAGGTCTGTTTTCAAAAGCTTAACATTCATCTCATTACATTTCATTGCCACATTATTGTTTACAACGATTGGTTGGTAAAGTCACATTTAATGATAAAAATTTACTGTCACGCAATGAAATAAAATTGCTAGCATATTTTTCTAGACTTTACATAATGTGACTATGTGCAGGCGTCGTATTTAATTTCATTTGTCCATATCGTCCCTATAAAATACGTGTAAATAGTCGTAATGAATGAGGACTGTGCACTGTGCACATGGTAGTAATTTATGGTTCCGCCATTTTTCTACTGCTTTGTGCTATATATTATATCAAAAATCGCAGTTAAGGGATCATTGTATTTATTAGCTTGTGATTTTTCAATCAATGGTGTTGGAAGACTTGGAGTTTTTATACTAAATCAATTTTACTTGAGATGGCGCATACTTCTTACGTTGTCTTACGTTGTGAAAGAAGTGACTATGGAATCGATTTGACTAGACGCTCGCAGAGCAAAAACAGTAAAAAATTCGTGAAAACGAGAGTAGAAGAAACTCTGCAGTTTCACTCGACGCACATTTCCACCAAAATTAACTTACGACTTTTTTAATTGAAAGCGACATATAAAACGTTTACAGCGGTCGATCGGTTGTTATCTCTGTACTGGAGACATTTTTATGAAATGCGACTCTGCAGCTTTTTTTGCGATTTTTGCTTTTCGACCCGCCTCGCTTCTCATAAAATTGTCTCAATGGAAACTTTTTGTCACGGACTAAATTAGAATCGTTTGGCCACGGAGCTCTTCACATTTATTCTGTTTTGGACCACTCTAATCCCCAGCACATGGGGTAAGTTTCAGCCTTTCTTTCACCATAGAAATATTTTGGGAGTGATTTTGCGAAAACTTCGAACGATTTCGTACACTTTTGGGACAACATGTCCTACTTTTTCCCGATGAATGTGCCATTCGATTCCTTGTTCTATTGTAAGAAAAGTAATTTCTCATTTTTGGAAAATTTGATATTTTGGGGGAGTTATGGTGTGCTAAGTAAGTGCATATCAGGTGGTGGTAAAAATGGTTTTTTGGCTATAACTCGTGTAAAACGAAATGAAATCAAATGAACTTTTATGGGATGGTAAGCCCAAATGATACAAATGTTTCTCATCATTGGATTCCTTGGAGCCTTCCCCCTTTCCTGAGTTATTAGTCATTTTAGGTGAAAAATTCGGGAACGCTTTACTGCTTGAAGCGGCGATGAACCGAAAAACTGAGTATGGGTTGTTCTAGTATATTACACGTACTATAAGACCATGCAAAGACTTCCCCGGTTTAAGGCTGTTGCACCGGTCTGGAACAACTTTTGTAAGAAAGGTCAATTTTTGACACTTTTTCTTGACTATTTTCAGATGAAGAAATCTGTATAATTGCCCTGAAACATGATCTGCAGCTGGATATGCGAAAAGAAGCTGTTCACAAGTCTTTGTATTTGTATTTTAGAGACTCCACTAGCAGCTTTTTACAGCCAATAACAAGTGTTGTCTGGACCACCGGCTTAACGTGACTTCCGAACCACGTCTCAGAGTATTGCGAATGTAGCGTCTTTGTTATTATGCAATTACTCCAAGAATTCTTAGGCGCTTGATTATTATCTCGCCTAAATGTAGGCTTAGATATTTCGTGCACAAATTCGTCGTATATGGGTTACGTCATACGATTCATTCAGTGTGTACGTCGTTATGGGCACCAAACACACCACAACTACCAACTTTTGAAGCTTGAGTGAACTTTAGGACGCTATTAATGCGCTTCACTTGCTAGAAAAATTCCATGTAGAATTTTTCCGACACAGGATTTGAACCCGGATCGTTTTGGTGGAAGGCCAGTACGCTAACCACTGTGCCAACCCGTCCGTTACGGTGTACTCTACGGAAGGGGGGAGGGTGGTGATTACCAAAGAAAGCTTGAAGATGTTGAGTTTTATATGGAAATTTAGAACGTTTTGAACACTTTTTCTATGTGAAAGTGGAGGGGGGATAAAAAATTCTATAACACAGTGTGTGACGTCATTTGTGAACGAACCCCCACAAATATTTGATTTTGGTCTAAATCTGACGTTCATAAAGGTAAAGGTAAGTGACAATTTTATTAGGACAATAGAGAAATAAAATTAACTTTTCGGACGCAATTCCCTGATCCAAAATTAAAATTAAAAAGCGGCACTCTCGATTCATTAGCCATTTGAGTTCATGTTCATTCTTTACAAGTAGTTTTCATATAATGTGCTTCTTTAGTAGTTTTCGCTCCTCATGAGTTTCAAGAACCGAAGCGCATACGAGGTCTCATCCAACAATTATAGGAAAGGGAAGCTATGGTTGAGCCTACTACAAAGCAGGTAGCTTTTTCCGAAGAAGAAGGAGTGTTAAGTAATTTAGACGACATATGTGACTCTTACTTTGATTTTGATTCCGAGGAAAACATGGACACTACCAACTATAGCAACGTTGAAATAACTTTAAAAAAATGTGAAAATTGTCACTTACCTTTACGTTTCCTTACGTTTACGTTTTACACGAGTTATAGCCAAAAAACCATTTTTACCACCCCCTGACATGCACTTACTTGGCACACCATAACGCCCCCAAAATATCAAATTTTCCAAAAATGAGAAATAGATTTTCTTACAATAGAACAAGGAATCGAATGGCACATTCATCGGGAAAAAGTAGGACATGTTGTCCCAAAATCGTTCGAAGTTTTCGCAAAATCACTCTTAAGAGCGTGAAAGTTGTTATTCACGTATGTAAAACAAGTACTTCCTTAAATTAAAACTCCATTACGTTTATGTAATACGAAGTCGAAGAATGAATGAAATTATGAATGTAATTGCTTCCACACAATGAGACCTACAATGAGGAAATTATAAAGCTCACTAGGTTGCACTAAAGCAACTCATCAATCATTCTCATTTTTTTCTGTTTAATTGAAGACCAAATATGACCTAAGATTTAAAATCTTAAGAAAAAGAGTTTATGATGCAGACAGATGCATAACGTCATAACGACGACTAAACATCAAATAATTGCATATTGAATGGTTGCAGCAATAAATTGTGAACAGCCACACCAAATAAATAACTACGTTTTGTGAAAAGTAAAATCGCAATAAATGGAAATACAAAAAATATTAGTAGAAAAGGATTGGCATAACACCGAACAAAATTCATTTATCTTCACATCTGCCTTTACCCAATTAGTCAATTTATTATTAGTTTGCTATATTTTTTTTTAGTTTTTGATTAATTAATGGGATTTGGCATGTGTGGCAACTAAGGTATTTTTCAAATTAATTAATTTGGAAAAATAAAAGATAATTATTGATCATGGCGTTTCGTTAAATTTAAACGGTCAAAGGATATGAAGTATGAAGCCAGCAAAAAGGTTAACTTTCTCACAATTTCGTACAGTCAGGAAACAGATAGTTTTCTTTGCTTTCATAGTAATGCCGCTATCATGTCGGCAAATCTTTTAAGAATTATGCAGCTGGAATATTGGAAATTCTTAGATTCCTTAAGTTTTAAAGTTGTGACTCATGCCGGTAGAAAGGGGGAGCGCAGATGGAATGATCCTTTGCTACCTTCGAACATAGGGACCGTTCATAAATGACGTCTGCGTTAGGGGTAATAGGGGTTAAGAGAGCAGACACTTCATACAAAAAAATCTTTATTTACATGGAACACTGAGGGGGTCCAAAAACTCGGAAAAAATGCAGACTACATTTATATATGAACGCTCACATACAGGAATCACACAAAAAACACTTAAGGTGGAAATGTCAATAAGTCTTTACTATATGAGGAGTAAATTTGAAAAGTTTCCGGCCTGGACAAGAAGCAGTCGTTGTAAAACAAAATGTTTAGGTTCGCTGATCAAAGCAGCCTTTCTTAGTTAGATTTTGAATTTTCAGACTAGCATTTGTGTAAATGTCATAAAACATTTTCACATCGCCAATAAATCGCCGATGGAAATTCGAGATATTCTAGTAGAGGTTCATTCGGAGTCCGCTCCTTCTTTTTCCACAATTAAATTTTGGGTGAGTGAATTTAAGCGGGGTCGTATTAGCACCGACGACAGCTGACTTATGCAGCAATAGTGTGGTGGCCGCGATGTCGGTTTTTGACGGTAAGGAATCAGCTATCTAAGTTTCAGCGAATCGCTCTAGCAGGAGTAACTGGAGCAATGCGTACAGCCCCATCTGCCACTTTGGAAGCTATGTTGAACGTTCCTCCGCTCCACATCCATATTGAAGGTGTGGCGCGGTCTAACGCCCTGAGGTTTAAAGCAAGCGGATCCTTGCTAATGTCTAATAGTGGTCACGGGAAGATATGGAAGATTATGACGAAGGAAACTCCGGAGCTAGGCACCAGTATATAGGTTCTAAAAGGCCTTCAAAGATAATATCTTGCCTAGGAATGACTGGCTTACTGAACCCCCATGGCAATCCAACGGTGGTCTCGACTGGTTCACGGACGGTTCTCGTCAAGACGGTTGCTCGGGAGCAGGGTATTGTTGCCCAGAAATCGGTACGGAAATCTCTCTATCACTGGGTAACATGACCACTGTTTACCTCACGGAAATTTTGGCTATAAGGCATTGTTGTCATTACATCCAAGAAAAAGGTTTTTCTCATAGTGAGATACGTATCCTCTCGGACAGCCAATCGGCTCTCAAAGCGTTAAGTAACTTCAAATTTACGTCCTCCTTAACATTGGAATGCTGGGACGCCCTTCAGCTACTAGCATCTCGGTACCGAGTTACCTTGTTGTGGATTCCAGGCCACGGCGGATTTTCCGGCAATGAATTGGCGGACAAACTGGCCTCAAACTCCACACAAACGGGCCCCGCACCTGAAGCTAGCGTGTCTCTTTCCGTCCTTCAAAGTAAGGTACACAAATGGAGGAGTGATCAGTTCTCTAAGTACTGGAAATCACTAGCCTATGCTCGACAAGCCAAAAACTGCATTTTGATGAATAAATCTCGCTCCAAAACAATGCTTTCGTTCTGTAGGCGAGATCTTAAAAGGTTGACGGATATTTTGACTGGGCACTGTAGCTTCAACAAGCATCTTCATACAATAGGCATTGCGGGTAGCCCCTATTGCGTCCAGTACGGAGACCTCGAGACCGCTGAGCATTTTCTCTGCAAATGCCCAGCCTATATAATGGCCAGATTCAAGTGTCTGGGAGCATATGAGTTAAATTATGATTACATTAAAAATGTTTCGCCTAAACGCGTATTGGAATACCTCATAACAACTAAAAGATTCTAATCTAACGACGGGCAAGCACACTGCAGGCCTAGGTGTAGAGATCGTGACGGTTTCACCCGCTTTTTCTATCTATCTATCTAGCACAGACGATAAGGTCGCCATCACCTTTTTGGGATTCACAAGGTGTAATACACATCGATTACCTTGAAAAGGGAAAAACAATAACTAGCGCCTACTACAGCGAATTATTAGACCGATTCGACATGCCTCCACACTCAAAAATTATTGGACTTACGATACGATATGGTACCCCATGCACCGTATTCGCCAGATCTGGCCCCTTGTGACTTTTTTTTATTTTCAAACCTGAAAAAAACGCTGGCTGGAATGAGATCCGGCACGAATGATGAAGTCATCGTTGCGACGGAAGCTCATTTTGCAGACCTCGATAAATCGTGCTTTTCGGACGGTTTAAATTGGAGCATCGATTGGTGAAGTGTGTTCAGCTTCGAGGGATTATGTTGAAAAATAAAAATATAAAATCTAATAATTTATGTCTTTTTCTTGTCCAGGCCGGAAACTTTTCAAATACCCATCGTATGTGAGAGTGCATTGGTTATATATTTATTTATTCCAATGACTTTAAGAAATTAGTTTAAAATTTTCAATTATTGAATATTCATCCATGGTCTGAATCTCTCCGCATTGGTATAAGGGTGACTCCGCGAATTTCCAGCGATGCATCAAAAATGCGCAGCAGCCTTGTCCCGTTCGAAACCGATTTAATCGTAGCCAGATTTTCCTTGGGAGTTCGCAGCCTTTAACTTCCTCTATGGGGTTGTCTACCAGATGTTTGTTTATAATTCCTTGCCACCATTCTCTTCATCTTGTCTTCATATCTCCTACGTTGTTATTCCGGTGGCAAAAGGTCCAGGATGGGTGTCTAGATCACAGCCGCGAAGAGGGGGGGGGGGCTTCTTCAATATCTTCGAAGATTGGCAATTCGGTGTCCATTTCAATCTTCCTACACTCCCTCAGGGCAGCTTCTTGACGAAGGATGAATGGGGGTTGTTACGGACGTGAGTCAATCGAAAGAAAATATATTTACAACGGATTTTGTGAACGGCCCATTCAGTTCACTGATCGTTGCCATATGCAAATTTATAGCAAAATCATTCCTATTTGTCAATATCATTGCCGGAAGGGCAGAAATCCATTGGAAGTCGTACGGAGCAGACGTGTAATCGATTCATCTAAAGATCAATCTCTCAAGTTCCCTCTCATCCTAAATAATTTCAATTATTTCCCAATTCGTCCGTGTAGTGCAAAGTCTAAATTGTGCGTGGGTAATTTTATTGTTAAAACCAAAGCAGCGAAACTGCACGACGATAGTATAGTTTACGACAGGTGTACATGAGAATACTTGTTAAAAATCTGCCGTAAATCTACAGAATTCGTTGCCATTCTTTCTGTTATAATTTTAAAGCTATCAGTTGATTGGTAATCAATAAACGAATTATATCAAACCATCAAATCGTTTTACTCCACACAACCGTGCTATTAGAAGTTTAGTTACAAACAACGCCTGATCGTAACAGGAGTGCTATATTGCTTAATATGTAAAGCTGGTGTCAACTAATGAACAATAGACCGTGTCATGTCCGTGTATTGTCAATGAATCTCAAGAGGTATAGTGGTGACATCTACGTTTTTTCTTAGCTGAATTAACGTCTCACCGTAGAACTACTCCTTTTTCTCAAGTAGCATCGTACATGCTCTCATAGCTGAATACGGACAAACGTAAAACTGATGACGCGATCTATAGAGTGTTGTTTTCATCACTTTTCATTAGGCAATAGTAGCCGTCTATAGGTGGCGTCAATCGCTTATTTTCATAGCTGAATACGGATCAATATAAAACTATAGTACACTTGTCGGTGGCACCATCCATTTTTAGGATTCGACACACAACTGCATCTTCAGTCTATTTAGAGTGAATGTTACTCAAAACAAATGTCGAACACACTCTCACATATATCGTAAAACATTATACGATACTACGAAGTATAGGAATGTACAAATATATGTGTAAGTACACGAGGGACTTTCATCAACTTACAGAAATTCTGATATCAGTTGGTTAGGCATGACGTTTTAAGATTCGATTCGTAAAAAATTCTTCTCGAAACAAAGTTAATGAATTGTGTCAAAAATGCTACAAGATAGTTTTTCTATTCATTCAGTTTTTCAGTCAAAGTGCTAAGTTCGTTGGCGGGTCTGCCATTTGTGACGCAATTTGTTAAATACAAAACATCTTTACAAAGGCCCCTTACTCGAAAACAAGTAATTTTAAAATTCAATAAAAATATTCATTAAAATTCAGACCATAAGGTCATATAATTAAAATGATTTCTCCATGCGCATTTTATGATTAAACCCTCTGCATAATTTACACATAGTGTTCCATATGCTCGACTTCAGATAGACTGTCATCGTCTAAAATGATTTATGACCATTTCCCACAGTAAATCACACTATAAGAAAATATGATAATTTAACAAATTAGTTAAACAATTCCAGTAAAATTATTATTTTAAATTGGTTTATCCGAAAAGAGAATGCCGCTTTTTTGAAAGACTCGTGTATTTATATGTTATTTGGGATGGTGGATAATAGCCGGCTCTATTAAACGAAATGAAAAATAAGAAACAAACAATTCTGATATTCTGAAAAGAAACGCGGTGACTGACGCTGAATATTCTTAATTGACTTAATTACGTGTATAAACAATGCATTCCAGTTTTTTAAGTAATTTATTAGGTCTTTACACTGAGAAAAACTCTATACTGGAGACAAGTATAAATGTAACGCAAAATGTACACATATACGAGAGCCATGTATTGAAGAGTCGCATGTAATACGGTATCGTGTACCGGAACTATAGATTGTGTCATTAGTTTTATGTTTGTCCGTATTCAGCTATGAAAGCAAGGATAACGCCACTTGAGAAGAGGAAGTAGTTCTATGTTCAGACGTTAATTCAACTATGAAAAAAACATAAATGTCACCACTTGAGGTTCGGTGACAAGACACGGACATGACACGGTCTATTGGCACTAGGTACAAATTGTCAAGCTATTTTTCATGTGCCGGGGCCGAAAAGCAGGGATTTTTCAGAAATTTTCTGAGATTTTCGACCCGTCATGTCACATGAAGAATTATATTGTACTTGTCTGTTTCGTTCGAGCTACATCATGCAAAAAAAATCTAAAAACGACCTCACCAACAGACAAGTAAATAACTATTGTTGTATGTTGTTTTGTCAGGTTGACACTGTAGTTTTTGGAGCGTCAGGGCATGCGAGAAAAAAGCGGGTGTCAGTAAACTTGGCAAAACATATTTTTTAACTTGATATTTAACATGTTATGAAGGCGATATGAAGTTTTCCTAAGGGAATTATCCACCAGAATGGAAATTATCAGCAGGGGAATTATCGCCCAGGAATTTTTGCCCAGCAATTTAAAGTTGTTAATTTGTACAAGGAAAATTCCTTTTGGATTACATGTAAAACACCCAATTCGTATAAGGAAATTCCCTCCCGGGTGATAATGCCCTGGATGATAATTCCCATTTCTCTGGGCGATAATTCCTTGGGTGATAATTCCCATTTATTTCGGTCTATGGGATAATTCCCTGGGGTAAAATATCCGTCACCGTTGTGGATTCAGTTGTGTTGAATCGTATTCAGCTACGAAAAAAAATGGATGGCGCCACCGACAGCGTAATTTAGTTTTATAAAGATTAATATTCAGCAATAAAAATAAACCGATGACGCCACCGACAAACGGTTACTATTGCCTGATTCAAACCATAGAGTGAGGATTCAGTTATGTGTCGAATTCTATTCAGCTACGAGAAAAATGGATGGTGCCACCGACAGGGGTACTTTAGTTAGCAAAAAAACTTCTTACAGAGGAGGTGTGATGCAAGTCTTTAAGTCTGCTTACAAAAGCTGTGAAATCAGAAAAGAGTGATGCATTAATCATCTAAGGTAAAACTATTTTCTTCCAGTTACAAAAGTTCTGAAATCAGAGGGGGTTGACGCATTAAGCTTCGATTCGCAACAAAAATTTTTAAACAAAATTACGTTGAGTTAAAAAAATTGCGTCGCAAATGCCAGACCCACCAGCGGAATAATTTTTCAACACTTTCAGTTTTTACACGCATAAATTTAAATTTACCCTAAACGATGCAATAAGAAATAAAAATCAAATTTTCGCAGCGTAAAAACTGAAAGTACAGAAAAATTATTTCGTCGTTGGGTCTGGCATTTGTGACGCAATTCTTTGAACTCAACGTAATTTTGTTTAAAATTTTTTGTTGCGAATCGAAGCTTAATGCGTCACCCCATCTGATTTCAGAACTTTTGTAACTGGAAGAAAATAGTTTTACCTTAGATGATTAATGCGTCACCCTTTTCTGATTTCACAGCTTTTGTAAGCAGACATAAAGACTTGCGTCACACCTCCTCTGTAAGAGGTTTTTTTGAGGATATCAGTACTTTTGTAAGTTTGTAAGTAACTTTCTAGATGCCATACTTCTAGAGGTATGAATCATCCCTCTGGATTATGGAAGTGGCGTTATCCCGGGATTAGGCCATATTTTCCCAAAACCATGAAACACGTGTACGCTAAAATTTAATTCTCTACAACTTCGCCTTTGGAACAAACTTTCCAACTCTCATAGTTCTAGAGATTTGGGTCATCCTGCCTAATTATGGATGTGGCCATATACCAGGATTGGGCCATATTTCTCCAAACCCCTGAAACACGTCTTCGCTAAAATTTTATTCTCTATAACTTCGCCTTTGGAACCGACTTTCTAACTCTAACTAGTTCTTGAGATCTGGGCCATCCTGCCACAAATTGCCATAAAAATGACAAAATCCTGGAAGTGGCCAAATACCAGGATTGGGCCCATATTTCACCAAAACCCTGAAACACGTGTTCGCTTAAATTTAATTCTCTACAACTTCTTTGGAACCAACTTTCTAACTCTCATAGTTCTAGAGATACGGAATACATTTCATGAAACTTTCAAAACCTTACAACTTCAAAAAAAAAATTGCCACAAACAAACAAACAAACAATGGTTTACCAAATTGACTAGTTAAAATATTCGATTTGAGTTCATTTCCATACAAAATAGCAAAATTTTTTAATTCATATCTCCGGAACGACTGAACCGATTTTAATGAGTAAGAAGGCACTTCGACCTAAAATTTTCCGTAGAATCCGGAAAAATTATTTTCTGGGGGTACGTCGCACGGGGGGAAGTCAAAAAGTTTCCGGTATATATGTTCCTTAGTCTACGAAAAAATTTCTTGTGAAATTTTTGGCGTGTAAGACTTGCGTCACGGCCCCTTACTACCGTGGGGCCATGATATATTGATCCGTATTCAGCTATGAAAATAAGCGGATGACGCCACCGACAGACGGCTACTATTGCCTGCTGAAAATTGATGTAGACCATTATCTGTAGACTAGGTAATTAGTTTAACGTTAGACAGTATTCTGCTATAAAAGAATGGATGGAACCTCTAGAGAAAAGGGACTAGCTCTATGTTCAGGCGTTAACTCAGCTATGACAATAATATAGGCGTCACTACTTGAAGCTCGGGGAGAAACACAATGTCATTTATCCTCGTTCGTTCACTCATTACATACGGTTTAATTTACCACAGTGCAGCTTTCCTGTATTCGTTACTTCTGATTTCTATCATTTCGTATGCTTTTCTAAATGGTGATGGAAAAATCAGCGAAAAAATAAAGCAGCAGAGCTGCACAGTGATAAATTAAACCGAATGTAAATATTCGAGTATAATATTTGATGTCAAGGCTGCAAGATTCATCGCATCAGAATATGCCGAAAATTTAACTTTTCCGAATGAAGTAGTTGAGCACTCTTTACTGTACTTTTCAGTACAGACTACCTCTAAAGCGACTAAGTGCCAAAAATCTGCTTATGAGAAAATTGAAGCCCTACCTAGTGCTTTGCAGTAGCAAGTCTTACAAATTGTTCTTTTAATTCAAGGTTCTCGTAAGTAATAAAACGAAGTGTTAAGTCGTGAAAGCCAGAAATACCTCTTTTTTGAATAAGTTATAAATTGTATTAAGCAAAAATATATTTTATTTATCAAATTCTCATACTGTAAATTGCACATGTAGGGTCATCTACGTTGAATGTGTAACGTGCGTCCTTCTTTGCCAGTTCCTCAAACCTACGTTTAAACAATAACATCTCATTATCTCTCTTTCTTGATCAACCCAAACTTACGAAATTTCAAAATTTTTTTCGAAACCGGCTTTTTCTGCTACTTTTTGCGATACACTTGAGTGAAATAAGTTGGATGTTAATGTTAGTCCGCACGCTTTACCCAAATGCTTCCTAAAAGTTAAGTTATTAATATTATTCGGGCTTATAATTAGCCATTTATATACCTGAAAGTAGGGGTATAATGACCATATTATAGTCGAGTTTCATACAAACTGGGAGGTATATAATAGGCATATAATGGTCGACTCGACTATAATTTTCATTATAATCCGACTATAATTTTCGATTCGACAATAATTTTCATTATAGTCCGACTATAATATCATGACGTCAAATCTCAAAGAAAATCAAAAAAGCCAGGAGTCAAATGGCGAATTATATGCCCAAATGATATAAACTATCGCATTAAACAAGGGATAAATAGCTTGATTATAGTCTCGGTACGCGAACATTCCTCGGGGCATAGCCCCTTGAACATTCACTTCACCTCGACTATAATCGCGCCATTATATCCCTTGGTTAATAATATACTATTAACGAGTGTTGAAATATATGGAAGCCACAGCTGTACAAATATAAGAAACATATGGAGAGCTAGAAAGCTACGTAAGACCTGCGTTTACATTGACAAAAAAATAGGTACACGAAAATGAAATCATCAAGGAGACCTCATTGAGGTTCATATCCTAATCTTGTTTAATCGACCTATTCCGTGCTTTAAAGAATTTTGGATGTTAGAGAGTTCATAACAAGTTTAATTGGTTCCATTCGTTGTGTTTCGGCTAAGGTCAAAATAATCTGCGGTTTGGGCGGAGCACTTTTTTCGGTGAAGATCGAGGCATGAAACTTTATGTGTCTCAAAACGCTAGAACTTAGGCAGAAATGTTCATCCAATGTCGAAATGTTACGCAACAGACTTACCGAGCTTCTAGTAACTTGACAGCTATTCCGAGTCGACGATACGCTGGCGCAACAGACAATCCGAAAGCAGACAAATAACGTTCAACTTGATAATGTTCAAATGCATCAAACTGATCCATCATATAAAATGATGCAAGCTCCATATCCTTAACGTGTTCGCTTTCGTACTGAAACATTTTTTCTTTCTTAACGACAAAAGTAATTTTCAACATTGAGTAACTGTACTTCATCCCAGTCCACAACTGCATTTTTTTCCTCAATAAACAAAACGTTCATTCCAACAATCTCGTCAGAACCCTCTTTGAAACATACCAAAGACAATTTCTCATCGCGAATCAGTTCTTTCCATATGTATTTTAAATCGTTAACGGATTTTTTGTCAAAAGTCACGTTCCTCGCACGGCACAGCGTTTCGTCCGCTATGTAATGTGTTTTCATATGCTGGACTGCATCCACAAACCGATCCTTTGGTATATCTTGAATCCGATATTTCACCAAGTCTCCATTTACATCTGGTGCTTCGAATGTTAACCAAATATTTGGATATGGAATATTCTGTGGCCGTACAAATGCCGTCATTCGCTTAAATGAACCAACGATATGTTATTTTACTTTGTCGAAAACATTCGCTGTTTACCTACTTATTGTTCGTCTGATCTTAAAAGACAATGTGTTTGAGTATCGACAAAAGTAATAACGCTCGTTTCCCACAGATCACCGAGATGACAATGACAACATGATGTTAATAAGAGTTTCTAATAATATTTTCAATCGGATTTCATCATTCAATTTAGACCCGTGCGCCGGTGCGAGCTGTCGCACACGAAGCCGAAAAAAGTGTCAAAAAAGTGCGCCGCCGCTGCTTGGATTTTTTTGACATACACTGAACTGAAAAAACATCGCACAGCCGACACATTTTCCAATCAAAAATTCTCTAGTGCCGGCGCTCCACTGAAAAAAGATCTAAAACATATGCAAGGGGCAAGCGAATAGATGTGGCAAGCAGACTTGACAAAAACACTCGAACGTATCTAAGTAAATATTGCTTTAACTCTCCACATTAAATTGGACTGGAAATTGCCGAAAGGGCAATATTGAAAAACCCGTACGAAGCAACGGCGCTAAAAACCTCTCCAAACCCTTCAAACAAGCCCAGAATTTAGAACCGACCTAGGGCACTTCGAAGAGGCATGGACGAAAAGGTTTGCATCTTTCTTCTTTACAACACTGCACAAAAACCTTATCATTAAAGGAATATTCACGGAAAACCACCAAATATCATGTAGGGTTGTGTAGCGTGAGTTTGGTGCACACTAAGGACACTACAGCCCGAATCACTCAACATATTTTAACTAATTTCCCTTCTAATTTCGAAGTGAAGAAGTACCACCAACTTTTAAAAAACCACGTTTTTGACCACTTTTTCGACCGTAATTTCGAAAGTTTTCAACCGATTTTGCCCAAATTCAATCCCTTAATCAATTTGGTGATTATCTCTCAGAAATTTTTTTTTTGAAAATCGGATAAGATTTATTCGATTTATGCGGAAAAAACACGTTGGACACTAATAGAGATGCAGTTTTAGGGCCCTGACTGAGTCCAAAAGCTCCAAATTAAAAAAAGTTTCTTCTATAAACTTTCCCAGCCCAGACCTTTCAAACATAACAAAATTTTGAAAATCGAAAAAGATTTGTTCGAGTTATGTACAAAGGAGCAAAAACCACTTAAACGGCACTAGCTCATTGGCCCTTGAGCAGACAGTGCCCTGATTCAATCCCAAAAAAGATTTTTCACTTAAGGAAAAAAAAGGTTCTGAAAATCGGTTGAGTAATATTCAAGCTATCGCGGTTGACGGACGGACTAACGGACATTTTTTTATTGCTGATTCGTCATCTAAGGACCATGATCGATGCTTCCCCCTACTCCCAGGTCGAAATTGGGGTGGTTACAAATGTGGTGGTAAAAGCATAAAACTTCGTTCTTCGTACGGGTCTAAAAAGTGCACCGCCGCCGAAAGGAAATTTTACATCAGTATCAATGCGCCGCCGCCAAGACTTTCATCACCGCAGGGAATGAGCAAAAAATCGCTTCATCGAGATTTTTTGACCGGCGCACAGGTCTAATTCTATCATTTTCGTATACAAAAACGAAAATGTTGATGAACCTTGACCTTTGCTATGTTTATCTTAATTTATCGGAACGTCTGCTTGTACATACCTTGAGATTATCATTGTTGATGCATGACCTACTCGAAGATACACTGATACCACACAGTTTAAGTTGTCGAAAATGTGACTTTATTGCTGGCTTCTTTATCTACCGGTAAAACTGCTTACAGTCTTTGGTGAAACATGTCGTGTAGAGTTTAGGGTGATTTTATTTTTTAATGTTAAATTTTGTTTTCGGGTTGCACCAACTTATTCTTTTTTTCATTTCATGCTACGTAACATCCACACAAACATATCCAATCTAAATAAGTTGTTAAGACTTATGGAAGCAACAACTGTACAAATATACCGAACATATATCGAAAGGAACATACACATGATCCGTGCGTACAGTGACGCAGGAATAGATTTACGAAAATGAAATCATTCAGGTGACCTCATTGAGGTTCATATGCTAATCTTGTTGTTCTTTTCCTTGCTTTATCTCAAAGATTCGAGTTTTCGATGTAAGAGAATCATAACAAGTTTGGTTCCGTTCGTCATGCTTCGGCTAAGGTCAAGGCTAAGGATTTTTCATCCTAATTTTATAAATTTTCTCGCGACCTCTGCATGAAAAATTTTTTGTGTGTCTGTTTTGGACGACGTAGGCATTCTCGCATGTAGAACTCGCTTTGCTCGATCTGCAACTCGCGGCATTGCCTAAAATCAATCGACCAAAGCAGACACACAAATAAAATAACTATTTCGGTTTCGGCGGTGCACTTTTTTTCGGCGAAGATCGGTGCTAGTCGTATTCACCGAAATATTCATCCAATGTCAAAACAATTTTACTTACCGAGCTTCTAGTAACTTGACAGCTATTCCGCGTTGACGATACGCTGGCGCAACGGACAGTCCGAAACAAGACAAATAACGTTCAACTTGATAATGCTCAAATGCATCAAACTGATCCATCATATAAAATGATGCAAGCTCCATGTCCTTAACGTGCTCGCTTTCGTACTGAAACATTTTTTTTCTTTTTTATTTTTAAAGTTAATTTCAATATTGAGTAACTGTACTTCATCCCAGTGCACAACTGCATTTTTTTCCTCAATGAACAAAACGTTTATTCCAACAATTTCTTCAGAACCCTCTTTGAAACATACCAAAGACAATTTCTCATCGCGAATCAGTTCTTTCCATATGCTTTTTAAATCGTTAACGGATTTTTTGTCATTAGCCAGGTTCCTGGCACGGCACAACGTCTCGTCTGCTATGTAATGTGTTTCCATATGCTGAACTGCATCGTCAAATCGATCCTTTGGTATATCTTGAATCCGATATTTTGCCATGTCTCCATTGACATCTGGTGCTTCGAATGCTAACCAAATATTTGGATATGGAATATTGTGTGGCCGTATAAATTTCGTATCAAATTTTGTCATCTTTGACTGAAGCGTTAAGACGTCGTTCACTTAAATGAACCAACATGTTATTAATATTTTCTTAAAAAGCAGTTTATCTACTTATTGTTACACTTATCTTAATAGGCAATGTGTTTTAGTATTAACGAAAATAATAACGCTCGATTCACACAGATCAGTGAGATATTTCTATAGTGTGTGAAATAGTGTGATAAAATTCTTCAGAGACTTTTGCTTTAACTGTGATAAACTTGAAGAAATTTCCGAACTAATTCTAGTCATGACGATTTTCATGATTTGTAATCATAAATTTAACATTGAACTATTGTGAGTTTGCTGGGGGCAAAACCCGGTCTATTCCAACTGTCAAAGTGACGCCACACAAAAAAAAATTTCGAAATATCCAAAACCTGTTTACTTTTGGTCAATTCTATAACCCTATAGAATTGAGAAAAAATAAAAAAAACTTCGAAAAGTCCAAAATCTGTTTACTTTTGATCAACTCTATACCCCTAATAGAATTGAGAAAAAATAAAAGACTTTCGGAATTTTGAAATTTTTTTTTTGGGTGACGTTTAAAACGTCACTTTGACAGTTGGAATAGACCGGGTTTTGCTCCCAACAAACTCGAATAGACGATTTCTTCTTGTTATAATGAATATTTCTTTGTTACTCTAAGTCGGTGCGGTGACATTTCGTGAAGGTTAACCTCGAATTTTTATTTTGATGACTCAAAACAATTGTCCTGAATTTGTCCTTTGAGTTCGTCGGTACTTCTAAAAAAATTTCTCCTAGGCTGAGGACCCGCACCAGGTGTGTACTAAAAGCACACAGCACCCTCTAGGTCCATAAAACAGATTTGTATTCGATTTTATCGATGGTGTTGGGTGTTATTATTGTTATAAACGAAAGAATTTCTGACCAGGGGTGGTAGGTAGAATAGGTCTCCTGATTTTATCACCGAATTAAGAAAGAGATACAAAGATTTTACAGAGTAATTTATTGAAAAATGGGTGATTTTTTACTCCACTCTTCCCCATAAAGCAACGCTCCTCTTTAACGCATACTTACTGCCTCTAAGTTAGGACATAAGTCTCTGAGAAAAGACTCTAAAAGAGAAGTAACACTCGGAAGGCAAAGGGCTTATTCCCTCTATCCCCTGATTTTTTCCTTGTGTTTCACGGCTGCTTTTCTAATATAACTCTTCCTCCGATGAAAAATAGGTTTTCGAAGGAAATTTTTTTGCCATCACCCCTTCACCCCAGAGAGTTATCGTTGCTTCGTCAATGACAATCACAAGATAAGAGTTTTTAATTTTCAATCGATTTTCATTGTGTGCTTATCATTTAATTATTTTCGTACATACAAAAACGAAAATGTTGATGAACCTTGGCTATATTTATCTCAATTATCGGAATGTTAGCCTGTACTTTGTGATATCGATATCGATTTTGATTTTTGATTTCTGAGCCAGTAAAACGTTGTAGAAATGAATGAAGAGTAAAGATAACTAAAATCTTTTAGCATATCTAAAGACAACAATAGCATAAAGTGTTACAAAAATATTACAAAAGCGGGACTTGTTTGAAATAAACTCTCCAATTTTAAATTATGCCTTTATTTTAACTATGTTCCCATCATCAGAGCTTGGTTCAAGCTCAAGCATAAAGTGTTCAGTTGAGTGTAGGTAGGATAACACCTAACACTTTATGATATTGTTGTCCTAGGCATCTTTATTCGTAGGAAGTAATTACGAATCACTACCCCGAAAAACAAAAAAAGTTCCATCTATATGCAACACACGTATGCGCCCGAAAATTTTCACGAAATCAGTCAATTGGTCAAAAATTGTGACTTTTGTAACGATTTTCAAATTATAACTTCAAATATAAATGACTAGCAAATTCACCGAACATATTTTATTCAAAATCACAACATTATCACTTAAAAATACATTACAACAAAAGTGACAAGCAATCACGAGCAACAAGTTAACTCTTAATGAACAACTTTACTGTTCTGCGTCCAAGTACGAAAAGAACGAATTCAGAACTTGTGTGAAATCTAGCAAATCAGTTGTCAAATCGTACGAAAGAATGACTCATCACATGTTTCCCTTGCGACATCTGTGACTCAGCACTATCACCACCACATGTCCCCAAATCTTTCACCGGGTTATTCAAAATCTTGTGCTTATTTTCTAGTGTAATATAGTTAACAAATTTTCTTACCACTAAGCAAAACCCAAGTTACTACTACCAAGTTACAGACCAAATCAGTCAACTGATTCGGTGGTTTAGTGTATGATGTCCATAATGAAGTAGTTGCATTGAGAGTACAAATCTACAACTTAAACAATCGTAATGGTATACAAGAAAGTAGCGGTAGAGAAAACCCAACAACAAATTAATTTTACCAATTTTACTAACAATTTTTCTAACGATAAATTTCTGTAATCGACCCCATGATGAGAGTTTGCTGAGGATTAGTATTCTCTCTGCGCACAAACAGACAGTCGGACGTCTCAAGGAATTACATAAAGTAGCTAGAACATTTAATAAGTCATGATTGTGATTTATTGGGAACACAGTGTGTGTAGCGTTTGACTGAAATCGCACGGGTCCGACGCATCTTTGAAATATGCATTGTCTCTAGTATTTTGTAAAGTGGCGACAGACATTTATATTATTATATCTAATTTCACTACAGACATGCCATTGATAATGCTCATGAACTATTGCCCAGACGATTTCTGTATGGTATAATTGCAGTTCTGATAAAATTACATTAGCAACCACTAAAGCTGCTGATAGTTACTCCCCTTCCATTTCAAATTAAATATTAAATGTCGGACACATGTACGTATTTTTATTGGCCATAGATTAAGCTAAGTGATAGTTATACGAGCCAAACCCATTACCACACATTGCTTCTAATTGCATAATACTGGCTACAACAATAAGGTTTTCCATTTTAATGTTTTTTAAGGGGAACATTATTCTACGCGAATTTCATGTTTTTTTTTCTCTCATACCGTTACGGAGATTTTTATCAACAAAATAACACTTTTTGTTTCAAAAATATTATTAAATTATTCATTTCCACAATTTTCAGTGCAGCAATACGGCTTTTCAATCTTTAGATTACAATAATTTTTTGTGTCAGTGGTCGGTAGATCATTCAAGAAGGATTTGTGTACTGTTGAAGTAACAGACCATTTCCACCAAAACCAAACTTTTTGTCCCCGAACCTTAAGTAGTGGGGTCATTCCATGAAAACTTTATACCCACGCTCGTAGTGCTCCGTTGTTACAAAATGATGTTCATAGAAAAACGTACATCATAAAGGTTGGGGACCGTTCATAAAGGATGTCACGCCGGGGG
>CM055405.1:37031269-37042524 GCA_029228625.1 Pseudolycoriella hygida | reverse complement strand
TTTTGATCGTCTCTCCATGCAATTTGCAACTTCGTCATTATTTTCGCAACTACATTATCCGCCACTATCCACACCTCCTCATCGCGGCACATCTCCGATATTATGTTTTCGGCACTTACATCTGGCCTACTCACAGTCAACAGCTCTCCTCATTCTTGTTCGAAGCGGGGGCAGACGAATAACACGTGCTCCGCAGTCTCTTCCTGCCTATCGCATGTCGTGCAGAAAGGTGACTCCGTGAATCCAAACCTGTGCAGGTACTTCCTGAAGCATCCGTGACCAGACAGAAACTGTGTGACCTTGATGCACCTAGGTACACCTTGATGCACCTAGGTACAACTTGATGCACCTAGGTACAACTTGATGCACCAAGGTACACCTTGATGCACCTAGGTACACCTTGATGCACCTAGGTACACCTTGATGCACCTAGGTACACTTGATGCACCTAGGTACACCTTGATGCAGCTAGGTACACCTTGATGCACCTACGTATACCTTGATACACCCAGGTACACTTCAAAAGAGGAATAAGACTTGTTTATGTTGCACCTTAATGCACCTTGGTACACCTATGTTTTTCTGTTCCACAAGGGGAGGAAATACGATCGAAGGTACCACTACAACCAGATGTAAAATGTAAATTGAATGGTGACATGAATTAACGGTGGAAAACTGATCCTTGGGAAATTACACTTTCGGTCAATTTCACCCGCTCAATATTGCCCGTAAAATAACGCTCCCGATATTCACCGAGGGAAGTTGTGCACACGGTCAATATCCCCGCTCAATAACACCCGGATTTATAGCGGTAATGACAGGGTTCAAAGCATTTTTAAAGAGAAGAATTTCTCCATATATGTTCCTAAAAGTTGAATCGGAGGTGCCATTCTCTTTAGTGGTTGCTATTGCAATAAATTAAAATACATATTTCCCATTCTGAAGAATTGAGAATCGATTTATGAAGTGCAACCAATAAATGATGAAATCGTACCACATACCAGAATTTATAGTTAGCACAACAAAAATTCATTGATTTATGGTGATCGATTAATGCCGAATTGCTGTGTATGTGCATTCAACTCACTCACGAAAATTATCGGTGTCTTTCACTCACTGTTTCACTGGCGTTTGAAATATAATTTATATGCGGTCAAGTATACCGAAGAGCAGCGTCGAAGAAACAACTGTTGAGCTTATTTATTCCTTTTCCGTTTTATTTTGAATATTTCAATCGATGAAGTTTGGTGATAATCGCATTGTAAGAATGTAAAAAATATGAAAAAAAAATAATCGTTCTACTCAAAAGTGATCCACCGATAGCGCAAAATGTTTGACGGATAATTTTAATGACATGTTTTATGAACAATTATTTTGAGTTATTTGGTAAATAATTGAGTTAAGCAGGTTAAGCAGCTGAAATTATAATTTTTTAAAGGGATATGCACGTCTCGTAAAAATGGGTAACGTCTTGTTATAGATACATTTGCTGCAGCTACAAAGGACATTCCAATTTATAATTGTTTTTGCCATCACACCCAATAATTACGGCTATTTTTTGATTTATTTGCTGGTTAAATGCTGCTGGTCGGTAAATTTGCATTAAAAACATTGAAATTTATATGAATGAATGGATGAACGACTATTTATGCGACTCGCCTGCGCTTATTCCTCAAACCTTGCTACTTTCGTTTCACCTTATGGGAACATGATGACATTCATTTTATGACTAACTTAAATTTAGTATTTTATTCAGCGTATGCGTTTCCGATCTGCAGTACAAATACAAAAATATCACAAAAGTTTACATTAACATTACTAGTTTATATTCATCATTTCACATTTGTCACATTTATAGTTGGAGGTCTAGTTTCTTTCCGAAACGATGTGTTTCATTGTCTGAATTGTAGCTCCACAGTCGCATCCTGGGTCGTTTATGAAGCCCCATTTGTGGGAAGGTTGAGTCCAGGCACTCGCATGGTGGGGTCATCAATAAGGTTGTTAACATCACTGCTTTCATTCTGCCACTATGTTCGCTAGCAGTTCTGCATGTTGAAATTATTTTTGTCTAGACTGATTGCTGTCTTAAAGGCTGGTTTTCTGGACTTCAGTCTATTAGATTGGCGTATGTCTTCGTCTAGATGTATAGGTAGCTGTAAATTTCGTTGGACTTTCTGGTGCTCTTTCATCAACGCGTGTTGCTTCCTTATGTGAGGTGATGCGATGTTTGTAAGCACCGGCAGCCAATTCGTCGGGGTTGATTGGACCGAACCACTTATTGTTCGAAAGGTTTCGTGTCGACTATGTTGTTGCTGACTGCTGTTCAGCAAAATTCCGCAGTGGAAAAAACTAGCAGCAGGGCAGATGTGCGTAACGTCTCAGCGTCAGCACCCCAGGTAGTCCCACAGAGCCTGTGAATTATGTTATTGCGAGATTTCCCTTTAGCTGCAGTGTTTTCAGAGTGCTTTTTATATGTTATTGGCCGATCCAAGGTGACACCGAGAATGTAATTAGCTTTTCGATTAACCAGGTGGAAAGAAATAGATTCGGTTTTTGCTGGATTCGGTTTAAGACCCCACTTTTTGAGATATGTTTCCAGAATTGCTAGGTCGGTTCGGTATATAGCTTTTCCTCACATTCCGCAAAACTCCTTGCTTGGACTGCAAGTACGTTCTCGTTAGCGTACATAAATTTTCGGCTTGTTGTGGCTGGTATGTCGCTAATGTAGACGTTTAATAATATCGGGGCGAGCACTGATCCTTGTGGCAAGCCGTTATTTAGTGTGCATCTGGTGCTTTTGTCATTGTTAATATACTCAGTGAATTCTCTGTTACTAAGCATTTCATTGACCAGGCTAATGAACGTATTGCTAGGTATTACCATGATTAATTTATACAGTAGTCCGGATCTCCAAGCAGTGTCGTACGCTGATTTCAGATCGATGAACACAGTCGCTGTTTTCATGTTCTTTTCGAATCCATTTTCGATGTGTGTTGTTAGGGCTAGCACTTGATCGAAACAGCTCCTGCCATGTGGTAGGTTTGAGTCGACCACATTTCTAATTCGATTGTGCAGGACTCTAGCAGCTTATAAAAACGCTTAGATTGCTAGACCGCTACATCGTCAGTTTTTCCCGGTTTTAGAATTGCTACTACTTTAGTTTTCTTAAGTTCGTTCGGAATGCGCTGTGTGTTGATTATATTAGTGTAGCCACAATTTTGTGTTTTTTCCGCAGTTACTCGCAAATTCTGGGAACATCTCATCCGAGCCGGATGCTTTACCGTTTTTGGTGTCTTTTATAGCGACATGACATCTATCTCTTCACAAGTAAACGGCCGTGAAAACTCTGTGCGTACAGTCGCGTTTTTCCTGCTGGCGATATATTACTGAACTGTGCTCCCTTTCTCAGCCCTTGGTCTGCCTTATTTCTTATATTTTGGTCGGCGAAACAATCATGGGAAACGAAGCACAGTAAATGAATGAACTCTTGTGAATGAATGAACTCTTGTGAATGAATGAACTCTTGTGAATGAATGAACTCTTGTGAATATAGAAAGCATATAGAAGCATATAGAAACAATAATAATCGCTTGACGACTATCCAAGATTTTGGTCGAACTATTATGAGATACATGTATATCAACGTCTTTAAGTCGCATCAAATGACTGAAAAAACATGCTTTTCACAAACTTTAGACGACCTTAGCACGCAAATTACGATACATAACTCCGAATGACACAGAAAACTTTCTTTTTCGCATGATTATTGTTGACCTAGGCTTCGTCTCGGATCAACAAACGTTAACTTTTCATCCCTTGTTCTATAAACAACAATTTCGCACTTAGAAAATGCTAAATTAAATTTCTAAACATTTTCCTTAGTGATAAAAAAGAAATTTTCTTCACAAGTCAGCATTATCTGAAATCATTTATTTGAAATTGATTTGCACATGTGTCAAATGTTACTGTAAATTAAAAGTTCAATTTTTAGCCTCGGATAGTAACGTAATGTACTTAACGCGAGTACGAGATTCTTTAGCAGTAAAATTCTGAATTCAGGTCTATCTGTTTCAAGACGTTCAAAAGACGTGTTCTTTCATTCGTAAAAGAAGTGGTAGATTTAAAAAACTACTTGAACTTTAAAGAAGGAAAAAACAAGTAGAAATGTCTGCAGGTGGTATAATATAAGCAACTAACTAGTTTAATTTGTGCAAATTTTTGATGTGTACCCGAAATAAATTCAATGAATTTGGTATCATTTTCATAAAGATAACATTTACAATAAGCAGCCGTACGTAATTTATAATCAAACATAAATATTTGCATACCTAATTATTATAAATGTCCATTAAAATATGTCACATGTCAGTGTGGATATTGTCTTAATTGCATTAATGCGCCGATCCATTCAATTTTTTTTTTTGCTTTTAATATTAAGCAGGTGAAATTGCATAAATTGTTTCATCGACCAGATAAACGATGGGTGAATTAAAACCAAAAGAAACATTCAATTCAGTTGAAAATTGGCGGCGGTGTTATAGAGTAACATGCAGTGCAGTGTATCATATCGCTACATTTCATTCCTGTTGGACTCCCGACCTACAGCGATCGACAACAATTCTTTGGCTTGCGATGGTATGGTCCATATTTTCGTCTTAGCATGTTGATCGCGTTTTTATCCCACGAACCTCAAGTAGTGACACCTATGTCAACATATCAATGTTACATACATTTCCCGGTGGTATTACAAAATTTTCTTCGAAAATTTCCCGATATCGTGGGTACCAAGGGTACTCACTATTTGCACACGTGCATCAAACTCATCATAGTGGACTTGTAGTTCTTTGGTGAGTACATGGTAATCTCTGTTTGTAAATGGTACTTTGCTATACATGGGGTGAAAATAATGAATTCCAACGAGACCGAAAGTTTGCGGCTAGAGCGAAGCGAGGGCCGTAATTCACTCGAGTTGAACTTCATTTTTTTACTCAAGTATGAATTTAATTTTTTTCGAAAAGTATTGCAGAAAGCGCATTGGCGTAAAGGATAAAGTTGTACTTTAGTTTTAAAATGATGCAATGGTCGAGAGTTCGAGTGTTCCTGTATTCTGCACTGCACTACCGACGCACTATCTAGATATCTGAAACGGAAATCTTACTGTCTAGGTAACCAATAAGTTGAATAAATTGAATTTAACTTTAATGGCATTTTCAAATTTATTTTACAACAACCTTTACCGCGTGTAGCAACATTTTCGCAATTAATTTCTTGTTTAGCTGTGGTATCATAATGATAAATGCCTCCACATGAATTTATAATGAAATTAAAAATTGTTTTAAACGAAGTTTAATTAATCAAAATTATATCGGGAAAAAATTGTATGCTCTGATAAAGCAGATGGTATCTGATGTAATGGTGAATTTGATATTCAGCACAAGGATCTCAGTGTGAAAAGTAATTAATAAAAACGACTTTTACGAAAATTACGTTGACACCATTGTTCATTGAGCTCATCGCTCGCACTGACATGAAGAAAGTGTCTGTTCAATCCGACTTACATTATGAAAAATGACAATTTCCTTCAAAATACGATTAGAACCATTACAACAAGAAGCGGGCGAAACTATAGATACGCTGAATGCTTCGAAACCCAAAAAAACTTTCAAAAAATTTTCACATTTGATTAAAAAATGCGTCACAAATGCCGGACCCACCAGTGTTATAGTTTTTCTGTTCTTTCAGTTTTATACGCAAAAAATTGACTTCCTGTACAAAAATACTACATACATTCCTACATACAAGTGAAGTTTCTGCGGTTAACTCAGTTAAATCTTTTCCGATTTTCATAATTGTTTTTTTAATCGACAGGTCTATGAAAGCCCTACTATTTGTAGAAGAAACGTTTTTGAGATTGGACCCTAGGATATAGCTAGGGCACTAAAAACGAGTCTTTGGTAACGCTCTACATGTTTTTTGTACTTAACTCGAGTAAATCTCTTCCGATTTTCAAATTTTGTTTGATCGAAAGGTCTAGGGCTGTCTCCCGTTTTATGGCAGAAAATTTTTTGATTAGAAACCCTTGGACTCAGTCAGGACCCTAAAACTGAGTTTCTACTAGGGCCGAAAGTGTTTGCTTACATAAATTGGATAAACCCTAACTGATTTTGTTGATTCTTTTTCTATTTTAGAGGTAATCGAGTACCGAATTGTATTCAAAAACAAATTTGGGCCCGGTGCTTCTGTTTAGGGCTGAAGTGGCCTCAGGTCTGTCCTAAGGTCGGCCCTAACCAAAGAAAATTTTGTTTCTATGCTGCAGAGCAAATTGAGGGAAACATTTTTGTCTATGGAAGTATGTGTTCGAAGCATATCCTTATGGCCCTAGGTCGGTCGTAAGGTCTGCCCTATGTGTTATATCTTCGTGAATTGAGTGTTCAGGGTGTTCATTAACTTGTAGATATACAACACTATGCAAAAAATGGTTTTTCACTAAGTTGTAGAGAAAGTGGAGGGAAATATTTTTGTTTATGTAAGTATTTGTCCGAGGCCTCTCCTGAAGACCCTAGGTCGGCCGACAAAAAAATGGTTTCTTCCCATGTTGTAGAAAAAATTGAGATGAACATTTTTCTCTATTTGGTGATCAATTTTATACTTTCGGAAGGCACCTCTCTACTGCAGTCGTCATTCGTACACAACATACGTCTCATTTGTCTCTCCAGCCTACAGGGCAGTCTGCACACATTCATTTCATCACGTGCGATTCCGATCCTGCACGCTGGCTTCCACACGACGACAGAACGCATTATTCCATGACCTCCAACGGTCTCTCGCTATAAGCGGGACCTCCAACAACGCAACGGTCTCCCCACAAATAAATCAGCAACAGTATTTCATATTAGACAATCTAGTTTCCAAACATTCCCAACCATAAATTCGCTATGATACATATCCATACAGCGAGCAAAAGGCAAAAATTCGATAAAGGCTCCCTCGATAAATTCTTGTACTCAAAATTATTATTTTCACACTTTCGTTCCGATCAATTTCTGGAAACAGTAACACACACTCAAAGGTCTTATGTTCGGACCCCTCACACATTCCACTAACTAAATATTCAGTTTATTGACTATTTCGCTTATCATATTGCAACTTGTGACCGAATTTGTTTATATTTTCAAAAAATTTTTAACCTCAAAGCTCCCAGCCTTCAAAAAGAAAAAAATTATTGTATTTTCATTACTATTGCAAATTTTTTGGGATGGGGAAGGTGAGAAAAGGTAACCAGATGAAAGTACAACAAGAATTAAGCAGCGGAAAGGCTCACCAAAGTTCCCAGTCTTCCTAACAAATTTTTTTTTTTAATATTTCAATTTTTTCTTTGATGTGGTGGGTGGCGCAGAAGCCTCTAATGACTACCATCGAAGAGATTTTCCTTGTACAAAATACCGGCGAAACAATTTCCTTGTACAAAATATCTGAGACTACACCTTAGATGACTTAATTCTCCTTGTACGAAACTGCAAGGACTGCACAAGCAATTACAACACGCTGTTCTTTTTTTAGAAAAAAATATTTTTTATATTTGTTGGTTGACAATTCGTTGTCTAAACTTGCGGATATCACCATTGAGAAACATTACTGATTTTCGATGAACATTATAAGAATAGTATAGTCTCGTATTTGTAACGTAGTTTTTCAAAATCTTTGCATAATTGAAACGGCTGTATTACGCCCATTACGCCATAGTATTTAGTATGGCATTGGTGCTTGGGGAGGCGCCAATAAGTCGCTTGTGGTTGAGGGAATTGAAGATTGTTCACAAGGATACTCAACTCGTTTGTTGTATTCAAAGTTGTGCCCGATTATTCTGTCTTTCCATTAGCTTAGTTGGAACACTTGGTCAATATGCAAGACATTTTGTATGTACACTGCCTAATTCTTGTTGCATTCTCATATAGTTACCTTCTGTCACCTTCCCCTACCCGAAAAGTTTGAGATATTGTCGAAAATATTTACAATAAAAAAATTTTTTTTAACGGATGGAGCTTTGGTGAAGGCTTTCCGCGGCCTAATTCTTGTTGTATTGTCATCTGGTTAAACTTCCGCCACATTCCCCAACCTAAAAAAATTAATTCCAGGTTTGTAACCTAAAGCGAAATTTTGCCCTGCTGCAGTTCAGCCAGCGTCCGCAGGCGTATATGGAGAGTCGTGTAACAGGTACGCAGGTGCCACTATGAGATCTCCTCTTACTTCCTTATCTGTACTGATCCTGACAGCCACCAGATCGTCATTCGAAAACCGATAAAAGATCGTAGCTTTTAGATCGAATGCCCTGGACTTGGTTCCCTTCTGACAAGGCTGTTTAAACTGTCCAAAACCAATGACTTTGTAGCCTCTAATCGAAGGTTTTTCGATGAGAGCTATATCCGCCTGCTTCATTTTGAGGTCACGAGATAAGGAGGTTTTAAGATTCGAAAAAACAACCAAAATTTAATATAGGCGCCCGAACTCGATTGGTAATGTAAAATTTTTGTCATGTGAATTTTTTTTATAAAAATCTGCAGATGGCGCCACAATAGTAGCCATATTTTTGGTCACCTCGTCATCCACCAGAAAACACAAGAAACAAATTTTGTCTTCAAGCCGACCCGCTGCGTCTGATACTTTACGACTGAAAATAAATTTCCCCGAAAAAGCGCTTGTGGCGCCAAAGAATAGTCCAAAGATGTTTTTAAGCCACAAACATCAATAAGTAAATTTTTATTACTGTGAAGTTAGCCCAAGAGAGTAAGAACACTTAAGAAAATATGCTCTTCGAAAGTGAAAGAATCCATGATGTCTCTCTTCTCAATTGCTCAATTACAGACGCACATTTACAATATGGTTATTGAATCCATAAAAACAAATTCGTAGATATAGTTGTGTGTTCGCAGGGAGGAATTGGTGGATCTGGCTAAGGACTACGGTATAGACATATTGGCGCTGAGTGACGTTAGGAGGAAAGGACAGACTGAAGAATACGTGAGCGCCTATAAGGTGTTTTTGTCCGGGGTTCAGTCTGGTAGGGCAAATTGGGGGGTTGGAATCGCAATCAGGAAGGAATTGATCAAATTTGTCCTAAATGTTCGTTTCGTAAATGAAAGGCTGATGTGGGTCTCTGTAAAGTTAGCGGGGGGAATTTATCGCTTGGTTAGCGTATATAGCCCTTGCAATGGCAGTGATGCTACTGACTTGGACACCTTTTACGAACAATTGGGGGACGTGGTTAGCAAGAAGGGAAATGAATCCTTGATTTTGCTGGGGGATTTTAATGCAAGAATAGGAAACTTTAAAAACAACTCAGGTTATGGGAGTGTAGTGGGTAGATTTGGGGAAGGAACTCTGAATTCAAATGGTAAACGGTTGTTAGATTTTTGTGATTTCAATGGGTTAGCAATAACCAACTCTTTCTATAGGCACAAGTGGATCCATCGGTATACGTACGTCAATGAGGGTTTGGGTCACAAATCCATTATTGATTACATGGTTATAGAGCAGGACAGGAGACAGGTAGTCAGGGACACACGTGTTTTCAGGGGTTTCACTTTCGGTTCTGACCACTACTTTTTAGGTACCCATCTGTCGGTTGGTAAACTCTGTCAGACTAAAAGGAAGAAGGTGGTAAGTCGCAAATTTCGTGTGGGCAAATTTAGGGAAGAGGCAGTTAGGTCTCGTTTTATGGCAAGATTCGCCGAAGGATTTGACGGGCTTCCAGCTGACTGCGGGGACATTGAGGCTGAGTGGGCGAATTTTAAGAAATTTGTCTTGGATCTGGCTGAGGAATGTCTGGGCAGTGTCGCTAGCGGGGGTCGAAACAAAAAGACGGGTTGGTGGAACGCCGATATCAGGGGGGCTGTATTGGAGAAAAGGAAACTATACTTGGTTTGGTTACAGGACAGGACGGTGGCGAAGTGGGAGGCTTATAAGGCTTGTAGGCAACTGGTTAAGGATCTAGTCAGGGAAGCGAAGGACCGGGAGGGGAAAAAGTTTGGGGAGGATTTGGAAAGGGCAGGTCAAGGCAGGGGTAAGAAATTTTGGTCGATGATTAAGGACATTAGGCGCGGTGGCGTGAAAGAGGGATGTAGTAGTATTTTAGATAAAGACGGCGAGTTAATTACAGATAGGGGTGAAGTCTTGAAGACTTGGCGGCATTACTTTAAGGATTTATTTACATCTGTCAATCAGGTAGAAGAAAATGGGAGGGAGGCAGGTCCTAGCTCGGAGGTGGAGGAGGAAATTACACTGGATGAGGTGTCCCGAAAGGTCGGCAGATTAAGGGAAGGAAAATCCGCAGGGGTGGATGAAATTAGGACGGAATTTATTAAGTATAGCGGATCAGGTGGGATCCAATGGCTTTGTAGGATTTTCAATTTGGCCATGAGGTCTTCAACAGTACCTGCTGACTGGAGCTTCGGTGTTATTGCTCCAATTTATAAGAAGGGCAACCGTAAGGTTTGCAGTAACTACAGGGGGATATCGCTCTTGAGCGTGGTAGGTAAGGTGTACACGGGTGTACTTGTTGACCGGGTTAGGAACATAGTGGAAGGTGTACTGGATGAGTTTCAGGGTGGTTTCAGGCCTCTGAGGGGATGTCAGGATCAGATTTTCTGCCTCAGACAGCCTATCGAAAAGCTTTATGAAAAGAACAGGGACTTATACTTATGCTTCATCGACTTGGAGAAGGCATTCGACCGGGTACCAAGGCAGAAGCTATTCGGGATTCTTAGCGAGTACGGTATCAATGGGGGTTTACTGCGTGCCATTAAGATTATTTACTCAGAAAGCAGGGCCGCGGTGAGGATAGATGGCGAAATTAGCGAGTCTTTCGAGGTTAAAGAGGGCGTTCGTCAGGGTTGTTGTCTTTCCCCGCTTCTGTTCATAATTTTCATGGACAAAATCATCAAGCAGGCAAACTTGCAGGGGAATGTCGAGGTGGGTGAGGTAATAATGAAAATCCTGGCCTACGCGGATGACTTGATTCTGTTGGCAGATAGTACCACGGAGTTGCAGGGTGGGATTGACTGCCTAAATGCTGCATGTGAGGAGTATGGGATGAAGGTAAGTGTAGGGAAAACTAAGGTTATGCATGTCGGCAAAGCGCGGAAGGAGATAGCTTGCAATTTAAATGGGGAGGAGCTGGAGCAGGTTTCTGAATTCAAGTACTTAGGAACCATTTTTTCAGAGGATGGCAAGTTAGTTAGGGAATTTGAAGAAAGGAG
>CM055405.1:37000266-37031249 GCA_029228625.1 Pseudolycoriella hygida | reverse complement strand
GGATATCTCGTGCATGACCTGGAGGTTTCTGATATGAGGGTTCTAAGGAATATAGCGAAGGTTAATAGGAGGGAGCAGTGGGATAATCATATAAGGGACGGCGACATTAGGGAAAATTTAGGGATTTCGTCAGTGGAAGAGGCGGCAAGGGCCAATCGTCTGCGCTGGTTCGGGCACGTTCAAAGGATGGGTAATAACAGGCTACCGAAAAGGATCTTGGATGCACAGGTCCCGGGTGTTAGGCCAAGGGGTAGACCAAGGAGAAGGTTTATCGATTCAATTAAATCCGATTTAGAAGTTAGGGGACTTTCTCTGGGCGAACAAACCATCTCCTTGGCGGGCGATAGGAGGGCATGGAGGACGATAGTTCACCAATCTCACACCAGACCTCACACCGGAAGGTACTAACGGTCTATAAAGTTTGATGATGATGATGATGATGATAGTTGTGTGTTTATTGTGGTCTCAACAGCGGACGGTCCCGGGCTCAATCCCAAAAATGTTGATTTTTTATGTAGCCGATGTAAAGCTGGGCTGCCTTCCCAAGATATGGCCCCAGCTCATGAACAAAATTATTCAATAAAATATTGATAATTGTTCGGGAAGTTTTTCTTCGCGAGCCACCAGAAGTAGAGATGAGCGGGTCGACCATTTTTCGAAACCCGACCCTGACCGAACCCGACCCGATAAAATTTTTCGAAACCCGAAACCCGAATTGTTTCAAAACCAGACCCGGACCGAACCCGACCCGATTAAAATTTTCGAAACCCGAAACCCGAACTGTTTCAAACCCCGACCCGGACCGAACCGGACACTCAAGTTTTTCGAAACTCACAACCCAAATTACTTTGAAACAAAAATTATTTCAAGGCCCGACGCGACGTCTGCATTCTTCACGGACCTTAGACTAAAACAAAATTCGTGTAATGTAAGATGATAAAATTTAGACGAATTTTGTGAAATATAAAAAGTCAATAAAGGAAACGGGGCCCGAATAAAATGATACAACAACCCGACCCGGACCGAACCCGACCCGATAAAATTTTTCGAAACCCGAAGCCCGAACTGCTTCCAAACTCGGCCCGGACCGAACCCGACCCGATTAAAATTTTCGAAACCCGAAACCCATTAACCCGAAAAAAACAATTCGGGATCGGGTTCGGGTCGGGTTTTTCGAAGTTTCGGGCAACCCACTCATTTCTAACCAGAAGGCAGCCTCGGAACCATTGGGTATGATCATCGGAGATACATGTGACCATAGGCTTTCGATGGGCTATAATCACTAATGGGTCCGAAGTTGCTTTCTGGTGGTATTCATTGAAAATGCTCATCGGCGATAGATGTGACCATTACCTTTGCATCGACTATTAAAAATTAAAATTTTTGGGATCAAACCCGGGACCTTTCGCTGTTGAGACCACAATAAACACACAACTCCATCTACGAATATGTTTTTGTGAATTCAGTAACCATATTATAAGTGTGAGTCTGTAATTGAGTAATTGAGAAGAGATACATTATGGATTCGTTCACTTTCGAAGAGCATATTCTCTTACGAGTGTTTTTACTCTAAAGGGTTGTCATCAGCTAACTTCACAGTAACAAATTTTTACATGAAATTTTGGCTTTGAAATAAAAATTTTCTTTGATCACGGAAAAATCCTTGCACTTAACCTCGAAATTTTCGATTTTCGACTATTTTCTCAAACTTCTGGAATGGGATCGCTTGTTTCTTTTGGGAGTTTGTTTGGACCCTAAGGCCTACCGAATGAGACACAAACCGCTTTTGTCCTAATGTTTGCATAGTTCAATTCTAATGTTGCCAGCCTAATATTTGAGAAATCTTTTCTCATAGATTTTCTATTGCGATCTTCACGTTTTCGCCCGTGAAACCATGGATCCCAGAGCCCACGGCGGTCCCAAGATTATTAACTGAACACGATGGGATTTTTTTTAATTTTTACGCTGAACAATAACATCGAAAATTCTCATTTTAATTCAAAAAAATCCCAAATTATTTTCTTTGATTTTATTGGCAATCAATAAGCAAAAGCATTACTAGCATACGAAATCAATGTTTTCTTCTCTTTGATTCAAACATACCGAAATCTGGAGGAAATATCGCAATGGTTGAATCAGTCTCTTGTCCTTCCTCTGTTTCCGTTTCTGTTTCTGCTATTGTAGTGTGAGACGCGACTGCAGTACTGTACAACAACATGAAAAAACGTTTTCTGAATAGCTGCAAGGCCGGCGTATCGTTGTAAACATATTTTGGTTTCTCTTTCGTGTCGGTGAAAAGTATTGACAAGCCACGAAGCAATAGCACTGTACTCCATTCGGGTGGGAACAGGTATTCATCAGTGTCTTCGCTAATGATCATCGACGCCATATCAATGCGACAATCTGTTTCGCCGTAAAAAAGTTTATGATCTTTCGGATACACAGTATTTTCGAGGATGTAGCTCATAGCTCGACATTTATCGGAAGCGGGATCATCAGCACCACACATTGGTTCCAATTGAAAATTGTAAGAAAATTTGAAATATTCGTGGAAGTCGATGCCCGCCACCGTATTGGGTCGGCCTGCATGTTCTGCCATAAGTGTATCAGCAAATTTTTTCTTTTTGTAATTTATTATTTCTTCCATCCAATTGTCTTCTTTGACATTAGTGGATTGCTTTCGTGCTCGTCTTGGCACGTCTTTCACTTCTTTGTGTGGATTCTTCCCCAGGAATTTTTTTATTGTTATGTAGCGTGAACGGCAACTGAGTCTTGTGTGGTGTATTAACTGTTTGGATATGTTTGCCCAATCGGAAGTACCCAGCTGTTCGGTAAGCTCCATTAGTTTTATATCATCCTCAACCGACCACTCTTTGAATTTGTCCACATGTTTCAGAACGTTGCAGTATCGATGGCGTATTTGAACCAAAGTCCGCCCTGGCAGAAGATTTGCGGAAATTTTATGGAAATTTTTGCCGTATTGCTTAATCGCAGCGGTTATGATGCAATCCTCTTCGACTGTGAATTTTTCTTTCTTTATGTTTGGTCTCAGAGTGAACATGTATCTGGAAGTGGAAAACATTTTTATATTTAGAGTGATGAACATTTCTTCATGGAGGTGGGGGGTCTCGTCATAAATATTTTGAGATTTTCGTTGACAGCCGTGTCGATCACCATAATACACACTGCAAGAAATAGTGCTGCCGCCGAAAAAAATATTTTACTTCAGCTGGTCTCTCGGAAAGTATATAGACAGGGAAGGCAATGCAAACCCACAGCTTCACGCGGGTCCACACTTTCAGATTCACCTGTAAAAGTTTTGTAATGTTGCATTTTGTGGTGAGTTTAGATTTATTTCATACAAACGTAAGGTACAACAACTTAACGACAAGAAAATGCGACGAAATCAACATTACAAAAATGAACTTACCGTAAAGTGTGGACCCGCAAAAACTCTTATAAAATGATGATTTGCATTATCTTCTCTGTGTATAATATACTTTCGGTCTCTCTCGCACGGCTTCAAGAGCCACCGCTTTTTGAAAAATGTTTCCCGCCTTAGATCTAGTCGGACGGGGTACGGGTAGTTTGGCACACCATACAAATCTGTGGTGTGTCAGATTTAGCCGGCAGTGGAACTTAGCACAGTGCCCAATTCACCTTGTAGGGGTGAATTCGGCACACAGAGTAAAATGAATGTTTTCATGTAAATGATAGAGTGGCAAAATTAGAGATTGTGTGCCAAAAATAGAACACGTGTGCTAATACCCAACAAGCGTGTGCCAAAAGGGGGAAAGTGTGCCAACTACCAAAAAGTGTTTACAAAATATCTTTTTTCACGCACTGCAGGCCTACTTTAGATTTATCAGGTTGGGGCGGTCCATTTCTGGTCCATCAAACACAGATCTAGTGATCCTTTGTTCTGTCACCCATTCATCATCTAAATCTCTAAAACCTCCCAGTCCCAACCTAGAACCTATCCAGGGTCAGGCCCAATGCACTGTTGCGGGTTGAACCACATAACTACCTAGAGTCCTAAGCCTCAGTGAGGAAAACTTCGAACATTCACATATTCACATATGCAAGCATGCTCGCAGTGCCCGGTGATCGCACCCACCACCCGTTTGATGCGACACCTGTCCATGTTTAGCAATCCACTTTCCATCGGGCACCGGGAAGAAGCGCTTTGTGTGTACTCCTCCCTCATAGGTGCTCCGAATCCCGACTTAATCCAACACTTTACAGCTTTCACACATTCCGAATGTGGTATTAGTATGAGAGGTTCTGGCCCGAAATTTAAAGTTGCCGAAACTTTCCTCCCCAGCTCATCCGCTCTCTCGTTTCCCTCCACGCCAGTGTCCGGAAACCCAGACCAGCTTTACCTGATTTCTCAGTCCAACCCGGTTCAGGGACTCCTTTAACCCCTTTAGCAACTTCGATATCACGACAGGCGACATGAGCGCCCTAATAAAAGCATCACTGTCAGAACAGACTGTGACATTTCTTCTACATTCCTCTGTTGGGATTCCCTCCTGCACTCCCATCAGAGCCGCAAACGTCTTAGCCTGAGTCACGTTGGCTAGCCTCTCTAGGTGATACCACCTCTCAACAACTTGTCTGGAGAAAATACCCCGGCTCCCGCGCCTTACGAAATTTTAGAGCTGTCAGTGTAGCACTTCAATCGAAATGTGACTCGGCCTGTCTTCCAGCAATTCCGACCTGCTGGGCACGATATTCTCAAAACGCCTCACAAAGTCTGTCTCCGGTCTCATTCGGTCCCCAGGCATCTCAAAGACCTCATTAGTGATGGCCTTCTTAATTTTCCAAGTCCTGAAGTGAAATTCGGAGTCCAAAGATCATTCTGTGATAACCTATCTGCCGTGGCAAAAGCTTTCGCCTTAAATTCCACGTAGACCGGTGATAGGTTAATCAACGTCTCAACGGCCACCGTAGCTGTCGGACCTCATAGCACCGGTAACCAAATGTACACCAGCCTTTGAATATCGTTCAGCTCTTTCCGCGCACTCCCTATGTCGAGCCTCGGCCACCACACAACGCAGCCGTGACTCATTATAAGTCTTATGACTGTTTCATAAATCCACAGTATAGCCTTGGTCTGTAGACCCCATTTCCTCCCAAAAGAGTTCCTGCAAATCCAGAAAGCCTTCTGTGCTTTGCCCTTGACATGCTCGATCCAGTTTAACTTGCGATCGAGAATAACTCTTGCTACAGAGAACTATGTCCGTCTTGTCCGGATTAACCCTAAGACCGTTGTTTCGACACCATTCCTCAACTACTTTCAGCGAGTACCTCATACTATGGCCCAGTGTGTCCTGATGAGGGAGTCCACGATCGTGCACCACAGTAGAGGAGATAATATTCCTCCCTGAGGGCAGCCCCTGAATGCCCACAAACTAGACTTGTTTTCACATACAGTTGCCTCAACCACCCTGTTTCTGAGCATAACAGTGTCACCTCTGTCACTATCTCGAAGTTGGTATTGTTGAAAGCGCCTTGAATATCCATGAAACATCCGAGTGCTATCTCCCCCTTCGAAAGATCTCTCTACCTTGGACACCAGGCAGGCTGCCTTGGACCCCTTGATGCCGCCCCTCGACCCCGCTTTTTATTGGCGCGTTATCTTCATGTACTGCGGCGCTGGTTCTCCAACTTTTAATTTAACTTTGAATTTGAAAATTACGATGTTTTTGGCATACGAATTACAACTTTTCATGTTCCACGCTTAGCACACACCTTTTAGTGGTTTGCACACGGATTCTAGTTTTGGCATTCGAATTCCATTTTTGGCACACTAATTCCGATGTTTGCACATAAAATCTCGCACACAACTATTCCTTTAAAAAAATTAGCAAAATCTTGCACTCAGTTTTTATTGGCTCATGACCACTGAATAAAGGGAATCTAGCACATGTACGAGATTCCCCGACCCCTCGGACGGACGGACGAAGTGATCGTTTAATAAGAAGCGTTTTGTTTCAACCAACCTGTGATAAGCTTGCATTTTCGTTCGCATATGTAATTTCTCTCCAACTTTTGACCAAGGAATAAAACTACCGATACGGCACGTTTCGACCGCTTTCTTAAGCGCTTGATCCTCTTGCTTTGTCCATCGACAATTTCTCAAAACATTTTGATCATTTATCAATCCTTGATATCGAATTATACAATCGTAGCCAGAACGTCCATCCATTTCCTTTCCGATGAATTCCCAGTTCTGGCAATTAAATTCTTCGGCCACTTTCAACAATTTGTCATCGTCTTCTTCAGTCCATTTAAGTCGATTTAACGATGGCATCAAATTGTTCATCCAAATGCCCATACATTCGTTGACAGAATGTCGATCATCCAAATCTTTGGTCGAAATCGTGAACCAATCGATTTGGAAATCAGTGCCATTGGTCACCTCAAGCATTTCGTGCAGTTTTCGGTTTTCCCAGGAACGATCGTCCAGAATGGATTTACGCTTTTTCGCACCCTGTCGCGTATTGCTTTTTACCTGTCGCGCTAAATCCTTCTGATTTGATTTTAAAAATTTCAACACTTGGTCCTTGACGCCGTTGATCAGAAATAATTTATCTTTAGCGCTCCATGGCTTGTAAGCATCCAAATGGTCAATGGGAAAGTATTCATGTTGTACGTTTTTCCGATACAGATAGTCGGAGTTCAGTGGCGCCGAAAAGAGATCCATTTGCTTAAAGTATGGCTTACCACAAAACGAATATGACATGCTTCTCAGATCCTTTTTCGCTGCATTCATCTCACTCTTAATTCGTTCTTTTAACCGTTCGTTTGAATTGTATTTCTCGCGGCAAGTGATCAATAAAGCTTCTAATTTTCGTTTCACTTCCTTCAGGTACAGTTGGAGTTGTTGATTGATAGCCAGAGCATTCTCGTTCGTTATGGTCTCATTTGCATAGATCAAAGTTTTCGCCTCATTTACATAATCCTTCGGTGCTATTGCGAAAGATAAATCCTGAAAAGAAATGCATCAGATTGCAATTGGCGACAGTACTTACAGTTACTTTTACATTTGATTCCTCTGTTTCCGTATCATCGTTCGAATTTGAATTTTCTTCATCGGCACTTTCTATGCCATCAAAACCAATATCCGTCTTGACTTGAAACATTTTTAATTATCATCAAAATCGACCGATTATTGATGCATTTCGTGTAAAGAATATTAGAGTAAATCAATGCAAATTGGCCAAAGTGTCAAAGTCAGCGGCATATATGGGCGGCATTCTGGTACTGTGGAACCTCTTTTATCTTTTACAACACTTTAGTACGGAAATTTAAAATTTTGGCGGTAAAAATTTCAGCGGAAATGATTCATGTAGATTTGAAGTATCCATCTTTTTCCCAGATAATATAGATCACACTTTTTAATGTGGTTGCTCACTGAATGTACATTAAATGTGCAAAATCCAATGTTGTTGAGAATATGTACATAATTTTTGTACAAAAAATGTGCCTGTAAAGTGGTACATATTTCGATGTAAATAAAAATCACATTTTTTGTGCCATTAAAGCTCGAAATTATTGCACTAGATCACAAGTACATTTTTCGCACATTTTATGTGCGTGATAAGGTGTACACTATCCGTATCATATTTAATGTACCGAAAATGTGCTTGTAATGTAGTACATTTTTCGATGTAAATAAAATTATTGCACTAGATCACAAGTGCATTTTTCGCACATTTTATGTGCGTGATAAGGTGTACACTGTTCCTATCACATTTAATGTACCAAAAATGTGCTTGTGATGTACTTTCTTTAATCTAACACTTTATACAAATTTAACACACCAATTCATAAGTATCCGGTGGCACAATTGGTAAAGCAGTCGACTCATAATCTCGAGCGTCTTGGGTTCAAGCCCCGCAAATTAAAGAAATTTTTCTAAAAAAAATGAGAGCTTGACATAAAAAAATGTAGATGGAGGACGTAGCGATCATCAGAATAAGAAAAACCGAAATGGAAAAGTCAGAAAACAAAATTAAGTTTTCCTTTCTTTTCTTGTATAACATTAGATGTACGTTAAATGTGCTAGTAATTTACACTAAAATATACATTAAATGTGTATTCTAGGCGTTTTAAATGTACATTAGATGCATATAAATGTACCACATTTCAGTGTACATTAAATGGGTTCACATTTAATATACATTTAATGTACACTTGATGTACATTAAATGCACTTCTCGTTCCAAAGAAAAGATGTAACGGTAAGGGCGCTTTTTAATATACATTAAATGACCTGGAACTGGAGCACATTAAATGGGATCAGCACATATTCCGATGGCACTTTATGTACATTTCGTGGGGTCAATTGTTGTTGTAGAAAACTTTTCAAAGAAACAATGGACGCGATAAAGCCGAATGCTATTAAGTTTACCCTCTAAGGAGAGAGAGACAGTAAGCTCCCGTTCTTGAATGTAATGGTGGAAAACATGGAAGGAACCTTGACAGTTGCTGTGTACAGAAAACCGACGAGCACTATGAAGCGAATAACAAGTGATTCATACCACGTTAGAAGACACAAGATGGCAGCGTACCATTCAATTGCACATTTCATTACGAATCTCCCACTATCAAAAATTTTTAAACGAGACCAAGAAGATTATGGACATTGGACGAGCAAGTGGTTATAATGAAACGGCAATTCGACACATTATAAGTAAACACAAGAAAAAGAGAGCATTGAGAGATATCACGACATTAACCCCAATGAATAAAGTGGAACCAAAAAGACGAGTGGAAATCATTCATTACCCAGACGTAACGAAGAAGCTTTTCCCAGTATATGAGACGCATGGATATGAATTGGTCCATAGGAACGTAGGCACCCTGAAACAGATAGTTGGATCATTAAAAGATCGACAGCTTGATTTACACAAGTCAGGTATATACCGGATCCAATGCAGTTGTTGCGGTAGACACTACTTTGGCATGACAATCAGGAAACTATTCATAAGGTTTAATGAACATGTCAGATCAATGAGATGGAAAAGGAAGACATCAGTGGGTAAGCACATTTTCATCTCAAAACACGAAGTACACATCAGTGACCTAAAACTGATAAAAGAAGTACGGGACCACTGGAAGATCGAGTTTTATGAGGCGGTGCACATATAAAAAAATAAACATAAAAATTTGCTAAACGAAAATTTAGGTGACGTAACATCGCCGTTACTGTCTTTGTTCACGATTGAGGGAGTGGTTGATAGAAACATATATGATTTGACGAACGAAACAGAAAGCGAAACATCTGACGACGAATATATGGACTGCGAATAAAAATTGAAATTAAGCCCCATCTAATAATTTGTCTTGTGCTGCCCTGTTTAATATTTCCTGTTGTTTGAGTGCTTTTAATATGTAACGTTATCAGAAGTAACTGTCCTTCGTATAAGGTTTTTGTGTTTGTGAAGCGCGAAATTTTAGTTGAGTACGAACACCCTGATGATGAGGACATAAGTTCATCGAAACTGCGGTTGGTTGAGTATATGTTTTAAGTAAAAGTTTTGGTACAATTTAAATGAAGCCTTTGTATTTCAACTTACATTGGAAGCTGATTTAAGTCAATAGTGCCGAGTTACGCAAGAAGTTAATGAATAGTTCTTGACCACAGGAATTTAATATGAAACAAAATTATAAAACTACTGTTTTAAAGGTGCCCAGTGAATAAGCAAAAATTAAAAAGTCATTAGTAGCGCGAATAGCAACATCGCATCTGTGAAAATGTCAAATTTAACAATAGAGAAATTGACAACTTCACAACCCTGTATTGATTGACGATTTGACGATTATACGACTGTGGAATGTGTTACTTTAGGACCGACTGGGAGTTTAAAAATTTTTCGTAGTCTACATTCTACGAAAAATCATACTTCAGAAGACTATTGCCACCAATCACCAATATTTTTTGCTGTTGACTTAGACAAACGGATAGGCTCGCGACAACTTTACTAAGGTCTTTTAGTGCTACCATTCAAATTTTATTATTCATTTTAAATACATTTTTTCAATTTAATTTTACTGATGCATCAGATTGGCGACATTTTTTCGAAGAGCAATTGTTTTTGGAAGCGCAAAGACGAAGTAGGGACTGCAGCAATTCCCGTAAACTGCTTACATTCTAAAAAAGAATTTTTTTAAGCTTTGTCGTCTTAATTAAAAGGTTTGCTTACAATTTGATGAGAATTTTTATAAGGTGTTGCCTTGTCTTTTTCGCAAAAAGCGTAACTGTCATCCGGAGCAATGTTGCAACGGTAACCAGAACAGCAATCTTTGCGGCTGGGTCCTCTTCCACACTGAAGTAAATAATTTATTTTTGTTGGGTTTTCTTCTACAATATTAGGAGTCACTCACAAATTCGCCGTCTGTTCCACAAGTTACTGTAGTATCTTTTTCGCAATAGGCGTATCTGTCATCCGGAGCAATGTTGCAGTGGTAACCAGAACAGCAATCTTTGCGGCTGGGTCCCCTTCCACACTGAAGTAAATAATTTATTTTTGTTGGGTTTTCTTCTACAATTTTAGAAATCACTCACAAATTCTCCGTCTGTTCCACAAGTTACTACAACATCTTTTTCACAATAAGCGTAAGTGTCATCCGGAGCAATGTTGCAGTGGTAACCAGAACAGCAATCTTTGCGGCTGGGTCCTCTTCCACACTGAAGTAAATAATTTATTTTTGTTGGGTTTTCTTCTACAATTTCATGCGTCACTCACGAATTCGCCATCTGTTCCACAAGTTACTGTAGTATCTTTTTCGCAATAAGCGTAAGTGTCATCCGGAGCAATGTTGCAGTGGTACCCAGAACAGCAATCTTTACGGTTGGGTCCTCTTCCACACTGAAGCAAATAATTTATTTTTGTTGGGTTTTCTTCTACAATTTTAGGAGTCACTCACAAATTCTCCGTCTGTTCCACAAGTTACTACAACATCTTTTTCACAATAAGCGTAAGTGTCATCCGGAGCAATGTTGCAGTGGTAACCAGAACAGCAATCTTTGCGGCTGGGTCCTCTTCCACACTGAAGTAAATAATTTATTTTTGTTGGGTTTTCTTCTACAATTTCATGCGTCACTCACGAATTCGCCATCTGTTCCACAAGTTACTGTAGTATCTTTTTCGCAATAAGCGTAAGTGTCATCCGGAGCAATGTTGCAGTGGTACCCAGAACAGCAATCTTTACGGTTGGGTCCTCTTCCACACTGAAGCAAATAATTTATTTTTGTTGGGTTTTCTTCTACAATTTTAGGAGTCACTCACAAATTCTCCGCCTGTTCCACAAGTTACTACAACATCTTTTTCACAATAAGCGTAACTGTCATCCGGAGCAATGTTGCAGTGGTAACCAGAACAGCAATCTTTACGGTTGGGACCTCTTCCACACTGAAGTAGATAATTTATTTTTATTAGGTTTTCTTCTACAATTTCATGCGTCACTCACGAATTCTCCGTCTGTTCCACAAGTTACTACAACATCTTTTTCACAATAAGCGTAACTGTCATCCGGAGCAATGTTGCAGTGGTAGCCAGAACAGCAATCTTTGCGGTTGGGTCCTCTTCCACACTGTAAATAAATCGTTTAGTCTGTGATATTCTATATCAATAGTTGCTGATATGCTTACAAATTCACCGGTTTGTCCACACTTCTTCAAACCATTATTTCCAGCTTGTACAGTATCAATAATTGTTGCAGTCGTGAGGATAAAAAATGAACAAAATACGTGGCCTTTTTTCTGAATCATTTTCAATTTTACGCAGCTGTTGATATTTCCTTCGTTCGATTGGAAATATTACTGAAATTAATTAAAATTTGAATCATATTTTTATAGGTAACTCAGAAGCTTCACTCAACGTTTAAGGTTTTTGTTTATTGATGAAAACGTGTCTCATTGAACAAATAGTTTAATTATTTTTAACCACCCAGAGAAGGTGTTTTTCATATTGAATTTTCTTATATAGATACCTAGGAACAAGGTGGCATTTGTTTGCGTAATTTCTGATATTTAAAGTAAGATGAAACTGATGAAAAAAATCTATAATAATTGCTGGTTAGTTTACATGACAATAGAAGTCACAATCGCTTGTATTTCTGGTTCGGTTTAAGTATAGCGTTTTAATTATGACTACACCGTGCCCGTGACACAAATCCGACATCCTAATGTTCCAACAATTGAGGCGAAATGTAGCGTCAAACGTTCCACCTGCAGTTCTGAATCTTTGCACTTCAGCTTGAAATCCTGGATCGCTTTACGTTCCCAGAATAGAGTCTTACCTTTTGCCAATGCCTGAAACTATCACATTTTCCCATTTTCTGCAGACTCAACGACAAATAAAAACATATGAAGGGACCCGTACATATCAGAATATATGTGGCAAACAGAGTTGATGTTACGAAAAGACTCGAACTTATATAGCAAATATTGCCTTAGCTCTTAAGTGTATGAAATTACGTACACATTAAGTTGTATTGGAAATTGCCGAGAGGCAATATTGAAAAACCCATCCGAAGAAACGGCGTGAAAAATTGACATCCAAATAGAGAAAAATGTTCATCTCAAGTTTCTCTATACAACATAGCAAAAAGCCATTTTTTTGTCTAGGGCCGACCTAGGGTACTGAGGAGAGGCCTCGGACAAATACTTACATAGACAAAAATATTTCCCTCCATTTTCTCTACAACATGATGAAAAACCATTTTTTTGTCTAGGGTAGACCTTAGGACCAACCTAGGGCCATAAGGATATCCCTCGGACACATACTTCCGTAGACAAAAATATTTCCCTCAATTTGCTCTGCAACATAGCAAAAAAAATTTTTTTGGTTAGGATCGACCTCAAGGCAGACCTGAGGCATACTTCAGTCCTAAGCACAGGCACCGGGCCTAAATTCGATAGGTACTCAAATAGAAAAAAAATCAACAAAATCAGCTAGGATTTATCCAACTTAAGTAAGCAAACACGTTGAGCCCTAGTAGAAACTCAGTTTTAGGGTCCTGACTGAGTCCAAGGGTTTCTAATGAAAAAATTTTCTTCCATAAAACTGGAGACGGTCCTAGATCTTTCGATCAAAAAAAAAGTTCAAAATCGAAAGACCACTTAAACGGCCCTAGCTGGGCGGTCCTTGGTTCGACAGTGCCCGGATACAATCGATACAATCTCATAAAAGATTTTCCGATTACTTTTCAAGGAAAATTTTTTTTTTGAAAATCTGTTGAGTTTTACTCGAGTTATCGTGTTGACGGACGGACGGACATTTTTTTTATTGTTGATTCGTCATCTAGACCATGAGCATTGGTCCACTACTCTTGAAATTCGACTGGTGACAAACGTCGCGTCGTGGTAAACGCAATATACCCCTTTTCGAAGCACTGCGTTCTTCGTACGAGTCCTAAAAACGAAGTTTAATTCTTGAAACGTGGAAGGGAAAAAATAAACCTATTTGTTCAGCTTTGCTCACATTGTGACGATGAATAAAGCTTTTGTTTATTTGCTTTTTTTGTACATTAACTTGCGACTTTTCGGAATTTTTTTAGCAAAGCTAGGGAATTGAATGAATCATAACAGAAATAAACATCTTGGTGGTCACCTAAAGTATTCTACTCATATACAACTGACAACTTTGTGGATCGCGTGTTAACTGTCAGTCGCGTCCGAGTCCGATATAAATCTCTCTTGCACACGATATGAGGTAAAGCAATTAGGTTCTGAAGACCAGTACTCACTAAGAACTTACTTTTTCTGCAACAATTTCCAGACAACAGTCTAGTTAATTTGATAACACACATTTTCGGCATTTTCTGCCGTAAGACACTTAACTTTCAGTTAAGGGAATAATAAATTATTTAATTCAAAATTCTATTCACTGTTATCTGACGAGTATCTAGCCTTGTAGTTACACACATAACTCGTCAGATAATTTGTATCAGTTGCACGGAGCTCTGAAATGAATGTTTTTTGCTATTTTAATCAATTAACAAAATCATTGAATTCTATTCACTGTTCTTAGGTTCGAAATACATCAGCAGCAGCATTTTTCCAAGGCGCATCGGCGTTTTCAACGCCTTTTCCAAATCAAAATATCCGGCATGTGTGACTCTCAAAATGTTTACGAATCTAAAGATCAAAAGGTTTTTTGGTATACTACTCCACTTGAAGAAAATTTGTCTTCAACAACTGTAGTACTTACTGTGGTTTAAAGTCCACCCTTGTATCAACATCACAATACCCTTCATAGCTCCTTTATGACAAACAACGCGTCTTCACAAGATTTAGCAAACGACTTATTAGTACACATTGCCTACCAGACCATGTGTTTGTCAGTACACTCGGTCACAGAATGATGACTTCTATGAACAGCGCACTTTCTTATATACCACCTGAACCGAAACGAACGACTAGATGAAGTAGTGTTTTGAACGCTTTGAAGTACAAGAATTGTGAATTCATTTGGTTATGGCATTTGGAATTATATCTGCTAAGCAGATTACCCAATTTAACGACTTAATAATTCCATAAGCAAAATAACCGAACGAATTCATAATTCCTGTACTTCAAAGTGTTCAAAACACTACTTCACCTAGTCGTTCGTTTCGATTCAGATGATATATAAGAAAGTGCGTTGTTCATAGAAGCCTTCATTCTGTGAGCGAGTGTGCTGATATACACATGTTCTAGTAGGCAAGGTGTACTGATGAGTCGTAAACGGCGAAATCAGCACTTTAGATTGTTAAATCTTATAATGACGCTTCGTTTGTCATAAAGGAATTATGAAGGGTACTGTAATGTTGATGCAAGGGTGGACTTAGTAAGTACCGCAGTTGTTGAAGACCGTTGAATCCGTACCACCACTTTGTGTGGCAAAAACGAGGGACAGATAAACTTAGAAAATCCTTTTGCACTCAAAAAGAAATCATTTGTAAAGTAAATCCTCAAATTCGTTTAAAGTACTCAAAAAAAACCTTAATCTTTGGAATTCAAAGGAAATCTTAGAAAATCAAAAAAAAATCCTTGAAAATCGAAAGAAAGTCTCTAAAATGTACGTAAAAACGCTTGAAAATCCTCAGAAATCGACAAAGAAAATCTTTGAAAATCATAGGAAATAAAAAAAATCCTTTGAAGATTTTCTCTAAGAAAATCCTTTTGCTCTCAACATACACGGTTATCTGCCCTTCTGGCAAAAGTAAAGGAATAAGGTTCGTCCTAACATCCGCAAGAGGCTCATAGTTACGAGTGGAAGAAGCGAAATTTTGGCAGGTTTACTTTGGGTGAGAGGAAAAAAAAGTCCCCACCCTCGTAAGTCAACATCCCGTCAGACCTCTAAGTTACCAAAATATTTTTGACACCAAAAAAATCGAGCTACACGTTATGTAACATTTGTCCTTAAGCGAAGTATACTTTAAAAGGACAGCCAACATTACTCTTCAAGGGATTTTATGCATAGGGAACTTAAAAATGCTCATTGAAAATACTTATTTTCTGAATTAAAATCGTAAAACGTATACGACCTGAACAAATACGAACAAGTTAGAACTATGGAGATGATTGTACAACGTGCACTAAACTATTTTGCATAACAAATAATATTCAAAACTTGTTTAAACATTTTCTCACAATAATGTATGCGATTTCATTATTTTGTATTAAAATGAAAATGTCTGTGTGAGAATACAGCCGTTGTTTTTTAATTTCACGTCTTGTGAAATTTCTGTGTTGCCAATGCGAAATACATTTCAAAACAGCTGAAATTTGACACGACGATAAATTAAAAAACACAGTGTGTCCCACTCTCGCTGCCACTGTCTCTTTGATTCGGCTCCCTCCCTTCTCTTCTTTCTATGACATTCGCTGTCTTCCGTCAACGTTATGCATATATGGGCATCATCCCAGCTATGACACATGCCGCTTCTAGGGATATCGTTCGGTATGCGCTTGCTACTCTTATGCTTGCCAGCCTTTGGGCTCTATCAGGCCTCCTCCGATTCCTCTTAGTGTCTAGCGCCTGTATCCACGCTGGTGCCCCGTAGCGTAATATCGATAGGGTGACACTTACTAGGAGCCTCCTTTTGCTGCTGCGCAGTTCAAAGCCGTTTGGCATTATTCAGGTCAGTGCTGGGGTAGTCCTCACATGTAGTCCACATAACTATTAAGATTTCTGCGGTCGTCCAGCATAACTCCTAGGTATTTTAATTGGCGAGTGGATGTAATCTCTTCCCCGTAGATGTTCAATACGATCCGCTCAGTTTTTTTGCTTTTACTAGCATGATCTCGGTTTGTTATCCAGTTTTCGACAGTTTCTAGAGTCTTCATCGTAACTACCTCCATCTTCGACGTTCCGGATACCGTGAGGATCAAGTTGTCGACGAAAGCAATTGTTTTAGCGGATCTTGGCAGTTTCAGCCGCAGCGCTGTGTCTTACATTACATTCCGCAGCGTTGGTCCTATTATGGATCTCTGTGGTACTCCAGCCGTGATGTCTTATGTCTTTTTCCCATCATTAGTATTGTACGTTAGCACTTGTCGCTCGAAGTAGCTTTTCAGCATCCTGCAGAGGAAATCGGGGACTCTCATTAATCTCTATAACTTTATTAATGGCCTCAAAGGCCGATGTCCGTTTTCGAAATCCGAATTGTTCGTCTGACAGTCCGTGCTCGCCCTCTGTGTATTTTCTTAGTCCATTCAGAATCGCGGCTTCCAGCATTTTTCCCAATCCACTCAACAAGCAAATAGGTCTATATGATGATGGCTTGTGTGGCGGTTTCCTTGGTTTTGGTATTAGGGGTATTGGGACCAGCTTCTGTTTCTTCCATATTTCGGGAAAATATCCGTCGTCGAGGTACTTCTGCATTGTCAATCTGAGCATGTTATGCTTCACGCATGCTGCTGTCTTCAGAGCTACATTGTGGATCCCATCTGGTCCCGGCGCCTTGTTATTCTTTAACTTTTGTGCAGCCATCATCAAAGTGCAGTGATGTGCGTCAATGTGCAGTAGGTACATCAATGTGAAGTGAGGTGCATCAAGGTGCAGTGAGGTGCATCAGGGTGCAGTGGCGTGCTTAAAGGTGCAGTCATGTGCGTCAAGGTGTAGTGAGGTGCATAAAGGTGTAGCGTGGTGCAGTGAGGTGCACGAATGTACAATGTGGTGCACCAATGTACAATGAGGTGCACCAATGTACAATGAGGTGCACCAATGTACAATGAGGTGCACCAAGGTGAGGTGCCCATAGAATATTTTTTTCTAAGCCGTCATTCTAACGAGTAACGGAAACAACAGTTTTTTAAATGCAACAAGAACTCATACTTTTTAGAATCTTATCCGATTTTCATAGATTTTTTTCTTATTCTATAGAGCTATGCAAGTCCAGCGTTTAGCTTTAAAAGCAGATTCATTTTGAGTTGGTGAAAATCGTGAAAATGGAGTAGAAAGTTTCAACGGCTGCTCGCATCCATCCATGAATTTTTTTTTTCCTATAACATCTGTCATTACCTGCTCGTGCGCGGGGTGATAAGGCACACATAACTGTCACTGAAAATGTCATGTAAATCCGAAAGGATCGCAATTTTGCTAATTCGAATAAAAATAAACGCCAAAGAATGGGTCTCTTTAAAGTGATGTTTGTCCACCAATTTTTTCGACCACTGTACTTTCACAAAACAATTCGTCTAGCATCATCAACGCAGAAAATCTTCAGTTCACGGTAAATAAAAAGAAATCTTTTTCTCATGCTGCATATCATTTTTTGTTTATTTTGGGTTAAGGTTGGATGCGGATCAGTGTAAATTATCATTTTGCCCCCTTACATAATTCAACCAAATGCAAATTGAAAATAAACGCGCAATTGTTTGATTTTGTCGTATCATTGTTATGTTTTTGTAGATTGGCAGAGGTAGGTAAACTAAAAGAGCCGAAAATTCGAGGCAAATACGACACGGGTCAACTGTTTCTACACAAAATTTTCGGTTATCGTGGAGTGGTGTTATTCCCATGGTCAGCTCGTGTGTATGATCGCGACCTTCCAAACAATGGCGTTGCGGAATCCGAAAAGAACGAAGACGGTACAACGGTTGTTGGTGCTGAAGGTAAAACCAACACATTCTACCAAGTGCTAATCGATTCAAGGGATTGCCCGTACATTGTGAGTGATTTTCCCATTTCCGTTTTTCAATTGAAGTGAATCCGAATCCTTGAACAGAGAGCACAAACAGAAGCGGTGACATTTTTGGGAAATCAAGATTCGAATCGAAGTTTGTATGCCATACCCGGCCTGGACTATGTGTCGCATGAGGATATCTTGCCATATTCATCAGGTGAAAAGGCTCCACTCCGTCACGAATTGTTTGATAAATTTTTATGCCATTCGGCTGATCGCGATCCACCATTCGAGGCACAAGACACGCTGAAAGCATGGCAAAAGAAAAATCATCCTTGGTTGGAATTGTCAGATGTTCATCGAGAAACAAGTGAAGGAATACGAGTAAGTAACACCCCATAATAACTGGCAAACTTACAATATGAAAATCTGATCTAAAGACATAATTCAGATTCAGTATGATTTTAAAAACAGAATCTTCAATGCCAAAAATACAAAGTAAGAGTACAATGTCAAGAATGTCATCAGTTGCAACTTTGTATTAATTTGTCGTCGTAATAACGACAAATAGATATTTCGGTAGATTTTTGTTAAAATGTAATGGAATACAACACGAGGGTGTCACTTACTATAAAAATTTACCAGGAATTTACACAATTTTTTGGAGTTTTTGAATTTCGTCTACATTTTATAGATGCCGTTTTTTAATTTTTATTTGTTATAGGATTCGGCAACATCGACAAATTTGCGTTGCATGGCCGTATCGAGTACAAATCGATTGTTTCTTCTTCGGCAATATGAATATTGGATGAATAAGTGACATCCTCGTGGAATACAACAACGAAATGCTTTTCCTGACAAATCAGCAGTGGTTCGTCAATTTAAGTTCACTTTTTTAACTAGATTGAGACAAATGGCTCTCAATATATTGATTCACCTGAGAGAATTCGCGAATGTTGTTCGAACGAAGAAAACGGTTTTCGAATGCAAGGCACCATTCTGTCCTACAACACATAAAAAACCTAGCGACGTTAATCAGATGAGAGATTTTCATATATTTTTTCTCACAAATTCTTCTCGCTAAATTTTTTATTCGTTGATTGCAGCATTGTTTTTCTATTGCTGTTTCTGTGCGACAAAATGATCGAAAATTTCGGATACTGTTCGAAATAATCTCTTTTAATCGGTCTGTAGAATTAGACCCGTGCGCTGGTCGAAAATTTTCGGCGGCGGCGTTTGATGTGTTAGCTCTTTTATCGGCGGCGATCGGCGTGGCGCAAAAAAAATGAACCGATGAAACATTTTTCAGCGGCGGTGACAATGTTTTTAAAATGTCAGCGGCGGCGCGATCGGCTCTCCGATTTTTAACTTTTCGGCGGCGGCGACATAATTTTTCGGCAGAAATCGACTGGGCTGGCGTCGGCGCACGGGTCTATGTAGAATCAAATTCTTCTTAGGTTACATTGTACCAAGTCACGTTTATCACAGGGGTGGTTCGCCAACGGTCTTTGCTTGCTTCGACCCGTTGGTCCACTGGTGGGTAGCGACGCCATGGTTTCCTGAGCTGGCTGAGCGGTGCCTGGGATGCGTGCACATCCCTACCGAAGTGGTCTGGTTAAGAGCCTTACCGCGAAAGCCCTCACCGAGGGTAAATTCGGTACCGCAGGGCTGGGGGCCCCTGGGTGTAGTGTGTCATGCGAGATGGCCGCATCCGGCCCCAGCACTTGGTTGAGGTGCCTAGTGGCGCTGCAACGCGGGGGCTGTGGAACATAGTGAGGTGCGTCAGAACAGCTTGCGCTTTGAAATGGGCGACTGAACCCCTAGTCCTTCCTGGGCAACCAGGTTGACGAGAATACAGTAGGAAGATGATAGTATTCCGGGCCTTACCTAGGTTGCACCGGCCTGCCGTTTATAGAGAGAATCACTTCGGGGACGCGCCGTACGTCAATTCCGCGCCCATGGGGGCCGTGCGGTTAAGGCTGTGCCAGGTACGCACGTTAACCTGCAATCACTTCGTGTACCAAGTCATGAGCAGGGGTGGACACCGCTGGTTGAAGGGTCTACGGACCAATTCCAGCAGGACCGTTGGGCATTTCGCAACGCCCCTCACCCGAGCGGACCCAGCAGTGTCGAGGTTGTAAGGCCCTAACTGTAATTGGTTTAGCAGAACTGGTGAAAACCCCCAGGGTTAAATCGGTATTTCGGGGTTCGGGAAAGCCACTAGATGGTAACATCTAGGCCCAAACACTGGTTGAGGTGCCTACGGCGCTGAAACGAAGGGACTTGTGGTAGATGAACGTATGGTCCGCTGCACCCACCGTCCTCTCAAGGACATAATTGCAGAAGTGGCTGCTAGTTGTCTCGGTCCCCACCTTGGATGAAGAACGGTACTTACATACTGGAATTCGAAAGGTAGAGCCTCGGCTCGCGCTAATTGGACGTATCCCAATTCCACGCCCATGTGGGCCGGGCCGTGCGATTGTGGCTATGCTTGGTACGCACGTAAATCTGAAGTGTCTTCCATGTACCAAGTCATTGTTTCAATGTGTGTGGCTCTTATCTGGCTTACAACGGAGCTTTAATGAAGCTAAGGAAGAATTCAAGTAACATGTTGCCTCTTAGGCTAGTCAAATCCGATGTCAACCTTGCAAAAATTAGGACAAAAGCAAAAAGAATGGGATTCGATAGGGCCCGAAACTCCCAAAAAATCCCACTGTAGGGTTTTGAGAAAATCGGGGAAAACCCAAAAAATTGAGGTTATATGCAAGCTTTTTGTTGTTGTTAAAGGAAAATCGGAATTTTCCAAAATATTTTCCGACTACTATTTTTCCCAAATTTAAGATAGTTCAAAGTCTCTAAAACACATTACCTCATCAATTTTAGTCATTTTTTGGCTGAGATACGATTTTTCAAATTAAAATTTTATCGAAAAAATAACCTCCGCGAAAATTTTTTTCGACTTTATACCGGTATATCGAAGAAACCTTGCTCCGAATTTTTAATCCAAAAGTCTCAAAAACATCTTTGGATTATTCTACACATTTCATATTAACATAATTTTCCTTTTCGAACTCGACGAAAAATTTCCCTCTAATGTCGAAAATTTCATTACACTCTGAAAAACGTCTGCGAGAACCAAATCTGTATGAAAAATAATCGATGTTTTTGTTCGAAAAAATCGTTTTGAGTCAATTATTTGATTAACAAAATTGTTTCTTGTGCTCTTGCGAAAAAAATTGCCAAGTAGGCCATGGTGGCGCCACCAGCGCTTTTTAGCAAAAAATTTACACTTTGTGCGAAATCTATCAATCATATTGGGTTGCTATGAAAGACAAAGTTGTTCTTTGTTGTGTGAGGGTGGTGGGGTGGTCAAAATTATGGCTGCCGTTGATGGTGGCACCACGAGCGCGTTTTTATCAGGATTTAGATTTATCAGATTGGGTCGGTCCATCTCTGGTCCTTGAAACACATCGCATATAACGTAAACGCCCGTTTCTTCACTTAGGCCGCAGGTGCAGTTGGCATCGTTGAAGATCCCCATTTTTGCCAGGTGCTTGCTCAGTCCGCAATGCCGGTTGATCGCAACCACCACCCTCTTGATGCGCATCCTCTCCATGTTTAACAGTTCTCTGGCCCACCTCCCATCGGGCACCGGGAAGAAACGCTTTTGCTGCGATGGATAGGCTGTCTCAGAACGATCTCTGGACTCCAAATTTCATTTCGGTCCATGGGATAATCAAGAAGGCTATCACTAACGAGGTCTTTTCGATGCCTAGGGACCGAATGAAACCGGAGACAGACTTCGTAAGGCGTTTCGAGGCTGTCGTACCCAGCAGGTCTGAATGGCTGGAAGGTTGGCCAAGCTGCCTATCAGATGAAGGAACTGTGAGATTTACTGATGACTCTAAAACTTCGGAAGGCACGGGAGCCGGAGTATTTTCTGCGGAACCTTTGACGGAAAGATGGTACCACCTAGGTGGATACGCCGATGTTTTTCAGGCTGAAACTTTCGCGGCAATGATGGAAGCGCGGGATTGATTCCCAGCAGAGGCATGTGGAGAAAATGTGACAGTCTGTTCTGACAGTGAGGCGATGATTAAAGCGCTTATGTTGCCTGTCGTGACATCCAGGCCAGTAAAAGAGCTGAAGGAAACGCTGAACCAGATGGGACTGAGAAATCAGGTCACGCTGGCCTGGGTTCCCGGACACTCTGGTGTGGAGGAAAACGAGAGAGCGGATGAGCTAGCGAGAAGAGGCTCAGCAACATTGAATTGTGGGCCGAAAACTCTTATACCTAACTGCACCTGCGGCCTAAGTGAGGAAACGGAACAAACTTAACTGTTATTTTATCAATGTCAAGTACAGATGAGCGGGTCGACCATTTTTCGAAACCCGACCCGGACCGAACCCGACCCGATAAAATTTTTCGAAACCCGAAACCCGAATTGTTTCAAATCCCGGCCCGGACCGAACCCGACCGAAACCCGACAAAACACGACCAAAAAACAATTCGGGTTCGGGTCGGGTTTTTCGAAGTTTCGGGCAACCCACTCACCTCTAATGTCATGTCAATAACAATGAAGTCCGCGCGAATGCAAATAGAAGCAACGGAGCTGTTCTAAAGGTTCTAAATGTACTAATATTTAAGATAAGTTTTCCAACGTAGAGTCGCAATTTTGAATAGTCTCCTGTGATCGCAAAAAGTAGTCCTGAAAAAACATCGCAAAATAAGAGGCCTTTTTTACGACTCGCTTTTTCTTTAGCGTTATTGCGATGGCGGTCAGCGGTGATCTTTCAATTAGCAATAAGATTTCAGAAATTCTATCAACATCAACAAGATAATACTCTCATTGTTTGACTGTTTCAGGTTACTGTGATACCATTTTATATGGGATGCCGAGAAACACAATCCGCATCAGTTTACTGGTGGCGATATTGTATTCGCTTAGAAAACTTAGGTGAATTAAGTGTACAGTTGCGTGAGAGACATTGGAGGATATTCTCTCTATCCGGGACATTAGAAACCGTACGGGGAAGAGGAGTGGTTGGTCAAGAGCCTGTATTAAGTCGAAGGCTTCCTGCTTTTCAATACAGTAGTCACGTTAGTTTGCAAGCACCCAGTGGACACATGTGGTAAATTCGGATCGGAATTTTCAGTTGAAGGTTCATTTCATCAAATTTGTCTTCAACAGGGGAACATTTCGATTGGAACGAGAGGATGGTCACACATTCGATTGCCGGATACCACCATTCTCATTAGAAAGCAAGACTAGCGGTAATACTTCGACCAGCGAATCTGCTTGATTTTGTGTGTGTCAATTTTTCTTCTACGATACCTGAACTGACTTGGATAAAATTCTATTTTATTCCACAAAAAATCAATAAATTGTCCTTTTTGTTGGTCTTTATCCTTCAGGTACACAATATTTAGAAAAATATAACAATTTCAACAAATTCACCATAACAGCTCCCATGTTTCACTTAATTCGTTTCTGAGTCTCTGATCAATGTGCCAGCAGCGTCTCTTAGTCGGATGCGTCCATTCGAATATCGTGTCTCTAAGCTCCCATCGGGATACTTGATTTTGACAGTCCCATCGGGATATTCGCGACGTATGTGACTTTTCGTTGTAACTTCACGTTGCCCATTCGGCAGATTCAAATATTTGTCGCCATTACGTTTTATCACAAATGTTGTGCCATTCAAATACTTCCATTCTTCGGCTGTTTCCATGTCATTGGGATTTGTCGTGCATATTGAACCGTCGGGATGGTGTGACTCAACCCGACCGTCTTTGTAGTGATGCTCATTTCTGCCGCTGGAAAGTAAAACAAAATCATTATCACGTACATTGTTACAAAACAAAGAAAAATTACTTTGGAAATTCCCAAATTTCCAATCCATCCAAATAAGTCGTCTGCCAAGTGTTCGCATCAGCATAGTAGTATTTGACCGTTCCTTCATGAATGTTTGTCTCTTTGACATCTTTGTTGAAGTAGAGCATCCGAATGACCATTTCGTCTGCCGAGATTTTCTTCAAGTTACCGTTCGGATACCAGATGTCTCTGCTTCCATCGCTATTAACGATTTCTCTTTTCAAATTTTGCGACGAATTCGATTCCAATGTGGGAACGTCATCAGACGGTGTGGAAATTTTTTGGGTTTTCGATTCACAGACCTCTTTAAAGTAAGTCGATCGTTTAATTGACGATGAAGATGATGATCCGTCCGATTCTGACTCATCAGTTGATTCATCTGCTTTTGAAACCTCCTGAACTCTTACTAAACTAGGCACCGCTTTAGGACGATTTTCGCTCGGTCGCTCTTTCAGAACAGATTTCGATTTAGTTGAAGATTTTTGTTCAACAGATTCCGTTTCGACTTTCGGTGCCAATTTGGCAATATTTTTGTTAATCTCGTTCAACATTTTGTTGTTGTTCTGTCTCCTGAGTCGCACATTTTCCGAGTCGATCTTCTTATTCTCTTTCCGCAAATTGTCAATTTCTAAGCTCAATTCCTTCAAATCCTTTTCCATATTTCGAATTTGCGCCCGTAATCGCGCTTGGGCACTGATATGTTTCTGATCCTTGCTGGCCAGTTCCTTTTGAAGATCGGCATTTTCTTGTTTCAATTTTGCCATTTCCTCCTTATCTTTTCGATTGGGTGCACGTAGCTCCTTCATCCGCTTGTCCAATTTTTTCTGCTCGTCAACCAATTTCATCCTCTCGTCATGGAACGCAACTTCCTGTCTGATCCGTTCATCTTCCAATTTTTCTATCATTTCATTTTTCTGTTCCTCCCACAACAATTTCTCCACTTCATGCTCTCGCAGCGATTTCGTCAACACTGAATTCTGATGTTGAAACAGCTGGATTTCATTTTGCAATTCTGTGAGACGCTGCTTCAGCTCCTCATTTCTAACTTTCATCGAATTGTTTTCCTGGTGCTGGTCGTCCAGCGTGAAATCACTTTCAACCAAGAGATTTGTTTTAAACACTTCAAACGGAGTTTTTGTTAGCGGCGTCGAAGTTTTGCTTCCGACCAGCTCCTTAATGTCTCTAGACGCTAACGTTTCATTCTCAATGGTAGCGACATCCTGGCTCTTGGAAGTGTTGCTGATATAGGACGATTTATCGAACTGCAATTCTTGTCGGGCCCGACTTTGTTGCAATGGACTGTTAGTGGGATTGGCTAACAGATATTGAAGCAACTGCTTCATAGCGTCTGAATTCTGTAAAAGCGAAGAGTTGTTTAGGTTTTGTTCCAGCAGCTCAAAGATTTGAAGGTCTCGATGATCTTGATGTTGTTTCTGCAATTGTTGTGCAATTGTCGGTGTATTGCAAACATTTTCGCTTACATTGTCTCCGTTCTTTGGTTGAGATTCCAACACTTTAGACCATGTTACCAACGGAGATGAGGGAGCTAAGTGTTTGCTTGTTGATGGTCGTTGTTCTTAGACCCAGAAAGGTAAATGATTTCTTCATTTTAAATAAAATAAAAACTAAAACTCACCGAAACCGTCGTTGAATGCTTCTGACCGAATCTCATCAATAAATTTAACTTGTGGCTTTGGTAACGTCATAACTTCGTGTTTCGAGGCGCTACTATGCACCAATTTGAAATCACTAGCGAATTGCTTGCTCTTCGGTTTTACCTCGGAGTGTTGCTGATTATCACGAAAAAATTTGGAATTCTTGTGCGCATTGGCAAATTTATATTTGGGAACGTTTTGAATTCGAAGCGAATCGGGATGAATCTTGAAACGAGCTGCCAGCCCTTGTCCGCGTTTGAGAAAACTTCTTTTCGGTTTACTTTCCACATCTGGATTCAGTGGGCTTTGGTGCTCCTTGTCGAATGATTCCAATTCTTCCAAGCTGAAATTGTTAATCGGGGTTTCTACACGAAAAGGTTTTTGCGGTGTTGACGGAATGCTAGCTACGACATCAAATTGATCTCCATCCAGTTCATGAGATTCCTGTTCGTCTAGGACAAAAAAAAATCTGACTCCAATTCAAGGTGAAGTCACTGCCACAATAATTACCTACGCTTCCCTCAAAGGATGTTTGCGACTGTTGCTCAGACAAATTCGAATTGACAACCGTTGAGGTTATGCTCATTCCAAACATCTCACATAATTTCTGCTGTTCCATTGAACAAAGCTGGGAATGACTTAATTGCTTTGTAAGCAATTTTTCTTGTTGCAAGCCTTGCCAATGTCGCAGTTCTTCGAGACGCTTGAGAATTTCCTCAGGCGATTTATCCATTTTTTACCCACTGCCAACGGAATTTACAAACATTTTCAAAAAACACAGAAAAATAAACAACTTTTCTTCTTCTTAAGTTGTCATCCAAAATTTGAATTACTGTCACTGAAGTATGCGCGCGATTCCTCAGTTGCGTAAGAGACATCTGTTGGTGAAGTTTAAGATTAAGCTCTTAAGAGTGATTTTGCGTGGTTACCAAAGAAAGTGTTGAACTTTATATAGAAATGTAGAACATTTTGAACACTTTTTGTATGTGAAAGTGGGGGGAAGGGGGAGGGGGATCGTCGACGGGGTTTTTCTTGGTGACTTGCAGGAATTTCAGCCAATTTCAATATCAAGCCATATTGGTGAGCTAAAAAAGCTAAATCCGCTTGAATATAGCCCCTTGCGTCGTCAAAACAACTCTTCCACATTTCATGGGCGGCATGTTTTCGTCTTAAGTCTGTAGGTGCAACGTTGGATAGCACATGAAGCCATGGAATCGGCGTTGAATTCACCGTGCCAGTTATCAGTCGCATTGATGAGTTCAGCTCTACATCGATTTTCGATGCATGTGCGCTATTGTACCAGACTGGAGTGCAAAAATCTGCCGTCGAGTATACCAGCGAGAGATCGCTGTATATGGCACATTGGCGCCTGCTCCTCAGTTTGCTCCTGCTAATTTTTGGACAAAATTGTTCCGTGTCTTTCGAATATTCAAAAAACCATTAACAATTCTTCAAAATACTTCCAAAATGTTAAACAAATCTGAAGAGAACTAAAAAGTTGCTGATTTCGTCGTTTACGACAATCTCAGTACACCTTGTCTGTGTATAGGAACTGTTAATGAGCCAAAACAGCATAATAGCTGATTGAACAATGTCATACGTGAGCGGTAAAAATCGCTCTAAGCCAATCAGATAATAGTATTTGTCATACGTGAGCGAAACAATTGAAAATGATGTGCTCCGACTCTCTGCTGGAAAAACTCCTATGTAAGCTCAACTGGTTATAGAATGACACCAAAACTAACACAAGTTCGCCTTTTATATCATCCGAATTGATAATCGGCACGGGGTAGTGAATGAATTCTGGGTGTAGTTCATCCAAACCTACAGCTTTGCTCAGTTTGATTGATGATATCACTGTCTCGAGCTCATCAATACCAATATTAGATTTCCTTTCAAATTTGTAAGTTTGAATTATTTTATCTGAGTGCATGTCTAGCGACGATTCAAACTTTAGCGTTGAAAACCATATTTTAGAATGAACAGTTTCTCGTATGCTACTCTGCCGAGATAGTCTGCTGAAAGTGTAAATGGCCTTTGTTCTTATGTGAATGTGTAGCGGAGTGAATTTCAGCATTACCTCCAAAGGATTTCCAGAATCGTGTTGTGGCTTTGCATGTCATCCGTTGGAATTTTTCAAGCTTGATTTGAACTTTTCTGTTCTTGCATAAATAGTTCCCGTTAAAGGGAGCATAGAAGGATCGGACGAATGATGGTGACGTGGATCCGGAACATCACCTGCATTGACAAAAAGCGGTAGTAGCTTTCTGCAACTGCTCGTCGAGGTTCTCGAATAGTTCCAGAATATTATTATTATTCTAAATATTATAGGTCGCATTTAAGTATTTTTCTCTCTCAGTCTCAGTCTACGAAACTCTCCGTTTGGACGAACTTGTCGTTCAAGATTGCAATAACTCGTTTACACCACACAACATGGTTGAATTTTTATACTTTCAGACCTTGTGATCCAAATAACACTTGCTATGTATCATGTAGGTATCATTGGGTAAAAATATCTTTTACACTCCTTAGAGCCGTAAATGGGGGATTTTGAGAATAATTTCGCATATAGCCAGAGCCTATTATTTGGGAACAAATTCCCAAAATTCACTAAACTTTCCCAACATTTTTTCAAAAATTTCCAAATAATAATTTAATAGTAAAATTTATGATGAAGGTCATCTCTTTCCAGGCAGGTTGAAAATTCGAAATTTTGGATTGTCTGCTCAGCGAAATTTTTATTTTTAAATTTCAATCTTCATTAGGCTCCAATACCTTCATTTTGGCTCTAATTGTTGTTTTCTGCGAAGTGTGATGGCTGAGATATGCACTAGGGGGCCATTCCACGAAAACTCCGTTCCCACGCTCGAAATGCTCAGTTGTTACGAAAAAATATTCATAGAAAATGGTGTATCAGATGTATTGATCCCTTAACTAGAGATTAGTAACTTTTCTATTGCTAAAGGGGTAGAACAAATCTTTCTCGTATCGGATAATGTAACACAATGGCATTGTTTTCAACCGGTTATGAGCGTTGTGAGGGACTGAAATCAAAATTTCCCAAAAAAGTTATAAAAACATAAGCAAAGCCGACCCGTACGTAAAGACTTCACGTGCGAGAAGCCTCGACGTACTAAAGTCTCACTATGTATCATAAATATAATGCGCATCAGAATGCATAGTCAAGTTCTCTTGATATAATGTTTGTCAGATTCAAATTCCTTTAGAACTATAAAAGTTTGAATGACTCATAAAAATTACCCAAGGTAATGTTGAAAGCCCTCCCGAAGTACGTTCAAAATTTAATTCTCTACAACTTTACCTTTGCAAGCAACTTTCTATCTGTCATAGTTCTTGAGATATGACTCATCCCTTCCAAGAAGTGGCTGAATCTCGGAATGGGATGTTTCTGGAGCCTCTCTACAACTTTGTCTTCGGAAGTAAGTCTCTATGTTTCATAATCATAATAAACCATAGGTTGATGAAAACCCATCTCGTATTGTATATGGCTGAGAAATAAAATTTTCTCTATTCCGTGGGTTCCAGTGCCCAAACCACTCAACCGATTTCCACAAATATTTTTTCCCAGTTTTGTGACATCTAATTCTTTCATTTGACGCTAATTTGAACAATTTACGTGCTGTACTTGCTGAGATATGCGTGAAAAAGTTTCACCGACCTTCGAAAAACCACGTTTTTGGACACCTTTTCGACCATATCTCCGGATCTATTCGACCGATTTTGCTCATGTTCGGACAGACAGACGGACATTTTTTTTTCGCTGATTTGTCATCTGGAGGCAACAAAAAAAGTTTCCCCCTTACTCACGGGTTCGAACTCGCAATGTAACAAACGTGGTAATAAACGCATCAGACCTTCGTTCTTCCTACGGGTCTAAAAATTCCCAAATAATAGGCTCTGCATATAGCATAGCTGTACTCGTGCAACAAGAAGCGAAGAGAGGCGAACGTAAGCAATTACATTAAGAAAACATAACCAAAGACCCGTACGTATCAGAATAGATGTGACGTGACAAACAGAATAGATGTGGCGAAGTGACTCCAACGTACCTAAATATACAAATAAGCAAACAATCCAACGTTTTCTGTTCTTTTATAACTGTGAGAATTTCAAAGATCCAAAGAAATTACCCAACGTAATGTCAAAGGCCCTACCGAAGTACGTCTCAAACCATTCAAATCTAGAAAATTTTATATCCAAGGACTAAGTCGTTTTTCCCTAAAACCCAGAAAAACGTGTTATCTAAAATTTTATTGTCTACAACTTTGTCCTTGGAAGCAACTTTCTACCTCTCATAGTTTCGGAGATCTGGGTCATCTTGACAAATTATGGAAGTGGCCATATACCAGGATTGGGCCATATTTTCCCAAAACCCTGAAACACGTGTTCTCTTATATTTAATTCCCTACAACTTCGCCTTTGGAACCAACTTTCTAACTCTTATAGTTCTGGAGATCTGGGTCATCCTGCCCAATTATGGAAGTGGCCATATACCAAGATTGGGCCATATTTCCCCAAAACCCTGAAACACGTGTTCGCTTATATTTAATTCTCTACAACTTCTCCTTTGGAACTAACTTTCTAGCTCTCACAGTTCTGGAGATCCGGGTCATCCTGCCCAATTATGGAAGTGGCCATATACCAGGATTGGGCCATATTTCACCAAAACCCTGAAACACTGGTTCGCTTAAATATAATTCTCAACATTTTTGCCTTTGAGACCAACCTTCTAACTTTCACAGTTCTGGAGATCGGGGTCATCCTGCCCAATTATGGAAGTGTCCATATACCAGGATTGGGCCATATTTTCCCAAAACCCTGAAACACGTGTTCGCTTATATTTAATTCTCTACAACTTCACCTTTGGAACCAACTTTCTAACTCTTATAGTTCTGGAGATCTGAGTCATCCTGCCCAATTATGGAAGTGGCCATATACCAGGATTGGACCATATCTCCCCAAAACCCTGAAACACGTGTTCGCTTAAATTTAATTCTCTACAACTTTGCCTTTGACAGTAAATCTCCATATTGCATAGTTAAGGAAATATAGACGAAAAACTGTTTTCGTATATGGCCAAGAATCTAAATTTCGTCCATTCCATTGGTCCCAGTGCCCAGACTCCTGTATCGATTCCCACAAAAAATTTTTCCCAGTTTTGTGACATCAAATGCTTTCATTTGACACCAAAATGAGCAAAGTCGGTGCTATACTTGCTGAGATATTTGCGAAAAAGCTTCACCGACCTTCGAAAAACCATGTTTTTGGTCACTTCCTCGACCATGTCTCCGGAACCACTTCATCG
>CM055405.1:36934197-37000246 GCA_029228625.1 Pseudolycoriella hygida | reverse complement strand
CCCTCATACCTCGATCTACCCCATGTTACAATAAAATTGTTTGTAGTAAACGTATAGGACCTTTTGTACTTCGTACGGGTCCAATAATAAGTTTTGTCGCATTAACATATTCCTAAGCGAGAAGTTTTCCTCGCATTCTTTCCTTTGATAGTTCTGTAAATGTTCTATAAATTTCCTGTCTAATGTTTTTTATATTATCAAAAAACCATGCCTTTCACTTGAGATGTGAGTGATGGATTGTTTACAAACAAGTGCGTAATACACACAATCAAAATTACAGATTTATAACTCGCCTCAGTTAACTAGCATCTTCTTCTCGATAAAAGCGCAATAAAAGAAGCATAAAAAAACATAAGTGAAGACCCGTACCTAAATGTATCAAACTCTTTATGAAAAACGACTCTGACTTGGTCACGTCTTATCGCTCCCTTGACTATTTTGATTTACGTTTTAAAAAGAAATTATTTAAGTAATGGATTTATTCAAATGTTTAAATACAAACCGTAAAAAGAAAACATATGCAAGTAGATGTGGCAAACAGAATTGATGTTGCAAAAAGACTCGAACGTATCTAAATCAAGCAATGCTCCCACAACTCTTAAATATATGAAATTATGTCCACATTAAATTGGATTGGAAATTGCCGAAAAGGCAATATTGAAAAATAAAGGGCGTAAAAACTTCTCCAAATCTTCAAAAAAATTCCAAATAAATTGTTGTGCTGGAACCGATCTAAGAACCGTTGACCTAGAGCACTAAGCAGAGTGCTCTCACTTGTGACCCATATTTCCATGGACAAGAAGTTCCCGTCAATTTACTCCAAAAATAAGAAAAAAAATATTTGGGACCTATGACACTGGACTCGTACTTCAATGAAAAATGATCACCTCTACTACACAAAAAGACTTTTTTTGGTTAATTCAAATAATCCCATGCACTAAAAACAGCTTAAGACACAATAACAACATGACATCCGGATATCTGGACGTCTGGACATTCGGATTTCTGAACATCCGGACTTCTGGACATCCGGATATCTGGACGTCCGGACATTTGGACATCCGGACAAAATTCGGGCTCAATTCTGCCGTAAGAACCTGATGTACGTCAAGGGAATAGACCGTAATGACATTTGTATTGCATTGGAAATTGCCCAAAAATGAATGATTCAAACTCTCTCCTGAAATATAAAAAAGTTCTCCCTCAAGCGATGTTGGCACGCCCCCACATCTAATTCCCGCCACTTTTCCATCCCGTATGTTCAGATGGTCTCGTCTGATTTCACTCATCTTCGAGCTCATCCTCAATCTACTATCTACTATCTTTCCGACAGACAGACGTAACTAATGGATTCGGCGTAATTACGTCATTATTCCCCTACCCGCTTCTACCACATTTATGAAGGTACCTACATCCATCGTGGAAATTCACATTGTTACGAATTTACTGGTAAACACACGAATCCCGTCTATCGCGTGCAAGTCTAAAAAGTTTAATTCGGTAGATTAGATACTAGAACGAAAAACAGTTTCGAAAGCTTATCACATCGACACACAAGTAAGTTGCTCTGTGTAACATGTTTTCAAGAGTGTTCTTCAAAACATGCACCAAATCGATTTGTAATAAAACATTTACCACAACTGTTCCGCTGCAAAATGATGTTGTGATAGTTGGAGGCGGTGTAATCGGATGTAGTATTTTATATCAGCTGGCTAAACGTGGCGTTCGAGCTACTCTCATTGAACGTGGAAAATTAACATGTGGAACGACATTTCATGCAGCTGGATTGGTGTGGAGCCTACGGCCGAATGAACTAGAAATTGAAATACTGAAGAGAACGAAAGAATTGTTCAAGGAATTGGGTGAAGACGACTGTGGCTGGATGAACAATGGGTCACTTTTCATCGCACATTCAACTAATGAATTGAATGAATTCATGAAATTGAGTGAATTAGGTAGAAGTTTGGGAGTGACGAGTAGCATTTTGGGAAAGAATGAAGCAGTAAAATTGTTTCCACTGCTGGATGCTGAGCAATTTGAAGGAGCTTTATATTCGCCAGGTATTTTTCTTAGTGACTCTGGCTTTCAAACTACTGAAATGATTTGTTAGAGGATGGCGTTGTGGACCCATATCTACTTTGTAATTCTCTCGTTAAGCCATCCAAACGATTACATTCGACTGTTTTGGAAAATGTCAATGTGATAGAAATCTTATACGACGATTCTAAAGGAGGAAAAATGATTCGGGGAGTTTCTACTGACCAAGGAGAGTTTATTAAAGCGGATGTCGTTGTTAATGCTAGAGGTATGCACTGTTTTAGAAAAATAGAAGCCTACGCATAGGCGTAAGGTGAAACGCGTCGAAAGATATTGAAATTCTTGTTTTGGTAGGTCTTTGGTCAAGCCAAAATATCGGAGTTACCAACAGCATCCCATTCCCTTTCACAACAATGAAACATTCATATGTCGTCACAGATCCCATTCCTAACGTAAATAAATGGCCCAACGTTCGTGATCATGATTTATCAATTTATTTTCGAGTTCAAGGTCAATCGCTTATCATTGGTGGCTATGAAACGAATCCAACTGTTGTGAATGATGTGCCAAACGACTTTCAATTTAGTTTGTACGAAATGGATTGGACAAATTTTGCACCAATTATGGAAAATTCGCTCAAACTTTGTCCGTTCCTCGAAAATGTTGGCATTAAATCAACCATTTGTGGACCTGAGGCATTTTCATTCGATCGTAAGCCACTTATTGGGCCGGATGACTCGATTAAAGGGTTGTTTCACGCATGTGCGTTCAGTTCCAATGGAATGATGTTAAGTGGAGGAGTTGCTGAGCAAATTGCCGAATGGATCGTAAATGGAAAACCTAGTTTGAGTATGGGGCTGTACGATTTGAGTAGAGTTGATCGTCAGCAAGCAATGGATGAGGCTTGGATAAGAAAAAGATGTTTAGAAGGTTATTCAAAGCCAATAGTTAAGAATTCTTAATTCTATTCTTCTGTCAATAAATGGTTTACTGTAGTTTGCCTCTTTCTAAAGGAGGGGAAGTTGTCCAAAAAGCACATCACTCCGTTTCATTAGCATTAGGCACCTAAATCTGTATCAGTCTTGTTGGCTTCTCAACCTCGCTGTACCGTTTCTGTTGTTCTACATATCTACTACAGTGAGGGTCTTAGGGGTCATTCATAAAGGATGTCACGCTTGCTATAAACTCCACAAAGTCCATATCTTCTAACTGATCAGAGATTTTGTTTATAGTACTCCGGCTACCCCCCCCCCCAAACACCCCCCCCCCTATTTGGGGGGGTAGCCAAAGTTCTATAAACAGAATTTGCTGTCCTGACTGAGTTATTACCTTTTTATGGATACTCATTTTTTATAGCAAACGTGACATCCTTTTTGAATGACCCCTTACCGCGGGATGAACTATATTGCAATGCTGGAGTAAGGAGAGTTTTATGATGTTTCAACTTGTCTTGCGGAAAGTTCAACTATATTTTCATACAAAATTATGGTGCGAAACTGAATTTTGGAAAAAAAACTCAAATTTTCTCTCATGACTCTCTATAGGCCTGGGATGCACCTTCCAAAGCTCTGAGAATTTTCTGGACGTGTCGCACTACGTTTGGCGAAAAGTGGCGTCTCAGGCCATCCGTTCTGTATTGGATGTATAGAGCCATAGTGAGGCCTATACTGACTTACGGATTTATCGTATGGGCAACACGGGCAGAACTAGTCGTAGTATCCAGCGACTAGCGTGTCTGAGCATAACTGGAGTGATGGAAGTACTACTCTAATTGCCACCGCTAGACCTGTTTTTAAAACAGGAAGCTGAAATGATAGTGTACAGGCTGCACAAAGGAGGAAATTGGATTGCGGAGGATCGAAATTTCGGTCACGCGAGTGTTCTCGCACGACTCAGAGAAGAGCTTAGCAAAGTAGATATGCCAGAAGACTCTATGCAAGCACGTTTCTGTTTCGAAAGGAGTTTTGAAACGTGCCGGCTAGCGAGATCTGAATGGGAACTCGGGACGCCTATAATAGAAGCAGATGTTGTGATCTACACAGACGGATCGAAGACAGATGAAGGAACTGGTGCAGCCGTGCACTCAGCAGACTTAGATTACGATGCATCCATAGCTCTGGGATGCAACGAGATGGCGTCAGAAATAAGGGAATTGTGATTTGTTCTGACAATAAATCGTCTATCGAGGCACTGCCATCAGTCAAGATCTCGTCGAAGCTGGTTCATCAGTGCTTCGAAGCGCTGGAAACTCTGTCAAGAGACAACGAAGTCATATTGACATGGGTACCAGGGCACACAAGGGACTACAAGGAAACGATAGAGCTGACCAGTTGGCCAGAGAGGGCAGTAGTTCTGCGTTCACCGGAACAGAACCTGCTGTCAGTAGATACGCAGGTCTAATCAAGTCGCTAGTGAAGACTAGGACAGGTCGGTGCCACCAGGATAGATGGGAGTTGAGAGCGTCAACCTGTAGGCAATCGAAAGAGTTTCTAACTTGAGCCTCAGCAGGAGAGAAATAAGGAAACTAGTTGGGATCTTAACAGGTCACAACAGTTCGAACTACCATCTCGGTAAGATGGGAATGACTGCAGACCCAACTTGCAGAAGATGTGGCTTAGAGCCAGAAACGGCAAGGCATTTCATATGCACTTGACCGGCTTTGAAGGATCTCAGAACGAAGCTCTTAGGAGACTTCTATCTGAGTCCCGAGGAACAGCTCAAGCTGAAGATAGCTGACGTGCTTTCTTTTATCAAGCAAGCGGCTAGCAGAGCCCGAAGGAGGTATTTAGAGCTTTGAAAGAATGAAAATGCAGCGCAATAGCCCCAACGAGAATGGCCTCCGTGCTTCAATTCAGAACGTGATTGACGTAGATAGACCCTTAACTTTGCTCACTAGTATTTGAGCATGTATTATTGTTAATGAACAAACTGAATTATGTTTTCAAATAAAACCAACCAACCAACCTTCCACAACCATCATTCGCTATACGTGGAAGTTAAGGCTCAGGAAATATAGAAAAGTCACCGTACTTGAGCAGTTGAATAGACTGCCAATGGCACCCTTATAGACTCTTGGCAGTTCAATGCTTTTTTGCGCACACTTTCGGAATATAACAGAGTATCGTACGCAGTACATTAGGTCTACTACAGGCTGAGAATAGAAAACTTACAAATCCAAAAGCATTAACTTTTTAAAAAGGAGGACAGAAATAACGAAAATGATAGCTAGATGGCAGGTACAAGTGCGAGTTTGATGACATTAAGAGAGGAGTTACGAGTTAAATTTTGTCAACTATGTCAACAAAAAACATTGAAAAAATGGATCAACTTGAACTCTCAAACATTGTTATTGACGGCCTAAAATGTCTAAATACCTCAATCAATGGCGATTTGACCAAAAAGTTGATCAGCAATGCCGTCAAAATGGCATTGTATTCCGATGCGAGTAAGCCAACTGATTGTCAGTTGAGAAACACTGTTTTCTAAATTTCCTTTTTTAGACATTCCAGCCAATCCAGAGATTTATGCAACGAAACCAGACCATGCAAAACAAGCCGAATTTGCGGTGTTAACTGTCATATTCCTTTCAATCAAACACGGTTTCGATAGCACAAAGTTTCGCACTTTACTCGATTCGCACAACATTTCCTCCATGGCAGTAGATGAATTAGTCAAAGTGTACGAAGCGAATAAAGCGGAATTACGGATAAAAAATTTAACGACAGGGATATCGTTGCCACATCTGACGAATGTTGAGTGGAAATTGACGTGTGACGTAAAGTCGTCACAAACGGAGTATGGAAGTGGAGAGTTGTCCTATAACATACATCTGGGAAGGTATAAAGACAAAACAGGAGAACGTGAAACGATTGCTGATTTCGTGTGCAACGTCGAAGAACTGCAGTCATTAATATACAAATTGAAAGAGATTGAACGTCAATACGAACGTTTGAGTGAAAAATGATCGGATTTTGCAAGAAAATTAGGAAAACTTTGGTTTTTCAAGTTGACCGATGAAGTAATGACAGGCAAGGGGCTGTCACTTGTATAAAGTATTCAAATTAAGTAGAATTTAGATGGAAATATATGAACACAAAACAGAAATGAACTTTAGTTGCATCATTTGAAATTTGAAGATGCAGTGATAAATGTGGCGGAATGGAATCAACCGACTTGTGCAAGTGTTTATGTTACGGCTATAGCTAACTGTTTAGCAACACATGAGGTAGTCTTCGAGTCTTTCTTCGAATAAGATCCTTCCAAATAACATCCTAGATTACCTCAATAGCATTTTAAGATTGTAGGTGATCCCTTGTGAGTAGGAACAGGCACACTCCCATCAAAACCATAGTACCTAAAAACATCGGCTAAAAGTGCGCCGCCGTTTCATTCATAAGCATTTTTACGCCGCGCCGACAGAAAAAGTTAGACCGGCGAATGGGTCTAGCGCGGATCCATCTGTGTGCGGTAATCGCGATCGTATGACTCAAGAAAGCATGAGGAAGTCGTTTGATCGAAGAAGCACACTCCCATTAAAGGCTTAAGTGCAAATCTCAGCCTCACACTTATTTTTTTTTAGGTTCACCCAACTCTAACTTAATCTAATCCAGGAGCGGATCCATCCGTGTGCGGTTGCAGGAAATCGAAAAATTTCTCTTATATCCTGTGGTTTTTATACGCCCGATTAAGAAAATCGCTGTGTAGTATCCATTCAGTTAAGCGATCGCAAAATGAAAGATGAAAGTTTTTGAGTGTTTGTTCTTGAAAGGACCAAATCTATAGACCGTGTCTTGTCCATGAACCTCAAGTAGTGACATCTATGTTTTTTAACATCTAAGGCTGTCCACAAGGTGGGATTCTCACGCCAATACTATGGCGTATGGTGGTGGATTCTCTCATTTAGAAGCTGAATGATGAAGGAATCTGTGCGTAAGGCTACTCGGGCGATCTGACTATTCTAGTCAGAGGCAAATTCGAAAGCACGCTAGGAGACCGACTCAGAGCTGCACTGAGGGTAGTGGAGAAATGGTGCGATAAGAAAGGTCTGAGAGTAAACCCAAACAAAACAGATCTAGTGCTATTCAGCAGAAGGCGATCGGGCTCTTTAACGAGACCAAGGAACTGACTTCACAGATAAGATACCTGGGAGTGACGCTTGACAGCAAGCTTAACTGGATTGCTCATGTCAAGGATAAAGCGCAGAAGGCTCTAGCGGCTTTTTGGCTATGTAGCAATTCTTTCGGGAGGAACTGGGGCCTGAAATCAAACTCATTCTGTGGTTGTACGAGGCTGTGATTAGACCCATGCTTAGCCACGGCTGTGTGGTATGGTGACCTAGGCTCGAGGTTGAGTGTGCGCGTAAGTTGCTAAGTAAAATTCAGAGGCTAGTTTGCATTTGCAATACTGGTGCTATGAAAACAACAGCAACCGCTGCCATGGAAGCGCTACTGGCTCTGACGCCGTTAGAGGTGGTAATCAGAGTTAGAGCTTTTGCTGCCGCAGACAGGCTGACGCAGAACGGTATATGGGATCTTAATTTTCGAAGCGGACACGCGAAAATTATCGGAATGATCTCTGGCCCGATTTTTGGCATGCCAAGAGACGAGATGACTCCAAGAATCGACTTCACAAGGCGATTCGGCGTAAGGATTCCGAGTAGGCTAGATGGCTGGCCTACCCGGTGACTGCGTGGTAGAATTTACAGATGGATCGAATATATCTGTAGAAGCGGGTGCTGGGGTGTACGCCCTGAACTCGGAGGAAGGAAATCAGTTCCATCTGGGAGTCTTTGGGGTCTTTCAGGCAGAAGTTTTCACAGTGCTCGTAGGAGCTTGCGAAGCACTGCCGGAGGACGAGCAACGAAAGCAGATCCTTATATGTTCAGTAAGGAGATGATCAAAGCACTGGTTTCACCAGTTACCACTTCCAAGCTGGTGTAAGAGTGAAAGGATTTCTTGAACTCGATTGGTGAGCTAGCCAAGGCGGGTGCTATGGCTCTCGAGAACGGCCCTGAACCGTATCTGCCGATTGCTCGATCAATCTCTTTGAAAGCACTGAGAGATTGTTTGATGCAAAGGCATGCATAGTACTGGAACAGGTACGAAGGAGGCCTTCATACAGAGCGCTTGTTCCCGAAAGCCAATTTGGAATGGGCCAAAGGTCTGCTAGAGATGGGCAGGAATCGCATTAGGAGGGTGGTCGAAGCGATTACTGGGTACTGCGGGCTCATGAAAAAGATGAGGCTTTCGGCAACTTTCAGATGTGCATGCGGATCAGAAGAAGAAATGGGTATTCACGTGATATCCAACTATTTTCGCGATTGGAGGCTCAAAGCGAGTCCGGAAAAAACTGTCCATTGGGGTCATCCCTAAATTACGTAACGCTTTTTCAGTGTTGCCACACATTTTAAATCTGCGATATCTCGAAATAGACGCATTCCAGAAGGGTCAAATGTATGGGTGACCCCCCTATTTAGGGGGGTAAATAGGGGGGTCGGCCATACATTTGACCCTTCTGGAATGAGTCTATTACGAGCTTACCTCACAAACCAGCTGGCCAATCTTCAACTGAACCTGGAAATGAATGGCAAGGAAGTGAAATACGACCAGAACCCCAAGTATTTAGGAGTTTTCTTGGACAGAAGTCTGACGTATCGCCCGCAGCTGACGCACACAAAAACCAAGCTTCGGTCGAGGACAAGCATGCTACAAAAACTAGCTGGAACGACATGGGGCTGCACAGCCAAGACGCTTCGAATCACTAGACAAGCGATGGTGATGTCGGCCGCCAACTACTGTTCACCTATTTGGATTAATAGCGCCCACGCGAACAAAGTGGATACGCAAATAAACAAAGCGCTAAGAATCGTGAGTGGGACATTGGTGCCAACAGAAATTGAGTGGCTGCACATCCTGAGCAATATAATTCCTCCGCACATCGCACGTCAAGAAGCAGTGCTGGAGGAAAGCAGGAAAATAATGCAAAACGACCGCCTCCCAATTTGGAACGACATCGAAACGGCTCCGGAAACGCTGCGACTCCAGTCAAGAATAACGTTTTGGTGTTTCTACCGAAACGCTGATAGTCTTGATGAATTGAAGGATCGTTGGAAAAAGTGGTGGAACGATGCCTTCGTGTTTCAAAAACAATTGATCACTGATCCAACAGCAGAAGTGAGGGGAATGGATTTGCCGCGTCGTTCCTGGGTGCGCTTGAACAGATTCCGGACGGGCCAAGGATGCTGTGCCTTTCTGCTACACAGATGGAAGTTTAGTGCGATTGCGGACAAGTCCAAACAATGAATCACGTCCTGCAAGACTGTCACATTCATCGCTTCAACGGAGATATGAATGAACTGCACGAGCTCACGGAGAACGCAGAAAGGTGGTTGGTGAACTTAAAAGTGGACGTTTGAAATTGAAAAATCTAGAGTTTTGAGGTTTCAAACGCAGAAAATTGTAAATGAGGAAAAAGTTTGAATTTTCAAGTCATTGGTTAAATAAATATACGTGATAATTATGCGAATGCTCCAAGTTCTTTCAACTGAGACGCAGGCTGCTGGGAGGCAACCATCAGATGTTGTCCAACTTGGACCTGGTATTTTGGACAGGTTCTTGGAGTCAACAAACCTTTGCGTGATTTAAATGAAGATTGGGTTGTGAACAAAGGATCGCAAGATCTGTGTTCCAAGATCATTGACATTATCGCCCGAACTGATAAATCTAAACAGCTGAAATAACATCTTTTATCCCTTTTCTTAAGTGGCGTCATCCATGCTTTCACAGATGTATACGGACAAACATAAAACAAGGGTATGTATATAAACTGAACGCAGGGAGATCTGAAAGCGCAGAAAAATTATTACGTTGGGAGGGCTCGGCATTTGTGGATTTTAGCGTTCCGAAGCCGCAAGCGTCACTCAAATTGATATAAGTTGTTTTGGAAGAAGGGACGAAGACTTGCGTCACATTTCCCTTTTAAAAAGGGTTTTTGCTGTGATCCTAATATAACGTGGGAATGAGTTGAAAAAAAGAGCCAATAGTTAGATTTGAATTGCACAAAATACAACGTTATCAATTTCTGGATGGAAAATCCAAACAAAAATATTTATTTATTTTTTTATTAATTTTTTTTATTTGTTTCATATATTATAATTTTTCACTTATTCTTCACTTATATCACATTTAATATGATTTCGTGCTTGCAAAACAACAGCCAAAATACTATGGCAAGAATTGAATTATTTTTTTCTTTTAAAATTCTAATGCTAATATTCATTTTGTTGCCTTTTTCTTTTTCATCTTTTTAAAAACACTAGCATCGATTTATTGTTCTTTATAATTGTTTTTTTTATTATTATTTCTTATGTTTTTTATACAAATATTTAAATTACATTTAAAAAGATAATATTTATTCTACTAATAATTATTGTTATTGACTATAAATTTGGACTGCGCGATGTGATTACATGAATATAATTTTAGTGGGACAGATAAAGCGTTTCAAAAGCGAAATTATTATTTCATATTTTCATTCAAATAAAATATCGTTAAAGATCTCTTCAATCAAAAATAATACTTAATTGAACAATTAGAATTAAATGACATTACGTATGCACAATTTATTCTAAGAAAACATTCACAAATTTACATAATTTAACATTTTAGTACATTTTAGTACAAGACGCGCTCTTAACCATTACACGAAGTGGATTATCATTTTGTAAAATTAAAAGTTATATTCTTGTTGTGAAAGTTTTGTGGAAGTGGAATTAAGAATGGCATCATCCAGATTTTTGAACTTAGAGAGACAGGTTGCCGATTTGAAAAGGCAAGTAGAGAGTTTGAAGGAGAAAGAGGAAATGAACCAAATAAAAACAGAAAATATGCAAAAAGAATTGAAAAACCTGAAACGAACACAGGGGTCGCCAGAGGGCCACCGTTTGCCAGTCCCACCTCCGCAAGATAAGGAACTTAGCCCGAAGGTAAAGGAAAAAATAGCCGAAATTGGATTTTCAGCCGTAGGCGGCACTAAGGTGAAATGCCAAAAGTGCGGAAAAACTCAAGTGTATCACTTGAAACGTCTTACTAACCACAAGTGCTAACGAAAGCTAATAAAGCTAATAATAAATTTAAAAAAAAAACATGCTGACTCTCCCTCCCTCCCCCTATATCCATCATTTTCTATTGAAATTGTATTAATGGTTCAGTTTTTCATTAAATAATATAATGTTATAACAATGAATGTTTGATTAAATGCTTTATAGACAGTTAAAAAAAGTTTAATTTTAAATTTAATTAAACGTCTAAAGTGATGGCGATTTTATGAAAAATACTGTTCTTTAGCTTGTACTGACAGACTCTCAGTTCCTAAAATACGGAAGCAAACAATTTTTTTTTGGTGCCAATTAAAAGGGTCTATTTAGATGATCGTAAATCACAAACCTATCTTCATCTTCAATCAATCATTAATGAATTCCCCTGATTGAATCTGAAAGGCCTACGGAATAAATTCGTCAAAGAGGAAGAGAAAAATGCAGGGAAGTTCATAAGAAGGAAAGATGACAATCAAATGAAAATTCAGTACCAAAATTATTTAACGACAGGGAAAAAATAAAAAGACTGACCAAAATAAAAATAAAAACCGCGACTGTGACTGTCGGAGAGCGTAGTCGATAACTATTTTTGGACACATCACCTCGTTTAAATACAGCAATACAGCAGAAGGTATAAAAATAGACTCAGACAGACAACTAACGGAAGATATTCTACAAGTCATGGAACTCATACAAATTGACTATGGGGATCTAGAGGAACTAGATGTGCCTAGTTGCTCTAAACAGGATAGTAGATTTAATTAACGCAAAGTTACAAGACGGATCTCCTATGACAATTACATATAGACGAACGTACAATCTGACAAACGTAATGGCTAACACGACCTACGGAACTCAGTACGAACACAACACACTTAACATAGGACAACATAACATTCTCTGATTTTTGCTGATATACACATAGCCACGCAGCATAGGTGTACTGATGAGTCTTGATAAGACGAAATCAGCTAAACTTATGGTTGTTTGATATATAGAATTACTTGCATAATTTTCTTTCCTTCTGTTGTCTTGTCAACAAATTTGGTCTATCCAAGCAATACAAAATTCTATCAAATTGAAGTATTTACAACAAATTTAACAAAATTTTTAACACGAACGCAATTAAACACAACTGATCAATTACCTTGGAGCAAATAGGCTTGGTGCTCTCAGAACCTTGCATTCAAACTAGAATGGGAAGTAGAGACGGAAACATTGGGCTCAGATCAATTAATGATTGAAATGAAACTAGATAACGGAATGCTGCCTCATCAAATTAAACAGAAAGAAAAAATTGACACGGAAATTTTGATGGTTATGATTCGGAAACCAATGTGAAGAAATTCTACGCATTCGTAGTAAAGGAATGTGCCATTGCCAATATGATTGAAGCATCAACCTACTTTTGGTGTTGCCATCTATATTATTTCAAAAGTTGATGACTAAAATCAGCCTGTTGGTGGCGACATTCTGAATGGGCTTATAACAATTTCTTAAATTGGTTGTGGATTCAGTTGTGTGCTGAATCATATTCAGCCACGAAAAAATTAGATGGCGCCACCGACGACAGGAGGGTACTATAGACTGTGTCACTAATCTAATGTGTGTCCGTATTCAGCTACGAAAGCATGGATGACGCCACTTGAGAAAAGGGAGTAGTTCTAGGCTTAGACGTTAATTCAGAATTGTTACAAAGGGCAGTCTATTGATTCTTTCATAGCAGACGTTCGGTCTCCTTTCTCCAAATTCCTTATGTTGCTATATTCAAGAAAAATATCGAGCTACCTGTTCGTGTTTGTCACAATTTAAGCTCTAAAGCAACTGCTCTCTAGATTTATCAACATGCAGATTATAATATCAATATAAAGAAATCTGCCTTAACAACCCGTCGAGGGTTTGAGAATACATCATTATTTTCCAGTTTTGTTGGTTTGTGGTTCTACATTTTGAATCCAAGGTCAATCAGCGGTGATTCCTTCCCCATGTCAATCAGCGCTGATTCCCACGTATCTATACGTACCGGCACGTATCTATACGTCAAGTTTGAGTCAAAATTATGTTTATCTACATTTGAACTCGTCATTCAAACTCGTCATTTCAACTCGTCATTTTAACTTGTCGTCATTTCAAGTGGTCATTTGAGGTGTGTTGATTGTGACAAATGGTCACATTACGAATGTGTTGAGGTCGGTCTCGAAATTCGATATATTGGATAGTGCTGTAGATTAGATTGTGTTTTTTAAATATTCTCACTTCGACATTGTTTGCTTTTTCGTGGTAACATTTTGTTTTGAATTTACGTTTTCAAAGTTGACCAAATTTTTCGGCCTCGAATTGTACGTCGCAATTAAAGTTCTCACCGTGTAGCGAATTCGCGGGATCGAATTCGCTCCACTAATAATTTTAAAATTTTTAAAAGATTTTACGATCAAATAACTTTAAGTCTTAGAATAAACAAACATTATAACGAGGTACAAAAAGACAGGAGGGGTTTTATGACGGAGTGATGGTAGATTAATATATTACATAAATCATCGTATTATTCAACCATTTGGTCCTTGGCACATCACCAGAGCTATAACGGTTCGTCAATTTTTGTTATTCTATATGCGCATAGTGAATTTCATTAATATATTATTGGTTTCCTAAACGTGTTTTACGGGATCAATTCACGAGAAGTACAGCTTGCGATGTCCATAGCTTTGCTTCTCGGATAAAATTTAGAATAAGATTTGGGTTAATGAATTTAGAGTCAATAAATTAATGGTAATTCGTGAGATCGTAAAATCATTCTTTTTATTTATTTTCATATCGACTAGTTGGTCAATAATTTGCTACATAAAGTTTTGCGGTAAGTCGGGTAGTGATATTTGACGCCGTATAACGAGCAAAACCTATCTGTGTCGAGCCAGCAGACAGGCTCGTTATAACCGATGAATTTTCACTGATATTTTTCACCGATGATTTTGTAACGAATCCGCGGACACGTATTCGTTCCAATTTAGTGTAACTAAACATCACGGAAAGAACGCATTTCGCGATCATGTTCTTTATAAAATTGTCCTAAACAAAATAAAACATTATAACGTCATGAGAAAAGAAAGGCAGGGGTTTTCTGATACCGAAATGTCGGATGGAAGAAAATCCCACATTAGTATCTTTCCCCTGCCTCAATTTAATAACAAACGCATCTCACACAAACAAATTAGTTAATAGAAAATGAATGTAATAATTATAATTATTTAGAACATAAGTTTTATCTTTAAGGACCACACTATAATCTATTACAAAATCATTCGTTCAGTTCATTCGAGAATTTCGAATGAGTACTTCGCGCCTTTTGTAAGTAAATAAATAGAAGTACAATCAAAGAATCTGGGATTCTCTGATCAGTTCGTTTTTGCACTCGATATCTACGCACGAATTTGTTCACGCGTGTGACTATAATAAATTTCTTTTTAATTTTGCTAAGTGATTTCATCCTAAATTAAAGAAATTTCACACGGTGTATATTTGATTCTTGATAAGTGTATAACATACCGCGCCGGTACCGGGTTATTAAGAAAATAAATCAAAATTTTGCCAAAATCCAATTTGCGTCCGTTTGGGAAACAAGGACGAATTGGAATCAATTTTAATAAAGTGGTGATATAAAAGGTCGTCGCACCTATTCCGATATTGTCCGCAAAGGACAATATCCATTCAAAATCAAAAGTGTTATCAACCTAAAAGTAATTTTGGTTGGTCATAATAATCACATCAGCTGCATTCGTCGAACACATTGGGACCTGCGAAATCGAGTTCCAACGGTTCGTTATTCAATTTTATTATATTGCGCAATATACGTCGTAGGCTAAGATAAATGGTAGTCCAACCGTGTGTTGGAACTCCATATGGAAATCTAAATTATCATCTGCAAGGCAGGATGATAATTCAGATCTAGTTTTAAGTATAAGTTCAATATCATTTTATAAGAAATCTTATTCATGATCAAATAAAATTAAGCTTTGTGAGATCGCGAAATCCGTCTTGTTTCTTTTTGATTTACTCTGAAGATTTTTACTAACTAACGGTAAGTCTCATTCGAGACGCCGATTAACGGACATCAATTTTCCGCGTCGAGCCAACGGACAACGTCACGTTATAATTTCTCACCGATGAATTCTCACCGATGATTTTTCTCCGATGAATTTTCACTGATGATTTCTCACCGATGATTTCTCACCGATGATTTCTCACCGATGAATTCTCACCGATGATTTCTCACCGATGATTTCTCACCGATGAATTCTCACTGGTGAATTCTCACTGATGAATTCTCAACGATGAATTTTCTTTTGTTTGAATCGGTGATTTTGTTTCTTATGTTTAGTGTATAGAGTTCATGGAAAATGGATATTTTCAAAAAAAATTATCAATTGAATTTTACCGCCAGGACAATACAATTTTATTGATCCATCAATCAACTAATTTCATTTTACACGTGTAGTGAAACAACTGTACTTAACAAGTAACAAGAAGACAATGATTTATTCAAGTAGATTCCTGGGCTCTACATAAAAGGGTTGGTTGTTAAATGAAGTTGTTGACGTTTACTTTAATTCACAATTACAACGTTTGACACGCAACTGAATCCTCACTCTATCAATAAAACAAATGAGTGCAAAATTGACAGGAAGAGCCTAAATCGACATAGCGCCGTCGCCGAAGACGAAATGTCGCTCCCATTTCTCAAAATCTGCCGAAAAAGATTGAGCTGCTAAAAAGCACAGCATTTTCATTATGACCTCTCTGTTGGACAGTGGTGACAATAGACCGCATATAGCATCAGATTTCATCAGGCAACATTCCTGCTTTCAATGAGTAGCGACATCTACTTTTTTCGTACATTCATACGGTTCAACACAAAAGTTGAATCGTTTTTATCCAGTAGCGCCACCATTGTTTCATTGATAAATACGGTTCAGTAGAAAACAAATGCCTACCACACCATACCTCACGGGTTTAGTGCGACGTCGATGGGAAAGCATACGAAATCACATTACTTTTCGTGGCTTTTCATACGATAGACTTTATTATTAATTTAGCGTATGTGACATGAGCCAGTACTGAAAACTATCTACTACTTCGACATGTTCATTAACTACCTAACATAGTGAGAAAAGAACTATTTGAGTTTGCTTCGTAGTCGTATTTCCTGATCGATGAGTGTTTGCCAGCACAAGCGATATTTTTACGAACTATTGTGATTTACAAAATGAAAAGTTAGTCTCTTTTCACATCGAAATTTGTAACATTTTCTGGTGAATGTTTCTTTATCCAACAATATTATTAAAGCTACGATTAATAAATAAATTCCATAAACAATGAAGTAGATCGATTTTTTACAAATACTATACACACTGGTACATACAACTTAAAATTGCAATTAAAATTACTAACAAAAAAAAAAAGTTCACTGATTTTAATCTCATTTCTTGGGTAAATTAGTTTTCTGTGATTTTTGAAATTCGCACTTTAATTATACAATGATTTACAATAACATTACATAGAATACTGCAACAGTTATATAAATCGAAGTGGATTTTTCTCAATTTTCTCTGTACGAAATTGGGTGTTTATTCCACATGTAGGTAAAAGGACAGTGTAAAGAAATATCGAAACTGAAACCTTTGTACAGAATAGAAAAATAAAATTTTGGCCAATTGAGAAACACCTTCTTTGACTCCTAATGTCATAAAAAACCACCTTCGATGAATCCAACACACTTTCCACTTACTTGCTGAACTAATTCAAGTACTTACGACACTTCTTGGAGCCACATGAACATGGAATCTTTGTTTCTTCGAATGGAAATTTGTAATCGTACGTCAATTCTTCACCTTGTACAATTCGACGTAGAGCGAAAATGATAATATGTTTGTGTCCAAGAATGTCCACCACTTTGGAATAGCAATTCGGCTGTAAAAATTTCGAAATAATATTTTGTTTACAATGAGAATAATTTCCCATAAAAAAATACCTCGCAAGCGTGATTGATGAATCTGGCGGCATTGCCACGCATTGTAGCATCAACAACTAAATTATCGTCGATTTTAAACATGTAGCAACCAATGCCTCGACTATCGTAATATCTCTCCCGCTTGTCGGTTAAAGTTGAACGGATGAGTTCACCGGCGTATTCAATGACCATTTCACCTAAAAACCATGCGAATTAGAGTTTGCGGCGAAGCTCAATGCCACGAATGATAGTTTCTTACCAGCTTCGATGTCTCGGTTACAGAATAAACCTCGACCATGTATGTGAGACCGATAGACACCAACCGTTTCTTTGTAAGTTTCTTTCAACGTTCTGTATCTCATTGCCATTGGCAAGTTACTGCCGGTACCTCGTCTGTAAGGTTAAAACATCGTAAAATGTTAGAACAACTGATGGAAAAAGAATTCCACACGAAATGAGCCCTCAAACTAATCTGTCGGGATATGAAGCCGGGTCGCAGGAAAGTGTGTATTTTAAGGACTCCTAACATTAGAGTAAAAAATGGTTGGCGCCAGACACGAGTTGTCGAAATAGTTTTCAGAGGTTGCTGCTCACTTTTTCCTATTTGTTTGGCGGCTAGGTAAGAAAATTAAAGTACCCCGCCACAATATTCTTTTTCATCAACATTTGATTTGAATGATTATAACTTTTCACATTTGACAATACGAACTTCGAGGTAATTCGTCTGGTAGGCGCTCGAAGACAGGGGTGTAGATTCGGTTGTAGTAAGGTGGATATGCAGCATGCTCAGCAATAGGACTGTAGAGGCGAAGGTCAGTTTGTAGGCTGCGAAAGGGTGTCCTCAAGGAGGTATACTCTCACCGCTACTGAGGTGTATAGTTGTCGATTCTCTTCAATAGATTTCTTCAGTTTAGGGCCGACCATTTCTGATGCACACAGATCACTAACGGATCCTTTGTACTATCCAAATCATCATTAAAATCCTTTAAGAAGCCCTGCTTAGGACCTCTTCTCCACGCGACAAACATGTCCACATCCCACAAGAGCCAGCAATCAGTTTGACACCACCTGAACAGTTGCACATCTGGCATATGACCCGAGCTCCTACTTCATATTCATATGCAATCAGATGCTACCCTATTCAACTAACTAGTCCCCGCAAGAAGACGGGTGGTGAGTCCAGTCCAGGTCTAGCCTTATATCGTAAATTGTAAGACCTTCCTGTTTGGGTCTCGACTTAGACGGAACGAAGCCACGTGTCATCCTTACCCTTACCCTCGCTTTTTGCTCCTGAAATTCGACTTCAGGAATCAAACTGCCAGTTTTTCATTTTCAGACTTACCTGAAAAATGTATGAAAAAACCCGAAAAAATCTCATTTTCATCACTTTTTTCAAAATTTCTCCAGTGAAAAATTTTACTTTTTATTGTTTCTGTTTACCACGGTATCCCAGAAAGACAATCAAGATAGAAACCCAATGTGCAAGCACTTTTCATTTAAATCGGTTAAAACCCACCGTGCAGATGATTTCCAAATTGAAACTGGCAGTTTGATTCCTGAAGTCGAATTTCAGGAGCAAAAAGCGAAAGTTCCGCTACACACATTAGCGACAAACAATATGGTAACACATTGCCATGTACATGTCAATGCGGTGCAAAACATTCCATTTTATATTCACTTGAATAAGGCACATAAATAGCACAAAGTTATAATTCGGTCAATCGCACTAAACTAAAACTCAGGCAATAAAACAAAATTAAAAATTTCGGCCAATTTCAGCCTTTATCAGTGGAACAGCTTAGCTATCAACACTTCGATGTTTACTCGACCGCGTCTTGACTGCTACTCATAGCTGTGCAAACATGATTCTCTTATTAGAGAGCTAAATGACAAAGGAATCTTCGCTCAAGAGTACTCAGAGTGAAGTTTGAAAGTACGCTTGGGAATCGCATTAGATACTCTTTCAGAGTTGTAGAGAACTGGGGGTTCTCAATGTAAATCCAGATAAAACTGACATAGTTCTCTTTAGCAGGAGACGTAGCAGGGTCAGGAATTGATCGGAAAATTCAGAATGTTTGGCAAGGACGTTACGCCTGGAAGTCAAAAAGAGAGAGCGCAGAAGGCTCTGACGACCTTTTGGATATGTAGGAACGTTTTAGGTAAGAATTGGGGCCTACCGTCTAAGGCGATACTATGGATGTATGAAGCAGTAGTGAGGTCTATGGTATGCTACGGTAGTGTAGTGTGGTGACCTAGGCTGGAGAGAGAGTGAGCAAGGGAGATGAGCGGGATTCAGAGTCTGGTATGCATTACCGGAGCTATGAAAACGACAGCAACGGCAGCCATGGGTTAACAATCTGTGGATGAGGAACTTTTCTACAGCATATGGTAGAATAAGAAATGCAATAGCTGAAATCAGCTTTGAGAGACGCTATGAGGCTATCATACCGAGTGGACAAGAATGGCTAAACAAGTGGCCAGATTGTATACCCGAAGATGGAGTTATAAGTTTCACTGACGACTCGAAAAACTCTGAAGGAACGTAGGCTGGAAGCCAGGAAGGAAGAGAAATTCTATTTAGGAAATTATGTCACTGTGTTTCAGGCGGAAACGTTTGCAGACCGGAATTGGAGAATGAGAGGATCACGATACTTTCTGATAGCGAAGCGATTATCAAGGCGATTATGTCGCCAGTCAAAACGTCCAAAAAAACGAACTTTGCCTGAAATATCAGATAACGGTAGCGTGGGTACCTGGACACTGTGAAATAGATGGAAGTGAAAGGGCAGATGAGCTGGCGAAGCTGGGCCAGCTGGGCTGTATATCTGTTAGCCACGGACCGGAACCTTCATTCCTATATCGCAATCACTTTGTGACAAGGCGGTAAAGGACTGGACATGGCCAGAGCGAACAAGCGTTGCCACGCTTACAATCTACAAAGAGATTCTTCCTAGTGGCCGATCGTGGTTGGGCGAAGGAACTTTTGCATATGAACCGGGATCGAACAAGGAGAGTTGTGTGAGCGATTACCGGACACTGTGAACAGTCACTTGGCTAAAATGAGAATCGTCAGTGATCCCGACTGAACCTGTGGCTCAGGTGAAGAAACGGGACATTACATTATTTGTGAATGTCCGAACTTCTCTCTACTAAGACATAGGATTCTAGGTGATCATGTGATCAGATCGGTAGATGTGCTGAAACTGGGACCACTTGTCCTGGATAAGTTCCTAGTGAGCACAGGTAGGTTTTAATGAGTAACATGATGAACGGAATATAGGAACAAAGGACCAGCAGACCTGTGTTTCTTGGCTCTAAGCCGTCCCAAACTTGACATATCAAACACAACAAAGTCATCGAAGCTTCGGGAGCAGACGCCATGACAGTTTGGTTGGTATAAATACTGGTCACATAAAAGTATATTGGACACTTAAGTTTAACTCCCGCGGTGTTATCTTTATCTTTATCTTTTTATCTTTAGTTATACACTTTGTACCGACGACGTATCTGGGTGCTATTTTTGTTCATGAAAGAGAGTCCCTCAACACATGTGCATTCAAGAGAGAATAGAGAAAGATTTGTTAACCCAAGAAATTTTTATAAAATTCTTTTAGACCATCGGTATGAAAATGTTAAAATTGTAGCCAAAGTGTTAAGCAATTATTTCAGCGACGATCAGCTTCGACGAAAGGATTTAATTCATTCGTACCGTCCAAGTCGAGAGATCGAGTGTAAATATTCTTACATTGTCTGTGAACCGACCGGAACTGGTTTTGAGGTTTTTCAAGAAATGATTGTCTCTAGAGACATTTGGTCATGAAGGCCGATTTTCTTGATTCCTGTCATCGATTCGAATAAAAAATAAGACAAATCCTCTACTCTAAGTGACTCGCCTATTAGTGTTGTGAATTTGATTCGTCCCCGATACTTCCTGTGGATCTGAAAAAAACAAAAGCAAGTTCGTACCTTGGTATTAATTCCATGTCCACCATCTGAGGAATAACTATTTGAATGGGTTGCTTGCGATGCCGCGATGCCAACCAACTGAACATATCGTAGTCGGATCGTTTCGAATAACCTTCACATCTTGCAGCACCGTAAGCATTTTCCTTCAGTTCTTCGGTGTCAGAACAGTAACCAGATGATGCAGCACCCGACAATGTACTTTGGGGTTTCTTGTGATATTTTGGTTGATATTTCTTGCATTTCTCCACACCGGGTAATTGTTCCAACAAATATTTCAAGGCATTTGTTTTCAATCCCAACATTTGATGGCCGCACATGTCAGCTAGTGGTCCTTCTGGTAATGCTGTTAAACCATGAGCCTTTCGGGCCACTTGCACAGCTTCGAAAACTTTCTCCCAAATATCCGATATTGATGTGGATTTGTATGTGAATCCATCTTGAGATTGAATTTCGTACAACATTTTCGGTCCAGATGATTTGGGTAGTTGATTTTGTTCACGAAACACCGACTTTTGATATTTCATCATCGTCTGATCGTTCGCAGACACCGATGGAATCAAATTTTCTTTATGTTGTTCCGGCTCTGATTTACAGGAAACCGTTTGTTGATCCACATCATTCATTGAAAACATATCGGAATCGGATTCGGGTACATTTTTCGTACAGTCGTCGTTTTCCAAATTCACCAAAATTTCACATATTTTATCTTTCACATCCGGACTGGTTCTTTCCGAGTTACTATCTTCACGGGACAGCAACGAATCGTGTTCGCCTTTCAGTTTGTTAAACAGTTCATCCGAATCCGTTGGTGTCTGTGCGTGACGATGATGTGACGGTGATAGTTGACTCGTTTTCGATTCAATAATCTTATCGATCTCCCTGTGCAAGTCATCATCTTGATCGAATCCATCGACACTGCATCGACCATCATCACCCATACCGAAATTCTCTTCACCCTTTTCCACAATGACCAATTGGGTGGGAGACAGCTCTTGTTCAATATTCGGTGACAATTTTGCTGTGTCGACGGTGATAATTTTCTTCGTTGTGTTACTGACACTTTTCGACTCCGGTGGCGTTTGTGGAAAATTCACTTTCTGCTGCACTGTTTGCATGGGGAGAACGCGATTTGTTGGCCGTGTGTTTGTGTAACTGTATTGTTGTATTGGAGTGACTACATTCGTTGGAATGCCATTTGAATATGTGGGAGCGTATGGCGCTGTCGGCAATTGTATACTAGCCGAACTGGGCAGAGTTATCGATTGTGATTGGCTGGTGGATGGGTTGTACTGCTGTTGGGATGGTGAAAACGTTGTTGTGACAGTTGACGGTGCTGGTGATGGTTGTATCGACTTCTGTGATGTTGCTAGATTCGCCGATGATTGATTGGTTGGTTCAAGAGAAATTTGATTCTTCGCAAATGACGTCGATTGATGGTTGAGTGAGGTCGATGAATGTTCAGTGGTTGACGGTGATATTTCGAAAGCATTCGAATTCAATGAATTCTCAATAGGAACATTCGATGACTGGGTTGTAGTTGTTGGAGCATCAGATACTGGGTCGTATAAAGGCACAATGATTGGATTCTGTGGAATAACAATCGGCGACGATGTTGATGTGGATGGTGTTATCGTCATCATTTTGCTGATTTGTGGCTGGGTAGGTTGAACTTTGGATGACATTACAGGACGTGTGATAACTTTAGGCCGAACTGTTGCAGCTGCAATTTTTGTAGTTGGTTGCTTTTGTGATTTTCGAGGTATCGGATGTATTGGCATTTGTGGTGAGGTTGTTGTCACAGTAATTGACTTCGGTTGATAGTAATTCGACGTCGTAGTTGAAAATTTACTAGTACTTGGCTGTACGATAAATTGATCATATGACGCTACAACATTCTCTGGTTTCGGTAAAATATTTTGATTAGACTTGGCGTCTATGACAATTTGCTGTTGAATTTGATTGGGAAGGATTTTATTCTGGGGCTGCACTTTAGTCACGACCATTGGAGCCGATTTGACTACAGGTTTCGGTGAAGGATTCGGTCGCACGGATGTTTGAGGTTGCGACTGAATTGTTACGGCTGTTGGTTGTTGCTGTTGATGTTGTGGTAGTAATTGAATGGTTGACTTATCATCAACGAATCGCCAGTTCGATGGTTGTTGTTGTGGTTGCGATTGAAGCTGTTGCATTGGATGCGCTTGAATTTGGGATATTTGTGGTACACCTTGCTGAAGAACATTGGCTGATAAAATGCTCGGCTGTTGCGATGGCTGCGATTGCATGATTGTGCCGTCATTGTTCAGAACAACGTATCCCGCAGGCATTTCCATTATTGGTTCGATTTTGCTCGCTTGGAACACCTGCGTGGTTGTTGCCGAAAAGCTTGCATTTTGACTGAGAACGCCTTGCATTGCAGTTGAAACAAATTGTTGCGACGACATGACAGTGTTCTGTACAATCGTTTCTAGGCCGTAGTACACGGGTTGACTAGTAAGTAACATACATCCATTTGCCGGATTGGTCATCATTTCTAGGGTTGGTGTCTGACTCAACACCATTTGTTCTGCTGACATCATACCACATTGCAATCCATTCGGTTGTTGTTGAATGATCGTGCCGATTACCTAATGAGAATGTAAAGGTGAAATAGAGGAAAATATCTACAAGCGACGTTGGAATTGTGTTTATAATATACGCCGCCGAAGTATTATATACGCGGTGAATGTATTATCAACCTTCTTTAAGTATTGTGTAGTATGCCATACGTGTTGTGAGCTCACATAATACGTGTACGGCGTTAGTAGTACGTGCACGATGGATAAAATACGTCGACGGCGTATATTATAAACACAGGCATTTTCCTCAGTGCAGCTATTTGGCTGAGAGAACTTACTTGTGGTTGCTGTGGCTGAGCTAATTGTAGAGTTCCATTGGGAAGCATTTGCAGAGCAGCTGGTGAGTTTGCCAACATTATATTTCCACTATCAGCGGTTTGTAGTTGAAAAGTGCCTGGCACCAATGGATTCGGTGTCAAATACTGGGTTTGCGGTTGCTTGAACTCAGCGCCGTTTGTCGGCATAGCGATATATTGCATGGAATTTTGATTATCCGTAACGTATTGCACCAAATTGTTTTGGTTGCCTCCGAGTTGTTGGACAATGATGGGTTGTGATGTTGGATTTTGTTGGATCACCACATTCGTAGTATCATTTGAAACCATTGGTCGAATGATTGGTAAGGATTGATTGAATATCACTGGCTTTGGTTCATTTTTTACGACAGTTCGTTTTATTTGAATTGGTTTATTCATTGCATTCACTGTGCGACCCTTAGGCCGTATGCCTTGTGATTGTGGCATTATTTTGGGTGCCACGTTGCGTTTAGACGGTGATTTGTCCGGTTGTGGAAGAATTAGTTGATTTTTATACGGTGACTGTTGTATTGTTCGAGTGGTTGCGCTAAAAGTTGAGACATTTTGTTGTGTGGACGATGTGGGTGTGATCACAATTTGCGGTTGACCATTTCCTTGTGAAAACGTTATGATTTGTGGTTGCTGTTGATGAATTATTGGTTGTGATGTTTGGATGTTTATACCATTTGGTAATGTGATGGTTTGTGGTGTTGCATTGATTCGTTGTGAAGTTTTATTTTGTATTTCCATACCACCAAATTGAGATGGTTGCAGACTTTGTAATGGGAAAATTTGTTGGCCAATGTTTTGGATTGGTTGCGCAAAAATTTGCTGCTGTTGACCGTTGGTAGCGTTGATGATCATATTTTGAATTGGTTGATTCAGCGGCTGCATCTGGACTCCATTATTGCCGATAGCACATTGATTTTGCATAGACATGGACGTAGTGTTTTGCAATTGTGAACTCTGAATTTGGATCGGATGGCCTTGTACATTTTGAATTGAAATCGGATTGATTTGTTGACCATTGAAATTGTAAATTTGTTGCGAGGAATTCTGCTGTTGTGCCATCATTGGCATAAAGTCTTGACCTGACATCGATGTTATTATCATATTTTGTGGTGGACTTTGCATATCCGGCGAACGTGGTTCGGATTCACTTTCACTGGTCGAAAGCGGTTCACACTGCGGCAAATGCCGATTGTATGAGTCAAGTGTACGATAAGTGCAGCGACAACGCTCACATTTGACGGGCGATTCGCGATTGTCGAAATGGGAAAAAGTGGGAACGGGTGAATTCTCTTCACTGCCGCTGCTCACATCCTCTAAGCCATCGAATTGTGTAATTTTTAACTTATCCAGAATGTCGGATGCGGTCAGCTGGTCAGTTAACGAATTTTCGTCGCCTTGATTGAATCTTTTAGCCGCCGACCAAGTAAAATTCTTATGTCGAATGTCATCGGAACGTCGTCTTTCGGATACATTTGATGGGAGTAAATCATCCTTTCGTCGACCCAGCGACAACAGAACGCTATCCGTGAATCTCAAGTTCATTTTACGTCTTTTCGCCGGAGGAGGATCCAATTTACTGCTCCAATTCAAGCTTGACGATCGTTGTTGACTTCGAGATGCGGCTACGGTTCGGCAAAATACTTCAGATTTGCTTCTTTTCAATTCACGACTCACTGAACGAGCTGACAGCATGGCGTCTTCAACATGACCAACAGAAGGATTAGTGTTATTTATCCAGCTATCGCTACCTTCATATTCCTTCTGAGCGTCGCTCAGTTCATCATCGGACATATAATCGCGAGCATCACGCGACAATTCGCTGCTCAAATAAACCTCGTTTTTGCTGTCCATGACGACTAGATCTTCGTAGGTCATAAGTTTGGGGAAAATGTCCAACATTGAAATTCCATCCAAAATGTCATGAGGGAGATCTTCGAAAATGGCATCTTTGATCTCGGGAGGCAATAAGTCGGCATTGTTTTGGGGTTCATCTTCGTTGGTTTCGTCAGTACCAATGCCATTAACTGCTTCAAGCAATTGCTTTACTGATCGCTCCTGGCGAAGAATGTACTCATAGTCCTCACCGTTGGCCAAACTGTTGTGCCATTTAGAAATTTGTGTTAGACCGCGTTGAACAATACTCAAGCTGTTCGAGTGATCGACGGTAAAATTGCGTCCAGTGTCTAACGACAAGCTCAGACTGTTGTTTTGTATGGACGTCCGCACCGTGTATTCGACTATTTTCCACGGTTCCTTCGAGGACCAATATAGACGTGAACAATGAAAATCCGCTGGCACAATGGCGTCGAATGTATCCGATAGCGAAGTGACAAATTTTCCCAATTGTTTAACTTGCAGCGAGCCAATGACAAATTGCACTCTACTCGGATCGACAGATTTTCGCCTTTTACGATCCAATTCTACGTAAACGGGACGATGAACCTCAAAATTCTTTTCAACTGCACATTTCTTCTTCTGCGCATCTGTCAGATGCTGAGCACAATACACCGTCTTATCAACCATGAATGCACAATCCAATGCCTTGGCGCATTTATAATGAAACTGTTCGCCGCACGTTTTAACATTGCAACCGACTGTGGCCCCTTTGGAGCCACAATTACTGCATTTCGTTGAGCGCCCGCGTGATATTGCACTGTGAACGTTCTGTAGTGATCCATCGATTTCCTCAAACACTTCAGCCGACCACATGGCACAATTTGTGTGCACCCAACAATTTTGACCGCAATAGAGCAGCCGTGACTCATCTACCGATCCACCTTCACCCATACTTTTACAGAACATACAAATTCGAGTATCTTCAACTGCGCTGGGCGCGTAGAAATAGTCGTCGATGTCATCGGGAACATCTATCATTGGAACTTGTTGATCGCATTCAATGTTTGATGAATTTTGTTGAAAGTTACAGGAATCGTACATGACCTCCTCCAAGGCATTTGTGCATGCCTTTGTTTCATTCTGAAACCATGAGAACGTTTCGCTTAAAATTTCTGTGTACGTTGTCGTCAGTTCGCTGCAATCCGCCGCCTTTATGGTGAGATTCATGTCGTAATTGAAATCCGCCAATGAATAATATTCGTTAGCGCTAATTTTTTGTTTTATTTCGAGTAAACTTGGCGGAGCTGTTGACGTCGTTGTGGCTTTTTGTCCAGCGCCACAGAAACATTTAACGCGATCATCAAATTGATCCGTATCCGTGTCCATTGTCTCACAATCTTGCAATTCGTCGTCGACTTGTTCCTTATCGAATTGAATGTTTCGATTCGACAGAATCGGATGGCAAATGCATGAGCCGTTTTTTTTGCGAGGACTCAATTTTAGCAATGCACACGCCTGACGACTTTTACTCAGCAGTCGTATGACACTAAGCAGACCAGATTTGAATTCAGCAGCGACAGCATCTCGCCATATATCGGCAGTGGGATTGGTTTTGGCGCATTTCTTACAAATGAATTCAATGCTCTCCGGAAGAACACTCAGCATGTTGTACTGTTCGTCCGTCAGTCCTTCGCATTTTGCGTGTACCCATTTGTTACAATCACCGCATTCCATCATTTTAATGTTGAAATCGTTGTCTTCATAACATTTTTGGCACAACGGACAGAAGTGACCTTTCTGTCTGCGTTGAAAACACGGCGAACACATTGGCAAATTACCAACGAATTTCGACACATTTGTCGTTCCACAACTTTTACACTTTAAGCAATTAGCACAAATTAGTGGTCGATCAGCGCCAGGTAATCGTTTGCTCGTTCCCAGGCATGTTGAATGATAGTTTTTTTGGCATTTCTGACATTTCACTTTGGAGCCCGATGCCATATTGCATGTGTAGCACACCGTACATCGGGGACATAACCAATTCAGACGATTGTTCAACGATTGCGTCTGATTCGCACCGGTTAATGTGCTATCCATAATGCTGAGATTCGTGTCGTCCAACGAGTGCTTCAAATTGTATTCATCTTCGACACAATATTGATGATAAGGTTCACAACAGCACACGCAGAATATCAATGCATCTAACCCGGCACTTCCGCACAAAAAACATAACGCCCGCAGAGGCACCGTTTCCGACACAATAAGACCAAATCCAGTTTGGCTCACTTCAGCTGGATCGTAATTTTCCCAAAAATCAATAGAAATCATTGGCGGTGCAGCAGGAACTGCTTTTACTGTCTGTCGACTAAATGAGTTAAGTTTTTTGTTGCTTGTGCCGAGTAAAATGTTGGAAAGGAACGCTGGACGTGTTAGTTTTCTTGTCATTGGTTTCAACGTTTCTTCCTTCTTTAGCGTAGTCGCTTCAGGAACGATTGTCGTTGATGTATCGTCTGTGCTTTCAGTCATCGGTAAACTAGACGGAAGTGATGATGACTCATCGTTCAATATTGATTTCGACGACGTTGAATTCTGAAGACTTTCGTCCTCTTGACTTTGTACAGGAGTTGCTGGAGGACTGAGAGATGAACTGCCAGTACAATCTGTACATGGTGACTGTGTTTCCTGGCGCATTTGTTCTTTTTGCTTGGCGATTGCTGTTTGTACGAATTCTTTTTCTTTCTCCGGTTCCAATTCGTTTTCCAATCGGGGTGGTGTGTCCATACTTTCCAATGCCGTTTCTTCGTCAATCGGAAATGTAGCTATGGGTTGGCCTAGAACAATCGATGCACTACGGCATACGTGTTTTACACGAGGTCCTTTCAGATCGATGCGTTGTCGTTTAACAGGTTCGGCTGTTGTGCTTACAATTGGTGGTGCTGGTACAGGAGCTGGAATTTCAGCCTTCTCCTTCTTCCTCACCCTTAGTCTACTCGTTTCTTCAGCCTCTTTATTCACTTTCGATGAACTGACAACACCATCACCAGCAGCAATTTGTGGTTTTCCAGCCTTTTGCTTTGTGCTGTCCGATGTTAATTGACTGCTGCTGCTCAGATTATTCACCATAATCACAGGTTTTTCCGCTATTGTGGGTTTTATCAATGGCGTACTACCAAATGTTGAATTATTTTCAACCAATGGATTTGACAATTTTGTTTTGAAATCGGTATCACCATTCGATTCTTGTGGCCATGACAGCATGCGTGTGCTACCCGAGGACAAAGTTGAAAATATGTTCATTGAACTGCCTTCACTTTTGTGTAAACTAAACGGCGACAACATGGCTTTGTGACCTAACGTATCTGTTTCGCGCATATTTGTTGGCAAAGTTGACATTAGCTTCGACCTCAGTCCAGATGGAACTTGAAAGGCTTTGATGCATTTTTTCAGCCAACACGCATGACACCTTTTCGGATGGTTTCCTTTATGCAAAGGAGATATGATGCAAGTACCTGCAGTTAAAATTGCCGTTGGTTTACGGATGCTATGGTCACACAATGTCGTACAACTTACCATCGTTCTTATGACATTGCAAGACATTTGTTGATGTTGATCCACTGGAAGCGGCTAATTTCTTTATGGATTTCGAGATGAATTTTCGACAGGCTCCACATGAATTTATTCCAAATTTACGCGATTGATGCAATGGTTTTGACAGAGTTGATAAAGTTCCACAGACACCACACAGTGTGGAAGACGTTAAAGCTAAATGTATAAAATTGTTACAGCAACTTCAATGTCAATGCATTCATTCTAAAGATCGTACTTAAAGTAGAATTTAGTGATGAGCCATTTGGACTAATATTATTGAGATTCAATGAAAACGGTCCGTCGGTTGTTATTGTCGATGCAGACGTTAAAGATGACGAAAATTGCAATCTCGGTTCGCGAAGTATAAGTTTCGAGGCCGATATTAAAGATGTTGGATTCGTTGATGGTCTGGCAGCGAATGGATTGAAATGTGAAGGTTCTGGTACTTTTTCAGATGATTCCATTTCCGATTCATCGTCTGAAAAAAAAAAGAAAAATGTAATTGAGTTTCTTGTTCCAACACTTTTCCGACACGAGTAAAAGAAACCCTAAGCAGAATAAGACAAGTATATCGACATGCAGTATATCGTTCTAGCTTATGGTAGACTAAGGACATACTCACTTAAATAGAACCTAAATAAATCGATATGTATCCTCATCAACCCCTCAAAAAATTCTAGTACTGTTCAGGAAGTGGAAATAAGAAGAGATGTCTACTGTTCTGCCTAATAATTCGCCTCTCTCTCCAAGCTAGTTCACGAACCTAAAAGGTAGAATAACATTGGCCTGCGTTTCTAGACATTCGGTCATGATTGCTAGCAGACGAGCTAGCAAAGCTGGTATCGACATCTGTTAACTGCGGTGTCATAGTTCCCCTGCGATAGAGAACTCAGGGACTCAATTCAGTCTGGCAGCGCAGCACATTGAAGCGCATATGAAGGAAGAAAGCACACCAAGATGTTCTTCCCGTTGTCTGATGGAAAGTGAATGAGGGAACTGCTGACGATGGACCGGAGCACCTCCACTCTCAGCAAGCATCTTAATACCAATCCCGCTACCAAAAGATTTCCTAACAAATCAAGAAATAAAGAACAGAGTTTCCGGGAACAGAAATGGGTTTTTTGACTCATAGTAGATCCCTGTAAATCTCTCAATACTCTAAAGTGAGTATATCCCTTGTAAAGCGAAATCACTAGTTATTAGACGAATCCTTATGTTAAACTGGATGTGTGTGAAGTTAGCACAGAGTAGATTTTATTTTCGAAAATTGAAATGGAAACCAAACGAAAAGGAAAAGGCAAATTTTAGATTTAGATTCTAGATGAGACTGAATCTCGTGATTTTCCCGTCATCATTTTTCCTTACTTTTGGAAGCAACTTTTTATAGTTATAGTTCTAGATCATTCCGACCAATTCTAGAAGTGATCATATTCCAGGATTGTGTCATTTTTCCCTAAAACCCTGAAACAAGTGTTCCCTAAAATTTTATTCTCTACAACTTTGCCTGTGGAATCAACTTCCTAACTTTCATAGTTCTAGAGATATGGGTCATACCACCCAATTCTAGAAGTCATATTCCAGTCATGTGTCATTTTTTGCTAAAACCCTGAAACAAGTGTTCTTAAAAATTTTGGTTTTGACAGCAAATATACACGAAAAATCATCTGCTTTCGTACTTCGTCCATTCCATGGGTCGAGCCATTTTGAAAAAAAAATGTGAAGACGGTCTCGATCTACCCCATGTTCCAATAAAGTTGTTTGTAGTAAACGTTTAGGCCCTTTGTACTACGTACGGTTCCAATAAAATGTGCTCTGCTTTTCACCGGTAAAACTATGATGATTTCATTCAATAATTTATAGTCATGTTGTGTAGTTGTTCAATCGAACTAGAAGCAAATGCAACAATAAAGGAAAATGACTCGAGTCAATAACATGAACTTTATAACATGTTCTTGAACTGATTAATTGTATGACGAATAGTGCAATTATATAATGCAAATTTACCGCATCAATTACGACAATTTCTTAAATATCGATTGTGTCACTTTAATTGCAGTAACTTCATTAAGCAGCGTAGTTTTCTAGTTTAATTTACATGTCGTATTCTTGCTTCGATTTCTTATTCAACTACCGGCGAGATTACCGGTACAGTCCAATGACAAATCAATTTTATTGCTCCGAAATTCTCCCTCTCTCGAAGAAAAGAAGTAAAGATCCATACAGCACCCGATGCTACAAACATTTTAGCACTTTGCTCTAATAATTTATTGTAATTTAGTTACGAAATGTGGATATGGAATGAATCAAATGAATTTTTAATATCGCACTGGGGTAGCTTTTCCGTCCGACATACCACAGATCATTGAAAAAAATCTGGAGGCGAGCCCGTGACGCTAACCATTCGGCCACGGAGGCATATACATTCACGTCGCGTACGTTTTTTTTTCCCTTATTTTTTTATTACATTATAGGCACTCGGCCCGTACATGTCGCATACATAAATCTGAGTAAATTCAGTGAATCGTATGAAAAAAGCCATTTAACAAACAAAAAAAATCAATTAAATCAAAAGTATTTTTCTTTTTTTTTCTTTTTAATTAATGAGAAAAAAAAAAAAAAAGAAAAGGAAAAAATATCAATGAATCAAATAATAAATAAAAAAATAGAAAAAATTAATTAACAAGGCAAAATTATCATAGCAACAGCGATGACTCACCAGGAGACGTTGTATTCTAGTGATGTTCGAAATTGGTTCAAGAAGTGACTCTTTACCTGTTTTTTGAAAGATGCTACGTTACTAATAATATGAAAACCTGCTGGCAATCCATTAAATAACCGATAGCCGCGATTTGCTATCGAATGTTGCCCAAAAAGAGAAGATGAGAAAGAGGTATGCAAGAGACCACTATTCCGCGTGAAATGTTCATGTATTTCCGAATTCAACCGAATGGGCATGTCACTTTTTATCAACCCATTTTTCAGAGAAAAAACCAATGTTGTTGTTTGATACATATTAAGGTAGTCGATTGGTAAGATTGAAGCGTTGAAATAGGACTTAACTGATTCACTGTATCGGAGGCCATGTATATTACGAAGTGCTTTTTTTTGAAGCAAAAGAAGATCATTCAAGAGGTATCGAGGAGCGCAGTTCCATATTGGATTGAGGTAGCTTAAGTGCGAGTGTACGAATGAAAAATAGAGGTTGAATAGGGCTGCTCTTGGAACGAGCCATCTCAGTCGTTTAAAAACGCCTATAACAGGAGAGATCTTCCTCACCAGCTTGCCCACATGATCAATCCACGTGAACTGATCATTCAATATTAAGCCAAGATATTTCATTATTTTCACTCGGTCCAGAGTCGTACCGTTCCATGTCAATTCGAAGTCATTAGGCAAGTCAGTTTTGAAGACAATATAATTAGTTTTCAGTCCGTTCACATACATGCAATTTTCTATAGACCACTCATTCAATAGGATCAAGTCATCTTGCATCAACTGTCGTAACTCATCAACTGATTTTGCCTTATACTGCAATGCAGTGTCGTCAGCATAAAGGTAGAGATTTCCCTTGAAGCCCTTTTCGAACAAGTCATACAAAAATACGATAAACATCAGTGATGACAGTGTGGATCCCTGCGGAACACCACTGACTACATTCAGCCAAGAACTATTCACCCCATTCACACTGACAAATTGTTTTCTGTCACTCAGGTAACTCCTCACGAGATCTAAAGCGGCTCCGTCAAGACCCAAATTCTCCAGTTTTCTTGACAATACCTGATGGTTAACTGAGTCGAAAGCCTTTCTAAAATCCACGAAAATGCAGCTGATAATCCAGTTCAAGTCTATTCCCTCTCTAATGTTTGTGCACAAATCCATGCAGCATGCTAACGTGTTTGACTTCTTTACGAAACCGAATTGTTTCATTCCAAAGAAGCCTTCTGAATCAAGTTTCTCATACAGTTGTTCATACAGGATCCTTTCAAGGAGTTTAGAGAGAGAGAAGGTAAAAGTGAAATCGGCCTATAATTGTTTATATCTGTTGAGTCCCCACCTTTTGGCAAGACAATTACCTTTGCACATTTTAGGACTCCTTCAAAATGGGACGTTGTTATGCATTTATTAATCAGGCGAGTTATACAGTCCGACAAGAGGTGCCTATAGTGCTTCAAAAACTTCGCACTAATACCGTCGCAGCCCGCTGCGGCTCCTGATCTCATCTTGTCAATGTGTGATAAGACTGTTTCGTTGCTCACCACGTTGAAGTTAAAGTCCTTCAAGAATTTCAGGGTTCGTGGTTTATTGCGTTTCGAACGATCGTTACTCCCAGATTTATTGTTATTACCAACATTAACAAAAAATTCATTAAATTTGTTCGCAACTGCCAGTGGTTCTTGGAATTCTTCATGATTCACAACAATCCTACGGCACTGAAGGGGTTCTGGTGATTTATTTGACAATATTTTCTTCAATATTTCCCAGAATCTTTTTGGATTATCGGCCCCTTCAAACTGAGCAGTGTAATATTCCCTTTTCTTAAAACGGATTTTATAGCATATCAGATTTTTTATATTCGTCAATTTAGGGCGTAATTTGATATCATTTGGAAATCGTTTAATCAATTTGTACAATTTGTCACGGCGCGCAAGGAGAGTCAGAATTTCGTTGTCAATGTAAGGTTCTGTTGTTTTCCTTTTAATCGATTTCACCGTCCTCCTGTTATTCCCAATCACATTTTGCAAAGTTTCTGATAGCGAAGTGAAATCATTTACAGAAGTAAAGTCGATGTTAATAAGTTCACTTGACAGATTGTCATGATCAATAACATCTTTAAAGTGGAATCTTTTCATTTTGGGTAATGTCAACTCAATACCGACAACAATGCCTTTGTGTGAGGCAACAATGCTGATGTGAGGTTCCACAATCCTCAAATAATAGTCAACATCAAATTTGTTAGAGACCACGTGGTCTATGATAGACCTCCTTGTTCGTGACACTCGTGTGGCATGTTGTAGATCAACTTTATTCAGAACAGAAAAACCATTCGAACTAACAGTGGCTTCGTATTGGGCCTTATCAGAGTTTCTCGCTAGTAGATCCACATTCATATCACCTAGCATTATCATTTCAGAGTCCGTTGATAGAACACTGTCAAGAGCGGTAATAAAATGGAGAAAATCGTCAGGATCATGCTTATTAAGGGGGCGATAATATCCGCAGATATTGAATTTAAACTGAGGCAATGAGACGATGACGACACTTGACACACCATACGTCTTGTCTAAAACTAGACTAGATTGAAACGTCGAATTGACAAGGACACTAACGCCACCCCCTTCTTTATCCTTCCTCACACCATGATAAGCACAATATCCATTCAAATTATAGTAGTTTTCTTCTCCTTCTCTCAGCCAGCTCTCACTCAGGATGATAGCGTCAGGCATCTTTCGAAAACGGGCGATAAGAACTTCAAGTTTTTCGACCTTATTTTATTTCTAACACTTCTGGTGTTAATGTGCAACATAGTAAAACGATACTTTCCCGGAATATTTATGTCATCGCTTTTACTATGATTTACATTAAATATGGACATATTGAGAAAATAAAAAATTATAAAGTTATATGAAGTTGAGAGAAATGAGAGAAAGAAAAAAAAAATGGAAAAAGAAGAAGTTACTTGGATTATACGATTCACTTTCCAGAATTTGATTGTTTTCTTTTCTTTTATTTTTGAAACCAGGTAATTATAGTTGCAAGTGGATGAATGAGTGTTGTTTGTTTAGATGTTCGATGTCTTATTGATGCTAATGCCCAGGCGACTTATTGGATTTTTACAGCAGGTTGTTTGGCGCTTTTTTCATCAGTACCGAATTATTCTGGAACCAAACGTATTTAAAGTTGATTTGATGTTTATGTTGGTTCGCTGTCTTGTAGAGAAATAAATTATATTTCGTCATGTGATGAAGAAGCTGAATTGTTGTGTTGAGCCTCGCAGGAATATTTTTGATCAATTGGTTCGCTTTTAGTTGCCCAAATGATTTTTTATTTGCCAATAATTGTTCCTTTATTGCCGGGTTAGCAAATTTTACTAGAAGCTTTGTTTCGTTGTGCGGTTGTTGTTGTTGTGTGGATGTATTAGTTTGGATGCTAACAATATCCGAGAACGAGATGGGACGCTGAAGGATTTGTCCAATTGATTTAACAAAGTCCACTGGAATAATGTTTATTTCGCGTGGAACTCCAATTATGTTCATGTAACTTTGCAATTGTTGTTGGTCAATAATGTTCAAATGAACTTGCACGTCACTGATGCTTGCGTGGAATGAGTCCAATTTCAGCTGGTATTGATTTAATTGTGCCGTGAAGTGATTGTTGTCGTTTTCAATATCGTTTATACGGGAATGAAATTTATTAAATTCAGAAATTAGACGTTGCTGGGCTGCAATGACAGTGTCTAATTTTGTTGAAATTGAATTAGTTGAGACGTCATCAATTGTAGTGTTCTCTTGAGTATTTGGTGATGAGTTAACTACTTTGACCGTAGTTGTACTTAAACGTTTGCACGTTAATGAGCACGTCCAAAAATCCTTGTTTTCATTGGCTTTTAGTTTATTTAAGCCTTTATTCACACACTGTAAATGAAACAGCTTCTTGCATGCTACACACTGCAGTGGTTTGCATCTCTTATTAATGTTTAATTTACATATCGAGCAGTTAGTAACACTTATTAATGTATTGTTCATCGTTGTCAATTTTATTTGCTTTCTGACATCTGCAGATAGATTGAACGGACGCATTGAAGTGGTTAAGCGAGAGAATTGTTCAATTAAGCTTTTTCGGATTTCATAGTTAAACCACTTGTCAATATTTCAAATTGGATTTCACTGAGTTGCATTTGTATATTTATGCAAGCAAGAAACGAGAACTTTTGGAACATTTACCGTTTACCACCACATATCATATCACTTATCAACACATACTAAGACGGTTTCATTCGAGAACCAAAAAATTTGTGCTTTGTCAAAGTGTTTTTCGTGGCATGTTTCAATGTCATTGCAAGGACAAAAAATGACAAAAATGATCGTTTTTTTCACTTAGGTTCACTGGAGTTTTACTTTCCTTAGCCCTATCATTTCATTTCATCCAAATTAATTTATTTATTGATCATAATAAAAATGTAGGCAATGTCGCACAATGTTCACAAAGCACTTCACTAACAGAGAATTGCTCTTTTCTGATTATTGAAATAAAATGCAATGTTACTTTAAGGTCATGGCGGTTCAATTCTTTTAATTTCAAATAAATTTCACAGATAAGTGGTTTCTCGGCTACTTTCTTCTAAATTTACTTAGCTGAGTTATAGACCTTCACTTTAGCATATTTCGTCGTTTATTAAAATAGATTTTCAACTTGAAATTTATTTACGATTATTTGAAATTTATGCTTTTTAAGGAGTGAAATGTGGACACGTCCGTTCTGTTTGACTCTACTCTACTCTCTACGTTTCAGTATTGACTACTTCAAATTTTCCATTTACAAGTGAATCCGCAGCATAAAGGAACATTTTTTTTTTCGCATATTTCGTAACTAAATTACAAAAAATCCAATTCCCTTTACGAGTATCGAAATGGGGGTTGTTCGCATTCGATGTTTTGCCGAATCTGGTGAGAAATATCATCCCATTTTGGTGCTATCGAAAATAGATTTTCAACGAACTAGGCAAACCTGAAAAATAACCGAAAGCTGATCGAACATGTGACCTTTTCTTTGTGCTTCTTTAAGGAACATAAAACTTTGATCGACGCAAAAAAAATGGTTATATGAAATACTCAATCAACGATTTAAAGTTGTAAATATTTTTTCGAAATTGCTATAAGACTTTGACTCAAGAAAACATCAAAATTTCGTATCAAAGCATTCGTGATGGTAAACATCTTATGAATGGCAAGTTTCCGGACCGAACAGTCGTAGGTAATCGTAAACGCCAGACAAAGGCATTATCAAAACAACTCAAATTCGAAAACGTCATGTAATTAATTTAATGGATGTTGTAATGGGTACTTGATGCACCGACAGCACGGAAAACACTTGAACGAAATGAGATATCGCATTTCCCAAACATGTTACGAATGAAGCCGATATCAATGGGACTGATTGTTATGCACAACATTATAGTATACATCAACATACGATACGTACTACACTGTGATAGTGAACTACTATTAGCTGTTAATAACAATGTGACAATGTTTGTACATTGGAACATAAGACGTAAGACTGATATAAACAAATAAACATGTGCAAAACATATGTGTTTACATTGGATAATGTGTGACAGTGTGTAATTGAGCAATCGGCATGCCGAACAATTATGAATATTATGAGATTATATTGCAGCGCATTTCAGTCAGTAGAAAAGCGATAATTTATGCGTTTGATTATTTATTAAGCAATTCTGATTTCGACGTTGTCAAATCAATTTGATAAATGGCCTTATATGGTCATGCTCTGCAAGTAGCATGTTATTTAACTGTAGCTGCAGAGACTACGAGAGAAAAACGTTGCTAAATCAGCCAAATGTGAGTTTTCGAATTGAAAAATCGCTTTGGGCTGATGAATAAACAAATCAATTAGGGCAAAATTTGTTGTGGGAATTATTATCCTCCAACATTTTTACGCTGAATATCGTTATCCGCCGTCGACCGGATGATATTATTGTCCACGAACTTTGTTTCTCTTTATAAAATTTCCCGAAAGAGACTACCATGCATATTGCCCGTGAAATAAAGTCCTGGATGATATTCAACTACACAAAATATGTCCAAAGGCACAAAGTTCTGTTCATAAGCCAACAAGTTGTCAGATAGAATGTTCTCTGCAAGATTCAATAGCGTGTTATAGCGTTGGATTAGATTTTTGGACCCGTACGAAAAACGTAGTGCTTCTATTGCGTTCGCTACGGAGTTTGTAACGAGTCGATTCGAGGGCGAGGGGAATAGGGGAGAGCATCGATCATGGTTCTTAGATGTCGAATCTGCAAAAGAAATTTTGTCTGTCTGTCCGTCAACACGATATCTTTTATGGGATTGAATCTGGGCACTGTAGGCCCAAAGACCACCGAACTAGGGCGGTTTAAGTGGTTTTGCTCTTATGTACATAATATGAGTAAATCTTTTCCGATTTTCAAATACTTTCTTTTGCTTGAAAGATCTGGGTATGCCTGACAATTTATGGAAGAAACTTTTCTTGATTTTGAGCTTTTGGACTCAGTCAAGGCCCTAAAACTGAGTCTCTACTAGGACCCAACCAGTCTTTTCTACGGAGTGACTATTCGCCCGCGCGGTCGATTAGCCAGCCCTATGGGGGAGAGACTATCCGCCCACGCGGACAATTAGCCAGTCCTATGGGGGAGAGACTATTCGCCCGCGAATTATTACCTATTATAAAAACTGAATGCCTGTCAGTGGGTAACGCTTTTATTACCTATTATAAAAACTCGATTTTTGTCAGTGTGTAACGATTTTACCATCGAAAACCAAAAAAAATACTTTTTTATATGTTGTTGGTGATGGTCTGAAACGTGGAGAAAACTTAGTCCGGTGTGTGATATCGTTCTGAAATAAGGGAGTATCGGGTCAAAATTGGAAATGTTCCAAAACTTACTTACGGAGCAGTTGCAGAGTTTTGGTCGGGGAAGAAAAGTCTTAGAGTTTTGGATTGCCAATAACTTTGTAAAAGAAAATTTTTTCATCCGACTTCATCCGAAGAAGCTAGACAGCGAAAACTACTAAAATTTCGGTGGTTGCTCACTTTTTTGTTAGGAAACTTTGACTGTTAGACAAAGTAGACTTGATTTTTGACCGTCAATAGTCAGGGAGGTCCAGGGCAACAAAACTGGTTAACAATGTTGGTCGAAAAAATTCCATCCAGTCCCCATAGGGCTGGCTGATCGCCCGCGTGGGTGGATAGTTTCTTCCCCATAGGGCTGGTTAATTGCCCGCGCAGGCGGATAGTCTCTCCCCCATAGGGCTGACTAATCGCCCGCGCGGGCGGATAGTCTCTCCCCATAGCCTAATCGCCCGCGCGGGCGAATAGCATCAGCCTCTTTTCTAGATAATTGGGGTAAATAAAATCTTATTCAAAGTCTTTTTTTACTGCAAGATAATCATTGATTACCGGAATGAATTTGGGCAAAATCTGTCGAAAACTTTCGAATTTACGGCCGAAAAATTGGTCAAAAACGTGGTTTTTTGAAGGTCAGTGAAACTTTTTGACTAATATCTCTGCGATGTTAGCACGGACATCGCTCTTCAAGGTTTTGAATGAAAGACATGGACTTCCAGAAATCACGAAAAAAAAATTAGTGAAAATTGGTTGAGTGATACGGGCTGTAGGGTCCTTAGTATTGGCATAATTCACTCTAGAACACTACACGATAATTAGTGGTTTTTCACGCATATTCCTCTAATGACGAAGTTTTAATTATTTATTTTTATTTTATTTTTTTCGTTTAACGACCACTTAACAGGCCAAAGCCCAATAACAAACCAGTTTTGTGTGCAATGTTGTAGAGAAAAAAGAGCCAAAGTGTGCGAGGCCTCTCCTTGGTGTCCTGGGTCGGTCCTAAAGTCGGCCCTAGACAAAAAATTCTTTTTTTGCTATGTTGTAGAGAAAATTGAGGTGAACATTTTTGTGTATTTGGGGGTCAGTTTTGGGATTTTGGAAGGGTTTTCTACACCGTTGCTTTGGGCGGGGTTTTCAATATTGCCTTTTCGGCGAATTCCAATGCAGTTTAATGTGAACGTAATTTCATAAACTTTAGAGGAGTTAAGGCAATATTTACTTAAATACCTTCGAGTCTTCTCGCAACATCAATTCTGTTTGCCACATCTATTCTGATTCGTACGGTTCCCTTACATATGTTTTTAGATTTATCAGGTTACGACGGCCCGTTAATGGACCTGCTGATCCTTTCTTCCAATTCCCGTTTATCATATAAGTCATTCAAATCTACCCATGCCCACCAGAAACCTGTCTTTGGCTGAGAGCCCAGTTTCACCAGGTCTTCTCCCTTCTCACAATCCTCTATTCCAGAGTGTCCAGGCATCCATACGACCGTTACCTGATTTCTCTGGCCTATTTGATTTAGGGTTTCGTTGAACTCCTTCACAAGGGTTGCCAGAAGAGGAATGGTTCATTATTAAAGGATTGTATTGTAACATTTAGAACTCACACCGAAAGGGCCTATACAGTGCGTGACAGTTCATACAGGTTTTTTGGAAAATAAATTTACGACCTTCAAACATATGTGCATATTTAATAAATTATACGGAAATGAAAGCATGCTGATAAAAATATAATTTTAATATGGTTGTAGCTACCATAATACTTGTTTCGAGCAATCAGGGATCCTGTTATCACCCTTTGATAACAGGACCGTAAAAAATATTTCGAATTCAGTTGTTTCGGGAGTGCGGTCTAGCAGTGTATAGACTGAGCCTAATCGGATTCAGCAATCCGAGGTTAAGTAATCCCAATAATATTATGTTTGCAATTATCATATTGAGTTTTATGCAAATACACAATGATTGCCCGAAACATTTCCTTTGCTCTTATGCCTCTTCTACCTTTAAGAAAATATATGAACTGCCGAAAATCATCAAAATAGAAGCTGCCTCTATCTCTGTTCAGTTTAAGTAAACATTGACACATATGTGAAAAGCAACGTCAAAAATATGCTAAACATGGTAACTATGTGATTGACATTTGTTCGAATATTGTGCCACATGTGAGGCTGTGATTATGACTGTCAGCAAGTGTGAAAGAAAAGTGTTATTTTTATTCACACTTTCGTTCATATTATTAGATGCTTTTGAATAAAAAGATGAAACTAAAATAAAATTATTTGCATATGGTGTCTCTAGTTTGATGTCTTACAACGTGTTTCAGAAATGTAATGTTTATTTATATAACAAGTGATAAAAAGATGAAAATTCTAGTTGGCGTGTGAAACTTGTTGATCTGAATAGTGAAGTCGAGGTCTCTGACTTTTTTCAATTTTGCTCCGAGTTATGTTACGCGCCTCGGACGTCGAAAGTAGCGGGAAAGAACGTTCTGCGATCTGGAATATACTTTGGAGTGTAAACACGAACAACAACCTCGAATGCAGTCGAGATTTTCACAAATGTTCACTCGATGCGTTCTGATTTTATTTATCTACCTTGAACAGTAATGTCGCATTTATCCGTCTAGGCCATTTTCATTTATCTCGATATATCTGTTCTCGGTAAATACAATATTGTATGTACCTCTTGCTAAAATTGTTATCTTAGCTTGTGGGCTCGACGAATCTCGCCTTCGGCTCGAACTGCCATGCCCACACATCAAAATAACAATTTTAGTAAGAGGTACATACATATTATTGTATTGGCGATTTGCTCTAAAATTCAACAGCGAAAAAGTCCGACATGCATTTTCTTATTTCGCACGTTTTCTCTGTTGAATTTTAGAGCGGCCATATACGTGTTGATAAGTCGATATTTACTGTCTTTTCTTTGATTGTATTCGTAACGATAAATAAGTAATTACCATCACACTTATCCTGCTAGAGGGATAAATACCAGAGGCTATACGAATAAATTGGACTAAATAATGAATGCCACGCCCCCTACAAAGTTTTCGTGAAAAAAAGAAAGATAAAAAAAATCCCTAAACAACTTGCTGTCGAAGGGCAATTTTTTTATTTTCGGAGAAAATTTCGATTTCGGAACATTTTTCAAAAAAATCCGTAAATTTTGGAAAAATTTGTTAATTTTCGGGCGAGTGGGATGACTAGAAAAGACACAGTGTAAACTGAAAGCTGTTTAAATCAAGAAAATTACGAGGTACTCTAGCAGTAACAACTTACATTTAAATTGGTTGTATAGTCGCAAATTGATGAAAAGATGCTCTTAAAGTTAACGATGAATTAAACACACAGAATTAGATTGAGTCAACAGTCGTTGAGTTTTGTTATCAATAACACGTTTATGCAAACAATGCACTTAACCTCCGGTCTTATCTCCAAAAGCAGTAAAATCAATCGATTGTTAAACGCTTATGAAATGGTTAAAGCATTTGCATGTAAGGTGATAAAATCAACAAAATTACCTATTTTGAGTGAAACAAGGGACTTGGGGATTTGTAGTTGGTTTGCTTAATTCTAATGAAAATCTAATAATTAATCGTACGTACCTGACATATTTCCATCAGATGCTGTCTGTGATGTTTCTGATTCGTCATTTACAGCTTCCTCCAATTTACTGCTGTTTATTTGAGATGAAAGCGTATTGTTGATAAAATTATCTGTTTTCTGTAATTTGTCATCATCGTCACGAACGGAATTGCTTCTCGACGATTTCTTACAACCCGACTTTCTAGCAACTTTAGATGTATCACCACCATCTTCAAAGAACTTTTTATTCGGCTTGATAACACGACAAGAGTGTGCACTTCTTTTGGGCAACACAAATTTCTTTTCACTGGTTGCAGTCGTCACATCACTACTGCTGTTCACTTTAAATCCGAAATTTACCACTTTTTTATCGACTGATGGCACGTCAGTTCGTCCTTTCACATTCAACGATGACTTAAACGTTAACAGATTCACTTTGTCAATGTCCTTACTGTAATTTTTCGCCAATTCGGTCAACCGAGATGGCGTCAATATATCGCCTGGTTTCATACTGCGTTCCCTGTCACGACTCTTATTTATTTTTATTATCGGCACCACTGGAACTTTGTCAGGATTGTACACTTTTTTCACGATATTTACATCGTCACTAGTTTCTAACACATTTTTAAATGTCACCGTTTTACGTTGTTTAACTGGTTTACTAATTTGTGTTTCTGTTGTCTCGGTATTTTTATTTCTCCCGCGTGTTAAAATACCATCCGATTGATCGGTTGTGATGTCCATAATGTCATTTAGTTTATCGGGTGGATCTGGTGGATTTATTTTGTGTGGTATAGTTTCCTGTAAAAAATGATACATTCATAAGTTTCATTTAGTTAATGAGGTTCTGAGAGACAGAGTTAGGGGGAGTGAGGTTCGGTCAAAAAAACTAATGAACCTGATGTATGGAAGTTGTGCCTTACTCCTCATTTGAAGTGATCTGACTCTATATCAATCCGGAATCGTACCGTACACGAGAATATTTCGTTATTTCTGAGATTTAGTGCGGGGTTCGAAGACGAATTTGGTGATAGGGTTAGGAGGGGGTTATGTTAGTTTAGGTTAAATGGGAAGGGCGGACCCTAGCACCTAAGCCCCTGATGGGCCTGTTGTGGATTACCTATATCTTGTTTGTACGATTAAAGTAATCCATGATTTTGCTGAGCGGAAGGCTCCAGATAATGTTAGATGATGTATGCCCCAAGGCTTTTGGGAGTGGCTGTTATAAATGCTGGGCATTTACATAGAAAGTGTTAGCTGTTTCTGGGTCGCCACATTGTGTACAATATGGAGTGCTTAGCACTCCGATGGTGTGCAGATGTTTGTTGAGGGGGCAGTGTCAGGTGAGAATTCCGGTCATGCGTCTAAGGTTTCTTCTGCTGAGCGAGATGAAATATTTTGAGTTCTTGCTACTAATGCTGATGCAGTTCCTAGGTTTAGTGGCATGCTCTAATGTTTTCCAGTAAATTTTTCCACACTAATGTGTAAAAGCTGTTTTTACGCACGAGTGCGAAAAATTTATCGCACTAGTGCGTAATAAAATTTTTGCCGCAGTAGTGCGAAAATTGACCTCATGCGACACCGAAATGACGCACGAAAAAGCGAGTTTTTTGTGGTGAATTGCAAAATAGCTATTTATGCAACTAGTTGCGAAATGAAGTTGTTTTTGTCACTAGATGTGAAGTTATCAAACGAGCGAAGCGAGTTGGATAACCACATCGTGTGACAAAAACAACCAATTTCGCAACGTGTTTCATACAAGACTTTATGCAACAACTTGTGAAACGTGAACTTTTGAATGAACTTTGAATGAACACCCAAATGGGTGATAAAAAGTTACTTTTTATCACTAGTGACAAAATGTAACTTTTTATCACTAGTGACAAAATGTAACTTTTTATCACTCAAATGAGTGATAAAAAGTTACTTTTTATCACTAGTGATAAAAAGTAAAACCAGTTATAAAACGACCTCTCTAACGTCACCGAAACGATGCATGAAAAAGTTCACTTTTCACAACGGCGTTGCATAAAAGTTATTTTTAGAAATTCCACTCAACAACATCATACCAGGTGTTTTATTGTATTGAAAAACTTTTTTAATAAATTCAGTAACGATTGCCTGTTGCCTCTTTACTCAATTATCTTCGAAGATAGCGTGTTAAATGACAATTAAAATGTATTCAAATTTACTGAAGCTGCTACACATCTTCTATACGAAAACAGCAAACTTCTTGCAATGTTAAGAAAATGGCTTAACATTTCAAATAGAAAATGTCCTAATTCCATCCCTCACAATGTCAATTATTCACAGACAATCAATGCAATTTCGGTGTCGATGGCAATTTGTTTTAATTACATTCATACCACACATCATTTTAAATTCTTCACTCGAACGGTGTTAATTCTTGAAATGAACACATAAATCTAAGTAGAGAACATCTACAAGTTGGTAGTCTACTTCGTAGATGAAACATAAGTTGTGCTCGTCTACTTAATATCGTTGTCTGTATCATAAATTCAACATTTAACATCATTTCAGGCAACTTCATATTCAATCATACGCATACATTTCATTCATAGCAAACTTAAACGAATTATTAATAACTCATTATTTTATCAATGTTATACCGTCAACGGTTAGTCGAATGTTTGCCAAAAACAAATCATATAACTACATAGCATTTGTATAACATAAATTCGTACACATCACATACTCATCTTTAATTTGAAAAAAAGCAAAAATGTTATAAGAAAAAAAAAATGTGGGTCGACTTAAAATACTCAATTGTGCAAAGATAACCTTTGTTTTGGTTTACTCTAAATAATTTAATTGGTATGCCGATGAAGATAATATTATTTTTATCTTTTTATGGCACAGCAATTTTTATGTAAGTCGACACACACGTCAGTGCTAATTAATTATAATGCTTTGAACGACGTCTCTTATGTTACTTGTAATTTAATTCGAATGTTAGATAAATTGGAACTATACTAACAGATGAACAAATATACATTTGTTTATACACGGTGGCGAATTATGTAATTAAAATTCTTGATTAGACGATATAAATTGAAAATGAAATAAAAATCGCAAACACACTACCACATCTACACACGACAGAGACTTCTACGCTTACCTTTAGATGGCAGCGTATGTCCTTTCAAATAGACCCCATACTCTAAGGGAGTGAGAGGCCAAGGAGTGACCCCAAAAGTCTGCTGTTTCGTCGAGAAAGTCAAACAAATTTATACTATCAATTGAAACGAAATGAATTTTGACTTGGGTGATGGGAATTTTTTTTGGGTCACTCTTTAGATTAGGCTTGTGATTCACACGTGCCTTTTTATATCGTTTTAGATATAACAAGCCGCTAGGAAACTACCAGCACCAACCGGACTGGACGGGCTCATTCGGGTCGGACTTTGAAACCGTCCAACGTCATTTCATTAATATTTTTCTAGCACTTTTTTATTTCATTTTCTTTTATATTATTGTGCGTACTTTTAGTGGGGTGATTTGAAAGCGTGCGAGGGGTAGTATGATATTGCGTAATGACCCCTAAACTGAAGCAAACACGACATGAACGTCGATTACCATCGGATTTGTAACTTTAACTTATTATTTATTTATTTACTTATGAGATTGTCACCATAGGCTAAGGTGACAATCTCATAAGTCTTACGTTACATGTTGATTCTTATTCTAATACTGGTTTCTATATTGAAATAACTGTTCATTGTTATATTTGATGCAAACTGCCGAGAAGATGGCAATGGCCAACTGATTCGGCAACCGAAATTGAGGACACTTTCGTTTTGTGCAGACACCGCAGACACTTTACTGGCTGTCATCTGTTCACGTTCAATTTGTTCACAGTCACAGGTTGTATCAGTGTTATCTATTGTCTAGCTGAACAGGTCGGTTTCGAACAAATGAATATACAAATTCAGTTGAGAATGTCTGACGCCCTCTTTCGTATGTTTTTACCATTGGTACTTTTCCTAATGCTATGTAGGCGCTTATATTCAGTTATCTTTCAAACCGGGTCCAAGCAGTTGATATTAGTGGCTCCCTGTCTGGTTTCCTTCCGGTCAAAAAAGGTGTGCCACAAGGATCAGTTCTGGGACCGCTCCTTTTCTGCCTATTCATTAACGACCTTCCGAGTTCGCTGAAATACATGATTACACATCTGTATGCTGATGACACGCAACTGTACAAGTTTTTCTCCGGAGCTGATATCGTACATGAAATTGACCAAGTGAACCAAGATCTGGATAGGGTATTTGAATGGGCCGCTCTAAACAGAATTGAGCTCAATGTCGACAAGTCTAAGGCGATCGTTTTCGATGCTAAAGATTCCAGTTCAATTCCACCCGTTCTGATGCACGGCGTTCAAATTTCCCTTTCCACATCGGTCAAGAACCTGGAAGTTATAATGAATGATAGATTTACATGGACGGATCACGCCGAGAAAATTTCGCAAAGGATTTTCATTGGGCTCAGAAGTTTGTGGCCATTGTCTAAATGTACACCGTGATACCAGTGAGAATTAGAAAATCTAGCTCAGTGAGTGTTTTCAGTAACCAATGTGTTGAACATTTTACCTCAGTCACAGAAGTATCTATCAATGACTTTAGTCTCCGTTATGTTCTATGTTTTAGTTGGTTTCAGTTTCGATTCTCGAGTTTAGTGTTTGATCCTCATGTTTTGTTTATAAAATCTTTACGACATTTTGTAAAATATATATACCTATACTATATATACCTAGTATTGTAGCCGATATTGTGCACAATTTTATTGTATAAGGCCTCGCCTTGCATAATTTGAATAATAAAATGAATGAATGAAAGAGCACGAAATTAGAGGTGTCATTTTTTGCCTACCCGTGCCCCTTCGATTTTGAAAACAGGCAGCTCGTACCCGCCCGTTTTCGAAATAAAGATACCCGAACCCACTCGTGCTCATTCGATTTCAAAAACGGGAAGCCAGTGCCCGGTATAAGGCGGATGGGCTTGTGAAGGGGCCGAAAAATCATGCGTGCCCGCACACTTCTAGCTAGTAGAGGTCTGCGGGCATCGCTTTTCGCCTGCCCGAGCCCGTTCTGTTTTGAAAACGGGCAGCCCATGCGAAATAACGTGCCCATTCGAATTTGAAAACGGGAAGCCAGTGGCCGCCAGTTTTCTTAATAAAGATGCCCGAGCCCACCCGTGCCCGTTCGATTTTGAAAACGGGTCGAGAAATTGGGCGTGCCCGCACACCTCTACACAAAATGTTTCATATGTGAGTGACGTCACAGATTTTTTTTGTGTTTCTGTATTGTGCGTTTCGGGAGTCGAACCGGAAACTACCCAATTTATGAAGCTTGGGCGTTTTAGGGACAATCCTTATAGCTGTTAATTGCAAAAAAATCCAAGATATCGCGGGATCGAAGCCGGTTTTCTGCTGCACGTTCGCTGCTACGCCGTCCGTTACACTTTGCCAGTGTACCAGTTGCGAGAGGTGCAAATCACTCTTTGTAAGAATTCGACTTACCAGTCCAATTTACTCGATGCATAGAATCTTATTTTTCAATTTTGGCTTTCGCAACTTCTGTAACTACGGATTCTGTATCGTGGTAAGGTGATGTGCTTATGATGAAGTGCTTCTGATGATGTGCTTATGATGGAGTAGAACTTACGACGCCTCTGTTGCATAGAACGTTGTATGCAACACAACTCAAGAAGACATGCATCCAATCGTATAAAAGTCGAGTTGACATAGTCTGAGTGTCATTCTATGGCCATCGTTGCTGATATACACATGGTCTTAAGACAAGGTGTACTGATGAGTCGTAAACGACGAAATCAGCACTTTCAGCTTTTTCGATTTTTGTTTAACAATTGGAAGTAGGATGAAGAATAGTGAGTGGCTTTTAAATGTTGATTCAAGCCGAAGGTACAGCAGCCATAGTAAAATATTACTTCTATGGGTGTAATTGTACCAAAACGAGAATTTTCTCAATTTTTACCTTCAAGAAGACGGTTCCCGAGTTGAAACCCTAAACTTTCATCTGATGTCAGCAGTGAAAAATTGCAACTGTCATCATAAATTTTTTCGTATTTGGCGACTTGAGTGCCGTTTACAAATGAAGTTACGCTCCAAGGTGAAGGCTAAGGAAGCTTTTTTGAACATAAAACGGTGAGTTTGTATAGAAATTTTGTTACTTTCGATCGTTGTTGCGTAACAGGTGGGTAGAGAACGTAAAACATGCCAAAAAAAACAGAATGAGGTATCATTCGTTAATGTTGACTTTCGATATTTTTATGGTAATCATGACAAATCATGGGGGTTTGGGTGGAAGAGCCAATGCCTTAAAAATATTCAATAATTACCTGCGAAGGATAGAGCCACACCTTTTTTGTTGTTGTTAAATTTAAAAAGAATTTCACTCTTTTAAATCATCTCCATCTCCGACAAAAAATGATTTGTATCAACAATTAACGAATGATAAATCTGAGTTAAATAGAAGTGATGAAACTTACACTGCCAGCAACCCTTTTTCACTGACCATGAACTGAATAAAAAATTATCTAATTAATTAAATTGCTTCTCCAGCGCATCTGTATGCCGTTCGTATATGTACACATGGTTAAATGCGAGAATAGAGGAGAAAAAAAATACAGATTAATTCTAAAAGTATTACCGTACACAAATCGTTTTCACAGAAAATTTTATTCAAATGGAAATTCATGCAGCAAAGCAGTCGCAACTATGTGGAGCATGTAATACCCGTACTAATCTATAGCAACAAACAATTTATTACAACGTAATTCTAAACATTCTTATCGAACTTTCATAAACAAATTAAACTCGCTTTATCCAATCAATAAGTCAACTTTAAGCTAATTAGATGTGATAGAATAAATTGTTTGATCATTGGTCCTGAACAATTTGCATTCGGTTCAGAAAACTTCAATGCAATGCATTCATAGCATTTATGAATAAAATATTTTGCTTTCTATAATAAAAGGTACATACACCACGGCTCACTGACCCTGTTTTGCATTGTTTCGTTTAATTTTCTACTCATTTTTCTAAATTTATATTGACTGCGGATTAATTTTAAAATATGGTCTACGAATAACGTTGCCATCAAATAGTTTTAATAATTCAAGTTGTTTTTTTTTCGAAGCAATTGAAACGAAAGAAAAATCACAAAGAAAATGACAAAACCGCAATGCTCATCGATGAGAACATGTGGGTATTAAGTAGTGTCGCTGATTCATGTTATTTATATACATTTTTAGACCCGGACGAAGTATACGATGTTTGAGCGATTGAGAATTGGTGAAAAACTGTGGAGTGGTAGGGGTTTTAGGGTCCATTTTATAGTGTAGGCCTAACTCGGGCTACGAGATCTTTCACCGTTTCGTTGACTATCACTTTCAGAGAATCGATTTGAAAGGCATAGTATTTTAGGATATTGGGAGAAGTTAACAATTATCCTTGGAAGGAACTCATTGGCAGGCGATTAATAGTACATTACGTATCTGGCAGGAAAATTTTGTTTATCCCGCTCGAGGATAAACAAACTATCCCCACCGAGGGGTAAAAAACAACGGTAAATCATGTCCCATACATTCACAATTATGGGTGAATGAAGCGTAATTTCTGACCCATGTAACACTGTCCCACCATTTACTATCGCAGTTCACCCCTCGATCCCCACAAATGCGTACAATGTTTCACTTGCTGATAGTTGATACAAGCGAGTAATGACGCATTTATCAACCAGAAGTATGTCAACAATTTTTTTTTTTTTGATATGCAACTTTCTGCTAAATGGTTTCAAGGGCCTTTCGCTAAAAATGACGAGTTTTCAGACCTCTCTCCCACTCGTACGCAAAAATGTATCGACATTTTTGGAGAATGCATGAAGCGCACATCTTTCCATAGTCCTTGTCCACCTTTAGTAGACTTTGTGGATGGTCCGGCCCCTTAAGCTCATAGAAGGGGTCTAGTGAGTTGTAAGTGATAGTAAATAGTAAGTTGTAAGGTGATGTAAACTTCGTTGTTACATTAAGAGCGAATTATTTAAAAGCTCGGACACCATACCATTTAGTTTAGACACAACCCCATGACTCTTGCCATCTATACTGTTTAGCGAAATTTCGAAGATATCTGAGACACCAACCGTCGTATACTCGAAATTGATTCAAATTTTGAAAGGCATTTTACCCGCGCTGTCATTTGCGGGAGCTGTCATAGCGCTAATTTCGAACTCAGCAGTCAATATTTTCGAACGTTTTTTCAAAGAAGAAGAAGAAAAAAATGTTTCTACTTTGTTTACATATGGATTCCAAATTAATTTTAATAAATAAAAAGTGTGTAAACAGTAAATCGAAAAACCAGAACCAAGATCTGGTAGGGAATTTTTGCAAAAAATTTTTACGAATAGTAGCTTCAGGTGAATATATTCTACGAAAAAGTGGAAAATGTAATATGAGAGCGGCCTGCACAGCCTTAATCTTAGAAAAGTGTGAATTCGGTTCTATGAAGCGAAGCTTAATAATATGTTTCTGAATCTTCGTTTCATAGAACCAAACTCACAATTTTGTAGGATTAAAGCTGTGGAGACCGCTCTCATATTACTTGTGGAAGTGTTTGTAAATCTGGAAATGTTTGCACGGGTTATAGAAAATATCTTTTTAAAGTGAAAAATGTTAATTAATGGAAAAAGTGCGACCAACACTTAATGAATTAAAGTTCAAAATTGTTTTTGGTGCTTAATTGTGTCTGGAATCTTCGTATTTATGGAGATTTTTGAAAGTGTTCAAGCGCAAATTTCATTGAATTTACATGGGAAGTCCGAACTTTTAAATAGATGCCTCTTAATTGAGAACCTAGAACAATAATTTTTTATATGTTTTAGAGAACGTTTAAGGGAGCTGCTTCGAACAAGTTTTTCAATGTTGTATTTTGGGTAGTTTTCCTAATACGGACGTAATCAGTAATTCGAAAAACTTACATTACGACCTTGAGTAGTTAACGCTTTATAGAGAATCGTACGGGTGCACGTAGCCTCATAGTCTCTATATAATTTTCAATGTGTACATAGCCACATATTTTATATGCCGAAGCAAATCAACATTGAAAATAACTCTGTTCATAAACATGCTTCAACAATTTATTATTATTATTTTTTTTAATACAGAGTCTTAAACAATACAAGATCGTGGTATCAATGTGTTAAGTCAAAACCGATTATCATTTCATGAGAATATTATACATTAAAACGAATATTGTTGAGAGAAAGCAGTCGAATGTGTAAGATATTGGGTAAAGTTTGATTTTTATTTCGTTTGTTTATTTAATGAATCAATTACAGAATTATAGACAATTGAAATAAGGAAAAATGTTTAAATAAACATTTACTTTTTGAGATAGTTTTTGAAGTGGTGGAAACTTCAGCAATTAAATTTAGTTCACTAGGTGAACCGTGCTGAAATGAAAACATTCAAATGACAGACGGCTACTATCGCACATTTCCAGAAAATGCAAAAATTGTACGCTGGGAAAATATCTTTCTCAAAAAATTGTTTCTTTTTGTACACCGAGAAAACCTGCGCAGAAGTACAAAGTTCTTATCGGTCATGTACGTGAAATAAATTCCGCAATTTAAAAACATATGTAAGGGACCCGTACGTATCAGAGTAGATGTGACAAACAGAATAGATGTTGTAAAAAGACTCGAACGTATATAAGTAAATATTGCCTTAACTCTTAAGTGCATGAAATTACGTCCACATTAAATTGCACTGGAAATTGCCGAAAGGGCAATATTGAAACAGTCGCCCGCAGCAACGACGCAAAAAATTTCTTCAAATCCTTAAAAAAGCTGAAAATTTAAAAAGAAAATCCCTATAAAAGTTTGAAGGAAAAATTAGAACTTTCACACAACAAAATTTTTTTTTTTCTACTAGGGCCGATCTTAGAACTGACCTCGAGCACTTAGGAGAGGCCTCTGACCCACACCTCCATACAAAAAAGTTCGTCTCATTTTTCTCTACAACATTGCACAAAAAACCTCATCATACACGAAAAACGACCAAATATCGTGTAGGGTCGCGTGGTCCTTGGGTGGTGAGTTTGGCCCACACTAAGGACACTACAGTTCGAGTGACTTAACAGATTTTATATAATTTAATTTTCGTCATTTTCTGATATCCACAAATTTGATTTAAAACCTTCCATTACGATTTCCGTTCTAATTTCGCAGAGATATAAGTGAAAAAGTTCCAGAAACCTTCAAAAAACCAGGTTTTTGACCTCTTTTTCGACAGTAAGTTCGAAAGTTTTCAACCGATTTTGCCCAAATTCGATCCTATAATCAATTTTTAGATTATCTTTCAGAAAAAAAAAGAATTTGAAAATCGGATAATATTTACCCAATTTATGTAGAAAAACCCCGTTGGCCCTAATAGAGATTCAGTTTTAGGGCCCTGGCTGAGCCCAAAAGCTCAAAATTAAAAAAATTGTCAGGCATACCCAGACCTTTCAAACAAAAAAAAAAAAACAAGAAAATCTGAAAAGACTAAAGTTATGTACAAAAAACCAAAAACCACTTAAACGGCCCTAGCTCAGCGACCTTTGGGCCGACAATGCCCAGATTCAATCCCAAAAAAGATTTTTCGAAGGAATTTTTTTTTTTTAAATCCGTTCATTTTTACTCGAGTTATCGTGTTAACAGACGGACGGACGGACCTTTTTTTATTGGTGGTTCGTCATCCAATGACCATGATCGGTGCTCCTACCTAATCCCAGGTCGAAATTCGACTGGTTACAAACGCATAAGACGGGTCAAAAAATTGTCTTATTTACCACCTTATTCATTCTCCAAACACTATACTCTACCTTACACCTAGAAATAGCGAAACCTTCCAAAACCCTCCAACGATAGCTCATAATTCACAAAAAATTCATGAAGAACCACAACCGTGAAGGGTCAAGTAATTTAGGCCTCTCTGCAGACTTGTTGCAAAAGTTTCTTTACTCATTATCAACTACTGTTTTCCGATAAATTGCATGTTAGAACACTATACATGATTCTCAACGAAAAGTGCGACATCTATTGTCCTCGTAGCGTCATCGTCAATATCACAAACTAAAGAAAATCTGCTTCAAATGTCCAAATTGTCCTTAGATGAAACCGCAATAAAAAAATGTTCCGTCCGTCTCTCACCGCGATAACTTGACCGATTTTTTTGCCCAAAAGGTAATCAAAAAATCTTTTATGGTATTGAATCTGGGCACTGTAGGCCCAAGGGCCGTTTAAGTGGTTTTTGGTATTTTGCTCATAACTTGAGTAAATCTTTTGATAACTTTTTTTTTGTTTGAAAGAAACTTTGAAAAACATGGAAGAAACTTTTTTGATTTTAAGCTTTTGGACACAGCCAGAACCCTAAAACTGAGTCCCTACTAGGGCCAAACGTGTTTTTTCCACATAAATCGGGCAAATCTTATCCGGTTTTCATATAATTAATTAACTAAAAAATTGATTACAGAATTGAATTTGGGCAAAAAAGGGTAAAAAACGTGGATTTTTAAGGTTTGTGGACTTTTTTCACTTATGTTTCTGCGAAATTAGAACGTAAATCGCTGTTTAAGCTTTCGAATGAAAGATGTCGACATTAGAAAATAACGAAAATTAAATTAGTGGAATTCTGTTGAGTGGTTCGGGCTCTAGTATCCTTAGTGTGGGCCATATTCACGCTACGCGACCCTACCCAAATTTTGGCTGTATTACGTGAATAATCCTCTAATGATTAGGTTTTTTGTGCAGTGTTGTAGAGAAAAAAGGGAAGGTTTTTTTGTCTATGGAAGTATGGGTCAGATACAGGGCCGTGACAGTCTTTTGTTTTGATCTTTGCGAGTAATATTCAACGTGAAGTTAGTTGCAGTTGCGACCGTAGCTAACTTCATCGTAAACAAAATCAGCTGATTTCATTCATAAATTTACAAAAACCAGCTGACTTCATTGAAAAGTTCAAAAATCAGCTGATCCTTTTTGCAGTGAAGTTAGTTTCGGTCGTAACTGCAGCCAACTCCACGTTGAGTATTACTTGCAAAGATCAAAACAAAAGACTGGTCAGATACCTCTCCTAAGCGCTCTAGGTCTTTCCTAAATTCTGGGCCTATTTTAAGGAATTGTATAAGTTTTAGCGCCACTGCTTCGTACAGGTTTTTCAATTTTTTCCTTTCGGCAATTTCCGGTCCAATTCAGTGAGGACTCCATATACTTAATAGTTCAGGCAATATATACGTTCAATTCTTTTTACAACATCTATTCTGTTTGCCACATCTATTCTCATACGTACGGGTCCTTTGCATATGTTTTTATTAAGAACAGCCTATGTTAATACTGAAGTCTGAACTCATTTACTGTCATCAACATGACGGAAGTATGATATACTTTCTAATGAAAATGAGCTATGAGTCATAAGGTAGCCATTAACTCTCACTAACCCTCTGACACTCCGAGAGTGATTTCTAAGTAACAATTACATTTCTCTTGTGAGCTAAACTTCAACATTTTTTGTACCACCAACAATAATTTCAGCTAATAAGTTCATTGAATATTTTCCATTGTTTTAGTTCACATGACAAAAAAGTCGAAATTCTCTCATTTCCTTAGTGTTACCAGATTAAAACAAACTTAATGTGGCACAGTCATTAGAATCGTTTAACATGCGTTATGAAAGAATGACACGAGAGAATCATTTAAAAATATAAAATATTCTATTGAAAGTGATGTAAACTTGTCACACACTGAAATGATATTATGAATTTGATTAACATCTAATCATTCCAACACTCATATTCAATGAGCTGAAGAGATTTTTATTTTATTTACAAAAAGTTATAAATAGTGCGTTCACATCATTCAAGGCCGTGTAGCCCCTTTTTTCAACATTCTCTCAGAAAATGTCTAGCTATTCATCGTAAATGTTATGAATTATTGGTTAAACATGACAAACAGTTAACTGAATATTTATGAAATTGATTGTTGTATAAAATAATGAAAAAAATCAGTAACTTTGTGGCCGTCTACAATTACATAGTCTTTGAAAGTGTATGGCATCCTTGTCTACGCCCTTTTCAGCGTCATCGTCATTTAATTTCTGAATAATTTACAACTTTGCAATTCAGGCAATCAAACAGATTTTCCGTGTGACTTTTAATTTTCATGTTATGGATGATTTTACCGCACTAGTGCAGAAAAATCAGGCAGGTACCCAAGCAAAAGAACAAATGTGAATTACAATACAAATTAAAAATTCCATCTTCGATGTATGTAAGTAATGAAACAGTCTTGCTTAAGGCACTAAATGGATTTGGGTAAATTTATACGCTGTACTTGAACAATGGAAAAACTGCTTGGATGCCGTTCATAAATTACGTAACGCAAAAACTGACATTTTTCACCCTCCTCCCTCTAAAACGCAAAAGAGTCATATTTGACCCATTTTTGTTTTAACCGTAACGCCTGCCTCATACCCCCTGCTCCTATCGCATTACGTAATTTATGAACGGCCCCTGGATCACTTCGCTTTTTCCCCATTTGATTTGGCTCGTATTGCAAAATTCTCAAAATGGGACTCTTCAAACAATCTCCCAGCACGAAAAACGGGTTTCGAATCAAAATTTGCTAAAAGATTACATGACGCAAAAGGGGGAGGAGGAAGGACATGAGGCAAGCGTGACAGCTCTAACATAATTGGGTCAAAATTGAAACTTTGCGAGACAGGGTGAGAGGCAAAAAATTCTAATTTTAGCGTTAAGTAATTTATGGCGCCGTTCACAGACTGGAGGCATTTAAAAAGTTAATTTTTTTCTCAAAAAACCTGTTCCAAGTACAAATTTGAAAAATGTGCCATCTGTTTTTGCCGCTGAATAAATAGTTCAAAAATGATGATGAACAAAGACCATGCGAGAAATAACATGGGCAGGCGCCTGCCAAAAAATTATGTATTCGACGGCGAAAAAGTCGCGTCGGCTTATGCTTAAAACGACAGATAGAAATGTGTAGTTTTTCAAGTTAACTTTCTTTGGCAAGCTTTCAATACATTTCCAGCCGGTTTCAGCCAATGTTTAGGTTAGTTTGTCGGCGGGCGGTTGCACGGCTAGAGCTAAACATGTTTTAATGATTAAATTGAACTTTGGATGAATATAATTCATTTTGTTATCAAAGGAAAGATCAGTGTGCGAGCTTTGCAATTAAAAGTTAACATTTGAATGGATGAAATATGTGAATCTTACGTTTTTAGATTATGTACCTTTTACCAAAATGTTGATTTTGACGAGCCGAAGACGTGTCACATGATCTAAATCGTCAGAATCAACGCTATTTTATCTGCCGAGAACAAATATATCGAGATAAATAATTTTGCCCCACAGGGATAATTGCGAGATTATCGTTCTTGGCAGATAAAAACAGAAATTGTCGTCTGAATCCAATCGATCGGCTGTGGTCTCTAGTGCAAAAGTCAACCAACTACTAAAAAAATATAATAATTACGTAACTACCGCGAAAATATTTTACAAATTATGAATTTCAAGAGAATTTTATTAATAAATTGGACAGCGTTTGTAACATTAATAACACAATTGAATTAGAAACACACTGGCACCTTTATATTAAATTTAATTTGTTTGAACAAAACTTGTTTTTTCCTCATTGAAATTATTATTATGGGATTGAAGAGATATTGGTTAATTTAATGTACGTTTGTTAGGTACAAAGAGAGATTGCATTACAGTGTGTTAGGTGCAAATGTGTGTTTTTTTGTTTTTTTAGATGTAGATACATACGAGAGCAAAATTACTGAAACGTTTAAATCTTGTGATCAGTTTCAGTATTTGCTACGGTCGGGTATTGACCTAAAAGCTAGTTAATATTTTCATTGTTACTGTTCGAGTATTTGATAAACAATTGACTGTATGCTTGATCGTAGATATAAAGCACACACATAATTTAATGATTGAACTTTTCGTGGAATGCAACCAAAATATTTCTAGTCGGTGGGTAATTAGTGCAATGCGTTCTCACCTTTACAGGCTTTTCCTTGTCCTATTTTTCGGCGAATTCATATTTCCGACATAAAATTCTGAAACAGGTGTTTACTAGGTGAAGCACTCACTTCAGACTTCACATGACAGATGCTCTGCACCTCATGATCCCAGCCAGAGACATTGTTAGAGAAGTCGACGTCCCCTTCATACGGTCGCATTTAATTGGAGCGACATTCGTTGTTGGTTATCGTTGACTCCTAAGTCCTTCCTTGTCCGGATTTGGGCGCGCAGTGCCTGTTTTAGTTGCCATCCAGACCGCGCTGAGGCGCCACCTGTCATGTTGGTACTTATATCTCACTGTACAGTGAGAACTAACAACAACTGCCACCACTCGTTCTAACAGTCGGACTAGCTACTAAATTTGTTGATATTTGTAGGTCTTAATTTTAGTTGAATCGAACCACCTGGTACCTGGTGTGGCATTATGCCGTTTATCTTATCTTGTTGAGCCTACCAGGTCTTTCTATATTTCTTCGTCCTCTACTTATGTGATCTTGCATGGTGATGATGCCGTGTTGGATGCCGTGGTTTGAATGTGTTATTGCAAGTCGTGATTATTGTGATTTCTTCTTGCTTTGGGCTTAGTGTCTTCGCAACATCCGGGGTCTCTTCCTTTCTCGAATGAATAGTTTTTTGCTTTATTTCGACTGAACTGGAGGGGCTACACAAACCGGTTTTGGGATTAGTGGTTCAGCCTGGAAAACGACTTTCACTGACGGGTTCTACAGGTTCCTTGAAAAGATCTGGTGTATTGGTCCTCATCTGTTTGGTGCAGCATAAGGATTTAGACAGCCATTTCCAAATCATAATTTGAATTCCTCATTGGAGCTGGTGGTACTTCTATTTTAACCGGGTGGAGAAGCATTCATGCGTGGAATATGAATTTTTTCAACTGTCATAAGATCCATTGCCGACCCTTGTTTAACGGAATCAAACACTTCAACATAATAATAATAATAATAATCCCAATGGCACTGATTAGTCGGGAGCAACACTGTAAAGTGTAAAGTGTAAGTGCGGGGATGTTACACTGAGTAAGTGCCAGCTAGTGTGGATTCACCACACTAGGGACAACATGCTTAACGTGTATTCCGAATCACGCCTTCGATTGAAGGATTATTTCTTTTATTCGATTTTGTCGCGCGCTAGTACATCTGGCAACACCTAAGTGCGCATCGAACAGATTCGAATCACAGCCATATCGGTATGGAATTTGTCATTACTTCATTTTCTACTGGTAAATCTATTGTTTCATTCGACTTAAATGTGTTCCAAAATGTGTTACTTCCAAAACGAAATGCCTTGCATCCAATCGTAGGATCTGGATTGTATAAAAGGCGAGTCGCCATAGTCTGAGTATCATTCTATGGCCATCGTTGCTGATATACACATGGTCTTAAGACAAGGTGTACTGATGAGTCGTAAACGACGAAATCAGCACTTTTAGTTTTTCGATTTTTGTTAAGCAATTGGAAGTAGGATTAAGAATTGTGAGTGGCTTTTGAATGTTAAATGTGTTGTTTTAACCTCCATCAAGTGTGTTGCATTCGGAGTCAATTTTCGACCCAATGTGCCCGAAATCATCTGCTGTATTTAGCACTTTCGCAGTGCATGAGCAACATCATAATCACCAGAAGTAGATGGGTAAATTGTGAGTCGCAATCCACTTTTCAAGTATTTCGCACTCGTTTAGCTTTTCCAACACTTTCGACATCAAGTTTTACTGCCTTAAAATTCAGGATTTTTGGCTGGAAGACGCTCGAGAGTGAGAGGATTTTTATAAAATCGCAGCGAATCTCTTCTGAGTTGAGGCAAAACATCAAAAAATAACACATTGTGCCGTCAGTTCCTGCGTTGATTCGTGATATAGCACTCCCGGTAGCGTATTTAAACGCGAGACACAGCCGAAAGCCTTTTATTTTTGAGTATTTGTAAAAAGTTTTCAGAGAGAAAAAATTTTGCGACCGACATATTTGAATCGCTTACTCGATCCTCTTGTACTAGGTGAAGCACTCACACAAACAAACTTACAACTCCAATTGGCCTGTGTGTATACGAAAGGTTATTGTTGCCAATTTTATTCACTTACAATTATGAATTTATCTAAAGTTTGTTTGTGTAGTGCTTCAGCTGGTATTAACGATACCGGTTCGAAAGATATGCGGCTAATTCCATCGGTAACCCATACATTATCGCTACCATGTCACATGGGTAACGGATGTGTTTTGTCTCATGTCGATATAATTCACATTGAAAGAGTGAAAGAGATGAAATTCGTTTTCCAGGTGACGGTACCGATGGAATTATCCATGCATAAAAATCTGATAGAAAGAGATGCAATTAGTCGTCATGCGTGACATACTTCATGAATGATCATTAACCAGCTGTTTCAGAATTTTATGCCGGAAATATAAATTTGGCGATTGTATAAAGTTGCAAGAAAAAATGATGTTTGAAAGCTTTCGTTCAGTTAATCGAGAAGATTCGAAATGTAACATGAATCAATATAGGCAATTCACCGACAATCAAACTCTGATAGAAGAGAATGTCTTTTTGATATGTTCAGTAAGAAAAACGAAAGAGTGAAATTTTGAAGACGATTCAAACCAATAAATAGTTTAAAAGCTACTCTAAGCTCATAAAGTTTCAACTTAAATTAAATTTCATATTCATTCTAACTCGCCTCCATAAAAACAATCGCACAATGAAGAGTTCCATGACCTATGAAATTTTTTAATTCAAATTGTTATATTGTTACCGATCCATCATTAAAAATTTGCCAAATAAAAAACATCAACGAGGTGAGATATTCATCTAAAATTTACACAAGTTTCGGTCAAAGACATGCTTCAAGTATTCACCCGTTCCATCGTATACCATCTAACAAAATGGAATATCTCGATTTAATATCAAAATAAACGAACCACAAATCGCACATTTAATACAAGTAGATCTTATGTTCAGCTAAATGTAGGTACGTATAATACAACCATGTTGGCATCATAAACTATCTCCTAAAACAGATATCATTACTCTTTGATTTGCAAAACAAAAGCCACACAATATTCATCTACAAAGTTTTTCTACTGGTTTCTTCTTTTAGCATTTGTTACCAGTAAAATTCACATGAAAATAAATAATATTTTTATATTCTTTTCGATTTTAATAAGCTCGCACAATGGTATTTTATTCGGATTTTATTTCAACCTTTTTTTGTTGTTAATAAATTTTTTTTGTAAACTTTACGTTGACCTTGAGTGCTCTTGGTGGACGATGATGGAAATGTGTGATGGGCAATTAACTTGTTTTGCTTGTTTTTTTGTTGTCTTGTGTTTTATTTAATATGAAACACATTCTGATTCGTTAGTATTTTATACTCATCATAAATGAACGAAAATTTTATTTTATGTAAATTGTGTAAAAACTGAACAACTAAGAATAGTATTCTTTTCCCTCTTGATATTAAGTTATTTTATATCGACAATTTTTACACAGATCGATTGTGCAGCTCAGCCGGTAACGCCGACATAATCATACATTAATAACGAAGAATGTTTTCGCTTTATGTGTATTCAATTCAGATCTCACAGTCGTCGAAAGAGGATCGGGCGCCGTTTTGCTAACAGAAAGCGTAAATGGCTAGGTTCATTTAGCTTTTTGACGGCATTGGAACACCATTGAGTTAATTATGGTGGCATTGGTCTAAGAGACGTCACAAACCTCTGTTACTCCAAATTTTTGTGATCAGTCCACTCGGTTAAGGATTTATTGAGCACTATCTTACCGTGAACACATCAGCCGATTCATTCGTCACGGAAGCAACTATGTTATGGCAAGAACTGTCACGTACGGATCCTCCACCTTTTCCAGCGAGTAAATTCCAAAAAAAACTGGGACAATAGCATCAGCGCTATAACATATCAACAACTCGTTGAGACTGCAACATCATATATAGAAAAACTAGAATCCTGGCGGCAGGAGCAAAAAATTCTGGGGCCTGATTGAACGCATTTCCCATAGCGTCGTTAGGAAATCTAATGGATGACCAATCCTTCAGAATTGTTATGGGTCTTAGACTGGGAACCACTTTATGTCATCCTCATAGATGCAGATGTGAGGAAGCGGTAGACAAGTTTGGACTCCACGGTATGGGCTCATAAAACGAGCCTTGACGACTAGCGACATCCCATCAATTAGAGAGCCAACGGGTTGCAACAGAAGCGACGGCAAGAGACCAGACGGCTTAACAATTATTCCTTGATGTGCGGTAAGCCGCTGATCTGGGACTTCACATGTGGTGACGCAGACTGTAAAACATACTTGAAAGCAACATGTAAACGTCCTGGCGGTGCAGCAAAAAGTAGAGAAATTGTCAAGACGACGAAGTACTCATCCTTAGCAGATCATTTCTACTTCGTTCCGGTAGCTATTGAGACTTTCGGTACCTGCGGTGACAAAGGGAAGACTCGACGGAATAGGAAGAAAGTAGGTGGAGCGAGCCAAATCGTTTTCATCCAGAGAATAAGCATAGCATTACAACGCGGAAACGCAGCGTCCATCCTAGGCACCATACCAGATTATCTGACGAAAAATTAGACACGGTATACTACATACTTTAAATCTATGTTTCATGTAACGTTAGGTTTTGATTTTCTTATTGTAAATAAACTTTTGTGTGGTATCTAGAAAAAAATTGAGAAATATTTGTTAGTTTCTGTCCCTACTTTAGCTGCCATAGAATGTTTTCCTTCTGTACTCTCTTTAGCATTATCATACTTTATAGATCATTAAAAACCCCTCGGTTGGATTTCTTCCTATGCAATCCGCTAATTCCCAAGCCTATTACCTGACAGATGGTTTGATTGTGGAATGGAAAGGGGTCATTCATACAGTGCACGCACACCGCACACGTTCAAAAAGACGGATTTTAGAAGATTCGGTAAAGGTAGAGACGATAGACTATGACTATAGCCGCCGCTTTTTGACGGCTGTCAGGTTTGATTAAATGCAGATTATATAAAATAAGATCGGTATTTGACTTCATTTATTGGTGGTCTTCTGTGGCTCAAGCGTTAAACAGCATTAACCTTTCTCTTTGTAAGAATTATCGTTTAAATGTTTTCTCATGCGCTGGTAAATTGTTGTTGCGGTACACGGTGTCGATTTATATTAGATGGATAATTGGCTTTGTGTTAATGTATTGAAACACTAACAGCGAATTGTCTGTGCAATTATCCCATAAACTGGTATACGTAAAGGAGAAACACTTAATGCATTTATCATAACGAAGCATAAAAGAAATGACTTTATAGTCAATAGTCGATTTGTAATTAAAGATCTTTTTTTTTGTTTATTCGTTTCCTTTGCACTTTGTCATTTTTAATTAATAGAGACAATGGGAAATTAAATTTATACTTACAACTTCATACACAAGAGCTAAAATTTGAAAGTTTTGCCATTGTATCGATACAAAAAGCTCAACATTTAATGAGGCCTTGGAGCCGATGTCTTCAGAATTTTCAATTTCGAAATTGCGCAGCCTTGAGACAGATAATTGGATATGGAAAACTCAAAGAATTCCGATAAGTAGAAACAAAAGTAGGTGTCACAACTCGATGAGCGAACGTTCAGGCCTGGGGGTATTTTCCTTAATATGGAATTAAAAATGTTTGCACAAAGTTTACTGAGAGAATCATAGTTGAAATTCCTTTGGATGAAACCGTTTAGCGTATCCTGTTATGAGAGTCCCGATGGGTTTAGCTTTTCTTGTACTGTTTTGTACAGGCATTCAGGTTTCTCATCCGTGGTACATGAATCATTTTGTGACTGTTTCTGCAACTCTGGAGCTATTCATTTATTCTTGGAGAAAAAATTGAGCATTTCTTTAGAGACTCCAACAAGTTCTGCTCTCGTTAGAATCTTTCTCATCGTATGTGACCACAAGTTTCACTCTAACTTCACTCTTCGTATTTTACAAAAACATATGGAGGGGTACCCGTACGCATCAGAATAGATGTGACAAACAGAAAAACATCTTTTTTCTCTGCACCACTCCACAAAAAAACTCATAATTCAAGAAATAATCACGAAAAATTACCAAATATCGTGTGTGGTCTCGCAGGGCGTAACTTTAGGACTTTGCGGCCCGAGATACTCAACAGATTTTCACTAACTCAATTTTCGTGATTTTCTGATGTTCATATCTTTTATTTAAAACGTTCAAGAGCGACTTCCGTTCTAATTTCGCAGAGATATAAGTCAAAAAGTTCTACCGACCTTCAAAAATCCACGTTTTTGACCATTTTTTCGACCGTAACTTCGAAAGTTCTTAACCGATTTTGCCTTAATTGAATTCTGTAATGATTTTCTCAATTATCTTTCAGAAAAAAAAGATTTTGAAAATCGGATAATATTTACCCGATTAATGTAGAAAAAACACGTTTGGCCCTAGTAGAGACTCAGTTTTAGGGCCGTGGCTGAGTCCAAAGAAACAAAATCAAAAATATTCTTCCACAAAGTATCAAACATGCCTAGCCCTTTCGAACAAAAATTGACACAAGTTATGTAAAAATATCAAAAACCACTTAAACGGCCCTAGCTCGGGGGCCCTGTCGGCGCCCAGATTCAATCCAATAAAAGAGTTTTCAACTCCCCTTCAGGGAAAAAAAAGTTTTGAAAATCGGTTGAATTTTACTCAAGTTATCGCGGTGACGGACGGACGGACGGGATTTTTTTTTTGCTGATTCGTCATCTTACCATCATGATCGATGCTTCCCTTTACTCCCGGGTCGAAATTCGACTGGTTACAGACGTCGTGGTAAACGCATCAGACCCGCTTTCGAAGAACTTCGTTCTTCGTACGGGTCTAAAAATGTTTCTACGAACAAAAGTAAAGGAGTTTTATTTCTTTTAGGCTAAATATAAGAAATCTATCATCATACAATGACCTCTACATTTTCCACTCACTGTGAGGGACATTCAGAAAGCCATCATCACGCCGATATTTAGGTATTATGGAGTGCTTTCACAGACAATTCTTTAAATTTTAGCAGCAGCCTGTCCCTTCAAGAACCCTCGTTCTAGAAATCTCTTTGATGGAACTGCTATGCCCTAATGTTTTAGCGAAGTTTTTCAACTTGTCAGCATGTAGCTGCCCTTTGCATTGCTAAGTCTAGAACCATACTACGTACGCAGGGTAGAGTCCCATCAGCCCCATGTGCGTAAGGGCGCCTCCAGGGCGTAATTTACTCGCAGCAGGTTCGGAGGTGAGGGAGCAGAGCTCCAGCAACAGGAAAAACGTCTTTCATGTGCAGTTTTTCCCTTTAGTGTTATTTTATCCGGGATTATTTTGTCCTTGGCGCTTGCACTTGGACGTTAAGGTACTACGTACTAGCCGCTACCCCCACTACTTAAAGCTAATAATACAAGCCTTCATTGGGACTACCACCATCAACAAACATAAAAAATCAGACAGTTTCAGACCGTAGCACGGTGGGACAGAATCCTGAAAGTTCTGCCAAAGCTCTTTCTCGAAAACCATGCAAAATACTGAAAAATTTTGTTCGGGGGAGTTGTATATCAGATCTTTATGATAAATGTGAGCACTTCGAAAATTCAAAATGGCCGCCGTTTAAACCGGAAGTGGAACTTATCTGTTGATGGGAGCGACATGTAAATATGGTTCCACCGCAGAATTAATTAGAGCTTCAAGGAGAAGAAAGTCGCTGAAGATACAAACATCCTAGTTCCAATGGAAAAGACGCGAGCACTGAGTGAACATACTCAATTTTAATCGACCCTGGTGACATTTACATGTCGCTCCCATCAACAGATAAGTTCCACTTCCGGTTTAAGCGGCGGCTATTTTGAATTTTTGAAGTGCTCACATTTATCACAAAGATCTGATATACAACTCTCCCAAACAAAATTTTTCAGTATTTTGCATGGCTTTGGAAGAAGAGTTTTGGCACAGGATCAATTTAAAATCACAGTGCTCAGACTCTGGTCTATGTATTGCGTCAACAGTACAAAAGCGTTACCAAAATATTTCTATGCTGAAGTTGCTATCAATTAAGGAAAATCCTTCAAAGTTTAAGAAAACATCCAAAAGTTCTAATACGAATTTACGAATCATGTCGGAGACCAACTTTCAAATGAATGCACCCAAGTTTGTACCTCAACTTCGTACAAGTCTCAACTTATCTGCAAACTGTTTACTTTAACTGCTGCATAAATATAAGCAACGAAACTGTGAATCACAATAAAAAAAGCAGA
>CM055405.1:36922744-36933697 GCA_029228625.1 Pseudolycoriella hygida | reverse complement strand
GCCACATTGGTCACAATTTGGGTGCGGGACGAGTCCCATAAAGTGAAGATGTCCGTATGGTTGACAGTGTCCCGTTAGTACGCCAATGAGGCGCTTTAAGTCGCGCCTGTTGAGGGACAAGACCTCTTAGCTTTGGCCTTGTTTAGTGGTATGCAGGTCTTGGCTTTTCTCGCATGCCTGATCGACTCCCAATGTCTTGAGAAGGCAGCAACCTTCCATTTGGTAATCCAACTTTGAAGTACTGCTAATGAGACCCCCACTGCCGGTTCAGGCTCAATTAGTGAGGTGTCTGCCGCCCCACGAGCCAACCCGTCAGCCTTCTCATTGCCATCGAATCCGCTGTGACTGGGTATCCACACTAAATTTACCTGATTCTGAGCAGCAATTACCTGGAGTGAATCTCTGCACCGAAATGCTAATGAAGAAGTGAATCTGTAGCTGTTCAAGGCTTTGAGCGCTGATTGGCTGTCTGTGTAGATATAGACCGTTTCCCCGATCGTTTCGTCTTCGAGAATGTCCCCGCAACACCCCATTATTCCTCTTATCTCCGTGAGGTACACGGTTGTTAATCTTTCCATTGGGGACAGCAGTAGCCTGCTCCTGAGTTGTTTCCCAGTTTTTTACCCCCGAGTGAGGAGTGGTGGAACTATCTGACTATTCATGCCTCGATGGGATGTTGACTCTAAATGATTTGTCGAATCTGGAATGTCTGTTTTATTGTATCTCTAGGCATTTCGAATTCCCGATTGTTTTTTATCATTAAGTTCCAGATGTTTTAGTTTCTCTAAGCGAGTTTGAGAGCTTAAATCTGAGCGCAGACGATCTGGCTGCTGCTTCGATTTGGTTGTGTAGGGGCGGGATGTGTAGCTGCGCTTCCATTGCAGCGGTAGAAGTGGTACGCATGGCATCAGTTACCCCTATTAGAGCTAGACGTTGGAGCCCAAGCGAACTTTCTCATATTTCTCGTTGAAAGAGATTTTCAGTCTTTCTCTGAAATTTTATGTGCAGCAGAAATATGTCCTGATTTTATCCATTCCTAACCATCGAAAGAAACAACAAAAAAAGTGTCGCCGATCGGATTTGAAGCGGTGACGCTAAGCAGCACTGGCGAACTTTATCATATATCTCGTTGAAGGAGATTTTTAGTCTTTCTCTCCTCTGAATATGGGCCGCAAAATTATGTTCTTATTTTGTCCTTTCTAGACCATCGACAAAAGCAATTCAAAAAATTTTCGGTGATCGAATTTGAACCGGCATCGCTTAAAGGGGGCTTCGAGGAGCAATAATATAAAGTTTTATCAGAATCGAGTTATGGTCGACTTCTTCGTCTTATCGAAAGGACAAATTAAGGACATATTTTTGTAATAATCTGTTTGCTGATACATTTTCTTTTTAGCGATTTTCTAGTTTGAGAGCTTTCGAAGAGCTTTTTATTATTTTTTTAGTACACTCTATTTTTTAGTTATCTACGCCATTATGCAAATGTTTTGAAAATTGTGAATGCATATTCTGAAAGGACAAATTGAGGACAAACTTTTACTGTACTAAACTTTTTAGTACAAAACACTTTAAAATATAGTAACACACTTTTACACTATCGAAGTGTGAGTACACTAATTTGAAAGTGTGAAGAATTTAGGACTAATTGAGGACAAATTAATGGCATCACCAATTTTGCTCAAATTTTTATCGTTTTCAAAAAAGCGATTTTGAGCTTTTTGTGTTTTAGTACACCTCTATATTTCAGACCCCAAGGTAGGACAATTTTTTTTGTTTCGTACGCATAGCACAAATTATTTGTGTAGATGAAATAAAAATCTGGGTCGACGAGTACACATTTGTAGCAGCACCGACACTTGCGCCTTCGGAATGGTTCATTTCATTTCATTTATTAAGTATAGTGATAGTTACTTTATGTTTTCACCCTTACTGTCCGTCCGTCAGCTGTTCAAACCATGGACATAGACTCCAGCGGCACCATTTTCTCCAAGTCCAGTCAGTTGCTTGGTTTTGCAGATGACCTGGACATTATTGGCCGAACTATGGATGTTGTTAAAGATAAGTTTATGGCCTTGGAGAGGAAAGGTACCGACCTTGGGTTGAAGGTCAATGACGGAAAAACGGAATACATGATCATATCACCTACGAATCGATATCGGGAAGATAACGTAACGATCGACACACACACATTCAAAATGGTCAATAAGTTCGTATACCTTGGATCAGAGCTGAACATAAACAACGACATTGCGGACGAAATAAAAAGGCGAGTAACTTTGGGCAACCGGAGTTATTACAGCCTGCTGCAAATTCTAAAGTCCAAGTCAGTAAGCCGAAATTCAAAATGCGCACTTTATAAAATTGTGATCAGACCGGTAGTTACGTACGGTTCGGAGTCGTGGTGCTTGACACAGAAAAATGAACAATCTCTGCATACGTTCGAGCGAAAGGTACTGCGTACAATATTTGAACCAGTATTTGACCGAAAACTGAACCGATGGCGCAGACGATATAATCACGAGCTCATAGAGCTTTTTGGAGAGCCCGACATAGTCAGAACAACAAAAATAAATAGACTACGTTGGCTCGGTCACGTACAACGAATGAATGAGCATCGTATTCCAAAAAAAATTCTGAAGTCCAAACCTGAAGGCAAAAGGAGTGCAGGGCGACCCAAGTCTAGGTGGAGCGACGCTGCTTTTGTCAACTTAAGAACTGTGGGAGTAACCAGCTGGGAGACGTTAGCTGCAGATAGGCCCGGTTGGAGAAGCATGTTGGAGAAGGCCAAGACCCTTAATGGGTTGTAGTGCCGGTAAAGTAAGTAAGTAAGTGCGTCCGTCCGTCCGTCACAATTATGACGTCACAAAAATGAAATTACAAAAATGATGTCACAACGTCATGTCTTACAAATACGAAGTGACAAAAATGACGTCACAAATATAACTCACTGCACCTAGATTCACATACCTGCACCAAGGGAATCAACTTCCTTGACTTCAATCTATCGCTACTTACCCTATAGTTACCCTATAGCTACCCTATATCTTTGTGCGGATATTTTAGCGCTGCGGATATTTTAGCGCTGCGGATATTTTAGCGCTTTTTGGTAAACAAATGGAATGGAAAATTTTGTTTGAGTTTAGCGCCGCAGACGATATTTTTTTAATTGTGGTGTTCAGGTTATCATGTAAAGCGCCGCAGGCGAAAATTTTGGACTGCCTTCACTTGTCCTTTAGGTAAATCGAAGAACGGCTAATTGCAGCCGACGCAATTTTTTGATTCTAGGGATCCTTTATGTAAGAATTTCAATAATTGATTGATTTCTTATAACACCATAGGCGACAATTTTTGGGCTTTTCGGTAGTTTTTAAACTAAATTGAGGTATTTTTAAGCGCCGCAGGCGAAAATTTCGGAAATTTGGATTCGTTTTTCTTATTTTCAGCCACAGCCCAAAATGACAGCCGGGACCCTTTTTTTTGCCCGGGCCCAAGGGACTTACCGTTCTCCGAATCTGCATGAATAAATTTGTTCGTCCGTCTGTCTGTCGACACGATAACTCGAGTCAATCTTGACCAATTTCCAAAAGTATGTTTTCCCCGAAAAGTAGTCCCAAAAAGAGTGTTGTGATCATAATAAGTGAAATCAGTCAAGAACTTTCGAAGTAGGGATCGAAAAAGTAGTCGAAAACGTGACTTTTCGAAGGTCTTTTGCTATGTTTTAGAGAGAGGTGCAGGGAACAGATTCATCCATGGAAGTATGGGTCTAAGGCCAATCCTTAGTGCCCTGAACGGTGCGTCACAGGGCTTTCCAAGTTGCCATTTTGACGATTTCCAATGTAATCTAAGACTTCAATTCAATAAAATTGCAAAGCATTCCTCGATACTCTATGTAAGTTTAGCGCTTATTTTAATATGCACTAAGAGTTTGTAACAGTTGTTCTGACACTCACAGGTCGCTTATAGAATCGCCTTGGCTATGTTTTTGAAATATATAATCTTTGCATATACAAAAGAATCCAAAAGGGTCCGCCGGGCTGCCGCCCGAGCGCCCATAGGGCCAGGCTGGCACTGAATATTTACTTCAAGGTAAACATCATGACTGACTGACTCAGGACTTTTCATGTGAGCCATACCGGGTTTTTCATATGAAGTGTACAGCCTACTATGATCCTCTCATTCTTCGATGGTACGTATGAAAGAGATAAAAGGATGGTCATGTTCACCTTCATATGAAAAACCCAACCCTATATAATTATACAAATTCGTTTGATAAAGTCTCAAAGCTATCCATCTGCATCCGAACTTCAGTGTTATCATCGTGTTATTACACAAATCATGCAATTCCATTCCAACCTTAAAATAATTATTTTTGGCTAATATATAAACATATGCTGCGTACTCATATAATTATCTTCAAATACCGTTACTCAACAGATTTGTGACTGGATGTTAATTAGCTCAATTTTCTGATCAATCTGCTTCCTATATAAAATTTTATATATTTAATTCGACGGTTGTATCAACTCGTCTACAAAATATTTAGGCGCGCAAAAAAAGCTTACGAGAAACAAGATTATTATACACCCAATAAAAATCTGATCATCTTCATTAATTGTTCTTATAACAAAACAAAAACACCTCAAAATTACAGGCACACTGGCACACAAGACACACCTGTGTCTATTACCTATAATCACATATCACAAACAGAGACATAAAAATGTACACACTTTTTTCTGAATGAATAACTGACTTAATTAATTACCGGCAGGTAAAAAAATATAAAAAATTATTCATCCATCAGATTTGCCATCATGTCGAAGAAGTTGTTTTTTAAAAAAAATGTTAAACTTGTTGTTTAGTTCCCGCCGAGATTGCAATGGTTAAACACACCGACCGACTGAAATCGCGAGATTATTAAAAAAACGATTTTTCGTTCGTCTTGTATGATTTTCGTTGGTTCGCTTTTTTATTTAACCAGAAAAGTTTATTGATCTGTTTTGTGTAGTGATACTTCTGTGATGTGAGAAATCGTAGAATTTAAGGAATTTTGTGGAAATCTTAATCTAAGAATACGAAGTCACTAATAGTTACATAAAGACACATATCTGAACCATTACGAAGAGAGCATGAGGTACAAAAATTACCTTTGTGTACCTCGAGTAACTTTGTAGTACTGATGGAAATCTTTGAGCTCTCTGTACACAAAAGTATGTATGACCCAAGGTCCTCGACCGTGCCTTGGACCGTTTACTCCACCTCGTTCCGAAATATTATTTTGCCGTCCTAGGACCACAAACTACTATTACATCACTCTACAGTATCTTAATTTTCTTGTCTTCGGCGAAAATTACTTGAGAAACAAAGATTAGATCTTATCTCTTACCCGAGGGACAACTCATTGAACCTTACTTTACATCGTCAGTTTTAAGTTCAAATTCGTCGTGAGAACCTATTTACCAACATTGATATCGAAAAAGTGGTGAATTTTCAAGGATTTTTTTTTTGATTGACCACCAGTTCAAAGCGGTATACACTTCTGGTCGATGCTTTGGAAAAGTTACTAATGAGCGGTAGTCTGAATTTAGTTGGCGGTCTAGAACGAACATGCGAAGCATTATGAGGCAGTCATACCGGATAGACTAGAATGGCTGAGAGGTTGGCCAGATAGTCTGTCCACAGATGGGCTCATTTGTTTCACAGATGGATTAAAAAACTCTAATGGGGTGGGGCTTTTAACCCTGGAACCTATGACAGAAGAGAGCTTCCACTAAGGAAATTTCGCCAGTCTACTTCAGGCAGAAATGTTCGCAGCGATGGAAGGATTGCGAAGTGCATTGAGACCGGAAACGGTAGGCGAAAGAGTCACAATCTTTCCAACAGCGAAGAAATGATCAGAGCGATAATGTCGCCTGACACCACATTCATTCAAAAGAACACTGAACCAGCTGGGCCTGAGAAATCAGGTGACGGCTGCTTGGGTGCCGGGGCAAAGCTGGGTGCTACATCTGCTCAATGTGGACACCAACCGTTCATTCCTATACCACAGTCAAAATGTGACAAGGTTGAAAAGGAATGAGTGCGATCAGAGGGAATAAAGCGTTTGGCAAGGCACACAAAGCAGTTCCTACCAATGCCCGACTGCAAGTGGGCGCAGGCACTGTGGGCTAAGCAGTCATTTGTCAAAGCGTCGTTAGCGATCCTGAATGTACCTCTGGTCTCGGTAACGAAATCGGTAATCACGTAATTTGCGAGTGTCCAAAGTTTTCTCAACTGAGACTCGGGAGTCTGGGTGGTCATGTGATCAGGCCTCTGGATGTACTAAAGCTAGGACCAATTGTCCTCGACAGGTTCCTCGCTGGTACTGGTAGGCTCGAAGCATTTACGTGATGAACGGGAAAGGATCTGTGTTTCATGACCCAGCAGCACCTCATAAATCTATAAAAAAGAACGAACATGTATTCTCGAGTTGAGACGTATATTTTTTTACTTGTAGCACTCCACCAAAATGAGTCATTACCTGATGACAGTTGCGGTAATTTTCATTTTCGCGGAGCTTATCAAGTAAAGTAACTTACAAACCTCCCCTCTCGTCAAAATAAAAATGTCCAAAAATATGGTTTATATGCTATAATATACTATTACTTGTGAGATAAACGAATTATATGTTCATGATACTGGTATGAAAATCTGTTGCTCTCATGGGATGACGGGATATTTTGTGAAAAAAGCCCTCATGTAACTTAGGGGAAAGCAGCTAATGAAAAATTTTCCCATAGAACAACTCGGTGTAAAGTTTTTTATTAGACACTAGGTCGTACGCAGCGACAGCGGAGGGCGTGACGCAGTCCCCACATGACCAAAAAGATGTCCACAAATTCAAAAAACGCCATACAAAAACCTTTGAGACCAGGAGCCATATATACGTGAACTTATGAGTTTTTCCCCCTGCCCTTCTTTCTTTCCACATTATTAAAAAAAATTACGTCATAGCAGCTTTCAAACGAGCCGTTGGAAATGAGCTGAGATATCGAGTAGAGGTAAGCGGGAGTGCCCGATATTGTTTTTATAAAAAATGCCCGCTCATCTCTAATATCGAGGTCTGACAATGACATTTCTCTATGTATTTTAAATTTTTCTATTGTTCTCATTATTGTATAAGCCTTTTTCCTGGTCTATCGGTCTCTATATATTTATCTATCTATGTATGTTCTATCTATTAATAATTGTTTTTCTCGAGCACTAGGCAGCCGATCTTCTTGAAACTTTTACTGAAGTTAAAATCTTGTAATGCACGGAGTTTTCGAATTTTAGCTCCGGAATGACAAAACTTAGAGAGTTGGTTTCTTCTAGAAGGTTATAGAGTTTGATCATGAGAGTTTGTTGAGATCTTAAGAAAATGGCTGCCATCTGTCATAGTGTCCTGAATTAGAACACACAAACCATTGGTTTCCTCGAGAGAGTTATTAGTGAGGAGAATTTGTTGGGATACTAACAAACTGACTGCAACAATCATACGAAGTCTTCCGAAGGTAGCCGAAGGTGACAGTAAGTGTTGCGAAGGTAGCCGAATTTGACACGAAGTGCTCTGATGGTAGCCGAAGGTGACACGAAGTGTTGCGATGGTAGTTGAAGGTGACACGAAGTATTATGGAGGAGAATCTTTTTCACACATTCTAAATCTAGTGACAAAAACATCTTCATTTCGTAACTTGTTGCGTAGGTTACTATTCTTACGAAATGAACACTTTATGAACTCATTCCCACGTCAGAACGTAATTTTAGGGTGACCGTGTGATTGGTCGACGTTTTAGTGAAGTTCACATTATACATAAGAATAGGAAAAAACTATTTTCAATGTTTGTATATGTACATACTTATACTGAGAGGTTGTTTGTAACATTTGTGTGAATGTGTTGCCTAGTAGGTCTTATCCCCTGCAGGTCATCGAAGTGAAATAAAAAAAAAAACTGCAGCTCTTTGTTACTGTGACTAATAACGCAATATTGCTTATGACCAGCAGTTTGTCGCAACAGATAGTTCAGCTGTTAATTTATAGATTTTACTTTTGTACAAAAAATGTTTTAAAATCGATTTAAGTCTTGATCATCAACAATAACAAGATTAATTTCAACAGAAAAACATATTCCACTTTTGAAAATTAAAAGTTATTGAACTGTCGAAATTGGTGTGGACAATTTTGTAATATTATATGTCACACTCAATACAATGAGCGCAGGTGTTTATATAATTTATTGTATGAAATATTTAACTTGAACCGGAATGCGTTTGCTAATGTCATAGAGTTTTTGGGCGATTATTTGACCGATTAGGCTTTGCGTGGATATTGTAAAATCGTATTCATAGTTTTCTAAAATGATTCACTGCTCGTAACCTTGTAAATCGTTGCATATTTCGGTCAAACTATTGTGCATTTCAAAGAACGGTCTATCAAAATTCATCAAAAGTTATGTAATTAATAGAATAAAGAAATTTTGGCTATTGGTACAATTTGCGTTTTATCATCCAGAAATACTCTTTAAAACGTAGGAGTCCCGGAGTAAGGAGTATCGGGAAATATTTCAAAATGTCCAAAAGGCAATATTGAGAATTCGTGCAAAGCAGTGCAAAGACCCGTATGTATCAGAATAGATGTGGCAAAAAGACTCGAACGTATCTAAATATCGAAATGAGCAAACAATCCAATGTGTTGTGCTCTTTTATAACTGTAAGAATTTCAAATATCCAGAGAAATTACCCAAGGCAATGTCAAAGGCCCTACCGAAGTACGTCTGAGACCATTCATTTTGATGGCCTAAATGTCCTCCTCTGCACCACATCAAAAAGAAAACCAACGTAGCTTCTTCAAGAAATCCTGAAACTGTTTTCTCTAAACCGTTTTTATCACCAACTTTGCCTTAAGAAGCGAACTTCAAACTGCTGTAATTTTATAGATATGTGTCATACCTCCCAATTCTGGTAGTTGCTTTATCCCGAGATTTGATAATTTTTCCCTAAAACCCTGAAGCTTATGTCCTCTAAAATGTTATTTTCTACAACTTTGCCTTTGGCAGTTAATCTCCAAATTGCAAAGTTGAGCAAATATAAACGAAAAACCATCTGCTTTCGTATATAGCCAAGAAACTCAGTTTCGTCCATTCCATTGGTCCTAGTGCTCAGACCACTGATCCAATTTCCACAAAGAAAATTTTCCCAGTTTTTTAAGATCAAATTTGACACCAAAATGAACAATTTCCGTGCTATACTTGCTGAGACATTTGCGAAAGTTTCACCGACCCTCGAAAAACCATGTTTTTGGTCAAATACCATATCTCCGGATACACTATAGTGATTTTGCTCATCTTTGAACTTGAATCATAGGATATATGTACCTTTTAGGGAAAAAAAGTTTGGGGTGATCAGTGCAGCCGTTTAGAAAAAAATGACGGGAAACACAGACATTTTTCACGTATAGGACCTTTGTACTTCGTACGGGTCCAACAAATTGTATCTCTTCTCCAAAAATTTTTAACGAAATATATAGTTTTGGCTGACCCTAGGATCGACCCAGGTCCTAAAGGACAGTCCTTAGACCAAACACGTTTTCTAATAAATTTCAGTGGAAAATCGATTGGGATTTACTCGAGTTATCGATTGAGATTTACTCGAATTATCGTTCACAGACGGACACATTTTTTTAGATTTCTTTGGACCCGTACGAAGTACAAAGATCCTATACGTTTACTACAAACAATTTTAATGTAACAAGGGGTAGATCGAGACGGGAGTTTGGGGAATACATTTATTATCGTCTAAATATGACGAATCAGCAATAAAAAAAAATGTCCGTCTGTCCGTCTCCACTTTTTTTTCCAAACGGCTCAATCGATTTTTTCCCTGAAAGGTAGATGCCTCCCATGATTCAAGGTCAAAGATGAGCAAAATTGGTCAAGTAGTTCCGGAGATATGGTCGAAGAAGTGGCGGTCGGACATAAAATTTTTGAGGGTCAATGAAACTTTTTCGCCAATATCTCAGCAAGTATAGCACGGAAATTTCTCATTTTGGTGTCAAATGAGAGCATTTGATGTCACAAAACTGGGGAAAATTTTTTGTGGGAATCGGGTCAGGGGTCTGGGCACTGAGACCAATGGAACGAAATTGAGTTTCTTGGAAATATACAAAAACAGTTTCTCGTCGATATTTCCTTAACTATGCAATATGGTGATTTACTGTCATAGGCAAAGTTGTAGAGAATTAAATTTAAGCGAACACGTGTTTCAGTGTTTTGGGTAAAAATGCCATAATCCTGGGATATGACTACTTCCAGAATTAGGAGGGATGACCCATATCTCTAGAACTATAATAGATAGAAAGTTGCTTCCAAAGGCAAAGTTGCAGAGAATAAAATTTTAGAGAACACGTGTTTCAGGGTTTTAGGGGGAAATGGCCCAGTCCTTGGATGTAAGCCCTTTGACATTACCTTGGGTAATTTCTATGGGTCTTTGAAATTCTTAGAGTTAAAAAAGAACAGAAAACGTTGGAATGTTTGCTCATTTGTATATTTAGATACCTTCGAGTCTCTTTGCCATATCTATTCTGTTTGCCACTTGTGATACGTACGGGTCTTTGATTAATGTTTAGACCCATACGAAGTACGTAGGTCTGATGCGTTTACTACCACGTTTGTTACATTGCGAATTCGAACCCGGGAGTAAGGGGGAACGTTTTTTTGTTGCCTCCAGATGACAACTCAGCGAAAAAAACAATGTTCGTCTGTCGGTCTGTCTGTCGGTCTGTCTGTCGGTCTGTCTGTCGGTCTGTCTGTCGGTCTGTCTGTCGGTCTGTCTGTCGGTCTGTCTGTCGGTCTGTCTGTCGGTCTGTCTGTCGGTCTGTCTGTCGGTCTGTCTGTCGGTCGGTCTGTCTGTCGGTCTGTCTGTCGGTCTGTCTGACCG
>CM055405.1:36880044-36922545 GCA_029228625.1 Pseudolycoriella hygida | reverse complement strand
CTTATGGCCCTAGGTCAGTACTAAGGTCGGCCCTAGCCCAAAAAATAGTTTTTTGCTATGTTGTAGACAAAATTGAGGAGAACATTTTTCTCTACTTGGAGGTCAATTTTGTGCGTTCGGAGAATGTTTTTTCACCGTTACTTCGGACGGGTTTTGCAAAATTGCCCTATCAACTCTGTTTGCCGCATCTATTCTGATACGTACGGGTCCCTTCTATGTTTTATTTTGATTTTAAAACGAAAAAGTCACCCACTCCGCGGTGAAAATTTGATTGGTTACAAAAGCTGCGGTAGATATATAAACCCCGTTTACTTCGTACGGGTCTAAAAATCTTAAAAAACTCACATTTGGCTCACATTGACAATCTCATCTTGAACGGAAGAAGGTCCCATTTTAGTATTAGTATCTATATTCTACAAAGAATATACGGTCGTGTGCTTATAACTTTACTTGTTATCAAGTTTCAGCTGTTTTCAAGGTTTTCCATACAAAAAATACACTGAAAAAAGAGATAATGTAGATAATATTGAAAACAGTGTAACAAGTAAATTTGAAAGCACATGTTTGTAATTTTGTTGTTTTGTCTAGCAGATGACACATTTTTTCAATTTCATCTTAAAAGATTATTACTCATCGAAGCTGATATCCATTGTTTCGGAAGGAGACAAAATGACTAAGTAAGTCTTATTTCCATTTTTGAAACGGATTTCTGCTGATATCAGTGTCTTTTAAGTTCCTTTCTCTGAACCTTATCTACCTTCAATTTTATCGGCGGCACAAAAGTTATGTTGCTGTCCAAATGTTTTATTTCCACATTCGAATTAAATATCTCTCATTTATTATTATCATTCCTTTCAGACCCTTTTTACTTTTTTTTTGACTGCTTTGCAAAACTTAATCTTCTTAATGTAAATTTCACTTCCCTGGGGTATATACCGTAACGCTACCCCCCATGTGTGTTAATTTAATCACGAAAATTTAAAACTCACCTGCACCATCCACTGTAGACATATATCCCTGTATGCTACATTACTAAGATAAAAATGTTTCAAAGTAAATTGTCGGTTGTCGGTATCATCCAAAAGTTACTTTATTTATCGAAAATTTCGTAAGAAATTATTGCGGCAGGTTACATTACACAGAAAATTTAAAATGAAAGCACATTTCTTTCGATATATGTTACATAAGTTATATAAGCTACCGCGGACGTTGTACACAGAGTTGACTTGCAATTTTATATTATTAGGAATGTGTACGACTTTCCTAATGTTTAAACAATTGAAGTGTGAACTTTCTTATTTTTGTGGGGCGATTAATTGTACTCTGAAGATCCGATCTTTCTAATATGGATATACCAAAAATGTTTCCCGCCTTACAGCTATTGCGTTGAACTTTGCAATATTATTCTTAATCTATAAATTTTTTTTATATCAAAAAGCGGCCGATTGCATATTGGTTGGTAGTTTCGAAAGAATTTGAAATATGTCAACGGATGCACACTTCAAAATATGTACAGATTAATAAAAATTTATTGGGATTTATAAAGATTTATTGGGACTTATAAAGATTTATTGGGATTTATAAAGATTTCTTTTGATTTATTGAGATTTCAGGAGACTTATTTAGATCCAGTAAGTCCTGTTGTTGATTTACTACTTGCAAGAACGTTTGAACCGCTTGACTGTTGTAAGAAAAGTATACTTTACTGGGGAGGTAATGTGATTATTCCCTCCTTAGGGAAACTCTTTATCTCGCTCGTAAATTTAAATACTGATTATGAAAACGACGTGGAATACACAATTGTTGGTTATTTGAAAAGGACAAAATGAGGACATTTTTCTGCTGCGAATCATAATTCCAGAGTAGTCCTGGAAGTTGTTCTTCACTGAAATATGTAACAAAGTTCCCTAGCGTCGCCGGTTCAAATCCCGTCGACAACCATTTTTTTTTCTTACAATTGTTGATTATTCGAAAAGGACAAAATGAGGACATTTTTCTGTTCCGAATCATAATTTCAGAGTTGTCTTCCACTGAAATATGTAACAAAGTTCCCTAGCGTCGCCGGTTCAAATCCCGTCGGTGACCATTTTGTTTTTTCTTACAATTTTTGATTATTCGAAAAGGAAAAAATGGTGACATTTTTCTGTTGCGAATCATAATTTCAGAGTAGTCATGGAAGTTGTCCTTCAGTAAAATATGTAACAAAGTTCGCTAGCGTCGCGTCGCCGGTTCAAATCCAGTCGTCGACCACTTTTTTTCCAAACCATACAATGGCCCTGTAAATTGAGTAGAGAACTAGGTTCTCTACAGAGGCTCAAAGTCGAAAAATAGAAATTATTGTAGGTTAGGACAAATTGAGAACAATTTTTTTGTATCGTTGAATTGCGAAAAAGTAGAGGGTTGTTTGGTGATTTTAGCATTTTTGAGCTTTTTGATCTTTTAGTACTAAAAATCAATTTGGTATCTACAGACGATGTACCTTAAAAGTGAAAGAACTATTGAAAAGGACAGACAAATGGAGACAATTAAATTGTAAAGAATCGGAGGGCTTGGTGGTTTACGCATTTTTGAGCTTTTGAGTTTTAGTACAAAATATGAATTTGATATTTACAATCGATGTATCTCAAAAGTAAAAGTACCATCGGTTAGGACAAATTGAGGACATTTCTTTGTTATATTAGAATTTTAAAATAATTGTTTACAAAAAGATTATTTTTTGGGGCTTGTTATAACACAATGAAACAGCTCACTAGTGCATATACGTTAGATACGAAATCGGAAAGTAGTTTCAGTTAGGACAAATTGAGGACAATTTTTTATTTCTGAGTCCGACCCCTACGATTTGTCCCAGCATCAAAGAAATGTTAATTTTTGACAAAAAACGAATGTGTTGACAGGATGTTGTTTTTCACGTTCGCGCGCTTTGTATGCAGTCATCTTCAAACGAACCGGTACTGAGTGTCGAAAAAAATTTATTTTAGACGGATTTAAATATTTTCAACAAACTCGTTATCATTTAAAAACTTTTCAAAAAAATATATATCTGGTTCCCTGAAAATTTCTATTTAGCAGGTATATATACCTGCCCCTCGTTTCCTCTATTTGTTATTTAGTTGCAAATAGTTTAAGTGAATAGATCACCTTCATGCACAAGTGCACCATTAGTTTGCCTTACGCAAAGAGATAAATTTTTGTGATAAATAATTTTGTTACAAAACAAATTGGAGACATGAATTATTTTAAGGTTTGTGAATTTTGTGAATTGATTTAAGCAAAACGTTTGAAATGGATTACGTCACGTCGCGTCGGTTAGAAAGGAATAATGCAGGGATTGTTGAATGCCTAATTTGGGAATTAAAATTTTCATTTGATTTGAGGATCTTTGGTTTTCGTGTATTTCTGGAGTGTACACCTTTTAATGAAGATAAATACTTTTGAATCGATTTTCATAATTTTTATTATTATTCAGTGGTAGACCATCAAAAGCTCTGTGCATTCCGACATAAACGTCTCACAAGTTCTACTTAGACATTCAATTGAAAGCTAAGGGCAATGGCTACAGCCTCCCGCTTTGGGTTCGGGAAAAAATTTTATACCGTCCCTTCCACGACTCTTTGAAAATGACCATTTTTTCGAAGTTTTTGACTTTTGTAGCCAGCTACTTGCACTTGTCAGGAGTGTTGCCACAGCCAAAAGCTTTGTATCATTGGACTACTTAATCGTACATAATTTGCCTGGAATCGATTTGGTCTTGTCCAAGATATTCATCAAGAACTATTTTTTTGACCTCTGTGCAGACCATTTTTCGGAGAGTTCAAAACTACAAAATAATTTTTTGAAAAAAAACTGTTCTTCTACGAGAGTCTTCTATTGGAATGAAGAATCGAATAAGCCATAGAGATCAAAATTCCGCGACACGTTGGACTCGTGTTTCATACAAGCCGTGCGAAGTTCTGGCAAATTCACTGTTAAGACTTTAAATATTTCGGAACAGAAGAATTCTCAGAAAAAATGTCTTAATTGACTTAAAGTAGTTACAAAAAATAGAAACGAGTCTCTAAAAGGTGAAGAATAGCCTAACAATAGACCTAGAGGAGTGGTCTACAAAACATTTTTATATCGAGAAGTCTCCAAAAACACCAAGGTTTAGGTTTTTGGACGAATTTTAATGCTTGCACAAAATCGATAAAGTCAAAAATTCGAGCTTCGGTGAATCTCCCAATTGCGAACTCTACAAAAAAAAATATTATCGGTTCGGCGTGTATATGTCGTACCTTAAGTGTTCTTGTATATAAGTCATATAGCGTACGTTAATTGTATGCGATGCCCTAGTAACTTAATTTTTATTTTATGATGACTAGGACTTTTTTTATGATGTAGAAATAGAAGAAAATGATGAAAAAAAAACAAAACACTGCACGGGCTTGAACTCGCGCCCTTCGGCGTATGACGATCAGACCCAGCGTGCTGTTGAATGGCATTCTGAAATTGCAAACAATGTCAAGGGGGAACAAAATTGGGTTTTATGAAAATTGTTTTTTTATTCTTCAATTGTAAAAAAAAAATCTGTAAAAAAAAATCTTGCAGCCACCATGATTCGAACATAATATTGATAAAAGAAAATATTCACACAACGGTGCTCGTACTGACTGAGCCAACGAGACTTACAAATATTCGGTAGTTCGTTGTCATTTCATCGCCTTTACCGATTAAACCTTATATATTTCTACCTACATTTATTTGTTGTTGTCAAAGGCAACTTTATTTATCGAATAAATGAAAAAGTTGATCGAATGAAATTGCAATCGCAAAATGATGATTTTCTTAATGATAATTTTGACATAATAGTTTTTTCTCGATTACTTGATTGTAAAAAAAAATTTACAGCTACCAGATTCGAACATAAAACGATGAAAAAAAAATGCTTAACCATCGGTGATCATACTCACTGAGCCACCGAACTTGCATATGTTAATCAATTCGTTGTAATTTTTTCACCTCCACCGATAAAATCTTATATGTTTCTAGCTACACACTCACATTACTATCTTGTATATAACGCACACACTCGATTCGCTACGCTCACCGCGTTAATGCGTTATATACACGATAGTAATGATTCGTTTAAGTAGCCAGAAACATAATAGTTGTTGTGCTTTCATCCCCACCTGACATTGCTTTATACAATAAGAAATAATAGCTTTTGTGTAGTGGCAAAGTTTGCCAACGGTTGAAAATTGGGTGTTTTCACAGCTTTACACAATCTAAAAACCCACTTTTTTCGTTTGAAAAAGTCCGGATTGTAGCCATACGTCAAAAACTATATTTAGTAATTTAATTCACCTATATATTGGCTTAAGGTTCATAAGGTTCAATACATCAATGGTAAACTATAGATCGACTTGAGCTTTCTATTTTGTAATACTTGCAATGATTTTAGATGAGAAATTGCAGCAGAACCCCATAATAAACACAAATAATTTAGATGAGAGTGGATCATGGAAATTTAAAATAATAATAAAACTTTTTTTGGTAAAAAATATGAAAGTTTCCTCAGAACTCCTTCTCTAACAGATAATTTGGAACAAAGATAATAAATGTGTGATTTCCAGGTAATATGTTTATCTAGAATAATTCCAAAATATCTAAATACACTAACTTCTTCAATGGTAACTCCGTTATAATTCAGCAATACATTCGGTGGTGACTTCATTCTCCCGTATATGTTCATAAATTTAGTTTTTTTTTTAACATCTAAGGTCAACTTATTTAATCTAAAATATTCGTTTAATTTGTCTAGGTCATTTTGAGCATTTATTTCATTGATGGTATAATTTCCATCCACATAATACAAAAAAGTATCGTCTGCGAATAAATTTGGCATACAGTTGAGACCTAAGTTACCAATATCATTAATATATATCAAAAATAAAAGAGGACCTAGTACGCTTCCTTGAGGTACGCCACAGCAAATACCCTTCATTGAACTTGAGCCATCATTTACACAAACAAATTGTTTTCGTTCCCGAAGATAGCTTTTCATCAAATTCAATACCGGGCCTCATGCCTGCCTTTTCTAATTTATATAACAAAATTTTGTGGTCGACAGTATCAAATGCTTTAGCTAAATCAAGAAAAACCGCGAGAACGTATTTATTATTATCGATTGCATTTATTATTTTATTTAACTCAGTTACCGCAGATTCAACATTTGACCTTGAACGAAATCCGTATTAAATTTGTAAAAGAAATTATTGCTATCCAAAATTCCATTAAACGTTTATGAATCAATTTTTCCAATATTTTATTAATTATAGTTGATATACCTATATCTTTCACGTACTCAATCGACTTGACAGAGTTAGTTCCAAAATAGCATGAAAACCGACATTTGAAGTCACACGTAAAAGTGGACAAATGATGTAATTTGGACCAATCAGATTGTAACAATAATCGTCAGAACTACATTTGGAGTGGGTAGAGATCGCACATCAAACGTCTTTCAGCACACAGTCCCCAACTAAATTTTTGAGTCGGTCCAAATTGCGTCATTTGTCCACTTTTACGTGTGACTGTAAAAGTCGGTTTTCATGCTATTTTGGAACTAACTCTCACAAGTCGATTGAGTACGTGAAAGAAATTGGTATACCAACTAGAAATATAGTTTTCGACGTATTTGAGGCCATTCCTGACTTTTTTCCTGACTTTTTCAAAAGAAAAAAGTGGGTTTTTAGATTGTGTGAAGCTATGAAAACACCCAATTTTCAACCGTTGGCAAACTTTGCTACTACACAAAAGTTATTATTTCTTCTTGTATAGCACCCAATTTATTTTTACACCTCAAGTGGATATAGAATTGTCGAAAAGCAATGTCTGGTGGGGATAAAAGCACAAAATTTTTTTTGGTAGAGTTTGCAATGGGAAAATTCACCGAAACTCGAATTTTTGACTTTATCGATTTTGTTCAAGCATAAAAATTCGTCCAAAAACCTAAACTCTGGTGTTCTTGGAGTCTTCTCGACATAAAAATTTTTTGTAGACCACTCTTCTAGGTTATTTCGAAAAAAAGTAAAAACCGATCCCCCCTAGTGAACAAAACTTAAAAATAAAGTCTCTAAATTAGCCATATAGCTGTTCGAGGATCAAAAGTATATGCGTTAACATTTCAAACTCTGTCTTGTTGCATGGACTGAACGTTTTCCAATCATTAAATCAACAAATTTTTCTCCTAGATATTTCAAACCATCGTTGTAATTGCGATGCTTTGCTATCAATCAAACGCTGCCGGTACAGGAGCGCGTACCTTTTCGTGGCTACCATTTTTTGGATGGGGAGGTGGTAATACAGCAGGAACTTCTCAACCGGAAGTAGAAGCTCCTGTTGAAAGATATGAAGTGTCACCAAATCAAGAAGTAGAAGAACCTGCCCATCACCTCACTAGAGGAAAACGAAGCTTTAGTTGGCCATCATTTTTAGGTGGAGGTGGAAGTACTGAAGTTGAGGCACCTGAAGTAGCAGCAGCTTCTGATCAGATTGCACCTCAACAGAATGTCGAAATACCTGCACAGCAAGTCCCTATTGGTTATCATTATCCGATTTGGCGAGTACACAAATACAATGGGATCGAACTGAAGCCAATGCCAATTTCATTAGTCAATCGACAACATGTTCAACACTTACAAAAACTTTACACACGAGTACCTCACACACAACTACAACAAAGACTGCATTTCCGTCCAAATCAAGGCAACATACATCTCATACTAAATAGGAGGGAAAACAATCAGCTACCAGGAAAGCCGAATTGCACACCGAAAGCGATTGTCCCTATTCCTCCAGAACTACAAGACTTAGCTGATAAATTTGGCATTAAGGATGCAAGTAAGCTTCCAAGTTTAGAAGACGCAATGAATTTGTTAGGAACAACTACTCGAGCTGAAACCATTCAAACAATTCGAGAATTGGCTGCAACTCCAGATGGAATGAGTTTGATTCGACAATTCCTAGCCACTGATGAAGGAGCTGCAGCTAGTGAAGATCCAAACGCAAACACCCAATGCAACGATACTCCTACTCAGCAGTTTACGCCACAACTACCCAACAATATCAATCGACCTCATCAGCAAATTCAAACACCAAACTTCCATCATGAAGCGACGCATCAACAATTTCCAAATTTGCAACCTCCCAAGCAACACGAGACGTACGGATTGCCTAATGTTCAACCAGCTACTTATTTTCATGCGATAGATTCATCGAGTCAAAATATTTATCCACCACAAACCAATATTATGTCATTGGTCAAAAGTGAGGGAATTCCACATGAGGAATATGGCGTTCCGAATGAAATCGTTTCTACAGCCCACTCTGAGTATCAAGGTTACAATTTACCGAATCAAAGTGACAAGGAAGTGCAACATGGCGGACACGAAACTTATGGTTTGCCAAACTTAAAGCCAGCTGTTTCATTTAGACAAAACTATTATGCACCTAGTATAAGTCAAGAGGAGTCTGTTAAGAGTGATGCAATTCCACACAAAGAGTATAATGTTCCCAACGCAGTTTCAAGCAGCGATCATGAAATACAAGAACCACACCAAGAATATGGTGTTCCCATTCGTGATGAATCACATGGAAGCGAGCAACAGCAGGGAATATATGATTTACCAAAAAATGAAGAGTTGGTAAATTTTCAAAGTGAAGGAAAATATCCCCCGCCAATACCCCATGATGAATATGGAGTTCCTAAAACAGTCGAATCAAACGCTAGCGACCAATCAGTCCAACAACACGAAGAGTATGGTTTACCGATGAATGAAGAAGCAGTCAACTTCCATAGTCAAGGATTTTATCCACCCAGTGTTGTAGAGGATACTATTTCTGATCATCAGACACAAGTCCCACATGAAGTTTATGGACTTCCCAACCAGGAACAAGTCCCTCCGCATGCTGATAGTGATGTGAGTTTCATTCATCCCCATGAAGTTTACGCAGTTCCTGAACAAACAAACGTACAACATAATGAACAAAATCTTTCGGTTCCTCATCAAGAGTATGCTTTACCAACCGGCCCAGATACACATAATTTCGCCCAACATGAAAGCTATGCGTTACCTCATCAGCAATTTTTCGATCAGCAGAACACGTTTAACCAACAACAGAGTACACAATATGGAACCCCAACAAAATACAACTCTAACAATGTTCTTACAAGTGTTCCAATCTTAAGACAAGTCGATGGGGCCTTAGATCGAACGCATACAAGCTTACAAATTGGTCAACTGTTAACAACGACTGCACGTCCAAATGCTGGCTTTCTAGAGCGGGTTACGTCATGGACTAACTACTTTACTCCCCCGGGACCAACTATTCCAATTGTTCCACCACAAGTAACAGAAGACGTGCAAGAATCTGCACCTCCGTCTCCGAATGCATACACAATCCCCATACCGAAAATACCCGAAATTAGTGAACCTCAAATACCTGGCCTACCTCCAGCACCTCAGCTGCCAAATGTTTATATCCCAAAGAAATTTTTCGTACCTTCGACAGGCAACCAAGGACCATTTTTTCGCCCTGAGAACCCACGACCAGCAGTAGGTAACGTCAATGAACATGCATTACCACACCTACAACCTCAGCCATTTGATGGCCAAACAGTGGAGGAATTCGTTCCTGATGTTAGTCATCTGCCATTGGATGATCGTAATTTGGGTCATGATCTTCGAACATCATATGGAATTCGCACTCATCCAAAATCGTACGCTGCGGATTCCAGTCATGCTGCATCAGAGACAAACGAGCAACTCATTTCTGTTGTTTCTGCACCCAACCAATCAGGTAGACATCTTGATCAAATCGAAATCGAAGAAATAGTTGGTAATGATGTAGTTGATGAAAAGCAAGGGAAGAAAGGAAAGAAATATGGACCACAACGGATATCGCCTTATGATTCATATGCCACTGGAAAGTTGAATCGTGCCAATGCTGATGCCATCAATAAGTTAATTCCGACACAAAAACCGACAATATTAAGTCGAATCGAGGACGCTTCAATGATCGATGCGATCGCGACAATGACGAGTGGATTTCGACCAATGACATAAACCGTTTGTGATGTTTGGTCGAAGTAGTTTGTTAGTTTCATGTAGAAACCCGTATTTATTTATTTATTTGAACGAATAAAACAAAAGTTTAGTGCAATTTTATTTTAGCCTGAAAGTTGCCCTTTCAATGGATATTTCTAGATTCATTGAGAAAATTTCCAAGCTGGGTCGTTTCTATCAACCGCTTGTTGTCGGCAGTCGACACTTAAGTTGCTGCTCATTTGAGTTTCTCGCGGAAACTACAAAAATCCTGATTAATGGAACACTGAGTTTTAACTGCACAACGGTCGGATGCTGGAAGCTGTACAATTAAAAATAACTCCCAAGATATCCGAAGAAATTACTTTAATGTTTCAACAACATATATCGCGAAATCTAAAGGCATTTTATAAAGCGTTTGATAGCATGCTCTAATTTTATAGCAATTTATCGGCCGCCACAATAAATTTTTACGTAGTTGATGCAAGTTTATTTCTAATTGTCCATTTCTTTCCACTACTTTATTTGATACCGGCTCTAGGACCGATTATCCCCAGTCAAAATATCCCCGGACAAAATGTTCCCAGACAAAATATCCCACAAAAAATGGACAAAATATCTAGGGTTGGGTTTTCCTCAATTTTTCGGTCATAAATAACGAAAAACACATATATTTCGAGACGTTTCACAGCTTATTGCTGCATCTTCAGTCTTTATTCATCTCATTCAAAGCTTACGAGAACAGAAATTCCCTCCACTAAAATTTCTGTTCTCGTAAGCTTTGAATGAGATGAATAAAGACTGAAGATGCAGCAATAAGCTGTGAAACGTCTCGAAATATATGTGTTTTTCGTTATTTATGACAGAAAAATTGAGGAAAATCCAACCCTAGTTATTTGAATTTCACGGTCGAGAAAATTGCATCAAAGTTTGTTACGACACAAGCTTTGGAGGACAAAATATCCCCAGATGTGATGTCTACTCAGCAATGTAGGCTAGTCAAATCCGATGTCAACCTTGCAAAAATTAGGACAAAAGAACGGGATTCGATAGGGCAGAGGGATGTCTATCATCGCCCGAAACTCCCAAAAAATCCCACTGTAGGGTTTTGAGAAAATCGGGGAAAACCCAAAAAGTTGAGGTTATGTGCAAATTCCAAATTCGGAGTAAGATTTCTTCGATATACCGGTATAAAGTCGAAAAAAAGTTTCGCGGAGGTCATTTTTTCGATGAAATTTTGACTTTGGAAAATCGTATCTCAGCCAAAAAATGACTAAAATTGATGAGGTAAAGTGTTTTAGAAACTATCTTAAATTTGGGAAAAATAGTAGTCGGAAAATATTTTGGAATATTTGCACATAACCTCATTTTGGGTTTTCCCCGATTTTCTGAAAACCCTACAGTGGAATTTTTTGGGAGTTTTTGACGATGATAGAGATCCCTCAAATACAAATTTTGCGAACTTGACTAGCCTAATGGTGAATATAGGTAAGCATTATTAATTAGATATTATATTGTGTGTTGGGGGGCCCCCGCCCTGCGGCTCCGCTCCTCAGACCCCGCAAGGGGGGATACTCCTCTCTTTTCGCGGGCTGCCGCCCCTCGACCCCGCTTTTTTGTTTTTGGTTGTTTATTTCAGGCCTGCGGCGGCGCTAAGTACATTTCACATTGAATATTCTTAATTTTTTGAGTGTGGATTTTGTCTGAGGGGATATTTTGTCCTTTTTTTTAATGCAAAAATTGTGGTTATTATGTCCAGTTATTTTGTCTGGGGATATTTTGTCCACGAGGATTTTGGTTGGGGATATTTTGTCCACGGGGATTTTGGTAGGGGATATTTTTTTTTTTTTGACATTCGGTCCTTACCCCGTGGATGGCCCCTTAGGAAGTCGTACTTAAACGGTCTTTTATAATAGGTAAAGAATGCGCTTCTGAAAGTATCTGCGACAACTTCATTTTTCTGCTGGTGAAGGTGCGCAGTTTTTTTTCAGGTGAAATCAGATAGAAGAAGAGATGGTGTACCAAAGTGTTTCCTTCCTGAGCTTCACATTTAACTTAGTGACTTTTGAAGCTTATCTGAAAAACGTTTCAGAGTTGTAAGATTGTAATTGTAAGCTTTCGTGCAATTATCACCGTATACTATTTATAAGGAGTAATGATCATGACTTATCAGTCGCCGAACCCCAAAAAAGAAGTCCAAAAACTCAAAAAACGTCATACAAAAACCTTTGAGACAAGGCACGATGTATAGGGGAACTTTTGATTTTTTCCCCCTCGAGAGGGGCTCCTTCCAAATTCCAAAAAAACTGTATAGCCGATCTTCCTGAAATTTTCACTGGACGTCAGTCTCAGCTTCAAATGAAAAATTTCATAGGCCGCTTTTCCGTGAAAATTCTGGAAAAGTCGTGGCATGTGGAAAAGTTAATTTGAGGTTAATTTTAGCTCCGGAAAGACAATAAGTAGAGAGTTGGTTTCTTCGGGAAAGTTATAGAGTTTGGCCAGTAGAATTTTTTTGGATCTGAAGAAAATTGCTGCCAGCAGTCAAACTGGCGCCATCTTGAATTTTTCCATGCAATAAATTAAGTTTTTTTTGGTTTTCGAATTTTAGCTTCGGAGTGACAATACTTAGAGAGTTGATCATTTTGATCAATTTTTTGGGATTTTCAGAAATCTGCCATGGTGACGTTACAACCAAAAAATAAATTAACGAACTAAGAGCTTAGTTGACTTATGCGCATGCGCAAAATCAACTAAGAAGTTAGTTGATTTTTTTTCATTGCTACTGTCCAATGAAAAAAAAATTTTTTGTGCGCATGCGCATACAGCCAACTAACCTCTTAGTTGTTTAATTTATTTTTTGGTTGTAGGAATAAATTATGCTTCTTTGGGTTTTCGAATTTTAGCTCCGGAATGATAACATTGAACAATGAATAATTTCTACGAAGCCAACTCTCTAAGGCTTCGTAGAAATTGTTATACAGTATGATCAGGAGAATTTTTTGGATCTTAGGAAAATGTCTGCAAGCTGTCGAAGCTGTGCCATCTTGGATTTTGTGAATACTCAAAAATGCTATCTTCTAATTAGAATACCTAGACACTTGGTTTCTTCGGGAAAGTTGTCGAGACTGGCGAGAAGATTTTTTTTTGTGACCCTAAGAAAATGGCGGCCAGCTGTCAAAGTAACGCCATCTTGGATTTTTTGCTATCTTTTGAATTAGAATAGATAGACAGTTGGTTTCTTCGGCAAAGTTATAGAGATTGGTGCGAAAAATATTGGTGTGAAGAGAATTTTTTTCAGAGAAAATTTTTTTTTCTGAGAAAAATTTTTTTCAGAGAAATTTTTTTTTCGGGAAAATTTCTTTCGGAGAAATTTTTTTTCTGAGAATATTTTTTTTCACCAAAAATTTTTTTTCGTCGTAAATTTTTTTTTCGACGTACATTTTTTTCGGAGGAAATTTTTTTGCCGGAAAAATTTTTTTGTCGGAAATTTTTTTTCGCCAGAATTTTTTTTTTCCAAAAATTTTTTTCTCCAAAATTGGTTTCCTTTTTCTTCCAAAATGGATTGACACTATTTTATTTTATCTTATTACGAAAGTTGGGGTCGCCGCTGTGCGAGGAGCTAAAATTAATATTCACACCATACCAGAGTAAAAAAATGACTCCCAGCACCATTCGCACCTGGTGCCAATAGTCATTTCATTTTTCGTTGAACAAGTTAAGCTATCAAAAAAGACATTGTAGCATATGTGTAAAAGAGGAAGACTAAAGATAACCTTAAACATTTTGCAAACATAATTTCCGTATAAAATTTACTGTTCCACATCTCATTGTACCAATTATGGACGTTTTTGTACTTTATGTATAAATGGGTGACTCGTATTACTTGCACTTTAACAAAAATATCTTTTTCCTGCCATTCGCATATTCAAATTCTGTTTCTAATAAAAACATAATTGGAATTGCTTTTCATTAAACAATAAAGTAGCTGAACAAAAAAAATTTAAAACCAAAAAGTATAAAATGATGTCTAATTATGATACACGAAATCCACTTAAAAACAAATAGCAAAATTAAATGGAACTTCAAATAAATAAAAATTGTTTTTAATGCATCGTAACATGTGTAGTGTCTATAAAAGATGATTACCATTCAGAAAATGATAATGAAGTGGATAGGAATTTGTGTAATTTGCCATTTCCTTGTGCAAACCGCTAGCCATGAATATGGCATACAACTAGATTACGAACGACCTCATCATGTCTACAATCAAAAACAAATAATGCCGTCGATATTGATGGTTGATGCAACAAACCGTTTGGGTTTTTCAATATTGAGGCACCACACGTTCAACAATCATAATAACGTTGCATTTTCGCCATGTGGACTTGCTAGTGTTTTGGTTGCATTGTTTGAAGGTTCCGATGGTCACAGTTCGTATGAAATATTCGAGGCACTACATGCACCATTCGATCGAGATGTGGTGAGGATTGGTTATAGAGATATACATCGACGATTAAGAGTGAGTCTATCATCCATCTGCATAAATATTAGGAACTAACGAACTTTTTTTTCAAATGCACTAGAGCTACTTCTATCTGCACGAAAATGTTTTAAGCGGCTTAAGTTTGAGTAAGGAAAACGTTACCATTCGCAGTGGGTATGAGGCGATCTTAAGATTTTACGGTTATGATTTGGGAGATGGAAGTTCTGAAGGTGGTATGGTAACGACAATTGCATCTGCAGAGCGTGGGCAAGACGACCCAGAAAATTCAACTCCCGTACAGGCGACTGAACAAACAACAGAGATTTTAACAACTACTCCACGATATTCTAGCACAGTCCTTCCAGAAACAACTACTGACAAATACCTACCTTCCACAACCCATCAGGTTGAGGTCACAGAAATTAAATTGGAAACAACAACATTTGCTCCTACTGAAAAACCGACTGATCTTCCGAATGAGAGTCTGGATGAAAGATTTGGCGAAACCACTTCTACTCAAATGCCAGAAAATATTTTGAGGGAACCGTTACAAACGACTTCGACCGCTAGGCCAACATTTGCAACAAAGATCCCAACAACAGCCGTTCCGACGACGATTCCTACAGAAACACCTTATGTGTCTGAAACAACAACACCACTTTTTCAGACAACCACATTCCCCGCAAGCCGATATACTTATCCCTCAGCCGATGAAACGACGATAACACCGTTTACAGAAATGGTGTCAACGACTTCAAAACCTTCATATCTTTTTACGTTTAAACCGCCAATAACAACTACCACGCTACCAGAACTAATGACTAAACGATTCTACAATGTTCCCACCACAATTCCATCATTGCCTACAATTAGACCTGCTGCAACTGACTCCACAAAGTTGTTGAATTCGTTAACAACGATTCCAACTCCAACGGCAATCAGACTAAGTCCATCAGACTTTTCAAGCGCTCGGATAGTGAATACCAGAAATTCGAAAGTGTACCGAGTGAAAAAAGATGCAAGCATCTATAACAGTTTCGTGCCACTCACACCGATTGGTTATGGAGTGCCCTCAGATAGTAACTTTTACGATCCTTATTTCAGCTATGCAACGCCCAATCCATCAGAATTGCATTATCCTGAAGTCAATCCAATATTTGCAGCAAAAGATCTCGAATACGAACACCATCACGACGAGGTCGATCACATTTTCTACTTAAATCCTCATGACTCCATACGTATGGGATTCAAGGTTTACAACACGATATTACGATTCGCGTATGTTGCCGGCATTCAGGCGTCTGTAATGGAATTACCGTTAGACTCAGACAATTACAGTTTGCTAATTTTTGTACCTGATCAACCGATCGAAGAAATGGTACACGCATTATGTTCGCACTTATCGCCGTCGCTTACAAGTATCCGTGCGGCGTTGAGAGAAAATTGGATCAAAACCATGATCCCGAAATTTTACTTAAAAGGCAACGTAGTTTTAACGGGAGACTTGATGAAAGTATGTCCACACATTGCGAAACTAGCAACGACCATGCCGATTAAAATTACCACACCCGTCCGTCGACTCTGTTACTTCGTTGCTTTTTCCTTAAGGAGCTTCTAAATTGAAATCTCCGTACACGGTTGCTCAAGTTCTTTTCAAGCCGTAAGCGTTCTCATGTGATAAACAAGCAAAGACCTGTACGTATTAGAATAGATGTGGCAAAAAAACTCGAACGTAACCATTGTTGCCTACCATACCTTTTCGATCTTGCATCTTTTTCATTCACACACAAAAACATAGTGAAATGAGACAAAAACTTCTGTTGCCCATGCTTCAATGCAACAGATAAAATGCATGCATGTGAGTGATACAAAAATATATGCAATAAGTTCTAGAGTGAAAGAGAAAGAATATTCTCTGTTGACAGTCATTTAGAAATGAGCAAACAATCCAATGTTTTACGTTCTTTTATAACTATAAGAATTGTCATTATCCCAGGTAATTTCAAAGGTCCTTCCGAAGTACGTCTGAGACCTTTGATTTTGATTACCTCAATGTTCTACCGTATCACAAAGAGGACCAACGTAGTGTCTCCTAGAAGCCCTGAAACTATTTTCTGCTGTAAACTGCTTTGGTAATGTTTCCCTAAAACCCTGAAACACGTTTTCTCTACAATTTTATTCTCTACAACTTTGCCTTTGACAGTAAGTCTCTATTTTGCATAGTTGAGCAAATATAGACGAAAAACCATCTGCTTTCGTATACGGCTAAGAAACTCAATTTCGTCCATTCCAATGGTCCCAGTACCCAGACCACCGACCCGATATCCGCAAAAAAAAATTTCTAAGTTTTTCGATATCAAATGCTTCCATTCCGTACAGTTTCCGTGCTCTACCTGCTGAGATATTTGCGAAAAAGTTACATCGAGCCTCGAAAAACCGCGTTTTTGGTCACTTTTTCGACCATATCTCCGGAACCACTTCACACATTTTGCTCATCTTTGAATTTGAATCATGAGACATGCGTACGTTTCAGGGAAAACAAAGGGAAAAAGGGTGATCGGTTTAGCCGTTTAAAAAAAAATGTCGGGACGGACAGGCATCTCTTGACGATATTAAATGCATCCCGCTCACTCTTGTCTCGATCTACCACATGTTAAAATTAAATGTCCTGAAGTAAACGTATAGGACCTTTTTACTTCCTACGGGTCCAACAACGTAGCGCCACATTATCATTTCTCTGCACAAGAGAATTATTTTCGAGACCTTTCCGTTACATTAACAAATTTTGACCGTTTCTTACACTTGAATGGCGATATAGGCTTGTGTCAAGCTATGGCGAACTTTGTAAGAGATGACATCGTATGCACCGCTGCGTTTATACCCCCATCTATTATCATTTATCTCAGAAGACCTGCCGAGAATATGGAAGTAGATGTGAAAGAAACCGAAAAAATACCATATTTTGAAAGCTCATGCTCGAAGCGGTAGCGGAGAGCGTGACGCAGTCCCCACACCCCAAAAAAAAACGTCCACAAACCCAAAAACCTCCACACAAAAACCTTTGGGACAAGACACAATGTATAGGCGAAGTTTTGAGTTTTTTCCCCTCGCCCCCCTCCCCCTCCAAATTATTTAAAAAAAACTACGTCGCAGCAGCTATCCAACAAGCCCTCACTCATCAAAATCGGTTGAAAATTGGCTGAGATATCGAGGTTTGAAAATGGTACTTTCCCATACATCTTACCAGAATTCCATTGTTCTCATTATTACGTAAACTTTTTTTCTGATCTGTCGGTTTCTATCTATGTTCTATATATCTATCTATGTTCTATCTATCTATCTATGTTCTATAAATAATTTTCGATCTCGAGAACTAGACAGCCGATTTTGATGAAATTTTCAGGGAACGTCAGAATCGGTCCAAAATGAAAAATTTCATATGCCGCTTTTCCGGGAAAACTCTGGAAAAGCCGTGGCATGTGGAAAATCGGTCAATTTTGAGGGTTTTTCAGGTAATGCTCGGAGTTTTCGAATTTTAGCTCCGGAGTGACAATACCTAGAGAGTTGGTGTCTTCTAGAAAGTTTTAGAGTATGGTCGGGAGAATTTTTTGGGATATTAAGAAAATGTATGTGAGCTGTGTTCAAGAAATCGCGTCACAAATGCCAGACCCACCAGCGTAATAATTTTTCAACACTTTCAGTTTTCACACGCAAAAATTTAAAACTCAAAACAATCTTCGCAAAAACACAGGAATGTTAAATTTTTGCAGCGTAAAAACTGAAAGTACAGAAAAATTATTTCGTCGTTGGGTCTGGCATTTGTGACGCGATTTCTTGAACACAGGGTAACGTTGTCATCAAGGAAATGTATGCGTATTTTCAGCGCAAGCGTCACCTCCACTGATATCATTAATTTTGGAAGTGGACATTAGGGACTGCGTCGCACTTTACCTTTTAAAAGGTTTTTGTTGTGATTTGTATTAGAGGAGTGTGTACATTCACAATTTCGTGTTCCTGTTGCTAGTTTCGCTAGAGCTGTTGACTGTTGAATTAATTACTACAATCAATAAAATTTCAGATGGGAATTCAAGACATCTTCGAACCGAACAAAGCTGACTTTTCTCCCATGACAGATGAATTTGGTATTTATGCGAGACACATTGAACAATCTATCACAGTGAATATTAGGACGCATGCAAATAATCAATTGAGAAGTAAGTTGAACATGTCCATCCAACATCACTCACCAACATTGATTTCGAAGGTTCTGTCGCAAATTTCGCGTCATGGTAATTGTTACAAGTTGTAAATATCATTCCATAGATTCTCATTTATCCATCGAAGTCATTTTACAATATTGAACTTTGTCTTTAATGAGTTAATTACAAGTCTTCACGTATAGCACTGCGCAAGCCAACTTACGTGATTCTTCTATAAAAAACTATTCGTACGAATGGATGTAATTAAATATTTCACAATTTTTTTTAGGATATGCGCAACAGTTCTTCGATCCGATTAAAGTGCCAGTTAATCGACCGTTTGTTTTTGTTATTATTGACAATGAATTGGACTTGGCTATTATGGTTGGCAGAGTTCTGAATCCATTAAATTCAAGAATTTTATAAATATTTTCTTTGTAAATTGTATGTAACATTTGTAACAACTTTAACAATGTAAAATAAAGTTCTCTTAAGATTATCATTCATTTCACGTCTACCACACAGGAAGTTCAAGATCGTCAAGAAATGGTATAGATAGAAACGTGAAGTTCAGAATTTTCACTTGATTAGAAGTTTTCATCTGACTACTCATTAATGTATTTTCAATGGATAGTGGTTAGGGAGCATTCAAAAAGTGAGCACGCTACTTTGGGGTGTTTGAAAAAAGCGTGAATAGGCGTACGAGGGGAGAGGGAGAGTCGAAAAACTATGTTTTTTGCTTCCGCACTTTGCTCGACAAAATTCTAAGTTAAGTCAAACACCTCGACTACCAGTTAAAGGCGTTTAACTTCTATGATCGAGTTGAGATAACAGAAAAGGCAGACTGAAACACACAAAATAATCTTCTTTGATATAGAACAGAAGAATTGAATATTTGAAGCAACAGATTCAGTTAACGTAACTGCTTTTCAATGGCAGTTTAGAAAAATGAAGTAAAAGATTATTTGTCATACTTTTGCCGTTGACTTAAAGTTAAGTAACTTAAGGCCATTCAAATAATGCGCACTTTTTTTGGGGGAGGGGCTATAAAAGAAAAAACATCTTATTATTTAGCGTTATTTAAATTGCTTGGAACTCTTCAAGCAATAAATAAAAAATTGACATACCAACAAACTTTAGACGGTTATAATTAGTAATTAGTTGGTTCCCGGGCGCCCCCGGCGGCTACGCATTGTTTGGAGGGGGTAGGTGTTTTGAAGGGGTGGGTGCAAGGGCACTTTGATGTCATTTAACCGTGTTATTTAGCCGTTAACCGGCGCTTTATATGCCTCACACTCCAGTCGAAATTACTGTTCAAATCCCACTGAAATCACGTTATAACTCCCGTTCAAGTGCCCGTCGAAACCCTGTCCAGCGTCCCAAATTTGTCCCACATTGGTCCAACTGCTCGACATTTGCACTAATACTTGAGACTTCTACTCACAAAACTCTGAGAATTTACCAAAAAAACCGACTGTCAATATCTCATACATCAGAAACCTTCTCGCCCGCTCGTTAAGCGACTTTTGGGCTATTTTCATTTTTTACACTTTTTTGACATGCATCTCACTTATTTCAGAACAACACCTCACCACGAACCATGTTTTCTCGACATTTCATACAATCCCCGACAACACATCAAAAGGCAACGCTATTTTTACTTTGACAACGCTATTTTATGGCAATTTGAGTTTTTGTATTAATTTAAATTTTTTTTTGTTCGTTTTGTGGATTTACTTTTTCATCTATGTTTATGTTACTAATGTTAGCTAAATATTATGACGTTTTCATGGTTTTTTAACGAGAGCTATGATATAACAGTCATAGCTACTCTTTTTCCATGTCATCTAGTAAATAGTAGACAATAAAATTAAGGGCCGTTCATAAAGTATGTCACGCAAAAATCGCCTTTTTTCGAACCCCCCTCCCCTCTTTCATACTTGTGTCACACCGACCTCGAACCCCCCCTTCCCCTTTATGACATAACGACAAAAATAATTTAAAAACCATGAAAAATCTCAAAAAGTCCGAAAAAATATCAAATTTTTTTTTCGTAGATAATAAATTTTCAGCTAGGTAGGATAGTATACACTTTAAAGCTACTGACTAAAAATAACATACGGCTAGGCAAAGTAGATGAATGCGTCTTCATAAATCTATTCATAAAGAACAATGATTTCGTAGACCTGATCATTCGAGCGCAAAGTGTAAAAATATTGAAACTTTATAGGAAAATGCAAGTTTTCATTTTCTGAATTAAAAAAGAAAGATAGCGAGAGTGAGAGCATTTTTCGATGTTAACGTCAAAATGATGGACAATATACAATTACTTAAAGTAATGACTTCCATCCAAGAGTTCTATTTAAATTAGAGAAAAATGTAAATTTCAGCCAAATATTTTCAAAAATTTCGCGTGACATAACACAACTCTAGACCCCCCCCCCTCCCCCCTGTCACACACTGTCACGCGAAGCCGAACCCCCCCCCCCCCTCGGAGCGTGACATACTTCATGAACGGCCCCTTATTATCGATCAATCAATCAATCAATCAATCCAACCACTACACACTGACATATTCGCAAAAAAACCTCTTACAGAGGAGAGAGGAGGTGTGACGCAAGTCTTTATGTCTGCTTACAAAAGCTGCGAAATCAGAAAAGTGTGACGCATTAATCATCTAAGATAAAACTTTTTTTCTTCCAGTTACAAAAATTCTGAAATCAGAGGGGGGTGACGCATTAAGCTTGAATTCGCAACAAACATTTTTAAACAAATCAAAAAATTGCGTCACAAATGCCAGACCCAACGACGAAACAATTTTTCTGTACTTTCAGTTTTTACGCTGCGAAAATTTGACTTTTACTTCTTATCACATCGTTAGGGTAAATTTAAATTTTTGCGTCTAAAAACTGAGTGTTGAAAAATTATTCCGCTGGTGGGTGTGGCATTATTTTGTTTAAAAATATTTGTTGCGAATCTAAGCTTAATGCGTCACCCTCTCTGATTTCAGAACTTTTGTAACTGGAACAAAAAAAGTTTTACCTTAAATGATTAATGGATCACACTTTTCTGATTTTACAGCTTTTGTAAGCAGACATAAAGACTTGCGTCACACCTCCTCTGTAAGAGGTTTTTTTTGCGGATATCTGTACTTTTCTAAGTTTGTAAGCAACTTTCTAGCTGCCATAGTTCTACAGGTAAGAATCATCCCTCTGGAATCTGGAAGTGGCGTTGTCCCGGGATTAGGCCATATTTTCCCAAAACCATGAAACACGTGTACGCTAAAATTTAATTCTCTACAATTTCGCCTTTGGAACAAACTTTCCAACTTTCATAATTTTGGAGATTTGGGTTATCCTGCCTAATTATGGATGTGGCCATATACCAGGGCCATATTTCCCCAAAACCCTGAAAAACGTGTTCGCTTAAATTTAATTCTCTACAACTTCGCCTTTGGAACCAACTTTGTAACTCTCATAGTTCTGGGGATTTGGGTCATCCTGCCCAATCATGGAAGTGGCCATATTTCCCCAAAACCCTGAAACACGTGTTCGCTTAAATTTAATTCTCTATAACTTCGCCTTTGGAACCAATTTTCTAACTCTCATAGTTTTGGAGATCTGGGTCATCCTGCCAAAAATTGCCACAAACAAACAAAGAAAGAAAGAAAGAAAGGTTTACCAAATATTCGATTTCAGTTCATTTCCATACAAAATAGCAAAATTTTTTAATTCATATCTCCGGAACGACTGAACCAATTTAATGAGTAAAAAGGCACTTAAGTAAAAAGGCACCTAAAATTTTCCGTAGAATCCGGGAAAATATTTTCCGGGGGGTACGTCGCTCGGGGTAGAAGTCAAAAAGTTCCTGTATATATGTTCTTTAGTCTACGAAAAAATTTCTTGTGAATTTTTTGTCGTGTAAGACTTGCGTCACGGCCCCTTACTACCGTGGGGCCATGATAGCCGGAGAAGTGCTCCCGTTCTCGACTGAACCGCCTAAAATTGCCTTACATCTCGGGAGTATGGACTTTTTTCACCCAACTATATCTCAGGAGTATGAGACTAGAGACTTTTTCATCCATCAATGTTAAGCAATTTTGTTGCCCAATGATTGGCACCGCAACTGTCATCAAGTAATGACTCATTTTCGCGGGGTGTGCGACATCACGACCTATCGAAACAGCGCAGCTCTGCACGAAATGGGAGGAAGAAAATAAAAAAAAAATCGGTGGTTGCTGGCTGAAAATTTTGAAGTCTTTTGTTATCCGGAGAGGGTTGCGGGACATGATTGATGAACGGCCCTTTACGTATATTGCGCGGATCTGGCATCTGGGTTATAACATTTTTTGCCCTTCAATCTCGGCTCAATTTGCCATTTTCTAGAAATCGCTGCGGATTGGTGTTGCAAAATATAACTGAAGAAACTGTAGATATTTCATTTTTTACTAATGTTTTATTAAGTCATTTCGTGCGTCACAAAACATATTTTTTATAATATTGATGGGTAAAAACTAGCATGCAATGAGCAACTCTTAAACTACAAATTCAGTAAATTTTGTTTTGTTTAAGTTTGTAAACATTAATTCATTTTTCATAAAATGTTATTTGTTAACTTATTTTTTCATTTCAAAGTTCATTATTCAATTTGGGAAATATTTTTGTGCACTTCGATAACACATTACAGCCAGTGACATTCAAATTAGTTCTTTTCTCTGTTTTGTTCACTTCAAAATCTGGGAAAAAATTGTTTTCAACCTTTTATATGTTTGTAGACAACATTTATGCGTACACCTCCATGTCAGCCATGTCCGGTGTATGTTAAATAGTTATTTACATCACTAGCAGGAACAAAATTGTTCTCACAAAGGTTAGTTTGCATTGCCCGTTTGGTGACGTACACTTTTTCAAAGGCTTTTAAGAGAAAATCAATACATTTTGACAGTTCTCTCATGAAAAGTGTCACTTTCTCCAAGGGAAAAACAAAGCATGTAAAAATTCACATACGTATGAACAAAATTCGGAAAAAGTCCTAATTATAAATCTTCCGTAATTTGCATAAGAAACTTAGTGATGACATTTTGAGAGAGAATTTCATATATTTTCTCTCTCACTAAGTTTCTTATGCAAATTACGGCAGAAATGTAAGCCGCTGTACGACATATTGTAACAAATTCGATTTTTGTAATTTTACGATACAATGGCATTGATTTGTAGAATCAATTTTTGTAAAGCAAAATTTTCGTTGTTGTTATTTCGAAGTTGACAAAATATAAAATCCATCTTGTTAAACAAGTAACAAGTACAATTTGTAGAATTCGACTTCAAATCTTAGGGCCCAATTTATTTCTCGTATTACAAAAATCAAGTTTCACTAGGTACACAAACTACTATTATCGTCTGTTGTTACAACTTTATTTGATTCCATTCTTATAATTATTCTATCAATTTTATGTATAAAGTATTCAGTCTTGAGGGTAAAATAAAAATAAAATCAATTCCATTCCAAATTAAACCAAAAAAAAAAACATAATTTTAATTGCCTACAAACAATATTCATATAAAATTACTTTGAGTCTCCAGAACGGTCAGTTTTAAGTTCTTTATGCCTAAAAATACAATCTGTCCGTTTGAAAACTCAAATAAATCGTAAACCGATTTCGATCAACGTTTTTATATACTGAACGATACAGTGAAGGAATCTTTAGAAAAAACACTTTAAATATTGACGGATTTATTTTGGTGGCGGCTTCTGTCAAAGCACAGCAAATTTCATGATGACATGCATTTACTGTCAAGTATTTTATATTATTCACTGGATTTCAGTTTACGCCTTTCGCCATTAAATTCTCTATAGGTTACGACATTTGTTTACAACAAGGCCACGTGCCGGGAAAATTTTTACGGCTGAATATGGCGCTATTTGTGTTCGAAGTACTAAATTTGACAGAAGCCGATGCCACATCAGAGTTCACCTCGATTCGAATAGAGGAATAGATTCTGGATTGCAGATGGTAACACAATGAGGAGGCCGCCCGGTTGCGTAATTCATATATTACAGATAATTCGGATATGAACTAAATACTTGTACACTGTACACCTTAGGCCAAAAATCCGGAACGTCAGCAGACTGAATGACATTGAGCATCCTCTGAACGTGTCAATTCAACGAATTTCTCCGGTTTCTATTTAAAATTTCTTCAAATACGGTCATAAGGTTCTAGAGTCATTATGGCGTACAAGTGTACAAGTTAACCACGAAATAATAGGAAAGTGAAAAAGAGATAATGATCTTAACTCTTTGTTTCTTTCCCCCAACTGTTCTCATAAATCTTTGTAATGTAAAAGTGCCTGCTCTCATCGTGTGAGTGTGTCAAACTTAATTTGATAGATTTCCTTGTTTTCATAAATAAAAATAGGGAGAGCTCGCGACGTAACTCTTAGAATCGAAAAGAATTTTACATCATCAACTGAAGAAATAGATTCAAAATTGTGGTGTGACTGAAAGGTCCTACTTTCAATAAAAGTGAAAAGGACTTGAGTCGACATCAATCAAAAATCCAAAATTTATAAGCTGAATATGAAGGATTTTTCCGATGTGTGTCTTTTTCATTTTATCTAAAAATTTCAGCAAAAATTGGAAAGTTTTTAACTAGTAAGCTAATATTCGGCTCCTCTCGTCTCATTTTTCAGTTTGTTTTGTCTTTCGTCAAAGGGAATTTGTTTTCTAATTTCAGTGGACACCACGAAAAATCGTGATTAATCCACGCCTTTACAGCGTCAACGGCTTATGTCAAAGAATAGTGACATAATGATATAACGCTTAAGCTCTCATGAGTCATGAAAATCACTATACTTTGACATAAGTCGTTGACGCACTAATGGCGTGGATAGGTCATGAAGGTCAGGAATGTGGCCAAGGACTTGTGAATCTTTTTGACTTCCGTTAGTGTTGTTTTCGATGTGGCGGCCTATTAAATAATTTTTTTGTGAATTGTACATTTTGTGAATATTGCGGCCGTCCTTGAACCATTCCACATGACCTTGCGGGATCATCGACTTCGGAAAATCAACCTGTTACGTGAAGAAAATCGGGAGCTTGGATTCTAAGCCACGAATTCGCCTTAACGAATCTTGTAACATTTTTCATTTTATGGTCCGCTTTTCTATCTAATTTCGTTCATAATTTTACGAACATTACTTCCCGTGTAATTGGTCAACGATTAAACATGCACTTCCTCACCGTACTTCGTCGTTATCACCGTCTTCATTGATGGATGTGACAAAATGCAATTAGAGTGGCAGGTTGCTTCAAGCGTCCAACTTCATCTTGACGCGCGTGGAGCGACATCTACTTTTGTCAAAATATATAGTGGATTTCAAATGCACAAAGAAAACATTTGCATTTCATATTTTGTGATATAAGCCGATGTCGCTCTTTGCACTTCAATTAGCGTCAAACCATACCGCCCCAATAGTGGTTTCAATTCTCAAGTTGGAAATCGAGTGCCGTCTATCTCTCAACCGATATATCAAATTTTTGCGAATTTCGCCGCAGGAATATAATTTTTACTATAAAAAATCCTACACTATCTACGCCGTTTTTATTTCGTACTTATTTTTTATGGATATCGTTTTCTAACTGTGAAGATGTTTTATGATACGGCAACATCCACAAAATTATGTTTCATGACCAAATCGAGTGACAAACTAATCTGCATTATAATGAACGTAATCTGTTTAGTGTGGATAATACGGATTGCCATACGTAGAATCAACACCAAAAATGCTACAAGCTCTAAACAAACTTTGAAATTATTTCTTTCATTATCTTATTAGTGCGTGCGATTAAGATCATCGTTAGAAGTGTTTAATATTAAAAGTGATAATTGAATTAATTTGTTTAAATAATCTGATGGAATGCAATATTTTTATTCATCTAAAATTTGACGCTACACTAAAAGTCCGTACAGGTAGTTTATCTCTTTCACTGTGAGGTAATCCAAATTTATTGGATATTCTTTACGGTAGAATGAAATAATAATTTGGCTTTAAGTTCAGCGCAGGACAGGGGATGGCAGTCTTTTGTTTTTATTTGTACAAGTAACACTCAACGTGAAGTTAGCTGCAGTTGCGACCGAAGCTAACTTCATTGCAAACAAAATCAGCTGATTATTGGAACTTTCAGTGAAGTCAGCTGATTTTGGTAAATTTATGAATGAAATCAGCTGATTTTTTTGCAATGAAGTTAGCTTCGGTCGCAACTGCAGCTAACTTCACGTATAACAAAAGGCTGTCACCCCGCGCAGGATTAAAATGTGTCTTAGGATTGTCGTGTGGTGCTAAGGTGAGGCGTAAGACACAAAATTTTATGGACAAAAATGTTAATTTCAACATGGCTAGGACGACCTATGACTCTAGCGACAGGCTCGACCCATGGCTCCAATGACAGGCCCAATCCCAAATTTGTCTTGAATACGATTACCGATAGAAAAAAATTCAAGAAGTTTTCCTATTTATATAGAAAAAATCACATGGGCGCTGGCAGAGACTCGTTTTTAGTGCCTGAGATAAGTCCAAGGGCCCAAACTCAAAAAAGTTTCTCCCATAAGTTTTTGGGCTTTCATAGAATTGTCGATTAAAATTTTTGAAAATCGGAAGAGATTTACTCGAGTTATATACATAAGACCAAAAACCACTTAAGCGCCCCTAGCTCGGCGGCACTTGGCCCGACAATGCCCAGATTCAATCCCATCGATTCTTCGATTACATTTCAGGGAAAAAAGTTTTTGAAAATCGGTTGAGTTTTACTCGAGTTTTCGTGTTGACAAGGACGGACGGACAAATTTTTTTTCATATTCAGCATCTAAGTAATATGACCGATGCTAAGCTCCTACTCCCCCTCCTCAAATCGACCGGTTACAAGCGTTCTGGCGAACTCAATAGAACCATTTTTGAAGAACTTCGTTCTTCATTTTTGTCTAAAAATCGGGACGAGGGTCAATGAAGCAGTAAGGGGAGACGGCCATAGTGGGGTTTGGGCAGAGCTCTATGCAGCACTTCCAGTACGGCAAAAGCAGCCCGTTGAAGGCGCAATCCAGCTAAGCGTAAGCGTAGGGGTCACGGGGTAGATCCTCCAACATTAAGACATATACTATTTTGTCTGGGATCACGAATATTCTTAAAGCCACTCAAATAGTGCACGCTTTTGGAGGAGGGAGGGAAAAGCGTGCGCTTCATACATTCTGAATTTTTTTCCATTTCTTTTTGCGAGAAGAAACTTCCATTTTCCTTTCGTTATTGTTAGTTGGTAACAAATAAAAAAAAATTTTGTAAATTCCAGAAATTGATTTTAGTGTTATCGCTGACTCAAATGAGGCTATGAGGTGTTAGTAATCAAGAGTGACGACGAAAAATTGAGCACATCGCAAAATGTGAACTGTCAAATTTGCGATGTTTTTTTAGAGCAGAATCCTGCGTAAATAAAAAATTATTTAAAGTTATAGCTAATGTACTGTGAGAGGATGACTTTTACCCAAATAATAGATGAAGTAGAATTCAAAAACTTTGCTCTGAAATTACATCGCAAATCCACTTAGAATGCGATGATTTTTAGAGCAACTTTCGACCTTCTTACTCAAACTTTTTGAATTCTGATTCATTCATTCGTCTAAGAGTCATCCTATCACAGTACATGAGTTATAATTTTGAATAATTTGTTATTTATGAAGGATTCTGCTCTAAAAAACATCGCAAATTTGACAGTGCTCTTAATGAAGTTTTGTTGCCTCTTCAAAGCTCTAAGGAACCAAAATACTCCATTCAAAGCACTTTTTGTAATTTCTGGGATTTTTGTACGTTCCCTTCCATCCGCCTCTTTTCTGCGAAAATCGTTTTGGCTTTTAAGGAAAAAACGCTACCAAGTGTAACTATTGTCCAAAAACTTTGACTTCCTTTCTGAGAATTATGCAATTCTCGAAGAAAAGTTAAAGCTTCAATCTGCAGAAAATTAAAGCCCACAGTAAAAAAAACTAGACTGTCTATACGGATTCTAAACGAAAAATTAAGTTTCTATGAGTTTCTCTTTCCATTGCTATTGATACTAAGGAATGCAATTTTTATTGTTATAAGAATTTGGCATTTTAATTTCATGGCGATTTCAATTCAGAACCAGGAAAGTACAGAAATTGGGAAAAAAAATATCTTTAAAGAACACATTTTCTAATTGAAAAAAAAAAACATCAAGAGCACGTCGCAAAAATGTATGCGATGTTTTTTCAGAACAGAATCCTGCGTAAATAACAAATTATTCAAAATTATATAGAATTCAAAAAGTTTAGGTATGAAGGTACAAATTTGCTCTGAAATAACATCGCAAATGAACTTGGAATGCGATGATTGTTCAGAGCAACTTTCGAACTTCGTAGTCAAACAAAACGACAAAATAAATGAACTTTTATTCAAAAACTAAAATTAAAAATAAAATCGAAAATTGTTTAATTGAGGTTCAGTGGATCCTCTAAATCTCTATAAATTTTTGAACGAGTACACCTCCTCCCCCTTGAGTCTCATTCGTTATTTCTTTTGACTTAAAGAGCACTTTCCGTCGTGTACATCGAAATCGCCAATTGTTAGCACACATTTTTCGTAAAAAACTTAAAATTGCGTATCATGTATTTGTGGAATCTTTGGCATTTGATGCTCTAGTCTGATTATTGTCGTCACTAGACGCCGATGCTATGGTTGTTGATGTTGAATTGCCATGATAATGTTGAACATCTATTGAAATACCACGATGTTTTGAGAATAATTTTAACAGCTCAATTGCGTCAACTGCCTCCCGTTTTTCATGCAAGAGTCTAATTTAATGAGAAAATTTAAATTATTTTTTTATTTTGTGATACATCACAGGTGAAGTCATGCATTCGCATCAAAATAAGGTTTAAGAACACGTCGCAAAAGTATGAGCTGTCAAGTTTGCGATGTTTTTTTTAGAACAGAATCCCCATATACTGTGAGAGGTTGTCTATTACACAAATAATAGATGAACCAGAATTCAAAAAGTTTGAGTATGAAGATCGAAAGTTGCTCTGAAATAACATCGCATTCCAAGTTCATTCAGAGCAAATTTGTACCTTCATACTCAAACTTTTTGAATTCTGATTCATCTATTATTCGTGTAAGAGTCATCCTCTCACAGTACATGAGCTATAATTTTGAATAATTTGATATTTACGTAGGATTCTGTTCTAAAAAACATCGCAAATTTGACAGTTCACATTTCTGTGCTCTTAATGAAAAAAAGCGTGGAGCTCTCATCTAATCCTGTCGGACAGGGTTCTTCAAAAGCTTTTTTTTTTTTGCTCAGCTTAGCGAGCTTAGCGTCGTTTCGCCATTTTCGTTAAAAACTTTTTTAGATGTACTTTAGGGAATGCACAGAGAGACGATATGGCCGCTTGGTTTCCCACATAGACTTCTGGTGATACAAGTTCTCATATGGAGAAATTTTTCCATGCATTTTATATAAATGTGTCTATATGCGATAATCTTGTTACAGCCACTTATCGTATCTGACGCGATAAGTGGCTGTCACCAGATTATTGCATAAAGCCGCTCGTGTAATGAGAGAGGATTTCAGCTCAGTTATTGAAACTTGTCTTGCGGAAATCTTTTATGTTTATTTCAAAGTTCTGTTTGCGCCGGTTAAGACAAGTTAGAGCACGTTGCAAAAATGTGAACTGTAAAAATTGCAAATTTTTTTAGAAGAGAATCCTGCGTAAATAACAAATTATTGCTCATGTACTGTGAGGTGAGAGGATGAGGATGACTGACGAATAATCGATAAATCAGAATTTAAAAAGTATGAGTATGAAGGTCGAAAGTTGCTCTGGAAATCATGGCAATCCAAGTTCGTTTGCGATGTTATTTCAGAGCAAATTTGTACCTTCATACTCAAACTTTTTGGATTCTAATTCATCTATTATTTGGATAAGAGTCATCCACTAACAGTACATGAGCTATAATTTTGAAAAAAAAAATTATTTACGCAGGATTCTCTTCTAAAAAACATCGCAATTTTGACAGTTCACATTTTTGCGACATGCTCTTAAATTTCTCTCATCATAACGATCATAACATTCTAGAGCGACGAAATGCCAAGTGATGATGACATTTACTCACATTTGAAGTCGATAATGGAGAACGCAGTCGCTATATCAATTCTCTGAGAATGCAGAATTATGTAGAATTTGAACCAGCTACGAGTCTTTTGCTCCTACGCATGTTAAAAGCATCGCCATATAGTCACATATGAATGAATGTGTTGAAATGAAGGAGAATTGAAGAAGGCCAGCTGGTTAAAATTCTGCATAACTTTAGATCAATCAATTAGGGTGAAGCGAAAATGACTTTTTTTCGTCAATTTTTAGTGGTATATGCGCACTTTTCTCCGCGTCTAAGTACACCAAACTATCGAGTGACCTCTCTAAATGTATTCTGGGACCTGGGAACGATTGCGTAACTTTTTTTTTGGATATATTTTTTCTGATGAAATAGTATAAATTTGCTGGTGAAAAAGTATAAATTTGCTGGTGAAAAAGTATAAATTTGCTGGTTAAAGAATAATTTTGCTGGCGCAGAAAATATATCCCAAAAAAAGTTACGCAATCGTTGCCAGATCCCAGAGTACATTTAGAAAGGTCACCCGGTAGTTTGGTGTGCATACACCCGGAGGAAAGTGTCCATTTACCACTAAAAATTGACGAAACTATACAAAGCTATGGCGCATACCTTAAAATTGACTCAGAAAATTGTACATATCAGCAGAATTAGGACGTTCTATGGATCTTATTTTTGGTTGGGGAGGTAAGAAATTTAAAAAAAAGTCATTTTCGCTCTACACTAACTGCGACTTTTATACGTATTATCTCTAGGAGTAGTGAGAGTTAGGGTTGGTGATGTAACGTCAAAAGTCTGGACCATAATCACGACATTTGAACTATACAGATGGTAGGAAGGTGAGGCATTTGCTGCCTAGTCTTCCGAAAAGTTAAAATGTTCTTGAAAATGTGCCCAGCTCAAGAGAATTGGGAAGAGCAAAATGGGGGAAACGTGCAAGAGTTATTCTTATGAGCAAAAATCCATGCAAAATCAACAAAAGAGTTCTAAGAAGGCTGGGATAAAATTAAATCAAAAACATCGAGACATCAAAGATATATTTGAGGAGAACCCAAAAAATATCCGGTCTCTCCTCCCTAACCTGCCTGAGACTTCTTTAAGTTGTTCGATGAAATCGATGCCAGTTATGTCAGTCATATTCGTTGGATCCATGTTTGACAGCATCTCCAAATCCGGATCGCTAAGAACACTCACGTTGCATATGTTATTCCTCAATTGTCCCACAATCTTCTTCAAGTGAACCCGTTCCACATCACAGCAGTCAGTCGTATCAGCCGATTCTCGACGCGTTGTTATCGTTACGTAGTGGGTGGGCTTAACGAAGGAAAAACAGTAAACACATGAAAAAGTATTTAAATAATTGAACAACTCCAAAGTGCTTTTTTCATGAATAAATGCTACACATGTGAGACACAATTTGCTCTGAGACACATGCAATAATCCAAAGATATTCCCTAAACGCCCACAAGGAAGACCGTTAACACCTGTTTGTTCATTCAGAAAATACAGAAAAACAACATTAAGAGCTAAACATTATTTCCCATGATCACTGACAGTCTTTTTTATTGTTTTCATATTTAGACGTAGAAGTACGAAGTAACAGAGTTTCATAGGTTTAGTCTTAACATTATTATTGTAAGGTGTAGACACCGGTGTATACGCAGATATATTTTCTGAAAATTTCGTCTATTTGCTTCAATGTGGGCGGCCAAATATTTTTCGAATAATTGTTCTAAAGACGAGTACCCTTACACACTTTGTACATAATAAAGCGCATGTACCCCAAGAAATTGTCGTCACAAAATCTATAGAGAAAGATTATCATAATGAATACCGTTATCCCCAACGCTGCCTAAAAAATCTACCTCAAACATTGACGAGGGTTACACTTTAACAACATTATTTTGTGATTTGGATGTACAAATAATCCGAAATTAATAGAGAGCCATTTTCTTATTTAGCAATTCATAATTAGCACATTTCCAGATGGAATAACTAATGAAGCCAAAACTTAATTTGTTGACGTAATTGTGAAACTGCACAAACAACAAGCAAAATTAAACAGTCTACATTAATAACGTAACTGAAAGACTCATGACGGTTTTTTAGAGGTGGAGAACCGTTAGTGTAGGACGTTAGATGTGCGATATATATTTGCATATTCATATCTACATTTAACTTTTGCCATCATACAGCGGTATACATTCTACCTTTTAGCAACAGAAAATTTGGAGTAGCTGTACCAGAAGTGTTTTTAAAGTGTAACGAATTTTGTTATGTGTTGCTAAAACACGATGCGATGAATTTTATCACTCGTTCGAGGACAATTATGTGAGTTTTTTTATCACAGAGAAAATAGTAGTACCAATAAAACAATGAAACTTGGGTTTACGATGCACCTTTTTGTTGGGATTTGTACAAAGGCATACGCGTTTGGCAGTTCACAATACTGATACAATGACCTGATACTAGACTAATACTATGAGCTCTTTACTCCACTTACGATAAACTTTTCGAAACGCTAAAATTTTAGTCTATCTGACCTCTATAAAATATGTGTGTGTGTGTGTGTGTGTGTGTATTTTGGATTACAATAAAATTGCCGAATACACGTTCATAACATCAGAGTGTCATATACGCGTCACTAAAAGGGAAATATTCGGGTCGGCCAAATATTAAGAGTATATTATTAACCAAGAGATATAATGGAGCGATCGAAACGGGTTAGCTCAGTGGTAACGTACTGGCTTTCCACCAAGAATATCCGGGTTCAATCCTAGTGGGGATGTATAGATGAAAGAACGCTCCTAAGCCAGGCTTCATAATATAGTTAATTGTGAATTTGATGCCGCAACGAATCGTACACAGAAGAATGATAAATTTGAGGACACCCATATTCGATGAATTCTGTGTACAAATATCTGAGTCCAACTGTCGGGCGCCATGAATAATTCTGTCAAAATGAAAAGGCGAGTACTTCACTTTATGACAATGATTTTATTTGCGTCTGCACCCTTCGCTTGCTACAAAAGAATTAATTTTGCACTCACTCTCCTTTTGCAAATATGGCTCGTGAGTGCGTTTAGGTCCACCGAGTATTTTGCGTTAGTACCTTTTTGCAAGTACCTTTTAAGGGCATGTTGCTTCTAGACGCAACACTAACTTTAGACGGAGATATAATTAGCACCAGAAGAAATCCTAATGGTAAAATGGAAGCTAGCGTTAGGCGTGATTCGGAATTCACGCTAAGTATGTGGTTCAAAAAATGGCTGCCGATAAAATACATTGATGAGGCAAACCGGCATTCTAAGCCTTACCAGTTCCGCACCTAGTACATCATAGATGGCGATGGCGCTAGGTTTGTGTGCCATTTACCACTGACACAGTAAAAACGTCGGTAACGAAAGGATCTCTAAGAAGAACCCATGTGAGCAAAAGCTCACAAAAAATTGCGGAGCTAGTAAATAAAAATGATCTAGTCTCTGACCCGGACGGGTTGTAACGGCGGATTATTATTATTATAATAGAGCGATTATAATCGATGTGAAGTGAATGTCCGAGGGGCTCTATCCTGTCTGTTTCCGAAGCTATTTACCACTTGGTTAATACGATAGTTTATATCATTTGGGCATGGACATATAATAGCCATCCAATCAGGCTTTTTTTAAATTTTCATTGATATTTGATGTCATAATATTATAGTTGGACTATAATGAAATTTGATGAATTTGATGAAAATTATAGTCGAGTCGACCATAATATGGCTATAATATACCTTTCTGTTTGTATGAAACTCAACTGTAACAAAATGGCTAATTATATGCCCAAATGATATAATAGTATATTATAACACAAGGACTATAATCGCGCGATTATAGTCGAGGTGGAGTGAATGACCCGAGGGCTGCGGTGCAACGTCTATTCGCACCGAGGACTTCATCGCGAATAGACGTTGCACTACAGCCCGAGCTCTATCCACGTACCGAGACTTTAATCAAGCAATGTAGTCATTGTTCTATCATACGATAGTTTATTGCAGGTGCCTATAAAAGCCAATTATGCACGAAACTATGCTTTTAACATCCGAAAACAGCTCACTGTATCGAACGATATCATCTAAACATGTTAAAAAAAATAGAAAAAATTCTTATGCAACCCTACATCCCGTTTTATACGAAACGATAGCTATGACGTTTATCAAATAACATCGCACGCCAATCAGTGACAAAAATGTTTTGAACAATTTTGCAATTCAGCAGTCGCTTGCACTCAAGTTTTCAGCAGTGACATGTTTTTGGATGTCAAACGCTTTGTGCTTTGTGCATAATTGGCCATTATGTTGTGTTTTGTGGATCTAATCAATCAGATTATAGTCGACTCTACCATAATAATATAATTATGGTACTGTGTCACCACAAGGCACTCCACTGTAATTGGCCTTTCATAGGCACCAATGCAATAATGGTATATTATAATACAAGGGAAATAATTGCGTAATTATAGTCGAGGTGGGGTATTGTATTATACGATATTTTATCACATTTGAGCCTATAATTGCCAATTATGCACAAAACATGACAACAAAATTAACATAAATCAAACATTTCGTATAAAAACACTCATCGAATTTGTTGCAAAAAATGTCGTCTAAATTGATTTTTCGATTTAGTATGCGATTGTCATAACAACACACGTTTCATTCTCATTCATTCGTATTGTTTCAGTGTAACCTACGTCATCATTAAAGAACCGGGTTATAATAGCGTCATTACAACCTTACTTTTAACAAGAAAGTCGACTATAATAGGCCCATTATAGCCCCATTATTAGTGCAATAATTGGCTTATTAAAGGCTCGAATCTGATAAATACAATTTATAACACTGACGTTTGAGGCCCTCGTGTTATAAAATATCGTATGACACACGGACTGTTATTTGAGATCTCGTATCTGGGACGGTTAAAGAACCCTTGGCTGACGCCTTCGGATCTTCAACCCTCCCAGATACAAGAGCTCAAATTACAGCCCTTGTGTTATAATATACTATTAATATTTAGCCGACCCGATTATTTACTTTACCTCGACTTTAGTCGCTCCATTATATCTCTTGGTTAATAATATAGTAGTACTTGTATTAACTAATGAAGTATTTAGAGGTAAAAATTAAAGTGTCTTCGTTAATAGGCAAGGGTGATAATTACTTTGATTATCAAATATCGATAAATATAGATTATCGATATTTGTTTTTGATAATATTCAACATCATTATCGATATATTGATAATTATCAAAATATCGAATATCGATAACTATCAAAATATTGATAACTATCAAAGACATGACGTAAATAATGAGACTGTTGAAAATAGATTTGTTGTTGGACATTTCATATAAAAAACTTACATCCATCCATTGTTCACCAGGAAAAACTGCAATCAATTCAGCGTTACTCTCCAAAGTTTGGAAATAGTCTTCGTCATCAATTTCGGTGCCGTCAGAATCCAGATGAATTGTTGGTGATTCCGTTTTGCCAAACTTTTCAGCCGATTTTGTTTTCATTTCTTCCAACGATGATGCGACCAACGCTTTCTTTATGTTTCGCGTTACATCTTTAATCTGTAAAAGATAACCACACTTCGTATTGAAACTGAGAAAGTGTATACACATTCGAAAGACAACATTAATTCCCTGCCACTAGTTATACCGGCGTAGACGAATACAACTCAAATATCTCCAAAGAAATGATGTCTTAGGAATAAATACTGTACTTTGCCATCATAAACGAAATTGATAATAATTGGATTGATGAAAATGTGTACTGGCTCGTTCATAAGCTCGGTACACCTATATACGATATCTTTTGAATGACACCATCTTACTATTCGTTTTTTTTCGAGTTCGACACAAAGTTTTGTGCGTTCAATTGAACGTAATCTCCCTATAACATTTACTTGAAGCAGACTACATCGTAAGCATGTAAAAAATATGAAACAGTCAGCGACCGATGTGGAATGGAAAATGTAATATGGGCAAAAAATGAATCACACTCGAAACGAACAAAGGTGCATCAATTTCATATTTTTTTCGAAGTTATCAATACGTCTTAGTAAAAAATGTGTAGTGCAGTATTTATCAAATAAAAACATATGCAAGGGACATGTACGTATCAGAATAGATATGGCAAAAAGAACCGATCGTATCTAAGTAAATATTGCCTTAACTCTCAAGTATATACAATTGCGTCCACTGGACTGGAAATGGCCGAAAGGGCAACATTAAAAAACCCGTACGAAGCAACGGCGCTAAAAACCTCTCTAAGCCCTTAAAATAGGCCCGGAATTTGGAAATGTTGGAATTAATATTTGATAATAACTTACACTCAAGAAACGTGTTCTGATCCAGTGTGCAGGGAGTCCACATTTAAATGAGTTAGTCTAGTAGCCATAGATTCCAGTATAAATACGAGTCTCTTTCTATATATTAAGTCACTCTCTAATAAACGTTCAAAATGTGAACAACACTGTTTTATTGGGGGTCCGGATTGGAATCCGTGAAATTCCAATAGGTTATGGGCCCAGGCCCAGACACATTGAAACTGTGGCAATTCATTCATAGCGCTAGTCTGTGACTAGAAGGGGTGTCAATAACACTCGCTATGATTAATTGTGGCAATTAATCTGCAGCGCCAGTTTGCACTGGAAGGGGTGTCAACAACACTCGCTGTAGGATTGAATTGTAGCATGTGTTCTGCGGATGTATTGGTGGTGATGGTTGCTTAATGCCAATGTTAGTTGCTGATGATAAAGGTCCCAACAAGTGTATTTTCATTGTTGGAAACAGCGAGAACCGGGTGAGCAGTGGAATCTAACAACGAGGCCTGAGGTGGCCCACTTCTGGGTGAGCAGTCCAATCTCACAATGAGGCCTGAGATGGCCCACTACGATACTGGATGAGCAGTCCAATCTCACAACGAGGCCTGAGGTGGCCCACAACACTGCGTGAGCAGCAAATCTGAAAAAGAGGTCAAAGTGACCCAAAGTGAATAAAAAGAAGAAGGTGGCAGTCTTTGATGGTCGTCTTAAGTAAAGTCGATCGTTTGTTAAACGAAGTCAATGGATGGTCAAGGAAAGTAAACTTGATGGCCAGGTGAAGCCGATTGTTGGTCAAAAAAGTCAATTTTTGGTCAAGTAAAGTCGATGGTTGTTCAAGTGAAGTCGATGGTTGGTCAAGTCAAGTCTATGGTTCGATGGCGAAGTGTTTGGTCAATGGTTTGGTCAATGTCGATGGCTTGTTCTAATGCAAAGAGGCTGGCTAAGTGAAATTGTCAATCGATGGTTGAGTGGGAGTCGTAAGTTATTATCAAAGTGATGAAACACGTGAATGTGTAGAATGTGCAAATTATAAATTTTTTCATTGTATCTTTCAGAAAAAAAAAGAATTTGAAAATCGGATAAGATTTACCCGATTTATGTAAAAAAAACACGTTAGGCCCTAGTAGCTGAGATTCAGTTTTAGGGCCCTGTCTGAGTCCAAAAGCTCAAAACTAAAAAAAAGTTTCTTCTGTAAATCATCAGGCATGCCCAGACCTTTCAAAAAAATTTTGAAAATCGGGAAAGATTTGCTCGAGTTATGTACAAAAGACCCAAAACCTGAAATCGAAAAGGGTTTACGCAGCAAGGGGAATAGTTATTTGGATCACATGAGGTGAAAGTATAAACATTCAAACCTGTGCGAGAATTGCTATCCGCGCGGTTTAGGCAAGTGCTGCAATCGCAAAGGTTGAATTTTTATACGTCATCCCTTGTGATTCGCGTAATTTTTCATCACTACATCAACGAAATCGTAATTTTCATTTCACAAACACAAATCATAAACATTCGAAATGCTCACACTTCTCGTGTTGTATACATCAGTTACTTTCGGATCTCTTTCGAGAACCGAAAATATTTGCGATTTTGTTAGTTAACAAACTAAGATTTGCATTATTTCATTTTCGGCTCCCATTTGGGAAGTGAAAATTACGATTTTCGTTGTCGGAGAAAACTGCTGTTTCTAAGTAAAGAGATCGTAATTATGTGCGTCACGAAGTATGGCAATCGCGTACCTGCGTTGGAGTTGCAGATTACAATGGTACATTATTACACTGGTGACATACATCGGGCATTTAATACCTGCGTGTAATATATTTATAATATGTATATGTATGTATACAGCAAAAGACACCAGTATTAACACAATGTTTTATTCTATTGACGTGTTTATCTCCTATACGTATATTAGACATAAAACATTGTGTTCTTAATTTCAATGACGACATTTCGGCCAATTCCTAATCAATTTCAAGAGTTTTTTTTTCAAGTAATCTAAAAGTGAGGCTACGTTCGGGGATGAAAAGAAATCGGTTTAATCATTTCAGAGATGTGGTTGAAACCGTGATCGAAAAACCCCATTTTCGATGGTCTGTTGAAGTTGAAGTTCGATTCGACTTTCGTTCAGATTGTCTCCAATCCCTGAAGATCCCTTCATTCTTGTTTCACACTACATTTTTCTCTTAAAACGTTCAAACAAAAATAATTTTGTTGTCTTTGGATCTTTCAATTTTCTTAGCATCCTTCGGCTGACAATAGTGTGGAAGGGAGACGCAGACGCCCGTCAATAGTGTCCCAGAAAAGCTGGCTGGTGGTGTCAAAGTATCACAAAGTATGGTGTCAAATTATTTTCACCCAAAGTTTATAGTTAATATTGATACGAAGGGAACGACATTTTATGGTAACTTTGAAAAGATAAATGTGTACTTGTCAATCGAGACGGTCATTTATCACCGAGTAAAGTACAACGTTTTTCACAAGCTCCATTTTTCGCCTATTAAGTTGAGAAGTTTGTGGATTCAAAATATTTTAATTATATGAATGTTGTGATTTTGATGACATGATATTAAGTGTGTGTCACGATTCGTTTCCCTAACAACAATTTTCTGAGATTTTTTCGTTCCCCTCCTCACAAAGGATATTGAAAATTTTTGAAGTCACTTTCAAATATTTAAAATGAAATCGGCACATTTTCTATAAAAATGCAAAATGTTAACAAAGTTCATCGGCCAGTAACGCTGCGCCCTCTATGAGTTCACATATAAAGACATATAAAGGCCTGCCCTGAATAGTAACTAGAGATGAGCGGGTCGACCATTTTTCGAAACCCAACCCGATAAAATTTTTCCAACCCCGAATTGTTTCTAAACCCGACCCGGACCGAACCCGACCCGATTAAAATTTTCGAAACCCGAAACCCGAACTGTTTCAAAACCCGACCCGGACCGAACCCGACCCGATAAAATTTATCTAAACCAGAAACCCGAACTGTTTCAAAACCCGACCCGGACCGAACCCGACCCGATTAAAATTTTCGAGACCCGAAACCCATTAACCCGAAAAAAACTATTCGGGTTCGGGTTCGGGTCGGGTTCTTCGAAGTTTCGGGCAACCCGCTCATCTCTAATTGGTAACTGCTTTTTGGAGGTGGTGGTTGACAGAATGCGGGAGGGGAAGGAGGGAGTCTGCTAAAGTAGACGACTGTTTCAAAAATGAAAATATATCATTTGGCCTACACGAAATATATTAACAAACTTTTTTATATTTAAACTGAAAGTTTCGAACCGCTTTCTATACATGAGAAAAAGGTGCATGTGTTTCTGTCGTTTAATAAATTCTTGTGCTTTTCAGATGGGTTTTTGTGTCCTTTAGACAATTTATATGACAAGGGGAAAGGGCTGGAGATAGACGTTATTTATGGACAGTCCCTAAGGCATCCGAATTTGGGTTTTTGTCCGTTTAGGTAATAAAATTCTTGTGGAATGGTAGTAGACGACAGTGCTTATAGTAAAAACATGTTGAATAAAATCATCTAAAAGGCCTAAATACTAAATGTTACTCGGTCCAATAGAAGGCGAAAAAAGACAATGTTAATTTTGGGCGTAACATGTTGAGATACATTGACACCATCGCATTCGAACGGTTTTTAGTAGAAAATTTATGGGAATTGGGACGCAGACATGGCACACAAATCAATTACCGAATTTTCTGTTCTTCGCGGATCGTCGGCATGGCTCTTGGAATCATTTTCAAAATTTATTAGAATGAATCAATTGACTTTAAAGAACAAAAAAAGGCAAACGACTTGAAAATGAATACTGTAAATTAAAATTCGCACTTAAGAACACAGAGACACTCGCCTATAACAGCCGAATAAGTTACACAATTACAGAAAAATGTGACTTTGTTTACCTATAAAAGGACAGCTAGTAGCCGTTAATGGATATTGTTTTTAGATCAAGTTTATTCAATAAAAGTTCTCCTTCAAATCGAAGAAAAAACAACAACTCACTTTGTATGGTTTGTTCTTGCTTTTGCTGTCTTCCTCCATGATTTTACGACCAGATTGTATGATTTACGCAAATATTTGTTATCTTTGAATTTGAATTCACAATTTTTGTATATTTCTTTCAATTCACTAAACGATTATTATTTGTTTTCATTATCAGTAGAAAACAGTTCACAGCACATCCACTTCATCAGACTTGAAAAATTACTATGAAAACTACATGGAGCAACGACCAAATCGTCTCTATTTTTGCACTTCTGTGAATTGGTGTTTGTGTACCGTGTGTTTGATACGTAAACGTGTATAGGGTGTGTACGGTGTATACGTACACGAGAAGAGTTCTTGTAGATGTTTAGGCGGTAACACATTGTGCATGTTTAGTCTTCGGAGAGAATCTGTTTTAAGAGACAAAACATTTTTTTGTGTCAAGATGCGGATTCATTAAATTTCGAGCAATTGTTCGTCGATTTTTGAATGCATCGTTTGCAAGTTTATAAAGAATTAATTATTTATGCAAACATATCAAGTCATGGTGCTCCTCTCATAGTCTCTTTGTCTATTAAAAATTGAATGCATGAAAAGTTTGGGATATACAACCACACAATTCAGCAATTTATTGTAAACGATGACCTATTTCTAACCAGACACGCTGACTTTATTGTTTTTAGTATGGTATGAAGTTAGAGTAGCTCATAGGCGCGGAAAATTAAGTCTGAGGGAGGGCACATTTGTTATCGCCTTAAAATGAGAAATCAGTATGAAAATCTTTCTTAATCCGTTAGGACATTAGGATTTCGATAACTAAGGCATTTCAAAATTTATCGTTTAAAATATGTCATTTTACCGTTTTTCAAGTGGATATTACATCCTCCCCGTATAATATACATTCAGAACGTATGCTATAAGGTTCGGACGTAAGTGTTGCCAGAACGAAAAAAATAGGAATGTTCACTCAGTGAATCATCCCGGGAACTATTACTTAAACAAATGGGAATTATCACCCGGGGAATAACCCCCCCTAGGACAGGAATTAACGGCCAAACAAATGGAAATTATCCCAAGGCATTTTCCTTATACAGATGGGACGCTTTCCTTGTTACTTTACCGCTTTTACTTTGCTGGATAAAAATTCCTGGGCGATAATTCGCATTTGTCTGGGCGATAATTCCCATTTTTTTAGTC
>CM055405.1:36715947-36873990 GCA_029228625.1 Pseudolycoriella hygida | reverse complement strand
ACAAAATTTTTTCCCCAGTTTTGTGACATCAAATACTTTCATTTGGCACCACAATGAGGAATGTCCGTGCTATACTTGCTGAGATATTTGCGAAAAAGCTTCACCGACCTTCGAAAAACCATGTTTTTGGTCACTTCCTCGACCATATCTCCGAAACCACTTCATCGATTTTGCTCATCTTCGAACTTGAATCATGGGAGGCATGTACCTTTCAGGGAAAAAAAAGTTTAGGCTGATCGGTTGAACCGTTTGGAAAAAAAAGTGGAGACGGACGGACAGACAGACAGACGGACAGACGGACATTTTTTTTATTGCTGATTCGTCATTTCTAGACGATAGTAGATGCATCCCCCCCTCCCACCTCGATCTACCCCATGTTACAATAAAATTGTTTGTAGTAAACGTATAGGACCTTTGTACTTCGTACGGGTCCAAAAAATCAATGAAAATTTATGAAGATGTGGTACACACATTAATCAAATCATCATTGGAATTAAAACGATTTATTTTGTATCGAGTCACCTTAGACAAACGATTTATTTTGTATCGAGTCACCTTAGACTTTACTATATAAGCAATGCATTTTGTTCAATGTTTAGCATTCAAATATATGGTATCAAACTAGTAACATGAATTTGTTTTGACTAGTTCCCATAAAGAAACCAATCCATCATATTCTAATTTTTCCTTCTTTTCTAATGTATGACATTTCGGACTGACGTCCAAAAACGTTCGTGTAACACAAACCGTTATCTCAATCTGTGTGTGCACTACTGTATCGGTGGCACGTATGGGGACCATTCTTTTCACTGCTTGCCATTGACTGATGAGTTACGTTGAAAAGAACCTCCATGCGACGAAACAGTGTCTTAGCTCGAGCAATACTCATATTTTCCTTCACGGAATGCCTTTGTAGGCTCAAAAATAAGTACTCTCTCACATATACGACTTTATTTTATTTTCTATGTACAATTTATAAATAGACAGAAGGGATTCAAGTGACAAATGTTTAAAATTACATAAATAAATTATTGAGATTTGTGTCTGGGAATCTGATAAATTCCAGTGTCCAACGTTCTGCAGACTGCAGTGTTTTGCACAAATGAATTTGGGGAATTAAAAGCCATTGGCATAACTGATAAAATTTTATTATTAATTTTCATTAGGCAAATAACAAAAAATCATTAAACTTAATTGGAAATTATTAGCATGGGAAAATGAAGCGTCCGGATACGTTCTGGGCAAAAGATATTTTCAACGGTGGACAAGAATTTGGTCCCATGCATATTAAGCTATTAGAAACAATGAGTGGACATCTTGGAATGCACTCTTTGTCAAAGCCTAATCCCACCAAATTAGTCACAGTGTTAACAATATCTCCGGTTTGTGGTTTAGATAGAGCGACCTGTGTAGAAAATTATTAGTTTATAAGCAAAGTTTACAAAAATCTAAAGCGAAAAGTTTACGCTTCTTTTACACATTAGCACTATAAGGCAACTTACTTGAACTGCAGCAATGGCTACTACCAGCATGAGTACAACTTTCATGGCGAACAATTTTTGAATGAAAAATTAAGAAGGAAAGAAATGCAATGAGATCTTCAACGGCTGATCAGCAAATAATCACTACCGAAGTATCGTAATCACTTTTATACTCTACACAGCTCAAGATCCAATACATCAGAAATGCGCCCTATTGACGCAAACAAAAACTAAAATGAGGTTGCACATGTGACTCTTTTCTTCGTTGTTGCGATGAGAAACAAAGACGTAATTTATGTAATCCTATCGTATTAATTAACCGAATCGCGAGGCAATGAATGTTGAAATGAAGGTCAGTCGTTCACATGTGGACTTTTGCTTTGTTCAATTATTTGAATTACGTGAATTAAGCACATGCGATAAAGCGCGCTGATGCATTCGAAAAATGGTGGTAACTTTTCGCTACTAGTAAAATTTGAAGAATTTGAAATTTTCAGTTACTTTCAGCAAGTTCCGCCCTGCTTTGGAACTAGACAACGGTGCAATCGACGCCAAATAACACTCAAGCGGGAAACTTACGAATCGATTGATCACGAAAAAATCAGGAAACATAAATCGGGTCCTCAAGATCAGAATAACATTAACTCGGAAATTAAAGTAGAAGTAGGAGAAATAGTATATTGGAAGGCTCTGTCTTCTCGCCCACGCGGAGCTCTGTTTTACACCTTGTAGGCGGCCCACAGTGGGAAAAACGGCTATCCCCGTGTTCATAAATCTAGTACCGTAAAAACATTTTTGACATAAGTTCTGAAATTTCGCTGTAATTATACTTTATAGTATTGACAGATTGCAGGAAAAGTATAAAAAATTTTTGACATTTTGAAAATTGAAGAATCCCACTCCAGTTTTGAGGAATTTCTCTATATATTGAACGTCAAAATGTAAGAATTCGGAAATGTACTAAATCGTAATCTCAACTCTTCATACCATTCTTCTGCTCGTCAGCTCATGAAGATACATTATTATCCACACAATCAAGGTGACAAGGACTTTAGAAATAGGTTGGGAAGGTGATTTGGATCAATTTCATGGTAATTTCATTTATCATTTTTGGCGTCCAATATAACGAAATTCGTCAAAACTGGAGCGGGATTATTCAATTTTCAAAATGTTAATTTTTTTTTATACTTTTTCTGTAATCCGTCATTAATATAGAGTAATTACACCCAAAATTCAGGACTTATGTCAAAAATGTTTCAACGGTACTAGATTTATGAACACGGAACTAGCCATTTTTTCCACTGTGCGGCCTATGCCTTGCCCCAAACTCTAATAGGGGCTTTGCCTCTGCTCTTAAGCTCAGTAAGGTGAAATTTTTCCCCCTTGACTAACTTATTGCGTGGTTGCCGCCCCTGTACACTGCAGTTTTATTTTAATATTTAATTTTTTACTTTCCTTTCTTCATATTGATCCAAAAATTCCTGATTATTCAATTTCTATTTCTGAATTAATATCATTCCTGATTTTGGGTTCCTGATAAATCTACAATATACCAAATTATTCGATATTTTGCGTACTTCACATGGTGTGTGAAAAATGTTTTCGTTGTCACTCCTCTAAGGCGAATGTCATCTTCTTCTTCAGGCCATTTTTTCTCCTGATATTTTCTAGATACTTTCAAGTAGGGAACTAGATAGAGTTAACTCAAAGGAATGATTTCGTCCGAATTCACGAAAAATGTCAGATTTTCAAGCACTTAGAAGACTAGAAGGACTAAACATTTTTTGATTTCCATTTTACGCAAGAAATCTGTTTTACTAAAGAACTATTTGCGGAGCATGTGAATAGTATCTCTTGGCAAAGCGTGCGAATAGTTTGCCGGAACTACTTCGGGGCCTCACAATCGTATTCACGGAACATTGTTCCCTGACCAAATAGCCTTGAAACAAAAAATGTTTGTTTTGAATAAATAGCTAACCTAATCTCAATATCTTCATGTAATATACAAGCAAAAACGTAATTGATATTATGTATTGACTCATGAGTCCTCCTTTTACTCATTAAATACAATGTTGTTTGCTCAATTGGAGTTCATTGTTGATGACATCAGAATAATTTTCGCTGGTCGTACTGATATAAAATGATGATTGACCATCGTATTCGCATTCAAAACGCTGTCGATCAGAGGAAAACAACGTAATCCACAAAGGGCAAAATGAATAACTTAATAGTTTTACTTGTTGCTGTAATTGCCGTAAGTTTATCTTGCAAATATTTATAACGAAATTCTACACATTTCTTTGAATTCAGTTCACCAACGCCGAGCCACTTCTTGGCGGTATTTTGGGCAATGCTGGTGTCCTAAGTGGAAACGATCTCGGTGGAACAATCGGTGGTATCGGAGGAGCAACTGATATTATTGGAGACGCAAATGGTATTACTGGTGGCTTGACGGACGTTAATGGCGCCATTGTTGATTTAGGTGGTATTCTTGATCTCAAGGCAACAAAGTGCTTGAAAAAATGTCCTATGCAAGTCGCTAACCCTGATATAAAATGCATTACACCAACGATGTATCCCGGTTTCCCAATTTGCTATGCGCGAAATATCAATAATAAAAATATTTGGCCGTGCCAAGAAAAAAATGTACCGAGGTATGATGACGAATAGTTTTTTGTATATTTTTTTTTTCGATCCAGACCATCAATCTATAAGAACTTTCGTCTTATGGTAGATGCTAAAAAAAAATAAAAAGGTTTTTTTAATAAAACATTTTAGGTCGTAATGTGTACTTTTTAAGGTTCGATTGTTTATGCAGAATTTTACAGATTTATTGTTATAATACAAAGACCAAAAATCCGACATTGTTTCTATTTTTCTGTGCATAGGTAAGACAACATTATTGAGATTCTACAACGAAATTATTGTCCATATTTACTCTCGTTGTTAAGCTTTCTCATAATCCAAATCTACATCACACCTTTGCCAAACCGATCGTCTGACGGAATCCCCAGCTTAACTGAATCTATGAACTTCCTTTTTTGCCTACTCCAAACACCTTCTTCCACCGACAAAACCCTTCAGTTTTCCTAATCCTCGTTTTGATATAACTATTTTCTTGCTTCCTAAAATCGACCATTTATGTGCCGAGTCGATGTGACCCTACCTCCAAATTAAAAACTAAGAACTGGCATGGTCTAAAATTAAGAAAAATCAAAATTTAATTAGTTTTCGATCTAATAGAACTTCGCCCTGGACAGAAACATTTCAACAATCAATTACATTGGACCCTGCGAAAGTAATTCATTATATGAGGACAAAATTTTGTGATTTATTGGACCCGTACGAAGTACAAAGTTCCTACACGTTTACTACAAACAATTTTAATGCAACATGGGGTAGATCGAGGTGGCAGTTGGGGGGATGCATTTATTATCGTGCGAATATGACGAATTAGCAATGAGAAAAATGTCCGTCCGTCCGTCCGTCTCCACTTTTTTTTCAAACGGCTCAACCGATCAGCCTAGACTTTTTTCCCTGAAAGGTACATGCCTTCCATGATTCAAGTTCGAAAATGAGCAAAATCGGCCAAGTAGTTCCGGAGATATGGTCGAAGAAGTGGAGGTCGGACATGAAATTTTCGAGGGTCGGTGAAACTTTTTCGCAATTATCTCAGCAAGTATAGCACGAAAATTCCTCATTTTGGTGTCAAATGAAAGCATTTGATGTCACAAAACTGGGAAATGTTTTTTGTGGGAATCGGGTCAGGGGTCTGGACACTGGAACCAATGGAATGGACGAAATTGAGATTCTTGGCCATATACGAAAACATAACCAAAGACCCGTACGTATCAGAATAGAAGTGACAAACAGAATGGATGTAGCAAAGTGACTCGAACGTACCTAAATATACAAATAAGCAAACAATCCAACGTTTTCTGTTCTTTATTAACTGTAAGAATTTCAAAGATCCATATCCATGTCAAAGGCCCTACCGAAGTACGTCTCAGACCATTCAAATCTAGAAAAGCTTATATCCAAGGACTAACCATTTCCCCTAAAACCCTGAAACACGTGTTCTCTAAAATTTCATTCTGTACAACTTTACCTATGGAAGCAACTTTCAACCTCTCATAGTTCTGCAGATTCGCGTCATTCTGCCCAATTATGGTAGTGGCCATATACCACGATTGCGCCATATTTCACCAAAACCCTGAAACATGTGTTCGTTTAAATATAATTCTCTACAACTTCGCCATTGGAACAACTTTCTAACTCTCATAGTTCTGGAGATCCGGGTCATCCTGCCCAATTATGGAAGTGGCCATATACCAGGATTGTACCACATTTCCCCAAAACCCAGAAACAGGTGTTCGCTTAAATTTAATTCTCTACAACTTTGCCTTTGACAGTAAATCTCCATATTGCATAGTTAAGGAAATATGGCTAAGAACCTCAATTTCGTCCATTCCATTGGTCCCAGTGCCCAGACCCCCTAACCGATTCCCACAAAAAAATTTTCCCAGTTTTGTGACATCAAATACTTTCATTCGACATCAAAATGAGGAATTTCCGTGCTATACTTGCTGAGATATTTGCGAAAAAGCTTCACCGGCCCTCAAAAAACCATGTTTTTGGTCACTTCCTCGACCATATCTCCGGAACCACTTGATCGATTTTGCTCATCTTCGAACTTGAATCATGGGAGTCATGTACCTTTCAGGCAAAAAAAGTTTAGGCTGGTCGGTTGAGCCGTTTGGAAAAAAAGTGGAGACGGACAGACAGACGGACATTTTTTTTATTGCTGATTCGTCATCTCTAGACGGTAATAGATGCATCCCCTCCCCTCCCACCTCGATCTACCCCATGTTACAATAAAATTGTGTGTAGTAAACGTATAGGACCTTTGTACTTCATACGGGTCCAAACAGCTTTTCGACTATATTTCCTTAACTATGCAATATGGAGATTTACTGTATAAGGCGAAGTTGTAGAGAATTAAATTTAAGCGAACACGTGTTTCAGGGTTTTCAGGAAATATGGCCCAATCGTGGTATATGGCCACTTCCATAATTGGGCAGAATTGCCCGAATCTCAAGAACTATGAGAGGTTGAAAGTTGCTTCCAAAGGCAAAGTTGTACAGAATGAAATTTTAGAGAACATTTGTTTCAGGGTTTTAGGGGAAATGGCTTAGTCCTGCGATATAAGATTTTCTAGATTTGAATGGTCTGAGACGTACTTCGGTTGGGCCTTTGACATTACCTTGGATAATTTCTATGAATCTTTGAAATTCTTACAGTTATAAAAGAACAGAAAACGTTGGATTGTTTGCTTATTTGTATATTTAGTTATGTTCGAGTCTTTTTGCCACATCTATTCTGATACGTACGGGTCTTTGGTTATGTTTTATTTATTCCAATGACTTTTTCGAAATACAAAAAGACAGTCCAAACCAGAGCCGTAGCTACGGCCCTCCCCCCTGAACTTTTCAGCGCCCCCCCCCCTGAGCTTTTCAGATCCACTTAACTTTTCAGCTTTTATTGTATACTAGTGGGGCGACAGTACACATTTTTTTCGCTGCTCGGCTACTTTCAATTGTTTTTAAAATTAAAGTCTAATAGTCATTAAGGATTATACACTTAGCTAAACTTTTGGGCGTCTCATTGAACTATATTCGATGATCGGATAAACTTTGAACAAAGTGAGGCTTAAATCTCTTCAAGCGAATTGTACAAACATGGCCAAATTTATTCAATCTGTTAGCTATGAGAATTCATAGTAGATTGATTCAATCTCCACATACAAGTTTATTATTTATTCAAAGGTAACATATTTGGGAAGAGTTATAAACTCACTTTTTTTGAAAACTTGGTGTTGTATAAAGAAGTCCCTGGGGATAATTCATTAGAACACCTGACAATTTAGCTAAGTGTATTATTTATAAATTATAAAAGATTCATAAAAGATTGGAAGTAAAATTCCCTTTTATTTAGTTCGTGCACTCTAATATTTGGTCAAAAAATCCAAGCGATACAACGCTATCAGAGATTATACTTTCAAACCAAACTGTGAAAGTCTGTAAATCTCATGTTAAGCTAGTCGAGTACTACAGGCACTTTGGCCACATCTGATGCCAAAATTTTGATATGGCTAAACCATGAAAGTCGAAAAATTCTATATTACCGACAGTTCAGAAATTAACAACTTTAGCAAAATTTAAATTGAAGAAACTGTTGTTACTTTCAACTGGTATGTGTGACTGGTAACTTTCGAAACAAAAATCTTCATAACACATTTCCGAAGTGTTCCATTGTATACCATACCTACAGCGAATCTACTTTTCTAATACTGGTGAACTTTGGGGACGCACGCCCCCCGTGAAACTTCGGTCTGGCTACGGCCCTGGTCCAAACACAGTCGTATCACAAATTTATTGCCGAATTTTCCAGCCAGTTGCGAGCATTTTCAGTTGTGGTATGAAACGGTGTATCGCACAATGTTCGACGATATGGTTCATGGTTTGTACCTCGCCACATTGACATAGAGGCGATTCTACGAAGTGCCATCGGTGGAGAAGAAAAGGGCAATTTCCCTGGCCGGTATACGTATTCTATTGAGTCTGATCCAAGAGCGACGCGGTAAATCTGATCCATTGAACAATTCTGTTGGATCAGTAATCAAATGTTTATTGTTTACCTCTACGTTTCGCCACCATTCTCTCCAACGACTCTTCAAATTTCCTATTTCGTTCATCTTCCTGAAGAAACACCAAAAAGGTTTTCGCGACTTGAGTCTTAATGAGATGGGCGCAGCGACAATGTCTTCATATATCGGCAACTCCATATCGTTAATGATCTGGCATTCGCGAAGAGCATATTCTTCTCTGATAATGTGAACTGGCGCTATATTGCTCAGAACGGGTAGCCACTCTGTTTCCGTTGATTGTGATAAGAGCTAAGCTCACGAGTGTTTTTTTAGCAACAAGCTTTGTAGACTGTTATTCTGACAATTCCATAGTTTGCATATCTGAGTCGAAGGCGACACGAGAATCTCTCTACCGCGCGGCCTCTATGGGCGAGGAATTGGGCACGCCCAATTAGAACGAGTCCTCATCGGAGACTCTCCCTGAAAACGAATGTGCAAACAACCTAGACTTAGGTAAGGCCGGAGATCATCTCTCTGCTCTCTCTACTAAGGATTTTTAAATGTGTACACAAACACAAATAGAAAGATAACTTTGTTTTTAATCAACATAGTTGAAATATGCTTAAAATTGATAGTAAATAGAAGTATGTCGCATTTAAAGCGAACTATCGATTCGATTGAGTTGATGGTAGAAGTTGATAGTTGACAATACCAACACGAGTAGGCTTTTGGTTGCCTGAAAATTGACACACAGCTAGAGCGACGCGAGGGCCGAAATCGCACGAGTTAAATTATTCATTCACGAAAAGACGTTTGTTGTCAAGGCGGGGACCGTGACATATCAGCTTTAAGGAAGAATTGAGAAAATTAAATACAAAACTTCTACGAGTGTGAAGTTTGACGCGGTATTTTAGAATAAAGCGCGTATAATACCACGCTATGAAAATTCAATAAGCTGATAGATTCCGACTTGCCCAACCCAACAGAAATCTACAGATATCTATACAGCCGAAGAAATATAATCTTCAGCAATTTAGGGGACACGCTGAAAATTAAAGAACATGAGCGTTTCATGTTGGGTAAGCCCGAAAAACGAAAAATTTATTCCTGTTTACGATTTATAAAATCAACATGACACTAGGCGTAGTGTCTTTTCCTAGAAAAATATTTGCTGATCGATTTCCAGAAAATCAGTCAAGGGACCAGACTCACCCAAAAGGTCGGACCTAGTTTTATTAATAACACAAACATGTAGACCATAGAGAAATGTTTGCGATTTATTTGAAATTCTTCAAAATATTGAACATGTTGTAAGCAGAGTTTAAGATCTGCAACGAAATTTCTTCGACAATTTGCAGTCGACAATTTCTTTACATATAAACAAATTACAATTGCGAACTCTTGCTCATAGTTGTATTTCAGCCGATTTGACGAGCTGGTGCAGTCATACACAGAAACATAGAATAATTGTAAGTCAACAAATTCGGCAACAATGACAACCCACACAAAGTATGCGCAATAACTCATTGTTGTGAATTTACATGCGACGGGTCCGAAAATGAGGGTATTTTTGTAAGTTTTTTTGGGATTTCGCCGCTTTGCATGTAAAGTTGTATGTGCACCTGTTCTGGACGATTGTTTTTAGGCATTTTCGCAACTCGCGAAATTGCCTAATGTGCAAATAGTCTCTTCTATATATTGTTGGCTATTTGCACATTGCGCAAATAGTCTCTTCTATATACCTTCGAAGAGACTATTTGCACAATGTGCAAATAGCCAACAATATATAGATGAGACTATTTGCACAATGTGTAAGTAGTCTCTTTCTTTTTTTATTTTATTTCATCAATAGCCGAGGCCTCTTGATTACTCACAATGTACATTTATACATAGGATGCATAATAATAAAATAAAACATAACCACAGACCCGTACGCCGAGCTAAAAATCGCCGTTATAAGAGAACAGGTGATCAGAGACTCAAACACGATATCGTTACAATATCGAAGATGATCAAATTTAGATCCGATGAACAAGTGAATCGGAAGTTCGAACAGACAGTTAAAGACATCGATCAGAATCCAGGGCCGTATCGAAAAAAATTTGGAGAATCACTCGATCACTAAAAAATCGTTCTAATCGCATTCCGACAATTATTGTTGGCAACGATCTCATTATTACTGACGACGAAAAATGTAAATTTTTTGGTGATCACTTTCAAAAAGTCCACGACGATACTGACACAACTCTGGGCCGTGACGTCACATCCAAGAAAGTGAGGGAGTCAAATGTGTAACATTTTCAACTCGTGCCTGCGGATTGGATATTTTTCCAAAAAATGGAAAATCAATAAAATTCGTTGCCTTTGCAAACCAGGAAAGCAGCCTTCGCGATTGGAAAGTTACCGTCCGGTAGGCTTACTCTTAAATATATCAAAATTATTTGAAAGAGTGATCTTGGACGAAATGAATGGTTTCATGGCGGACAAACAAATCATCAAGCAGCACCAATATGGATTTAGAACAGGCAAATCGTGCACACACCAACTTTATCGAATTACCAGGCACACTAGGTCATATTTGTTTAGACAACAATCGGTCGGGATGCTTTCTATCGACCTGAGGGCGGCATTTGATTCCGTTTGGCACGCCGGTATTCTTCATAAAATGAAAGTTCTTGAATTTCCAACTTATTTGGTAAAAATCATCAAACCGTTTATTGAAGACAGAACGTTTAGAGTTTCGATAGGTAAGGCGCTATCGTAAGAACATCAGATAAAAGCAGGAGTCCCTCAAGGGTCAGTTTTGTCACCACAATTATTCAACCTATTTTTATGTGACATCCCGACAAGATTCGACGCTCTAATAGCTCAATTCGCAGACGACACGGCATTATTAGCGCCATCACACAAAACTGGAGCAATTATAAATAAACTTCAAACAACTTTGTCGATATTTCAGAAGGTGGAGAATCAGAATAAATGGACAAAAGTCTGAGGCTTTACTGTTCACGCGAAAAAGAGCAGGACGTCATCTTCCACATAAATTGCTTCAAGTCGACGGTAAGAATGTTGAGTGGGGTGGGGAACGTCAATCAAATACCTCGGATTGTTGCTCGATCCAAAATTGATTTACAAAGCACACATCGACTTCGTTCTCTCTAAAGTGAACACAATTATCCGAGCGCTCTACCCTTTAATCAATCGTCGTTCAAAACTTTCAATCAACAACAAACTACTGATTTAAAAAGCCATTTTTAGACCGACTTTTACGTACGCTGCTCCTCTTCAAACCGTTCAAAATAAAATTTTAAAAATGGTCCTAAATGTGCCGAGTCACACCCCCATCTTCGTTGTTCATAAAGAGCCGAAAGTTGAACTTGTTTCTAAATTTTTGAGTAAGTTTATTAGAAATTTCATTAGTCATTGCGAATTGAACTCTAATCAGGATGTAAGAGAATTGATAAATGAGTTTCGGATGGGCGTATGATTTAGCTATAGTTAGTAGTTAAGTTAAAAAGCTATCTATTGAGAGGCTTTTCTAGGCATTTTTACCTCGGCCGTATATATTATCGTTGTTACATTAAAGAAGAAATTAACCCTTATCGCTGTATGATTAGATTTCTAAACTCATTATATCGAAATAAAGCCTCTATTGAATTGAATACAGAATACTCTCACATTTGACATGATAAAATGTAAAAAAAAAATGTTACTTTTTTCGTGTAAGTGTGAGAGTAGAGAATAGAGAAAACATGTCGTAATAGCGCCACTGAAAGAAATTTAATTAGCTGTTTTTTTGAACGTCACAAAATGCTAATCCAAGAGATTAGGACAGACTAATCAAGCATTTATGAAATCATATAAATCATGTAATCTTACAGTAAGACCAAGGAATCGCCAGTAAGTTTGCTCTTTTCAGTTTCATCATTGGCCAGTAATCTTTCGCATTTAAGTTGGTAGCTTGGTAGCTGCTGGTAACATGCTGTAATTGCCGATACGGTAGCTGCCGGTGCTCTGGGGTATCTACCGGTGCTGACAAAATTATTTTAATATGAAGGTGAATGAGATGCAAAAGGTATCGGTTCGGTCTTGATGGTTGGTAGTATCAACTCATCAAAAGCAGTTCCTAAAGTGTACTTTTCAGTGGGATGTAGGTGACAGCACTAACAGGTGCAGCACAGCGTTGTCGATTTGACTGCTGCTCCTGACATTCTCGAGGAGCCGTCATTTGGGACTTGGGGAGGGGGGGGGGACCTAATCGCACAATGTGAATACCGCGAGCAACGGACCTTTCGTAAGACTCGGTTGGACCATGAGGTTTCTTTCTCATTCTGACAAAAGACTTTAATTTTAGAAAAAATGGATACGTAGGATACGTTTGGTGCGACATCGGCTTCTGACAAAGTAGAGTGAATTTCATGTTAAGATCATAAACTCCAAACCAATAAACTATGAACGGATTCACAGCTTTCATCATGATATTCGCTATGCCTTGAGGGAAGATAATGAAAATTTACGTCGTTTTTTCATAGAAAAGTAGGGTCACATTTGAGAGCTTTTTTTCAAGCTAACCGTGGTGTTTTCTTACAATAATCTGAATCGTAACAGTTAAAAACTGTCCCTCAATTATTCCAAATTGGTGGCTGCTCATAAATATCGACGCGACTCTACTGGCCACCGCCGACATTTTTCGATAGGCGCACACCTCTTGCAACAAGGCGTCTTCCAATTTTTCGTACAATCAATGTAAAGAATATGATATTTTATTTACAGTAAACTGAGTAGCAGACAAAGGTGCTATTTATCTTTAATGTAATTTCCAATAACAACCCAAACCACACCACCCTTTTTTATCTTCGATGGACAAACAGAAGAGAGTGCAAGTTAACTTGGAATTCAGGTCAACAGCCTTTAAAAGGTCGTCGCGATGTGTTGCAACACATGTGTTACTAAAATTGATGCATAAACTAAAGATTTGCTCAACACAATAGTAAATAAAATACATTCGAGATTCGTATAAATGTGTGCCAACGAGGGGTAAAATGAGTCTATCTCATCCCATCACAATTAAATACTCAAAAGAAATCTGTAACTTTGCACTATTCCTTCAATCGTGTAATAGTGTATGAATTTGTGAATGTCGTCTCATCCACAAAAATTTAACTCAAATGTAAAGAAAACCATCCCCAAAATGTTATTTGTGTTGGTAAACGACTACACTTGCGACTGCGTCGAGCTTATTATTTCTTCCATGTGTATGAGAAGTTATGTTCATGCCAAGGTACAAAATTTGAAAAATTCTCGAGTGAATAGTGAATCTTTTGGACACCGCACTGACAATTGCTACAAGAATTGAGTTTGACGCCAGAGTAAAGAAAAATGCAGAGGGAATTTGAGTGAGTGACACAAATCAAACTCAAGTTTCAAGCTGTTTCTGATTCCGTTCGACTAATTAATTAAAATTGTCTAATCTCCTTGGCTGCTAGTGAGCACAAAATTACATTACATCTATCCGTAAGCGACGTCAAATTCAAAGGAAAGGGGGACATCACAGAATATTGCAAAAGGAGGTGAGTCTTAATAAGTCACGCGAATTTTAGAACAAAGGGTTTGTACAGTTTCTTCAGTCACTAAAATCGCCAGTCATTACGATGAATGCAACCAACCAACATTTAGACAATCCATGGGAAGAAGATGTTTAGTAATAGTGATGTACGTCTCTCTTACCTTAGAAGGAATCGATTTATCGCAACTAAAATGTGAAAAAGTATAGAGGGGTAGGAGAATGAGTTCAAAAACTGTTGCCACGTTTATCTATTATTCATATGAGGGGTTCATGGCTCCGTTATGAAGTTTGCTACGTAAAAATGTAAATTAAAATAATTAAAATGATTCTTTGAATCATAACCACTTTTCAGCATCATCTTTATTTCAATTTAATGTTTTTAGAGATCGATTACTTGCGATGCTATAGTTGCGTGCGATCCGGTCTTTCACCCGTGCGGTCCATCCGAGCCCTCTACAGCAGTGATCAAATTCGATTTTAAAAACGCCTTCAACGAAATTTTATGAAAACTTTTATTGAACGAAGTCAAAGTCATAGAGCCGTCATTGTTTCCCATGTTGCAACAAGCATACTGATGCCCAAGCAGTCTTTTCTTTCATTCAGTCATCATTCATTCAATCCAAACGGGGAACGCAACAGGGCGATCCTTGTGCACCAACAGCCTTTATTATCGTATTGATGAGGTTGATGCATTCATTGGAATCTTCATTGAACTCATTGTTTTCAGATGACGGTGTCATCGGTGACGTATTCACGGTAATTCTACAGGACATCCAAAGGATTTCGACCTTTTCCAATTAAGAAGAGAAGAGAAGGAACGGGTTAGCTCAGTGGTAACGTACTGGCTTTCAACCAATACCCGGGCTCAATCCCGGTGAGAATAAAATTCTGTATAGGATTTTTCTTCAATTTGTAGCATGAAAGTAACGTTCCTAAGCATACCCAAGCTTCTAAAAATGGGTAGTTGTGGTGTTTGGTGTCCACAACGAACCGTACACAGAAGAACGACATGTATGACGTCACTAATACACAATGAATTCTGTGTACATATACAGATATCTGAGACTATCTTAAGGCGGAGATATAATGAACACCAGATGAAATCTTACGGCAACGCGCTATGTATGGAGATGCACGAGCTTATCACGCGTATATGGAGTGTCGAGGAGTTACCGGAAGAGTGGAAGACCAGCATACTTTGTCCCATATACATAAAAGGAGACAAATTAGAGTGTGGCAACTATCGAGGAATTGCTCTACTGAATATTGCTTACAAGATATTTGCAAATATTCTTTACCAGCGCCTTCATCCATACATGGAAAACTCTTAAGGTGAATACCAAGGTGGTTTTCGTGTAGGTCGTTCAACATCGGACCAGCTGTTTAATATCAGACAGATCTTGGAGAAGTGCAAAGAGTACAACATTGAAGCACACCATTTGTTCGTTGATTTTAAGGCAGCCTATGACAGTGTTAGAAGAAGTAAGCTATGGAGAGTAGTGAAGGAATTTGGAATCCCCAACAAACTAATCTCGCTAACCAAGTTAACACTGAACGGAGCTAATAGCCGAGTAAGGATCCGTAATCAACTGTCAGAGATCTTCGACATAGAGGAAGGCCTACGTCGGGGAGATCCTCTCGCGACGCTGCTTTTTAACCTGACCCTGAAGCAGCTGTGCGCACCATGGACATTAGACATAGATTCCAGCGGCACCATTTTCACCAAGTCCAGTCAGTTGCTAGGTTTCGCAGACGACCTGTACATACTTGGACGAAAAATGGATGTTGTTAAAGTTAAGTTTATGGCCTTGGAGAGGAAAAGTACCGACCTTGGGTTGAAAGTTACTGACGAAAAAACGAAAAATGTGATCATCCCAATCAACACCAGGAGGAAACCGTAACGATCGACACACACACATTCAAAATGGTCAACAAATTCGTATACCTTGGATCGGAGCTGAACACTAATGACGACATCGCGGACGAAATTAAGAGACGACTAGTTCTGGGCAACCGGAGTTATTACGGCCTTCTGAAAATCTTAAAGTCCAAGTCAGTAAGCCGAAATTCAAAATGCGCAATTTGCAAATCTGTGATCAGACCGGTGGTTACGTATGGTTCGGAGTCGTGGTGCTTGACACAAAGAGACGAACAATCACTGCATACGTTCGAAAGAAAAGTACTGCGGACAATATTTGGACCAGTATTCGATCAAAGGCAGAACCGATGGCGCAGACGTTTCAATCATGAGCTTAGCCAGCTTTATGGGGAGCCAGACATAGTCAGAAAAACTAAAAAAAACCGTGCACGTTGGCTCGGTCATGTACAACGAATGGAGGATCATCGTATTCCGAAAAAAATCCTGAAAACCAGACCGGAGGGCAAGAGAGGTGCAGGGCGTCCAAAATCCAGATGGTATGACGCAGCTCTTGCCGACTTAAAACTGTTAGAGTATCCAGCTGGCAGACGTTATCTGCGGATAGGTCCGGTTGGAGAAGCATGTTGCAGAAGGCCAAGACCCTTAATGGGTTGTAGAGCCGGTTAAGTAAGTAAGTAAGTAGATTAAATCCTATATGTAGCTACAGTATATAGGCGTGGTTAGGAATTCAGTTAAGCATGTGGTCCAACAAACAGATTAATGGCTGCTCACACAAATGCCCTAGAGAAAGGTATTTCAGTTGTGTGTGATACACTGCATTTACGGGCTCTTTTAGATTAAGCATAGTCTCGACGGAGGCTAGAAGATGTATTGTAATGTCCGCGCCCAAACAGCGAGATTCATTTGGCGTCTACGGCTTGTGCCGGAGGCTAGAAGATGTATAGTAGTGTGTGCGCTCAGACGACGAGGCTCATTCGGCGTACCGGTTACAACTATGCGTTCTGAAAGGGGAACACTTAATGTGGGAATCTAACTAAGACAGAATACATGACTAGGTGGAATGATAGAAGAGTAACGGGGAAGGAATAAAGGATCATATTATCTGTATTTCAAGGCCAGTTGGCCGCCTCGGCCAGAAATCTACTTGAGAAATTGTCCACTTTCTTCCCTTCTTCAAATTCCTTCCCTAACTAGCAAAAAAACTACCTACAAAAATAAATAACTCTTGCAAAAAACAATTAACAGCGGAAATAAATACCTACTAATACAAGTGCATCTTTAACTATTGACAGAAGGTATCTTCTTCACAGGTTTGAAACCTTAGTTGTGTCCCTAGCAATCTTCAGCCCAAACTCCTCGTGTGGCATGTTTAGTCTAAGATAAATAAATTATTTTTACTGAAAGTTGTTTTAAGAGGTGAAATGCCAATTCGAACCTGATCTGTGTGTACGCTAGCTGCAGGTTAATAGCATTACGAATAAATATATTTCGGTAATTATAATTGTAAATACAATGCGTCTGCCAAAACACCTTTCGCCACGTTTTTTTATTAATATTGTTGCCGACGATAGAATCTGCTTGTAATACTCATAATAATTCATCGAATCGAAAACGTTCAAGTAATAACACAAATAATGAGGATGTCGTTCGCAACCGTTAAGCATGCACTATAAAATCGGAGTTAGTTGAAATTTGGGATTATACGGAAGTAAAGCCATCTGCTGATCGTAAAGAGTCCCACAAACTTCATTTCAATTTTTCATTGTCATGACCTCTGAGTATAGAGTTTCAAAGAGTTTAAAATTTAATGTACCGCTCAGCGTGATTTACAACGTTCCAGATATTAGTTTATAGGTCCTGAGCCCACCTTATGAGCCCTAACTTGAGATCTGGGAATGCATAGCTCGAAGGAAATTTTACTCCGGAAAAGAACCAAAGAATCGAAATTCTCAAGTCAGGACCCGTGAAGGAACTCTAAATTATTATATTAGATAAAGAGTATCTCGAAGTTGATTTAGGGGTGTTTCAAGAGCAAAATAAGCGAAAAATCGTGAATTTAGTGAAAAATTAGCTTTTCACTTAATTACATACTTCAGATTGATGTGGTTGATTGATTGATTTATTTGAAAAGTATCTTTCACAATTAAGGTAAAGTGAAAAATGACACTGAGGCCTTCCTTTTTGGGCCCATTGTGTCGCGCTCTTCGATTTATTTTTTTGGATATTGTCGCCGTTGCTGGTGAGGTGGTGATGATATTTAAAAATGATGGTGACTTCTATTGTTCAGTTGGTGGTGTTTTGTGGGTTGTGATCTGAATGATGCTGATGTCGCTCCATTTATGGTGGCGCATTCAGCCACTTGCTATCTATTATGAAAGATAACAGGTCGTGTATTTGTAATTTTCCAAAGTCCTCAAGAGTGACGTAAAAATCTCCTGGAAGCTTCGCCCTAAGTCTATAAAGCGCTGGACAGTGACATAGGAAATGCTTCGCCGTTTCCGGTACGTCTCCGCACATTCTACAGTTGGGGTTTTCGCTAAGTCCCATCTTATTTAAATTGTATCTTAGACTATTATGACCCGTAAGCATTCCTATCGTCATCCTGAGCCTCTTCTTTTCTAATCCAAGGAGAAATTTAGTAGTGCTCCACCTGCATCCTACCAAAAATTCCTTAGATTGCCGGCAGGTTTGAAGGTTTTCCCACAATATCTGGTGTTCCTTCTCAGTTTTTCTTCTAAGAAGATTCGCTATATATTTGGCCTGTACACCGATCGTCGGTTCTGGCCCTATCATTCCCGCCTGGCTTCCTTTCCTTGCTAATTCGTCAGCCTTTTCGTTGCCTCCGCTGTACACGAGCATAAGGCTTCAATTGCTGATTCACTATCTGTGCATATAACTATTTTCTCATTTGTCACAAAATGCGGCAACATTCGCTAATACCTACTACCTCAGATTGGAAAACTATAGGAACGATTCCCAGAGGAACAGAGACTTGAATGTCTTTCTCTTCGCAGTATATCCCTGATCCAGTTCCTTCTTCAGTTTTAGATCCGTCTGTTCCGTAAACATGGTTACACTTCCAAACTTTTCCAAACATCCAGTATAAAACTAATGGCTTTAGACCCCAGTTTTTCCCGGCATTGCCATAACACCTTCATCGCTTTATTTACTCTATCCGGGATGTGGTCTGTCCAGGTTAGACTCTCGTCCAAAATTACTCCGAGGTATTTAACCTCTTTCGTTCGTATAAGTCGCTTCCCGAAAAACTTTGGTTCCCTGATTTGAATATATCGTTTCCTGGTGAAGAGTACCAGGCCAGTCTTGTCTGGGTTAACGGACAATCCGGTCCTCGCGCACCACTCTTCCACCATCTTGAATATACTTTGCATCAGCTGTGCTAAAACTTCTTCAAAGGCCCCTGAAACCAACAGCGCTATGTGGTTGACTGTTTTTACTATTAGCTTTGGTTTTTTTAATGAACAATTTGAATGATTCCGGGCCTGGGGGATACATTGTAAGGCTGTGGTTCTTATAGAACCTATCTGATATTCACCGCAACTAGGTTGGTAAGGTTCTCATCCCAGTGCCGCAGAATCCACCATCAATATAAAAATGTAATGATGCCTCAACGTCTCAAACTCTTCACATGTAATGAATACAACGAAATACAACGAATTTTGAGGAATGTAAGAGCCGTATTAAATAACTAATTACTTATTAAGTGGTAAATCACTGATAAATCAGTAATAAATCACTTGTAAATCACATTAAATAATTTTTTAATTTTATGATAGGTGCATATGACCAAGATGCATAAATGTTGATTTGTTATAAAAATATTTCTTTAACTCACTAATTTAAACGTCTGCATTGAATAATAACAGCGACAATTAAACTCCTGGAAAAATTTCTTCATAGTTTAGGACATTTTGGGGGGTTGGATTATGGATTCCTTTGTGCTAGCGCCGTCATGCACTTCACTGAAACCGAAACGACCATCGCGTAACTATTTCAACAAATCTCTTTATTATATTTGTAACACATTTAAATACAAAATTTTCTACAATAACATAATTTTTATAATATTTTTGAGTGTAATAAATATAGTTGAATTGACTATTTTGTATGCCAAAGAAAATGATTTTATTTTAAAACTAACGAGACATTAACAATTTGCTATCTTTTACATAAAACGGTGTGATTTTGGAGTTACATATAGTATACTGACGCCATCTATAGTTAACTGTTCACAATTTAAATTACACTACACAATAAAAAATATAAATAAAATCAAAACAAAATTAAGTACTTAAAATACAATTTTTAAGTTAAGTCATGTAGAGTTAATTGTTTGAGTAATTAATGATTTGTTCCATTAAAACATTTGATTGCAATGTAATTGCTAAGTGTGTGTTTTATGTCGCTGTAACATTGCAGTCCGAATAGACGTCGATGTTAAACATTTACCAATTGTATGCTAAAGGACAGAGTGATTGTGATTTTTGTAAAGATCATTTCGCTTTGTAATATATTTTCGGCCTCTCTTTCTCTTTTCACTACTCATTTCACACAAATAATTTATTTTCTTAAAGCAAAAATGTCTATTTCCGTATTCCATCAGTACAGGAAACAGTGAGGAAATTAAATTTTCTTTTCAGAAATTTTGTGACATAAAAATTGTTGTTCGTATTGCTATCGCCAAAATTACCAGACCTCACATTTTTTGACTGGATTCATCGTTGATCCTTCGGGACAATTGAAATCGGATGCGAATTCGCGTGTATTGCTGAGTGGACCAAGTACACGGAATTGGGCTGGTGAATGTACGCCGGTTGTGATACGCATTTGCATTGATTCAGTTCGGTAAACGGAACACCATGTTTGGGCGGCTGGTAAATAACGGAAAAAGGGTTAAGATTTTATGAATAAAGTCTAGTTTCATTACAATCCATATTTCCATTATATTTATTATATATTTTATAATCGACATTTCGTTGGAGACACCCATCCCATAATGCCAAAGTTGAACGAAATAGGGTGACAAAATTTCTAACAATTTTTATTATTACAATTAGATCTAAAGAGAAATTTTGAAAAGTCTGACTGGTTTGTTGCCGTACAACTTCGCTCTGCTCGGTCTACAACACGCGAAATTGCCAGAAATCAGTCGTCAAAAACAGACACATAAAAAGATTTTATATGCTCTTTTCCATGCAATAGTTAATACGCAACACGGCAAACGACTTTCGGCCTGCTCCCTTGTTGCGTAATAGTTATTTTCATGCCTCGGTGTCAAAATCGAGGGCAAATTTGGAAATTTTTTCTCGATTTTGACTCTCATAATGAAATTTTTTTTGTGTATCTGCTTTGGACGCTTGATTTGAAGCATTTTCGCAAGCTCTGACTCTTTTGACATCTCTTTTGGAGAATGAAAGAAGTTCTTTGGTGCTCTTTTCGCCGATACGGATGCAGTTTTTGGCATGCCTTGCGAGTTATTGTGTTGAAGAGGGTTGATGCTGATACGCTGGTGCAGGGTTCAGGTCCGATGAACGTGGATGATGAGGCTATTCTAGCTAGTTCGTCAGCCTTTTCATTTCCAGCGATATCACTGTGGCCTGGTACCCATACTAGAGTTACTTGGTGATAAGTGGAGAGTAGTTGAATTATATCTCTACACTCCAGAGTAAGTGACGAGGTGAATTTATATCCACCTAAAGATTTGATTGCTGATTGGTTATCTGAGCAGATAAAGATTTTTTGGTTTTCCGGTAAGCTACCAAGCATATCTAGTATTTCATAGGAACATCTGGCTATGCCCACTATTTCTGATTGGAAGACGGTGATGAATTTACCCAGTGGCAAGCTTGCTGTAACGTTTAAATCAGGTGAGTAGAATCCTGATCCCGAGGAACCATCAGAGAGAGATCCGTCTGTAAACCATGTCAGTCTGTCAGTGACTGGAATGGCCGAATTGTTTTTCCAATCATCCCGACTAGGAATGCTAATTATGAATGATTTATCAAATCTGTAAGAAGGGAGTATAGATTCACACGGCATTTCGAGTTCAGGAGAATTTTTTACCATCGAGTTCCAAATTTTCGAATGGCTATTTGCGTTTACAGTAAGGGAGTTTGCTAATTTCAGCCTGAGAGCCGAGGAGCGTGCTTCGGCCTCAATAAAAATGTGCAGCGGTTCAATGTTTAGTAGCGCTTTAAGAGCGGCCGTTGGAGCTGTACTCATCGCTCCTGTTATACCAACGAGGGCTAACCTTTGTAGTTGAGATAACTTAGTTTTGGATACGGTGAGATGGTATCTTGGCCAAAATACTAGAGCAGCGTAGCTTAGTCGCGGTCAAACAATGGAAGTATAGATCCATTCTAGAACTTTTGGATTAAGTCCCCAAGTGAAACCAAAAGCTCTCCTGCAATGCCATAAAGAACCGGTGGCTTTCTGTATGGCGTTGTTGAAATGGATCACAAAAGTCATTTTTGGATCCATTGTGAGCCCTAAGATCTTCACAGAATCAGAGAGTGCCAGTCTTTTGCCAAAGAATGTTGGCTTTTTGAAGTTGCGGGTAATTTTCTTCTTGGTGAAGAGTATGAGTTTAGTCTTGTCTGGGTTAGCCGTTTGTTCGTTAGAGTTGCCCCAATTTTCAACTAGCTTAAGAGCCGACTGCATTATGTCGCTGATTGTAGACGTAAAAAGTCCCACTATGAGGATCATAAGGTCGTCGGCAAAACATTGTGAGTAGTATGCAGCTCTGTTTAAGAGCGTTAATAGACTGTCTTTCACTAAGCAGTAGATTAGAGGAAGCAAAACTCCACCTTGCGGGCAACCTTTACTGACGGTGACGCTGGTTTTGGTTGAGCCGATATAAGCAGAGACAATCCTCGTACGAAGCATTGTTATGATCCATCCGATTACAGTTTCATTAATGCCATGGGCTCTACACGCTTGCTTTCGCTATGGCAAGAAAGATGACATTGTTGAAGGCTCCATCAATATCAATGAAGCAGCCGAGCGCTTTACAGTTTTGATCGAAGGTTTTCTCTATGATGAAGTGCGGTCTCAGCAGACTTTTTTGGCTGATAAGCATATTGCTTTGAGTGAATCGTGAAAGTCTTTAGAATACTATCTCTTAGATAGCGATCTATTAGTTTTTCTAGTGTTTTAACGATGAAAGAAGTTAAGCTGATTGGTCTGAAGGATTTAGCTAAATGATACGAGATTTTACCAAGTTTAGGTATAAAGACGACTCTAACCACTCTCCAACTAGACGATATGTATAATAAACTTAAGCTGGCTACGAAAATATCAAAAAGGTGATGAATGATGTGGTCACTGCCGTTTTGGAGGAGGGCTGGAAAAATACCATCTTCTCCGGCTGACTTGAAGGCAGAAAAGGAGTTAATTGCCCATTTGATTTTGTCTTTAGATACGATTTGTAGAGCTATTGCTTTATCTCCACCGCCAGGGAGTAAAAATCGGAGAGGAGTGCTAAGTTCGACTGATGACTGCGTGCTTCTACTTCCAGGGAAGTGAGTTTCGAGCAAGTGGCTGAGTGATTCTTCTGGTGAGTCAGTAAATTCACCGGAGGGCAGTTTGAGAGTGCCAATGGAACAAGTAGGATCTTTTGAAAGAGATCTCATTAGATTAGCAGCTTTTTTAGATGAGACCGTAGTGGTACAGAGCTGTTGTTTCTTAATTCTGTCGTTTCTACGAATAGCTGAATTGAATTCTGATTGGGCTCGTTTCCGTTCGGCAATATCTGCCGGATCGCCAGATTTCGCTTTGTTAAATGCTTTTCTAAGAGCTTTCCGCAATGAATTTAGATTGGAAGAGAAAAAGGTCGCTGATCTACCCTCTTTGACAAATTTTAATGGACAAGCTTTGTGATAACTTTTAACAACAACTCAACTTTGTTTTAACTCAAAGGGGGTTGAGCGAAAAATCTTTTAGAAAAATCCCTTCGATATGACATCATTTGGACTATAAAAACCAATAAGAATCCGAGTGTCAGGAACGAATTTACATTCTGGAACACATATTTGCTCAGGAATTATCGTGTGGTATAGCGCGAAAGGTGTCGCTCGTCTATCATAGACTGTGACGCAAACAACCAAGCGTTATTTCAAAAAACTTTTATTTGATTACCTGATAGCCAAAACAGTTGTTGGGGTGTATAGTCTAGACCGGGTAGTCCAGGCTCTGGTTCATTTTTTTCCACCCAGCGCTTGTAAGCCAAGTAAGATTCTTTAATTCCACCATTATCGGCAATGTTTTCACCTTGCGTGTTGATTCCATTTATCTTTACGAATAACGGCACAATTAAGTAGAAAATTTACAAAACTCAAAGAATGTTACATTTAATCCGGTCGTTGGTTCGGTAAAGTTTCCATATTGCTGAATAATGCAACTAGCGCGTGATAAATATGAGTTTTTAGTTTCTTCTTGCCACCAATCATCCAAGTTGCCTCTCAAATCAAATTGACGTCCCTAAAATATTAACACAATGGTCATTTCAAGTTTTAACATAATTGTAATGTCCAATGAATTTAATGGATATTATGAGCCGAAGACAAAAAATAGTATTTATCAACCAAGGCATAAAATGGCGCGATTATAGTTGAGGTGAAATGAATGTCCGAGGAGCTCTGCCCCGAGGAGTATTCACGTACCGAGACTATAATCAAGCTATTTACACCTTGGTTAAGAACACGTTGCAAAAATGTGGATTGTCAAATTTGCGATGTTTTTTAGAACAGAGTCCCGCGTAAAAAACACATTATTCAAAATTATACTTCATGTACTGTAAGAGGATGACTCTTACACAAATAATAGATGAATCAGAATTTAAAAAGTTTAAGTTTATAGGGTACAAATTTGCTCTAAAATAACATCGCAATCGAACTTGGAATGCGATGATTTTTCATAGCAATTTTCGACCTTCACCTTTTTGAATTCTGATTTATCTATTATAGGTGTAAGAGATTGACCTCTCATAGTACATGAGCTATAATTTTGAATAATTTGTTATTCCATTTTTAGGCTTCTTTTCTAAAGAAAACATCGCAAATTTGACAGTTCACATTTTTGCGACGTGCTCTTAATACGATAGTTTATAGACATTCGACTCATGATTTTTTTTTCATTGTTATTGAGATTTGACGTCATGATCTCATAGTCAGACCATACTGAAAATTATAGTAGAATAGAAAATTATAGTCGGACTATAATGAAAATTATAATCGAGTCAACCATAATATGCCTATTATATGAAACTCGACTATAATATGGTCATTAAACCCCTACTTTCAGGTTTATAAATGGCTAATTAACATATTGGTATATTATAACACGAGAGCTGTAATTTGAGATCTCGTATCTGGATGGGGTTGAAGATCCGAGGGTGTCAGTCCGTGTGTTATACGATATTTTATAACAGGAGGGCTCAAACTTTAGTTTGAGGGCTATAATATGCATATTATAGCCCCGAGTGCTATAAAGTTTTTTCCTACCTGATCATCAAATCCGTGTGTAATTTCATGACCAATGACAAATCCTATAGCGCCATAATTCATATACCTGGGTCGATCAGCTGAGAAAAATTGTCCTTGCAGGATTCCAGCTGGGAACTCTGAAAGTCAACGATTGATAAACGTGCCTTCGAGTAAAATTTTTGCCAAACAACTTACGAATGCTGTTTTCGATTGATGAGTAAAATGCATTTACAATAGCTGGTCTAGCATGGGTAGCCCAATCGGTTTTGTTCACTGGTAATCTTAGTTTACTAAACGAGTAATCAGTTCCGAATACATTCATTCGCAATACCGATTCCAAGTATGTATCTGGATTGATATCCAAACCTTCATAGTACTTCTCCAATTTGTTGTCATCCATAATTTCATCCGGATACCCGATGTGAGTAGCCATCGCTTTCACTTTATTTAAAGCTGCCGCTCTGGTGGTTTCGTCCATCCATGGCACGGTGGTAAGAATTTTTTCGAATTCAGCACGAATTCCATTCACCATTTCCAAAGCTGTGAGTTTAGCACCATGTTGGAAATACTTTCGCACGTATAATGCACCAACGGCAATTGGTAAGCTGTGATCCGAAAAACAATTGTGTGATTAAAAGGTTCTAATTTAAAAACTCTTGAATGTCGAATAGTAGATGAGGTGCTGTGGAATTACTGGATAAATAAGCTAGTTGAACGCACAGAATACGATTTATTGTTAAAAGCAATACGAAGGTAACTTTGAAATGATGGACTAGTTAAAGGCGGCGGACCAGTTAATTTGCCTGGTATAAGTTGGAAAAGAAACCAAAGAAAATTTCATCACAGTTGTGTTCAAAGTTTCCAGTAAAAATTTACAGTTACTAAGTTTCTACTTTCAAGTGAGATGAGATCTAGTCCAGCACTGACTGCTAAACACGAAACTTAAGGTTTAACGCCGCGACTTGCCCCAAGTGTCATCATTTTTAACTTATTGCCTAAAGGTTTCAATATAGTTCAGTGTTCTATTCCCTATGACAACTTGGCAAATTGACAGCAATAAATCTTAAATATTAAAATCGTATTCTGCGTTTGTTCAATTCAATGTGGCTCCAGTGTTCGAAAAGCTGTGTTGCATGGTTTTTAGAGCATTTTGCATTTGGCACAATTTATTGTTTTTTCTAATTTTTTTTTCTAATTGTGAAGCGCAAAACTTCAACTTAGCATCCGGCAATAAAGTAGGAAGAGACATCCTATGTAAATGGTTCACTTTTTACTCATCTCAAATTGCATGATAAATTAATGTACTGAGAAATTATAAATCGGATGCACTGGTTACGTTGCAAACATTACCGTAAACAATTTGACATAAGGAAGCAGACACATGGCTATTCTTTTTGTCGGGAAGAAACGTTTTTCCGAGCGGCTTTGAATAAGGTTCAGAAAATATTCTTTTGTTGCACGGCGCAAAACTATGAGCTGTCAAGTTTGCGATGTTTTTTTAGAACATAGTCCTGCGTAAATATCAAATTATTCAAAATTATAGCTCATGTACTGTGAGATGATGACTCTGATGAATATATGAATCAGAATACCAAAAGTTTAAGTATGAAGGTAAAAATTTGCTCTGATGTAACATCGCAAACAAACTTGGGATGCGATGAATTTTCAAAGTAAATTTCTACCTTCATACTCAAACTTTTTGAATTCTGGTTCATCTATTATTCGTGTAAGAGTAATACTCACAGTACATAAAAATTTGCTACTTACGAAGTATTCTCTTCTAAAAAAAACATCGCAAATTTGACAGTTCACATTTTTGCAACTTGCTCTTAAAAGCACGGCGCAAAAATGTGAAGTGTCAAATTTGCGATGTTTTTTTTAGAACAGAATTCTGTGTAAATAACAAATTACTTAAAATTATAACTCATGTACTGTGAGAGATGACTATTACCCAAATAATAGATGAAACAGTATTTGAAAAGTTCAAGTATGAAGGTACAACTTTGCTCCGAAATAACATCGCAAACGAAATTGGAGTGCGATGATTTTTCAGAACAACTTTCTACCTTCAGACTCAAACTTTTTGCATTCTGATTCATCTATTATTCGTGTAAGAGTCATCCTCTCACAGTGCATGAGCTATAATTTTTAATAATTTTCTATTTACGCAGGATTCTGTTCTAAAAAAACATCGCAGTTCATATTTTTGCAACGTGCTCATAAAGGGGGTTCTACCTTTGATTATTCAAGTAATACGAAGTTTCAAATTTGTGAATAGCATGCCGAGCCCGACAAAACGAACCGAATACAGGAACCATAACTCCATAACCGAACATTTTTTCAACTTTAAAAATCCGAACCTCAAACCGGTGGAGTTTTACCTTTTTTAGACGCCTACGAGGACCCCTACGAAAAACGCAGCGCTTCGAAAAGGGGTCTATTGTATTTACCACGACGTTGGTAACCAGTCGAATTTCGAACCGGGAGTAAGGGGGAGCATCGATCCTAGATGACGAATCAACAATAATAAAAATGTCCATTCGTCCGTGCGTCCGTCCGTCAACACGATAACTCGAGTAAAACCCAACCGATTTTCAAAAACTTTTTTCCCTGAAGGTAATCGAAAGATCTTTAATGGGATTGAATCTGAGCACTGTCGGCCCAAGGGCCGTTTAAGTGGTTTTTAGTCTTTTGTACATTACTCGAGTTAAATCTTTTCCGATTTTCGAAAAAAAAATTTCTTTGAAAGATCTAGGCATGGCCGATAATTTATAAAAGAAACTTTTGCCTGTGCTTAGGGCTCAAGTAGGCCTCATGTCGGTCCTTAGGTCGGCCCTAACCAAAAAAAATTTTTTTGCAATGTTGCAGAGCAAATTGAGGGAAACATTTTTGTCTATGGACGCATGTGTCTGAGGCCTCTACATAGGCCCTAGGTCGGTCCTCAGGTCGGCCGTAGACAAAAAAATGTTTTTTTGCTATAAATAATAATAATAATCTGCCCTACAACCCATGAAGGGTTAGAGGCTAGATCATTATTTACTAGTTTCGCTGTTTGTGGTTCTACTTTATTGAGATCCTTTCATTACCGGAAAGTTTTACTGTGCCAGTGGAAAGCTGTGCGACAAACCCAGTGCCATCTATGAGATGTAACTAGGAGCGAAACTAGTAGGAGTAGAATACCGGCACCTCCCAACAATGCCTTTCACCGGTAAGCCGTACGATGGCACTACACTCAACTTCACTTCACTTGAACGATTCAAACAGTTTTGTTTACAAATCCGTCTGCGGTTGAGTTTCGAACCAACGCACTGCCAACTCAATCTCGTAGTAGCAAGCAGACGTGTTAACCACTACGCTATCGAGTTGTTCAAGTTGTTTTTTTGCTATGCTCTGGAGAAAATTGAAAGAAATGTTTTTGTCTATGGAAGTATTTCTACGAGGCCTCTCCTGAACGGACTAAGGTCGGCACTAGCCCAAAAAACGGTTTTTTCCTATGTTGTAGAGAAAATTGAGGTGAACATTGTCGTCTATTTGGGGATGGATTTTGTACTTTCAGAAAGGTTTTTTAGACCGTTGCTTCGGACTGGTTTTTCAATATTGCCCTATCGGCAATTTCCAATACGATTTAATATGGACGTAAGGCAATATTTACTTAAATACGTTCGAGTCTATTCATAACATCAATTCTGTTTGCCGCATCTATTCTGATACGTACGGGTCCCTTCATATGTTTTTAAATCCGAATAGCGAACCGAAGGTTACTATATCATCTTACTCTTCTCAGGTTACACTGGTCGATTTTAGAATACAGTCTGTTGCCAAAAACGTTCCTATGACAATGTTGGACGCGAAACGAGTGCATTAATGTGCACTCGGTTTCAACTCGGCACCAGGCTGTGTACTTTAAAAATATGAGTAGCTTTATAGAAGGCAGCCTGGCGCCGAAAATCATTGTAACGGCAGTATACGACACATAAATTTCAACTCGGCACCAGGCTGCTGCTGCCTTTTACATTCACAATAGAATATCTTGAGTAGGGAGCCTGGTGCCGAGTTGAAATTTGTATGGCATGGTGTATAGTAGTAACGAATACTATACGTCATATAAATTTACCCGTTACGATGACATTAACAGATTTTCGGCACCAGGCTGTGTCCTTTTTAGTTGCTTAAGCTTCTCAAGTAGGCAGCCTGGTGCCGAGCTGGAACCTAGCTCATAGCAATGTACTCGTGGGTAACGACATTGCCCATAAACAAACAATTTTTCGGCACCAGGTTGCCCAGCCTGAAATGCAGAAGTCTGTCACAATTTTTCTCCATCAAAATGTTCTACACGACCATTATTATAAGGGTTTCATGCACTTGACAAAGGACCAGTCTAATGCATGAAATTCTTATTTCATCGTCATCAACAGAGATCTTTTTTAACCTGCATAGCCATCTTATTGTCGAAATAACCGCATTTCCGCAGGCACCCGGACTAATTTATTTGTCTTGTTTATGAGTCAGGCGTCTGTTTCGAAATTTCAATTTATTTACACCTTAAAATATACAATTTTGAGTTTTTTTGATACATGAACCATTTGCACTGGAATGATTATTTGCTATTAAATGACTTAACTACAGGAAGGGATTCAATTCAGTGCGATGCGCAACCCTTTTCTGTGTTTAACTATTCTAACGAAACATATAAAGCGGACAATATGATCGCCTTGGAAATCATTGAGCATGTGGCTAAGGAAAAGTATGTGCACAAAATTTAGCAACAAAAAAAATTAGTGTGGAAGTGAATTTTGGACATATTTTGTTATGACTTCGACATTGAGCTGAAAGTAAGCTGATGCAAAAAGGAATAACATACGATCTAATAGACCGTGTTTCTTGCGAACATTGATAAACAAACTGATGCACGTAAAACATGCTCGAAATTAATTTTGTTTGTTTCACCGAAAAAGTCAAAGACCTGATGGACACAAACGAAATGATAAAAATGGAACTATAATTAAAGCGACACGCAAACGTTTGTGAAAGCAACAACAACAAAACATATGAAAAAAATATATAAAAATGGCAACAAAAATCTCTATGGTAAAATAACTACAAATTCAATGTACTTAAGTATTTTGCAATTCTATTTTAATCAACTACTTGCGTTGACTGATACATTTTTTTCGAATCATACCCAACATCTATATCATCAATATCCCTGCAAAATAAGAGTATTTCCGGTTTAAATTCAATCAAATCAATATGTTTATGATAATAATTTTATATAAAATGAATGATTTCATTGGATTTGAGTTCATAATTTTTGCAAAACTACTTGCACTACAATAAATAGGTGTGACTCGTAGCCAGACATAAACGTGCCTCTAGACAATACGAGTGCTTTTGTTCTATTGCATCGGGCAATTGGTTCAAATTTTAGTCTTTGTTGCAGTTTCAGTTTGGCCTCTTGGAGCACTTACATTAATGCATTAGTCTTTATTAGAGCTGCGCTGATACTCGCCGAGAAAATTTTGAAAAACTCTTCCGATGTCATAAGCAAAAAAGAACTGAGAGAAAATTAGCGAATAATTTCAGCGAATGTCAATAAGAAAAATATACGGTTTTCATCAGGCAATACTCCCAGTCGGTGATGCCATCATTATTCAGTATAGCTGAATATGGATCAACATACAACTATTTTTTAATCTATTGAGTGACAAAATTAAAAAAAAAGATGTTTGTAATAGTATATTACAGAGGAACACTGTTATGAGTAATATTACAGGTGTGCGATGTTTACGGTAACGAGCCCCGGAGGGCCCCCCCAGAGTGTTCCTCTGTACTATGTTTTAACGAGTAACCCACAAGGTAAGTTGAAATCTAAAAAACATCTTATTTCATAAAAATCAATTCAAGTTTTAAAATTTGTTATGTTCACTCTACGAACGAATCAAAGTTGCCGCGTGCCAATTCATTCATGTTTCTATGAAATGACTTTAGTTGTCGGTTAAATTTTTGTTTAGTATCGAGATTTAATTCAAGTTTTTCATCTTTATTGAGAACTTATAGGCGGCTTTAGGGAACACATGTTTTGCCGAGAATTGAGTAATGTCATAGGCAGGACAAACGTTTCCGTAAAATACCACAAATTTAAGAAATTTGAGAATCACAAACTTTTACTATATCAAAACAAACACGTCGCATAAGATTTACCGACTACTCTGACTACACGTACGTTATGAACCATTTACCTATCGCATCGCACACTGTGTAAATCAACTTACCGAGTGGGTACACGTTAAAACATATAAATTAATGTCCGGCTGCGTAAAAAATATAGTCGAATGTTGTTTTGTTGGCTAGCGCCAACTGTTCAGTATAAAATGAATGACTCAATCTATTCGCTAAAATTATTCCCTAATTTCCTCTAAGTTGTTTATGAGAACAGAACTGTATTGTTGCCGCTGACACTTTAAAATTTTCTAACCGCCTCTGTCTCAGTAGACCCTTGCGTCGGCATTTTGTCGGGTGGGTCTTCCAGACAGTCTCTAGCCTTAAGATTGTAGAAGAGAGTTGTACCTAATAGTCTCTCAAAGACAATTTTTCTCTAAAATGTCACTGGAACAAATTATTTGAGTTGCGCCGACTTGAGATCGAACATTCGGTCTTTGAGAGCCGATTAGGTACAACTCTCTTCTGCATTTTTGCTGAACATTGAACAAATCTACGGCTCTATGTCTCAGTCGAAGACGAATTTTTCTGCCGATCAACGCCACGCCCACCGCCTAAAAAATTTTGTCTTCATAAACAGTGCATTTTTGAATAAAATCTGAGGTATCGCGTCGATCGAAGCCTAAAAGACAAGAAAATATTCGTCGTCGCCCACCCGCTTTCTGAAAAAATTCTGACTTCAGCTGAAGAGGGTCACCTCATAAGTCTTCTCTCAATCAGTTTCAACCGTTACTGATCCGTTTAAAAACTTTATGGCGCCGATGACGGACGTAGAGAATTTCGTACCCTCGCCACGCACGGGTGTAAGGTCTCTTTAAGTATTTACGAAGAGTGGCTTGCGTGTTTGTAAAATGTACCCGTTTTCGAGGTCGATGGTGCAAAAATCTACTACTAAGTCAAAGAATACGAAAGAATGTTGTTTCCGCCATGACTTCAAATGTAAAACTACACCCTCTCACCCTCGTTACAACTTCTTCTACTTCTACAAACTCTCACTGAAATGTTTCCTACTATCTCCATGACCCATGCACTTGTAAGAGAAATTTTCTATTTGGGGTCATTCATAAATGACGTCCTACCGAGTTGATTATATTGGCTAAGATGCGAAGGTTTGTATGAAAACACAACTTGACAAACTTTTTTTTTTGTTTCTTAAGTTGAATTTTCATAGAAACCTTACGCGTTGTGATTCGAGTTATATGGACGCAGGAGGGAGGTACAGTATGTACTTTCGTTCGTAAGTAAGTTTAAAGCAAAATTGGACCAGGGAGAAGGGGATGTGACAAAAAGTAGGGCGTCATTTATGGCTCCTGGAAATGTGACACTGCGGATAATTTCAGTATTTTTTCGGAATTGATCTGAGAAACATTGCAATGCAAATAAGAGCGACATATCTGTTTAAGTCGAAACCCTTAAGAGACCGCCACCATCATGGCTCATTTCGTATGTTCTATAGATTCATAAACGGCTTTTTCAATATTGTGAACTTTCCGTCAGTAATTTTGACATTAGGTGTCACTTCAAAATAAACTGTAGATCTCTCACATGCAATAAATGCGCTGTAGGCATCTTTTCTTACGCCTCATATCCCAAAAAAAATTTATAGAACATAAACCCATGACACAACTAACAAATTTACCACATCCGTCATACAACCGCATTCCATAATGTTCATCAGTGTAACAAACTACTTAGGTTGTTCCACGAAACAAAGGAAAGCAGCACAAGAAACTGTAGCAGGCCAAAACGTTAAAAATTTTTTTTTTAATTTTTTGAGAGAAACCTGAGCTGAGTGAATATTCAAAAATGTGATTTTTCCGCCATTTTTCAAATTTGAAACGCTCGCAGTGCCATGGGAGGCCTATTTTATTACTTATTAAAAAGCACCTCTGCTGTTAAATTTGCTCAGCAAATGAATTTTTAGAACTATTTTTTTGGACGTATGTCCTAATAAGTTTCCTTAGGAAATTTTGGAAAATTAATTATTTCAAAGGAACTCATTATGACATGCGTCTATAAAAATCGTTCTATAAAATTATCGTTTGTTAATCAATTAACAGGAGAGGTGCCGTTTGATGGAAAAAATAGGCCTCCTATGCCTCCTATAAACATGCGAACGCTGCGAGCATTTCAAATTTGAAAAATACCGGAAAAATCACATTTTTGAATTTTCACGCGGCCTGTTTTCTATCAAAAAATTAAAAAAAAATTTTTTTGGCGTTTTGGACTCCTACCATTTTTTGTGTCGGATAACGAGATCAACCTGTGGCTTTACTTTTATTCGTGGAACACCTTAAAACTACATATCGATAAAATGTGACCTTGATGAACTCACATTAAGTTGGATAGAAAATTGAAGAATAAAATAAAAAAACTAAATGAGGATGCGTTGACTCTTTGGATCCAAAATGTGTAAGAAAACCTTACCTTCCACTAACGATGTCAGTGCATTCCTTCCACCTAGGTTCCTGCTCTGTTTTACCACTCAACGCTGTGCTGTATTCAAGTTGTCGTTTACGCAGTTCTTCCGTTAGGAAATATGACGAAAATGCTGTGACACGCCACATCATATAATTGGCAATAGTTCGTTTCGGAGTTCTGTCCAACAATTTGCCTAAGTCTTCAAAGTATTGTGGCACACTAACGATGACAATCTGCAAAGTTTAAGTTATAGTCAATTGCTAGAATTTTGTGTATGTTCTGTTCTGAAGTGCATGTTAGGTCTGTCTATGTGAAAGGTGAAAGGTGAAAACCTAAAAAATATTTGAAGCATAAAACACCAGATGAATCTTCGTTCCACGTCTTAATGTTCAACATCCCTGACTTGAAATAATTGGTCTTAGAAAACTATTTGTTCTAACAGATGGAGGGTTTCAATGATTGAGGTGGTCTCACCTATTCGTACCGCGTCGTTTGGAATAACTTACCGTTACAACTAGAGGTGAGCAAGCCGCCCGAAACTCGACTAAAAACCCGACCCCAACTAATTTGTTGGATTGGGTCGGCTTTTCGGATTTAGTTTTTTTCAGGTCTGGTTGGCTTTTCATTTTCGTTTTTTTCGGGGTGGGGTCAGGTTTGAAGATTTCAACCCGACCCGGCCCGAAAAAATAAATTCATTCAGTTATTTTCTCAAAATTGAGTTTAAAAAACATTTAAAATGATTTTTTTTTTCTAAAAAAAGTTCGGGTTCAGGTCAGGGTTTCAGATTCGGGTCAGGGTTTCGGGTTCGGGTCAGAGTTTCGGTTTCGGATTAGGGTTTTGGATTAAAGTCAGTATTTCGGGTTCGGGCCAGGGTTTTGGGTTTGGGTCAGGTTTTCGTGTTCGTGTTTCGGATTAGGGTTTTGGGTTAGAGTCAGTATTTCGAATCCCGGTCAGTGTTTCGGATCAGGTTTTTGGGTTTTTTGTATTTTGTATTTCAGTATTTTGAGTTAGGGTCAGTATTTAGGGTCCGGGTCAGTTTTTCTGATTAGGGTTTTGGGTTTGGGTCAGTATTTCGGTTTAGGGTCAGTATTTCGGGTTTGGGTCAGGGTTTCGGGCTCGGGTCACGGTTTCGGGCTCGGGTCAAGGTTTCGGGCTCGGGTCAGGGTTTCTGGCTCGGGTCGGGGTTTCGGGCTGGGTCAGGGTTTCGGGCTCGGGTCAGTACTTCGGGTTCGGATTAGGGTTTGGGATTAGAGTCAGTATTTCGAGTTCGGGTCAGGGTTTCGGGTTCCGAATTAGGATTTTGGGTTTGGGTCAGTACTTCGGGTTCGGGTAAGGGTTTCAGATTGGGCTGTTGGGTTAGGGTCAGGGTTTCGGGTTCGGGTTCAGGTCAGGGTTTCGGGTTCGGGTTCAGGTCAGGGTTTCGGGTTCGGGTTCAGGTCAGGGTTTCGGGTTCGGGTTCAGTGTTATTTTAATTCGGGTCGTGTTTGAAATTTTTGTTTTTGATCGGGTTCGGATCGGGTCCCATTTGAAAAAAAAGTCGACCCGCACGCCTGTAGCTTCAACACCGGAACCGCCCATCACGAATAATTTTTTGTTTTCTAGTTTAGATTACTTACATCATTTTCGCCAACGTTTATTCCTTCGGGTAGCAAGGCGTTTATGTATTCAACCCAAGATAAGTAATTGTATTTTCGTTGCACTTCACGAAGAGTCATTGGATTATACAATGCCGACGCATTTCGTCGCTTTTCTGTCGGTAGGGAAATCTGAAAACATAATATTAGTCTTTAACCACATACGACAAATCTATTAATTTATTTACGTTAGCTAAACTAATTTCGAATTCTAGCGATTCCATTAATTCTCGTTCTGCACGAGGTCGGTCAGCACCATATATCACAGCCATATCAACCATATAATCATAATATGCTTGAACAATTTTATCCTCTAGTCCTCTGATTAAATATTCCCGACTCAAACCAATAGCCGCCTGGTCTATCTACAAGTATACAATTTTGTAAAAATTTCGACAATTTGGTGAATGTGTAAGTGCCGTACATCAATTATTCGTTTGAATGAATCTTTCAAATCGGGTCCAACTGAAAAATCGAAAATGTAATCCATGCTGTATCCAATCTTTCGAAAATCTTTTACGGCTGACACCCAACTCCATGAAGATCTATCATCCCAACGATCGCCCACAGTCACCGGCCATCCACCCAATCTGTCCAAAATCGAAAGTAGCGGTTTAACACCTCGTTCTTCAATCAACGACTTGTTCATGCAAGCTTTGTACAAATTTTTAGCTAGAGTGAAAGGCCTCGCTTCGCCTGGTCGACTTTCTTCGATAATTAATGTTTTTAGTTGTTCTTGTAATTTGTCACTAATGATCGAGAAGGTATTTATCGACACCTTTTCATCGGGGATTTGGGTATTTTTGATAAAATTGCCGCAAGCAAAATTGTAAAAGTCGTCACATGGTTCGACGGTCGTATCCATTGCGTCAAGTGCATTTGATGCGGCGTGAATACATCCGGGAGTAAGGCATATATTTTTATTATTACGATTGGTATGCGATGGCTTCTGACTGTCTATCGTGTTGATATGAACTCCTGGAGAATCTAATGCTTCGGCGGTTGATTCTGACAGCAATTTTTCTGTAATATTTTTTGATTTGTTATATAACGGTAAAATAGGAAGTTTAGCTTAAATATAAACAAACAAAGGACCCGATTATCATCTTTTACTTATGATTTGAAAAATTCTAATTAAATTTGTAGTTTAACTGCGATTGTATTATGTTGAATTTAGGTCTTTATTCGACCTTAGAACCGACCTAGAGCACTATCATTAGCTTTAGAACTTGTAGTTTGACGACGAGCAATAATAAGTCTCTCATCTTGTGGTTTTTTTATCTGCACGAATTCTAGTATGATCCAGAATACACTTTACATTGATTTTTATCAATTCTACACTTATTTTAACTTGTTTGAACCCTACGCTATGTGAACCCTGAAGTCTAAACAACTGAACCGATTTTTATTCCCGAAATCCGTGGATTTCCGTGTTGTAGTTCCGGAGTCATATATGCAGAAATATTTTGCTCGAAGGCATTCTTAGCGAGTACGGTATCAATGGGGTCTACTGCGTGCCACTGAGAGCTGATACTCAGGGAGAATAGATGGTGAAATTAGCGAGTCTTTCGAGGTTAATGAGGGCGTTCGTCATTTGTTGTCGCTCCCCGCTTCTGTTTATAATTTTCATGGATATAAGGGGGGGGGGGGGGGGGGTGAGGTAAAAATAAAAATACAGGCCTTCAAATACTTGGAAACTTTTTTTTTTCAGAGGGTGGCAAGTTGGGGAATTTGGGGAAAGGAGGAAAATGGGAAACGCGGTAGCCAGTCATGTTCAACAAAAAGGAATTGAGTAGCGAAACAAAGTTAACTACCCACAGGTCAGGACCGACAATTCTGTATGGTAGTGAGAGTTGGGTTTCTGATATGAAGGTTCCTAGGAGTATCTTTTTTTTTAGATTTTATCAGTTTGGGACGATCGATTTCTCGATCTCGAACACAGATCTCTTGACCCTTTGTTCCCCATCATGTTCATCATGTAAAAATCAAGAGAACCTTCGCGTGCCGACCAGGAACTTATCTAATGTGATAGGTCCTAGTTCAGCCACTCTCGAAAGGTGGACGACATAGTAGCTGAAGGAGCTTGAGGCATTCGCATATATATAAGGTGAAAACCCGTTTCCTCTTGCAAGCCACAGAAGCACTCCGGGTCACCTAGAATCTTCATTTTTGTTAGGTGCTTGTTCAGTCCGCAATGGCCGGTCCTCCTCACTCGGTCCCGGCTCATTGTCAGGAGCTCTTTTGTCCATCTCTTGGTGCACTTGGTGTGCACTCCTCCTTCATACACTGTCCAGCTCTTACCGTGTTCCGCCTTCACCCAATCCTTTATCACTTTCGTATAAAGTGAGTTCGGGACAGGGATGTGTGGTTCCGGTCCGAATGTGATAGCCGTCGAGCCGCGTCTCTCCAGCTCATCAGCTTTCTCATTACCATCCTCTCCCGAATGTCCGGGCACCCAAACCAGCTTGACCCGATTCTTCAGCCCTATCTGATTTAGGTGTTCCTTGAATTCTTTCACCAACTTGGGAGTCAAAACGGGTGATATCAGCGCCTTTATCGCTGCCTCACTATCCGTGCATATTACTATATCTTTGTCTCCCAGTCCTAGGAGCATAGCGAAGGTTAATCGGAAGGAGCAGTGGGACAATCTAGGAACGACGACGTTGGGGAAAACTTGGGTGTTTCGTCAGTGGAAGAGGAGACAAGGGTTAGTCGTTTGCGCTGGTTCGGGCGCGTTGAAAGGATGAAAAATAACAGTAAAGAATCTTAGATGCATAGGTCCCGGGGTTAAGTTAAGGGGTAGACCAAGGAGAAGGTTTATAGATTCAATTAAATCAGACTTAGAACTTAGGAGAAGGAGACTTTCTCTGGGCGAACAAACGATCTCCTTGGAGGGCGATAGGAGGGCATGGAGGGGGGTGGTACACTTTTCTAGGGTTGTGTCATAAATACCTCACACCGGAAGGTACATGATGGCCTATAAAGTTTGATGACGATGATCGAAAACACGCACTAATTTTTCGACATTTTTGCCCAAATCATCGGAATTTCTGGCCGATTTTACTCGTTCTTGATCTCGACCTCAAATAAACTTCAAGTTTTCTTTAATTGTATGGTGAACGCAAAATCGCGTCTTGGTTTTCTTTTAATGACTGATGTACAGGGTTGCGTTCGATAATGACTTTTTTTAGCGACGCTAACTCTAATCTCGAAAAACATTAGCGTTGCTAATTGGTTTCGCTAATTCAACTGAAATTAGCGCGCTAATAGCGGTCGCTAATCCTTCGCTAATAGCCAAAAATCTTTGAATGAATGTAAAAGAAGCAAAATTTTTCTTTGTAAATTTTGATGAACCAATACATAAAAATATTCTCTTATGTCACAAGGCAGTAGGCCGAAAATGCTTTGCCGAGTGACGTATTGAGTTTTTCATGATGAACCAGAAAAGTAAAAAATGTAATTTTCAAGAGACGAATTGTTACTTTTCGGCTCTGGTATATGTTTAGGCTGCTTTAACAGAAACTAGTTAACGATTGAAGTAGATGAATTGAGCATATTTTTTCATGCTGCCTACTAGGGACGAAAAGAGAAATATAAGTCCGCGGACCGAAAAGCAAGCTTTTCGGCTCTTGCACTTATTTTTTTAATTTTTCGTCCCAGTAGGCTGCATGTCTAGCGGGGCTAATGCAACCCAGCTGATTTATAATGTTTCGAGTATCAATAGCAACAATCTTGCCCTTTCATTCGTAATACTTTCAGATCCCACTATTGTGTCGTTGTTTCAATGTCGACAAAGAAGTTGGTGGGTAGTTGGTTGATAGCTGTTGAGATGATGAAGGGGTATGTGTTCACTGAGACAACAGTTTTTATAGGCGGTATACATAGACATTGAAGGCCTCTAACTAACTAACGGCCTTTCATGGCATCGGTTAATTTTATTTCACGCTCTTAAGTTTAAAGTAGGGTAAATTCACCAATTATCGGCCATGGAGTAGCCTCCGGTCGCATTAAAATATGGCCGGTAACTGGTGCATTTACTCTATAAGAAAGAAGGAGATATAGTTTTATCTTCACGAGCAGTAGTAACCCAGCTTATGTTCAATTTAGACACCCCCCCCCCCCCCCCCCCCCAACAATGTTAAATACATAAAATTTGTATAAAAAGTGACTTACCTTCACGTGATTTGTTTTTTAAAATGACTGAAATTAAAGAAATAGCTAATGCGATTATTGCAATGACTCCGACTATGCTTATTAATGTCAACGTTTTTTCTAGAGCTGTGCGCCGTCGCCACCAGCTGGGATTTCTATAAAAAAAGAAATAAAATAATTTAGATTTGTAAGGAAAGTTAAAAGTTGGGTCAATTTCTATAATCCCAATATTGAGACAGGGCGTAGAATAATAATATCTTTTTCCGTAATCCTGAATCGTAACACGATTCTTTCATTTACATTCTATACATATTTTCTATGTGATGTATTCGAGAATGCACTTTACTTTTAACAGTGGAATAACGTTCAAGTGTAAATATAAAGTTTCCCAGCTAAAATGGATGGAAGTACATAATTCTTCCAATGAAATGAATATTGTGTCATCTAAACATGCAAGGTCAATAAACCGATTATTATGAGTATTGATAGGTAACGTAACATCATGCCACCAACGCAAAAGCTTTGCAAACGTTTGAAATACGTCCTAAACGGTGTGCTAAAATATCCTTGTGTTTGCAATAAAGGTTAGTAGTCAGTTGTTACCGAGGTTATTCGAAAGGTGAAAAGTTTTATTTAAATCATGAAAACATCAAGCAAGGAAAATTAGTTTTCATTTTTAGACGAGGATGAAGTTTCGACATTGAATTGTTGTTTATCTAATTTCATTCAAAATGTTTATTGTTCGCCCATTTTGGTGTTCACATGTTATAATTGTAGATTGAATTATCTTCTATTAAAGAACACATAGGCCATTGGGCTAACGCCATACCCGTGCGATTCGTATCAAAAAACAAACATTGTATACCTGCATACTACACACCAAGGCACACCAAGTTCACTCAAGCTCAAAAGTTGGGTAGTTGTGATGTGTTTGGTGCCCAGGCGACGTACACACTAAATGAATTCCATGAAGTAACCCATATACGATGCGCCTAACAATTCTCGGAGTAATTGCATAATTGAACAAAGACGCTACACTCGCATTACTCTGAGACTGGGTTCAGAAGTCACGTTTGGTCCAGACAACTCTTGTTCTTAGCTATAGTTCTTAGTTCTTAGTGGAGTCTCTAAACAAATACCTTAAGATGAACTGCTGGACTTGTAGCTTTTAGATTACAAATTTTTCCTTGAATTTACTCTACCTCTTTGTCTTTTTGATAATCTGTTGGAATAGCCTCCCTTTTTCGTCAGACCCAGTACCTTCATTTGGCACCTCGCTCAAACTCCTCACAATACATAGTAGAGATAAAAAGTGATGTTTATAGAGCTGATAGGATGCTTTTTGCCGCATTTAGTTAAGCTTTTTCAAACAATTTCGGTAGCCTTGAGATGTTACACTGCCTATCTTTTAGAAAATTTTCGTGAACAAATTTTTTAGGTGGAAATTCGATGAAATTCCATTTGTTTCGATAAAATCATGAACATTTTGTAAAAAACTCGCTAAATCTTTGAAAAAAAATCGCGAAAAAGTCAAGAAAGTTTACTTGAAGATAGGCAGTGGTGTAGTACGTCGCCACCATCTTCATTCATAAAGAGCACGCCCTAAAATTGACTAGGTAGCCAGCCACATAAGCTGAGGATTCACGGAATCATGAATTAGTATCATTTTAACGGAAAAATAATATCAGCAGCTTAGAGAGTATGGAGTGGCTATCTTTTAATGAACTCATATAGTGTCTTACTACCCGCTAGCTGTTACTTGTATATTATGGCGTATCTTAGAAATTAAAAACTAAATAGAATTACGCTGTTATTGTGATGAGTTGAAGATGGATGTCATTTCATACGGTGTGTGACTTACACTATGTAATAGCCGGCATTTATAATTTGATTTATTCCATGCAACACTTTACAGTCTAGCGCATAGCCGTATCGAAATAAGAAGAAATAATCCCATTTACACGCGACAGCTATAGAACCGGAAAGTGAACATATCTAAGATTTTTAAATAGATTTTTCATTAAATTTCAATAGAATTGGGGACGACATATTTAGCGGACATTGTTTCTCATAATTCTTGCGGTTTTATTGTTGAGTGGAAAATATTACATATTTGGTGAGTTTTCCTTGATACAACAACTTCTCTGACTTCTAGAGATAAGAAATTGGTTCGAAAAAAGTGGCACACACGTTTGTATTGGTCATTGAAAACTCTTGCAGACGACTTTCACCTAAAACCTCAGTACGAGTTATGAAATCACAAATCTAAATTCAACTGATTTAGCCATGACAACTCTTCTTGTTCATTGCTTTGACGACTCTAGAACTCTTCAGATTAAAACAGAAAATGTTAATTATTTAATAATGTCAAGTTCGTGGATTTGATTTGAGGTATCGAATGGGTATTTCGATTGCACATCGTACCGTATCTAAACGTTTTTGACCGACTTCAAGTCTTGTATTATTTGCTTAATATTTTTTTTACCGCATAACTGAGAAAAATTCAATTGCACGAAATAATTTGAAAATTACTTAATAATAACGCATGCAGTCCGATTAAAGTTGATCGAAAATAAATTATTCACTTAGCATTACTTTTTTAGTCCAGATGTTATTTGCGAATGATTCAACATTAGTTCAAATTTGTTTGGTGAAAAAGAAGCTAAAGAAAATTCTCCAATTAGATTGTTTAAGGTGTATTCCATCGACATCAGCTACATCGACTTCTGTCAAAGTATACCGAATTTCATGATGAAATATATAAAGTGTAAGGCAATTTTACAGATATGGATTTTATCATGAAATACGATATTTATAGACAGAAGCCGATGTCGCAGTAGATACGCTAAGTGAATTGCATAAGGTTTGTGTGAGAGTTTAACTTGACAAAAATAATTAAGTGCTACAAGCGTGTATGTACATTAAGCGTGTCGATTAATAATTATAGTAATTAGCAGCATGATGGCGACAAAGTTAACGCTAACCTAAACTTAACCAACTTTTCTATTTCTTTTATACTAAAAAGACTCCCACCGTTGGCTGGACTATAAATTTAGGGCCAAACAAGGCATGTCAAAACTTTACAATTAAATGCAAAGTCATTAGCGCTAGCGCTGTCTATTGATTAAATCCAAAAATAAACCTACAAGACCTATGTGTTGCAATTGAAAGTAAGTAAATGATTTTTTAGAGAATTATGTAATGAACAATCCATTATACGAAAAAATTATTACAAGAAAAGGTTAATAATGATGAAAGAAAACCGTACACATTGCATTGACTTTGTGTGTTATTACATTTTGTATGAGCCGTTGATAGAATTTTAAATTTCACTTCCTATATGGTTCAATTTCACAAATTAATCAAATTTTCCAGTTAATTTTTCAATTGAAGAACTGTAATTGAAAAATCTTGTTAGTAATCGCAATACGTGATGTTCAATAATTTAAATTCAGATTTCATTTTTTGCAATTCAACAAATTTTTGTTTTAATCGTATGACAAGAAGTGAGAGGAGAAGATTATTTTCTATTATTTGCCGTTACCTGTTAAAGAAATACGATCTCTTAATTTTCTAAGAATTTCCTCTTTTGTTATTAAAGTTAAATTTGACTAAGGAGAATACATAAAGAACTGAGGAAAATATCTACAAGCGTAGGAATTGTGTTTATAATATACGCGGCCATCGTATTTTATCCACCTCGCACGTGTTACGAACGCCGTGTAGGTATTATGCGAGCTCATAACACGTTCGTTACATATGGCAGACAACACAATTCTTAAATAAGGTTGATAATACATTTTTATCATTTGGGCATATATTTAGCCATTTATATACCTGAAAGTATTATAATGACCATATTATCTAGTCGATTTTCATACAAATTGGGAGGTATATAGTAGGCATATTATGGTCGACTCGACTATAATTTTCATTATAATCCGACTATAATTTTCGATTCGACTAAAATTAGCTTGATTCATTCACTTCACCTCAACTATAATCGTGCCATTATATCCCTAGGGTAATAATATACTATTACCGCGTATATAATACGTAATCGGTGTATATTTTCCTCAGTGTAGCAGTGCAAAAGATGCTATTTTTCATGCTTGGAAGAAGTTGTGTATCATTGGAATTTTTTTGGACGAAATATTCGTTACCGGGAAATTGTAAAATCGCTGAAAAATCCAGTGGGAAATGTATGTAACGGGAAGGCGGGAAGTCACTTTCTTATTTTCGAAACCAGAAAATTTCGACTCGGATACCGGGAAGCAAACATTTTTTCCACACATTATTTCCAATGGGAAGAGGGTGTACTAAAAACATAGCAGCAACGGTTATTTGATGTATAAATAACGTTTATGCAATAAATATTACACTGAGAGATCTCTCATCTTTACTTCAATTATATCGGGGCCATGTTATGTTTACTCCAACCGGTCTATTTCAAGAGTCAAAATAAAGTTTTTAATTTCAAATGTTTAGACAAACAGATTTTTCATTCGTCTTCTACATGAATATTACCGTCCTTTCCCTAACTGCTCGTTTACTTTATAGTTTTGATGTTTAAAACGTCATTTTGACAGTTGGATTGGACCGACTTTTGATCCCAACATACTGAACATACGTGCATTTCATTAATTTCACCACTGTTACCTAAAGCCGTCATTTTTGTCATTCGGCGACAAGATGATCTTGTGATGATCGCAGGTGGGTGCCCAACAAGGAGATCCGGCGGGCCCTCTAATTTTTAGCCTCGCCATACATACGCTGGTTACACAACTGACTACCGAATCGAATATCTGGTATCTGGACGACACGACGGTACACTGGGAAATTTACCAGAAACTGTACTATCGAACCTAGCGACCATTATAGAGAAAGCTAAAAGGTTGGGTCTCGAGTTGAATAGTGCAAAGTGCGAGTTATTCTTCTGCAGTGGACACCCAGAACCGAGCATAGTTAGCGAATTCAAAGCTCTAGCCCCCGGAATGCGGGTGGTTAACGAAGAAGATCTGGACATATTAGGTGCACCGTTGCTGGCAGGCGGTATGAAATCGTTTGCGAAAAGGAAATTTGAGAAAATTTACGTACTTATTAACCGACTTTCTTCTCTCCAGCACCACTACGCATATTTCGTCCTAAAAAACTGCATGGCCATCCCGAAACTGGTCTACCTGTTCTGATGCACACCGCTGTAGAAATTTCCTAATCTTTCACGTCAATTGGACATGGACATGAAATCAGCTTTGGAAAAATTAATCAACGTTCAACTTAACAATTCCCAATGGGTTCAACCGAGTCTACCAGTCAACTTCGGAGGTCTAGGTGTTCGTTCATTGTTGCACACCTCGCTACCAGCCTTTCTGTCTTCAGTACATGGCGTTTTAGGTATCGCATCTACATTAATCAATTTACGGGATCACGATTCTGATATCGCCTATTACCCAGAAGCTATATCAAGGTGGAACGAGATTAACGACATCCCGATGCCAGAAAATGTCCGCTCGCAATTCCACTGGGACCTAATGAACACCACCAGAGTCGCATCGGAATTGTCCTTTCCAAACGACACCGAATTGTTCCGCTTCCAACTGCTCCATAACAAAATGTCCGGAGCCTGGTTGAACGTGGTGCCGAGCCCTACCATTGGAACGCTAATGAACAATGTACGTGCATAGCCCAATGTCTAGGCGCAAAAATCTGTCACCCTTTCGTATGCGTATGCGGCGCTTCAGTTGATTCTCTTGGCCGACACGGTCTACATTGTAAAAAAAACTCTGGAAAATTATTCAGACACGCAGAACTCAACCGAGTACTGCATAAAGCTTTGTCGTCAATAAACATTAGCTCGCTTCTTGAACCACCCGGCCTATTCCGCGATGATGGCAAGAAACGCCCGGATGGCATCACATACACCGCTTGGGAAAAAGGCCGAGCCCTAGTGTGGGATGCAACGTGTGCCGATTCACTAGCGAAATCAAATATGGCAGGCAGAACTAAGCGACCGGGTATGGCCTCTACGAAGGCAACCGTTCGAAAGCACACAAAATATTCCAGAATTGAGCAGAGCTACCACGTCATCGAGTTTGCAGTTGAGTCGCTCGGCCCCTGGGCGACAGAATCTGTCGAACTTTTGAACAAAATTGGCGCAGAGCTGATTCGAATAATCGGCGAACCGAAATCAAGGACTTATCTATTCCAAAGAGTGTCCTCAGCCATTCAACACGGAAATGCAATGTGCGTCATCTCCAATATCTCGAAAAGTGCGCCGCTGGAGGATTTATATTCCGCCCAGTGATTATTAATTTGATTTTTTATTTGAATGTTTTAATTATAGTCTTATTGTCAAACTGTTTGTAGAATGAATTGAAATAAACTTCCCCCTCTAGGGATATGCGTCATATCGTCATATCGTCAAATTCTAGAAGTGGTCATATCCCAGGATTCGGCTGAAACACGTGTTCTCTAACCTCTAACAATAAATCTCCATATTGCATAGTTAATCAAATATAGACGAAAAACCATCTGTTTTCGAATATGGCCAGGAAACGTCTTCGACAGATTACTTCTTCGACTACTTGACCGATTTTGCTTATCTTTGAACTTGAATCATGAAATATATGTACCTTTCAGGGAAAAAAGTTTAGGGTCATCGATTGATCTGTTTGGGAAAGAATGTGGAGACGGACGATAGGATATTTTTTATTGCTGATTCGTCGTATCTAGACAAAAATAAATGAATCCCCTTAACTCCCATCTCGATCTATCCCATGTTACAATTAAATTGTTTTTAGTAAACGTATAGGTCTTCTGTACTTTGTACGGGTCCAAAAAGCAGTGACGTTGCACAAATATTTGCTGTATGGGAACGTTGTTTAAACCAGTTCAAAGAACCCCACTTCGCACAACATTATTTGAGAGCGATCTTTTGAATGCAAATTAGTGATAAAAAGTAACTCCTTTCCGACACTAGCGATGAAAAGTAAATACTGGGATCAGTGATTACTTTTCGTTACTGTGTGATAGCATCGCATAGCATAGTTTGTCACCCTTTAAACTCGGCAGATTACGTTATCGCTTTTTACTTCGCTTTATGAGTGGTTGCAATTGCAACAGTTAACAACCAACAAAGCATTGTGAAATTTAAAACAAGAAAACCACCGCGAAGTAATGACATAACGAAAGACAAATAATTTCAACCACATCCATCTAATAGGAAAAAAGGAATTCAGGCACAACGTGTTCTCTAGTATATTGTGATTCGTTGGCGCCATTTTTGAAATTTTGTCTCAACGGAAATGCAAACAAATCTGCCATTGTTTGGATGGAAACATATTAACTGAATGCAACCCATCCATTGTCACGTAATTAATCAAATCTCGAAATCAACTTTTCAATTACACGCGTGATTTGCGTATTTATTTATAGTTCATTTTTTGTCGTTGTTAGTTCGCAGTTATAGCAACGCAGTTATTATCGTTTTGAATAAAATTAAAATTAAATTAAGTTTTTATTATGATCGTAAAATCTTTTTGTCTTTCGCATTCTTTAATTTTTTCTTTCATTTGTCATTTTTTATTTATAGTAAGTTTACATACATAAAGACAGTGGTTTCGACATTATTAAATAGTTGATAATTTTTCAATTTTTTGTGTAATTTTTAACGAGAACTCAAACATTTTTTCCGCTAAAATTATGGTAATTTCAAAGAAAACAGTGATTGACGAGCTCAAACCCAGACATAAATTTAAAACGCAACATTTAATACGTCTGTAGTATTTCATTACACTACAATATTTAAAACCAGACAGCGGACTCCTTATCCCCAGTAAAATTAGATATTTTTATTTATATTCAATTATTATTAGTCGTCATGTTGAAACGATGCTAACATAGAAGTATTTGCCTTTTCACGTATAGTTTTTCAAATCTTCATACTCACATATTAAACAATAATAAAGTCTTACAAAGGTATAATGAAACTAGGCAAGTCATCATTTACATAACTATTGTACATTATATGCACCAGGTATGTTTGTCTAACGAAGAAGTATTTCCTAGAACTGTGGGAAGTCTGTTGTTTCAATTTGCATGTCCACCTAATTTAATTTGTTGTTTGAATACCTAGAGTTGTTGATGTAACATGATAATGAACAACAGTTTTCGCATGAGCACATCATAGATGTCTGACGTTAAATTATTTTCCACTGGAAAACTGTAAGCCGTTTGCAGTTCTACTATCGGTATCCATAAACCTCTACAGAGAAACGAGCTTACGACTCTAGCAGACATTATCGCAACAAACGAAAATTGCGTTTGATTTTGCCAATAAAAGCAGGCGTCAAGATTAACACATTCCTCGCTCGATTTTAATTTAGGGGTCATTCAAAAACTACGTAACGGAAGAGGGGGAAGAAGGTGATATGAGGTAAGCGTCACAGCTCTAAAAAATTAGGTCAAAATTGACTCTTTTTGCGTGATAGATGGGAACGGTGGTCAAAATATCCTAATTTTTGCTTACGTAATTTATGAACGGCCCCTTATGATTACACGCTTAAGTAATAAAAATTGTGTTTTACATAAAAAACTTCTGATCTTTTGAAATCTGAAACGTGTCTTTGGCGCACAAGATGTTTGAATGAATGAGTTGCGATTGTTGTCTAATGATAGTTGTAAATAATTGAATGAACTGCACGATTTATATGTTGTTTAGTGCATTATTTTTAGAGATAAATGTTTTTAGAAAGTTTGTAAGTCTCTTGGGGTTAGACACATTTAAATTAACGCCGCTTAAAGTGCAAGAGTGTAAACACAGAAATGTACTGAAATAAAAATTGCTTAAAAAACGTTATTTCGAATTCGAATTCATTCTAAACGAACCTTTTTGTTGCTTTTCGGTCCTTGTACTACGTCTGTTTGTGGACACGAACAAATCACACACTACAACATCAATAATACAAATATATACAAATATTTGATCATCGAGATGTAGTAAAAATTTATTTGTAAGCGACAGATTAAGGGAAGTAGGGGATGGTAGATAACAATCATAGTTCAAAAATTCACACCGCCAGCGCTACTTGCAGGAGTGCAAGGTAATTAGGTGGGCAATCACATAGAGTGCATAATAGCATGATTGTGAACAATCGAGTTTGTTAGGTTCAAAAGTCGATCTATTCCAACTGTCAAAATGACGTTTTAAACGTCAAAGCTACGAGTTTTTTTTTTAATTCAAATTCTAAATAAATATTCTACTCAATACTTTTCGAACGTCAGCGGCATGAAAATGTATTGTGCCTTCACATGGACGTATAAATTGTGTTTGTCGCGTTCGGCATTGTCAGCAGCTGATCCACTGCAAATAGCACTCCATTTCACATAGGTCGACGCCATCGTGTCCACTACCGTTACGTCACATATCAGTGATTTGCCATGGCTCCATGGGTAGCTTGTTAAGCCGTCGGGGCGTTTATCATCCCGTCGAGACAGTCCAAGTGGTTCTAATTTATTTGGGAAGCCCGCTGCTCTGAATGCCGCTGAGAAAATTTTGTTAATCACTGAATGCCTGGAATACTTTCCTTTCGACAAATAGGCATGATGACCGTTCAATTCCACTAGCTCACCGCACTTACAGGGATGGAGCCTTAATGCCACAGCAATTCTGGCAGTGTCATCGTCCAAAAGTAGACCCAATTGAGGAGACGGAACCGCTTGCAGCCACTTTGAGGATGTTTTGGCAGATGACGCAAGAAGTCTGACTCGATCACTCAGGCCGCCGGAAGACAGAATCTCATCAAAAATTTGATTGAATTTGAATAAATCCCATGCTGATTGGTTTCTTTTTTGTTCTGGCGTGGATGGTGTCGATTCGGGCGGGTACGACTCGATCAAGGCTGAGAATTGGTCGTCGAGCATGCACAGGTTGAATCTCGCTAGAATTTGATTGTGACTGATGAACATTTGCGAAATAGGCTGGATGCGCTAGATCCGACAACTTCCTAATTCCCAATCCGGCTGACATCACCGGGAGCGATGCTTAAGACCACGATCTATTGCTCAGCTCGTTGTTGGTGATGAATTCTAGTGTAACTCGGTAGAAATGCTGATGAATATGAGTGAATGTTGGGCTCGAACGCAACAAGTACACAAATCTTGCAGCAGCGGAGTAAACGTAGTGCCGGATGCACACCCAGCGATGTGAGACGCTTACATAATGTTTTCACCATTTCCTTACCGGCTGCCAGGGCAGATGGGATGGCTTCTTCTGTGCCCGGTAACATGCCCGGTTAATGAAAAACGATTCGCACTTCGTCGGATTCAATGACAAACCGGATTCGTCGGCAAACGACAGCACCTTGGCCACGTCAGAGAGAACCGTCGCGTCGCCACTTGTCCCGTCGTCCAAGAACCATACGTTCAAATGAGACTGTAGCGAATGGGTCAACTTTTTGACTGCCAAACAAAAGCCGACCGGAGTGCACGGGTCCCCCTGCTGAGTGCCCCTCTTGGAATCGATAATGACGTCACCGAAGAAAAGACTTGAAGACTTAAAATGTAAAGAGTGACGCAGTCCGTAAGTCCCCTTCCAAAATGAATGATATCTTTCGAAGTCACGCTTTCGCGGATAATATTATTTGATTGAACTTGTGTTATTCTTCCAAAAAAATGCTTCCGTTTTCTTAAACAAAACTACGTTGTGTTTCCGAGCCGAAGGTGGGGGAATGGGGATGGTAATCTCCCCAGCAGGTAAATAAATTTTTCCGCAGATGCATATGCTATTTTATTCACCAAAGAAACAAATCAACGAAACAAAGTTTAACACCAACAATTAATGTTTTCTTTTTGCAATTCATCGACAAAAACTCGCTTTTTCGTGCGTCATTTCGGTGTCGCATGAAATCATTTTGCTGCACTAATGCGATGACGGTTTTTAACGCACTAGTGCGATGAAGTTTTTTTTTCGCACTACTACTAGTTTTTTAGACGTTTTTTTTTACGCGTTACTTGAATTGAATTTTTACATTCAAAGAAAATCTCGTTTTTGTCGGTGAATTGCAAAAAACGTTGTTTGATACACGTTACGTATGCTGGTAGCTTAACACACACGCCCACATCTAGTGCGTTAAGCTACCTTCATATGCAACTTGTATCAAAAATTACTATTATGCAACGCCGTTGTGAAAAGTGAACTTTTTCATGCATCGTTTCGGTGACGTTAGAGAGGTCGTTTTATAACTGGTTTTACTTTTTATCACTAGTGATAAAAAGTAACTTTTTATCACTCATTTGAGTGATAAAAAGTTACATTTTGTCACTAGTGATAAAAAGTAACTTTTTTGGGTGATAAAAAGTTACATTTTGTCACTAGTGATAAAAAGTTACATTTTGTCACTAGTGATAAAAAGTAACTTTTTATCACCCATTTGGGTGTTCATTCAAAGTTCATTCAAAATTTCACGTTTCACAAGTTGTTGCATAAAGTCGCTTCGCTCGTTTGATAACTTCACATCTAGTGACAGAAACAACTCCATTTCGCAACTAGTTGCATAAATAACTATTAACGCCCCAGGGAAGCGCTGAGGTGAATAATAGTAGATTAGAGTGGGAGGTGCGGAAGTGAGTCATTACATGAGGGATCAATTTTGTGAAATGAGCCAAACTCAAGAGGGTGTTTTTAAGCTCGGAATACAAACTCTACACTCGTCAAAAAACAGTTTTTAAAGCGAGTTGCTTAAAAATACACGAATGAGTTTGCGAGTGTCGCGTAATGATCCAGAATGGATGACTCACTAAGCACCTCCCATTGTATACTGTTTTAATCAGTGTCCGATCCGAAAACGCGTCATTACATGCAGATATACATGTAATGAGAAGTTTTCGGTGGGGTCCCTAACATAAATTGTAATGAATAATTTCCGTGGGGTGCACACATGCATGTAATGGCAAGTTTTCGGTGGCTCATCGATTAAAATTAATTTTTGAACATGATCAAGATCATGAATTCATTTGTCATGATACAAATTTGAGATAATACATCTTTAAAGCGTTTCGTTTTTCTATTCATATGTTATGAGTTTGTATCTTTAATGTTGAATTTGTTTTATTAATTCCTTCGACCGAAAGCTACTACGTTAAAACGGCTGTTTACATGAGGTCGTTTGTAATGCATACTATAATCAAGTTTTTTTCCAAAATAAATTACCAATGTCATTACTTGAACAGTGTTTACCCGAATTAGATAATAGTAAGTCGCCCAGCGTGTCAACAAATGTACAAATTATTCTATAGTGACAACATGAGCGTGTAATGTTGCATACCTAATTCGATGAAATAACTAGACCATGTTACAATTCATTATTGGCTTCTATTTTCAGACCTGTACAAAGAACGGAGTGTATGAACTCTCACTGTTTTAAATATTTGATTTTACAGCCCTGATTAAGGGGATCATATTTCTTAGTTGAATGAATAATTTAGTTGTATTAGTTGTATAGACAGCCACACGAGCTATTGAATTAGACAAGGATGATAAATTGCAACGAAACAAAACGGGACCGGATCTATTTTCGCCAATTTTGTCCATGCCGACAATAAGTAAAGTACGACAAATGTACGGATGTTGTAAAACAAAATTGTTCTAGCATGTGTATACTTGACTTTTTCTCTGGCTTGTTTAATGTTGCCTTGTGCAATTAAATGTTACAAAAATGTAATGGTTTGAGGTTCTTCCGGTTCTTCTTACACATGATTGACTTTTTTGAGGAGAAATTGTTACAGAAAAGAGTAATAATTAGACTGATAGCATAACAAAATAAGTTGGTGTCGATCATAAAAAGAAAAAATTACGAAAATACATAGTTTTTGAGGACAAAAAAGAGTAAATCGACGAATGGACACAAGGTTGGATTTGTTTATTTTTTTCAGTTCTAACACCAATACGTATTCTAAACAATAAACAATCAGTTTTCGTGCTGTGCTGCTTTTTTATTTAAATATTTGAAAACAATATGCAATTTCACACTATTCAAAATATTTAAAATGTTCGAACCAAATTGCGCACCGCTTTCAGAATAAATTACACGTTTGCTTGTAAATGCAAAAAAGACGTGCAAAATGTATGGAATTACCGACAATTTCATTGTGTAATCAATTTTTTAACTTGAACGTTTTCCAAACAGAGATTAATACGTATTTTACATTCCCGCGATCATAAAACGTTAGATTTTCTTTCTGTACTAAAAGGAACTGCACATTTTAACCAATTACTTTCCACTTCCCGGAGTAGGATACATACTTTCATTTAAATTTTGCTGAACTTCAACTTTGGGGTCGTTCACAAATACTATCCCCTGTTAGTTAGGAGAAGGATACATGAAAAGTTAACAAAATTGCACATAGAGTGGTTTAAAAATGATGCCAGACTGACTACCAGCTACTTTAATAAAATTTTGAAATAATGAGTGAGCGTGGGAATCCCACAAGGTCTTCCTAAAAATTTTTGTTAAAATTTAGATACCTTATGAAAATAAACGGAACTTTCGGAAGAATGTTTTTTTAAAAAATGTCATTTCAAGGTCGCGCAAAGGTCATTCACATTTGGTGAGCTAGTAACAAATTGGTGGAAGATACAGAATTTTGATGTTCTGCAATATTACTAGTCAAAGATGGGTCTATCAATTTGCCTTGGGACTAAATTATCTATCTTCAGCAGATTTTCAGATATTGGAGGTTATGTCTAATTTTTTATAAAAACACGACTCCAGCGCCGCAGCGGTAAGAAATTCAAATACAGTATGTTCTGGAAAAGTGTTCAGAATCGAATTCTGTATCAACTAGCATTTTAAACTTTTCCACTATCTCATGTTGACATGTTTCGAGATATTTGTTGTCGGGTTTTTGTGAAAAATTAGACGTAGCCTCAAATATCTGAAAATCTGTCGGAGATACATAATTTAGTCTCAAGCCAAAATGAAAGACCAATCTTTGACTAGTAATATTCCAGAACATCAAAATGCTGTATCTTCCAACAGTTTGTTACTGGGTGACCAAATGTAAATGACATTTGCGCGACCTTGGAATGACATTTTTTTAAAAAACATTCTTCCGAAAATCCCGTTTAATTTTCATAAATTATCTAAATTTTAACAAACATTTTTTGATTTTTACCCTAGTGTGAGATTGTATAAATTGCCAGCCATAACGATTTTTTGTTGAAGAGGGACGTCCTTTATTTAGGGGTTGGGGGCTTCTGCACAAAATCTCTTATACTTACAGAAGAGGAAACCTTCAGTTTGTACGACTTTTGCTCATGCTGAAATTACCAGCAGTTCGAAAAGCCATGTAAAAGGAAACGCAATTCTAAATGCCATTGTCTTAGCCAGATTGCTATTCTCTATGTGCACACTTTGTAAGTCGTATACACCGGTTCGATTGTAATTGCTTTTTTGGACCCGTATGAAGTACAAAGTTCCTATACGTTTGCAAAAAGTGCGTAACTTTGACCGCGTTACACAACATAGACCAGAACTTCTTAGGTACAGTCAATAATGGACGTCATCTTATAAACATTGAAAAACAAATGTTTTCCATCCAGTGATGCTATTCGATGTAAATAAGACGGCGTCCATTATTAGAAGTTCCGGTCAATGTTGTGAAACGCGGTCAAAGTTACGCACTTTTTTGTACAAGGAGGGATTCTTTTGAAAAACAGCCTGCCGAAATCGGATGCATCTCCCAGCGGATTTTTTTATACTTTCCTGAATAACTACGTGCAATTACCTTCCCAACGAGCCCCCACTCGACCTTGTACGCTTCTTCTAGCCGGAGAAATTTCTGTAAGAAAAGTGCATGTTTTCGGTTTTTGAACAAATCTCAATAGCTACACAAACATCGCTGATTTTTTTAAAAAATATTTTTGACTTCTAGGGATCAGTACCTATTCAGAAAAGTATAAAAAAATCCGCTGGGAGATGCATCCGATTTCGGCAAGCTGTTTTTCAAAAGAATCCCTCCAAGACATGGGGTAGATCGAGGCGAGAGTGAAGGGGATGCATTTAATGTCTCTAGAGATGACGAATCGGCGAAAAAAAATGTTTGTGTGTCCGTTTGTCCGTGCCGTCGTTTTTTCTAAACGGCTGCACTGATCACTCTAACCTTTTTTTTTTTCAGAAAAGTACATATGTCCCTTGATTCAAATTTAAAGATGAGCAAAATGGTGCAAGTGGTTCCGGAGATATTGTCGAAAAAGCGACCAAAAACATGGTTTTGCGAGGGTCGGTGAAACTTTTTCGCAAATATCTCAGCAAGTATAGCACGGAAATCGTTCATTTTGGTGTCAAATCAACTCAACTTGAACTCATAAAACTGAGAAATTTCCTTGTGCAAATCGGGTCAGTGGTCTGGGCACGAAATTGAGTTTCTTGGCCATATACGATAGCAGATTGTTTTTCGTCTATATTTGCTCAACTACGAAATATATAGAGATTTACTGTCAAAGAGAAAATAAAATTTTAGAGAACACGTGTTTCAGGGTTTTAGGGAAAAATGTCTCAATCCTGAGATATGACCGCTCCTAGAATTGGTAGGGATGACCCATATCTCAAGAACTATGAGAGCTAGAAAACTGCTTCTAAAGGCGAAGTTGTAGAGAATAAAATTCTAGAGAACACGTGTTTCAGGGTTTTTCCGCACCTGAATATGACTAATCGGATTATGCACCTCTTGCCAAAATTGTTATTTTGACGTGTGGGGCATTGTGGCCCAGCCGAACCACTTATCAGAATAACAATCTGGGCTGAGGGGCATATATCTATCGAGATAAGTAAATTTGCCCTAGAGAGATAAGTTCAAGATTATCATCGTTCTAGATAGATAAAGATAGTTCTCGGCTATTTCAACCAGTATCCTTCGTTTATTGCGTTTAGTGTAGAAAGAGTTGATACTGAATTGCCGACCTCTTTATTGGATGTAAACTAAAAAAGGTACTATGTGAATGATCTTAAGTTTTAACGTGAGGATTGTTTTCGGTGGAAAATTGTTTATAAATAATTCAGGAACAATGTCCATTTTATTTTGAACTTATCACCTCCAACAAACTACATACTTAAGCCATTTAATTGTAACAGGATATTCGCAATTATTTATTTTAGCCACAACAACATGAAATCAATAATTCCATATTTAAAGGAGGACTTAAGGCAGAAATTTATGCGAAAGTTATGTGTGGACATAAAATAATATATAAAACATAAGTGGCGGATATTTTTATTGTTCACAAAAATATATAATTGTCTATATGTAGATACATTATTTAACGATAACACCTTAAGTTTATATTAGCAATTATTACATTTTTTGCATTAACATTGAATGGTTGTGGATTGTAAGCTCTGTCAGATCTGTTTACATTCCACAAGCATGGTAGAGTGTGGTTACTGGATCGGACTGTGTAATGTGCTAAGTGTTCAGATGACTGCACAGTACATTCTTCAATTGATTAATAAATATATTTATTTAACGTTCTTAATCATACAATCCAACAATTTTGCAATACTCCATCCATCAACAGATGGAAGGATGGGTGGGATGTAACCAAACCTAACAGTTCGACTTTTAATCTGAAAGTGGCATGTTTATTATTAGTTTTATTGCCGTGTGTTTCCAACTAACGTTTTCAACCTTCAAGCTGTATTTTATGGACATCCTTGCCTTAAAGCTTTTAATAAAATCGAATTTCGCAAAATGTCGTGTCTTGCGATAGTAATATCAGACATTTTTCGCATGGGGTTGTCCATAATGAATTTTTATGGAAGAAAATGAAATGGACAGCTAATTAGATATCCATTCAATTCTTTCAAATATTTCTGAAACTCGCAAGAATGGCTGTTTAAGTCACAGACAAATTAAACGATGTTTCTGTAGAAGAAAAGGAAACTCTAGCTTTTGCTATTGGAAACTATAAAAAACCCTGTGAACGGGTTTGAAAAAATATATCAAAAAAATGTATATTACGAAAGGGAGTGTTGCCACAGAAAACTAATATTTTTTTTCCCTTAACACCCTAAATGGGAAAAAAATAAAGTTTTCAGATTGTAGAAATACATAATGCGGATGTTTATAGCAAACATAAATTTGATTTAGAGCATCACTAAATTTGCAAAAAGGTAATCGCAATACTTTGTATATAATTTAATTTAACTGTCGCTTGGAACTATCCCAAAGTGAAAGCCTCCGCCTTTCCAATCATATTAGAATTTAGATAACAAAATTTATTCGTTTGGTTAACATGCAAATCGGAACGATATTTCATTAGAAATAAGTTTGTTTCGTAACATGCAGAAAAACAGTTATTACATTAAACCACTCCAAAGAATTTAAAATCTTCTCAAATAATCTTCAGATCGCTTGAGCAAGCAAATGGCCTGATATAATGAATAATTAACATAAAAAATAACAAAAGAAAAGGCTGAATTATTGCCGACCCTTTTCCACCCCTTCACACTTACACACTTTGACTACTTTTCTTCTTACAAAGTGCCATTGAGCAAGAGACCCATATTTACTGCTTGCGCGAAAAGGTACCACAGTAGAAAGCTTTTTCAACGTTTGTCCGTTTGTCTCTGCTTCAAAATTACGAGAAGACTTGACACGAAAATACTCAACTTGACGTCAAAAGGATGTAAGAACTTTGGCAAGTCTGTACTCTTTGGTAAGTGGTGTACTGATGCAATGAACGGCTGCAATGTTTAGACCTGTACGAAGAACGTAGTGCTTCGAAAATGGGTCTATTGCGTTTACCAGTTGCTTTGAGGCGGGATCATGGTCCTTAGATGCGGCCGAATCTGCAAGAAAAAACTGTCCCTCTCTCCCTTATGATTAAAAGATTTATTGCATACGCGCACTGTTTCCCCTTAAAAATTATTACTCTAGTGATTACAAATAGAAATTATTAATCTGTGGCAATGACATTCTTCATTCCCTTATGTTTGTTTTCTCGTTTTCGCTTATGTAGTAAAGCATCGTATTGACATTTGAGGGGAAATCTCGGCAAGCCTCGATGTTCCCCTCAAATGTCAATAATGTACTATTAAATCCCATTGAATCTCTGAGTGCGGGACCCCTCGCTCTCTCCGTCAACACGATAACTCGAGTAAAACTCAACTGATTTTCAAAAACTTTTTTCCCTGAAAGGTAAAATCGAAATATCGTTTAAGGGATTGAATCTAGGCACTGTCGGCCCAAGGGCCACCGAACTAGGGCCGTTTAAGAGGTTTTTGGGCTTTCGTTCATAACTCGACTAAATCTTTTCCGACTTTCATAGATTTTTTTGAAAAGTCTGGGCATGCCTGACAATTTATGAAATAAACGTTTTTGAATTTGAACTCAGCCAAGGCCCTAAAACTGAGTCTCTACTTGGGCCTAACGTGTTTTTTCTACATAAATCAAATAAATCTTATCCGATTTGCCTAAAATATAATTGAAAAATTGATAATTGGATTGAATTTGGGAAAAATCGGTAGAAAACTTTCGAAGTTACGGTCGAAAAAGTGGTCAAAAACGTGGTTTTTTGAAGGTCTGTGAAACTTTTCGACTTTTATCTCTGCGAAATTAGCACAGAAATCTCTCTTCAAGGTTTTGAATGAAAGATATGGAATTCCACAAATCGCAAAAAAAAAAATTAGCGAAAATTGATTGAGTGATATGGGCTGTAGAGTCCTGATTGTTGACCCGATTCGCGCTTACGCTTACTACGACACATCTAGTAGCGATGGGGTTAGCTCAGTGGTTACACACTGACTTTCCACCAAGAATACCCGGGTTCAAACCCCGGTGTGGACAAATTTCTGTATAGGATTTTTCTTCAACGCTTATCATGAAAGTAACGTTCCTAAGCTCACCCAAGCTTCATAAATGGGTAGTTGGGGTAACAATATCGCAACGATTTGTATACAACGAAGCATGACGTCACCCATGTTCGACGCACTGTGTACGAAACAAGTAGGCACTTATACAGCTGCTACGTTAAGGTGTGTGTAAACGTCAAAAAAAAATAATGACAAATTCCATACTGTTAGGGTTGTGATTCGAATCTGTTCGATGTACTAGCGCGCGACCAAATCGGAGAAGAAATAATCCTTCAGTCGAAGGCGTGGTTAGGAATACAAGTTAAGCATGTGGTCCCTAGCGTGGGTAATCTACACTATCTGGCAGTTTCTCAGCGTAACACCCCGGCAGTCGAACCAGACACATTACGTGCTTCTCCCGACTAATCAGTGCCATTTGGATTATTATTATTATTACTACACGACACTACACGATATTTGGTGGTTTTTCACGCTTGTTCCTCTAATGATGAAGTTTTGTGTGCAATATGTTGTACAGAAAAAAGAGTCGAACTTTTTTGGCCATGAAACTATGTGTTCAAGGCCTCTTCTTAGTGCCCTAGGCCGGCCCTAGACAGAAAAAATCGTTTTTTGTATGTTGTAGACAAAACTGAGGGAAATATTTTTGTCTATGGATGTATTTGACCGAGGCTTCTCCTTAGCGCCCTAGACAAAAAAAATAGTTTTTTGCTATAATGTACAGAATATTGAGGAGAACATCTTTGTCTATGGAAGTATATGTGTCTGACGCTTCTCTTAAGCGCCTTAGGTCGGTACTAAGGTCGCTCCTATCCCTTTTTATTGTTGTAGAGTAAATTGAGGCGGACATTGTTGTCTATTTGAGGGTCAATTTTGGGGTTTTGGTAGAGTTTTTTACACCGTTGCTTCGGACCTTCGGCCCTTTTGGCAATTTCCAATCCAATGTAATGTGGACGGAATTGCAAGTACTTAAGAGTTAAGGCAATATTTACTTAGATAAGTTCGAGTCTTTTTGCAACATTTATTCTGTTTGCCACATCTATTCTGATGCTTACGGGTCCCTGGCATATGTTTTCGGCCCTGCTATGACAACTCTTAATTTGTAAAGCCTGTTTTGTGGTATGGCTTTGACCCCCTCCTTACAATTTAATATCTCGAATCTTGCTAGACGTATATTGGTTGTTGAATTCGTAATTTTGTGTCGAGAATAGGAAACTTTCGTCACAATTCTAAGCTCTAATTAAGATTAAAAAAATGACCATAAACATTGTATGTATGTCGCAGGTAGTGATAACAATCTGACATTTAAAGTTATTAAATTTGTTTAACATCAAAAAAAAGAAATCCAAGGCGACAACTACAACATATCGTATGCAACAAGCAACACTAAAAAAAGCGAAACGTTTCTGAATTTACAATTAAAAAATGTCGTATAAGATATACGTCTCTATTCGTAAGGCAGACAGCCCGTGCCCATGGCCGTGGCAAACATGCAAAACTTCCTTGATGTAAAAGAAAACATTACGCACGTTTTAGTAAAATATGAAGGAGAAATAATTAAAAAAATTAATTTATTCAGCCATGATTTTCATTATTTTAAAAACTGAATTAACGGTACATTAAGTAAACAAATACTCGACAATTTTTATATTTTCCTGCACGAATTCCCAGTACGATAAGGAAGTCTTAAGCACTTAGTCCAGGTGAAGGTGTCGCAGTCTTAAATGTTTCAGACGAAATATCCGCATAGAATTATGACTCATACTAGTTTGTAGGTAGTTGAAACGGGGAACAGAGACGCCACCCTCTTTGCAGGTTATAAGCAACGAAACGAAATTTGTCGCAAATGTCTCAGTGGAAGAGATAGAATAGATAAATAATCCTTCCACGTCGATGAAATACTTGTTGCTTAAATATCTGTGCATGGAAATAATGCGCGCAGCTGGAAACCAGTTTCCCGAAAATTTTATAAAGTTTAGGTGCCGCTGACATCACTGGTTAGTGTTATCTAATCAGAACCCTCAAACTCTCACTGAAACTGTCGTTTTTTCTAATCTTCTCCAAATACCACACACGGTTGATGTAGTCAATTTACTTTTCTCTTTTATTTAGTTGAATGTTTACATTTCCTTTATGTTAAATTACACCCGAGCGGCGTAGTTTCATGTCCATCAATCTTGAAAGAAAAATTTTACTTAATTTAGAAAAGCTTTCAATTAGCACAAGCTTTTTATGCAAACAAAAGTTGATTGAAGAAAATACTTCACTTTATAAGCACACAAAGTACCATACACCATTCTCACATGCACGATATTTAATGAAAATCCTGCTTCGTGACTATTAAACACTTTACGTGTTCTCCAAAAGTTACAAATTAATGTAATTCTGCAAATTCAATTATGGTTTTTTGTACGAATGATTTCTTTTAGTCATATTATGTGTGAATGATGTGGACGACACAACAATATTGAACGGAGTTCTCTGGTTTGTTATTGTAATCGTCCAAGAAACCTTGAACTCACTAAACTTATCCAGTCCGAATAATTTCTTAATTTTACTATTCCATTACTTCAACTTTAAGTCGAAGTTCCTTGCCATCTATCTGATTCGAGAAGGAAAAACCAATCGCAAAGTAACGATTTGTTTGTTACATAGCCAATGCGTCACGTTTACCAAATCATCATTTTAAAGTGCATATCACCATGCAACCGCAAATGATTTCTCCATTGACGACTTGCTTCATACGAAAGTAAACATTTAGCAAAGAGTGATGACGAGCGATGTGCAATACTTTCATTAGTGCGGAATGTGGACGGATGACAATTTCGCATCGAAATTTCGTACAAATACCATCTTCCGTATAGAGGACATTGAGGACACGAGTAGACCTTTGTCATACTTCTTTGTTTCCAAGCAACACACAAGTCGTATGACGCTTTATTTGTTGCATCAATGATGACCTTGTCGGATGATATTTTCTTTTAAAAAACCGAATACAAATGGCTTTGAACTTAACATTTTTTTTTATTATTATGGTAAAGCTGATAATTGACAACACACTTAGTAATTGAAACAGGTTTGGGTTTGTGAATGATCATCACATACTGAAAAAAAGCTGAAATATTTTTGAAGCAACTTCATTTGGTTCTAGTTTTTTATATTCTTTTTTATCACTCATTCAAAGTGGTTTGTTTACTTTAATCGCTCATTCACATTATAAATTGACATTCGAGAATTTCAATATTTGGAATGGAATTCTCAAAGAACCATTTTTCTTATCAAGAGAATTTTAGGGAAATTCCATGAATTACATGAACCTTCCTCACATTTCTCATTTATCAAAACTATGTCTTATACCTTAAGTGTCACATGTTTGTAAAATTTTCCGCGAAAGGTATACCTAGGATCCTATTTTGAGCTCTGACCTATTCATATTCACAAAATAATTCAAAACTTGTACATCACATCCTTCACGAAATATCAAGTGCATGTATATGGCTAGAGCTACGTCCACTACATGGATTCTCTATTTCGAACCAGTCAAACGATTTCCTCATCTTCGAAAAATCGCGCCTTAGACATAACACGAAACAAATTCCAACAAAATCATGACTTGATGGACCAACGTATCGCATGTACAGACTGTCAGACAGGCAATGTTTTTTTACTGAAAAGCATTTCAGATTCTCTCAATGTGCAGTCAAGAGCATCAAGGTGCAGTGACGTGCACCAAGATGCATCAAGGTGCTGTGTGATTCACTATGGTGTAGTAAGTTGGTGGATCATGGTGTAGTGCATTAAGGTGCAGTGAGGTGCACCAAAGTTTAGTGAGGTGTAGCATAGTATAGTGAGGTGTAATGACATGTAGTGCAGTGAGCTGCAGTAATGTTGTCTTTTATGTTACAGATAGCATTGAACAAAGTACGCTCTCTAATATAAGCAGTTTTCGAACCACCAAGAATATCCGGGTTCAATCTTGGTGGGGACACTTCCTGTATAGGATTTTTCTTTAATGTATGGCATGACAGTAACGTTCCTAGGCACACCCAGGCTTTATAATATGGGTAGTTATGAATTCTGTGTACAAATATCTGAGTCTAACCCATCTGAGAACCCATGTTAGCAAAAGCTCACAAAAAATTGCGGAAATAGTAAATAAAAATGATCTAGCCTCTGACCCGAAGGGTTATCCACTGGTCAAAAATTTGTACCACAAATCCCAATTCCATAAAAAAAATCCAAGAAGTCCACAAAAATTCCACAAAATTACCGAAATTCACCACTTCCGAAAATTCCAGAAATTCCACAGAAATTCGAAAAATTCCACAGAAATTCGAAAAATTCCACAGAAATTCCACATAAATTCCAAAAATTCCACAGAAGTTCTAAAAATTCCAAAAACTTCATCGAAATTCCGTAGTTCAGAAATTCCGGAAGTTCCAAAATTCTTTTTTAATTCCAAAAATTCCATTTTAATTCCAAAATATCCATTAGCCTGTACCAAAAAAAATGAAGCGGATAACCGCTCGCTATGACCCGACGGGTTGTAACAGCGGATTATTGTTATTATTAGTAGCTTCTTTAGTAGAAGAATAAGGCTCTCAGCTCTCTTCTGTTATTTGCATTACGCCAAAAATACCATAAAATTCATGAAAGACAAATAAAAAATGATTTCGTCGTTAAATACATCAATCCATGTTCCAAAGTCTCGGTAAATCGAGCGTTATTGGGCACAAGTGAAAGAAATTCTACGGAAAACCGGAAACATTGTGAAAAACATTCAGGATTTCAGAAATTGGATCACTGCAACAAAAAATTCGTCACTTTATATAATGACTGTCATAGCTCATGAAGGACGTGCGCTGAAAACTCCCCGATGACCTCCAAAATAAATCAAATGCGATTTTCCTTCACTACAAAATATTTTTATAAGTTCAATGTGAAATAGGAAGACGTGAGTTTATCTCATCTACTGAAGAAGCTACTTTGTTTTTAATTTTCCAGATGCGCTTCATACCAGTCCCTAATACAGGTAGGAGGAGTAGCTTTATGTTCAGCCCATTGGTAGCTCTCAAAATCCTATTCGAATTTTTGACATTAATAACTTTTCTCCACGAAAATGTTTCTCACTACGTCGTTTTATTGAATTTCAATTGACTTTTTCTTTCTTCCATGTTGCACGTCTATAAGGTAGCTTTACTTTAGATTTCTTAGATGAATTTTCGTACATACTTGTAATGGGGGCACAGGGGGGTTCTGCAAAAGCGTACGAAAACGTACGAGGGGGAGGGAGGAAGATCAAAAAATCGTGATTTTCGGCGTACAATACTTTGTGAATGACCCCTTTCAAGAAAGGAAGCCAAGCTCAGTGCTCAAGCTATAAGTTTGACAAGTCTTACAATTGGAAAAACTCTGGGTCATTTTCCCATTTTCACACCCTTTCCATCTATTTTGTCACACAACATTCACTTACTCTACTCTACTAATGATTTTTCCAGCCAAGTCATTGTATAACATGGTCCGCTTGGCTCGTTTGTTTGTTAACTTCAAATCAGTGACAAAAACACTTTTTGTAACTAATTGCATAAATTATACTATTTTCGCACCCGATGTACTGCCGAACTCGCCTTCGGCTTTTATCGACAATTTTGCTTACGGTGAGTGTAAATCGCCATGTCCGTTAGCCATGTTAAATTATTTGCGCTATTGACCCATATCTCAAACATATCGTGGTTGTAAAAAGCGTGTCCATAACAATGTAATAATTACATATATACGGAACTTGGGAAAAGCTTTGGAAATGATACATGCTGTATAAGAGATTTATGAGGTGTTCATTACGATGATATTCAACAAAATCTATGCTTTAATTAAGAGTTTGGTTAACCCGTAAACGAGTAGAATAATATTCACAATGTAATTGCATTGACAACTTAATGCATGGAACGTTCACCTATTGTGATATCAGATGTTTTTTTTACTTGCATGATATTTTTATATTCAATTCATTGAATTCAAAAATTAATATGAAATGTGACCTCGCTTTGTCAATCATTTTGTTGACGTGATCTATCTATTGTTCAAATCCGGCAATTTGCCATTTTTATGTAGCATCCACCACGTTAGAGAAAGGATGTAACTAGAACTCAGACCTAGAACTCAGTTCAAAAAAAGGTAAACAGCAATATGTGGTGTTTATTTTGCTGGTAAATTAATTCGGACACATTTCTACCAATTTAACTTCCGCATGAAAAAATGCGTTCCACTGTACCACATTTTAAAAAAATTATTACCAACAATAAAAAGCCTCACATCATATTAGGTCTTTAGTGTGTCTATTATAGTTAAAATAAATAAACCAAACAAACAAACTGACCAAAAGATGTTTATTGTCTTTAGCTTGCGTAATTTATTTATAAAAGAAGAGTCAACATATTACAAGACAGTAGAAGTTATTTGTTTTTACTTTTTTTCTGCGTCAACGAAACCGCTTAATCAGTGAAATTTTTGATTTTATGTTATTGATAGCTGTAAATATGGATGTTTAAAGTATTGTTCAACATCAATAACATAGTGGTAACCAAGTGGAAAAACAGTAAAGATGTGGTTATGAGAGAAGTGATGGATTATTCAATTATTTACATGCGCTGCACCGGCATGGCACTTGCACCTTACCATCCACTGGCATGTAATAGCAACTAACGTACTGTGTTGTTCATTTGTTGAGTGAAAAGGAACCGAAGGTAAGGGATGCAGCGAGTCAAAATGATAATTTCGAGGCTAATTAGAAATTCATTTTGCTCATTCAGTTCTACGGAAGAGAGTTGAGATAAAGGTGAACAGCAAGTAAAATGTCCCTTTTCTTCGAGGGAGGGTGCTTTAAAGCCGTTACCATATTCCAAGTTTCTTGTTTCATCGAATTCCTCACGCTAAACACTTTAAATGTTGATGAAAAAGTAACTTTTATAGCTTTCGATGTAAACATTTGTCAAAAGTTCAAATGGCCAATCAAACACAAGTGGAAAGATCCGATGTCATAAAACGATCATGTCCCCCGGCATAGAACCTTGGGGCTCAACTATGTACACGAAAACAAGAATTGTCCTTTAAATTTACAAAACTTAATTCAATTGATAACTTTATTTGTTGATCGCCTAGTGAATTTTTATATCTAGAAGAATGCTATCAAACACAATTAAGTTCGTAATTAGCATTGAAATAGCGCGTGAGTATTTTTAAAATTGTTTAATCAAAGAAATATGTTTAGTTTTTTAAGCAGTGACTATTGTTTCTTTTGTTAATTAGAAATCAAGTACACGTCGTAGTTTACTCATTTTACAGAGTGGGAGCTACCAGTCCCGCATCAAGACTAGGATATTCGGCTCACCCACTGATCCCTCGTTCGCAGCAGCTCTTGACCTTACTCTCTGATATCCGTCGCTCTTACCTTCCCCTCTAATCCACCCGTCCCTGACCCCTACTAATCGGCCCTGGCTACGGGCTTGAGGCCACGGATTACTCACATTCATTGTCTGAATTATTCCCTTTACAATTCACATACTTCTTCATACAATCTATCAACACATCATAAAATGTTTGAGTGATAATTTGTCACGTGAATTAAATTAAATTACAAAGCAAAAATCTGCGGTTTTCAGTCATTATACTTATTTAATTAAATGTGTTAATTGATAATCTTTTTACGTCATGCAAATGGGTCCCTGAAAATGTTTTAGCCAATGAAAAGGTGGCAGAAAAAAACTTTCGTTGTTTTTTAAAAGATTTATATAAATATAAAAGAGGCCAACAAATCTTTTACAAAAAGCCAGAAATCGAATTGGCCTCAAGTGTTTCGATACTGTTCGTATAAAAATTCCTGTCAAAGTCAAATGTTTTCTGAACATTCACTGATCACTGACTAGCCAAAGTTATACCCAACTTAAGCACTTGAAATAACAATTTTCTTTTTTGATCATAAATTACAAAAGTGCATCTAAATCTATCTATTTCGGTGGAGTCTCCCTTTGTCGTGCATCTACTATTTTTGAAAGAGCCCTTTACCGTCACTAACATTGTAAAAGTGGAGGTATAGTTTGTTTATGTTATGTGACATTCCACAAAGTTGTAAAATATAAAACAGAATGTAGCTTATGCGCAGACAGACAAAAAAGGCTCACTTTTGACCATTATTATTTCCCTACTTTTTTTCCCAACTGTCAATTCTTTCCCTGCTTTATTTCGCACCTATCAATTATTTTCAGACTTTATTTCCCACCTGTCAGATATTTTCCTACTTTATTTCACACTTGTCAATTATTTCCCTGCTTTATTTCACAACTGTCAATTATTTACCTACTTTATTTTCGACTTATCAATTATTTTTCATTTTTCTACTTTATTTCCCACTTGCCAATTATTTCCCTACTTTATTTCCCACCTATACTTATTTTTCTACTTTATTTCCCACCCGTCAGTTATTTTCCTACTTAATTTCCCACTTGTCAATTATTTCCCAACTGACAATTATTTTCCTACTTTATTTCCCACTTGTCAATTATTTCCCTGCTCAATTTCCCAACTGTCAATTATTTCCCTGCTTTATTTCCCACCTGTCAATTATTTTCGGACTTTATTTCCCACCTGTCAGATATTTTCCTACTTTATTTCACACTTGTCAATTATTTCCCTGCTTTATTTCACAACTGTCAATTATTTACCTACTTTATTTTCGACTTATCAATTATTTTTCATTTTTCTACTTTATTTCCCACTTGCCAATTATTTCCCTACTTTATTTCCCACCTATACTTATTTTTCTACTTTATTTCCCACCCGTCAGTTATTTTCCTACTTAATTTCCCACTTGTCAATTATTTCCCAACTGACAATTATTTTCCTACTTTATTTCCCACTTGTCAATTATTTCCCTGCTCAATTTCCCAACTGTCAATTATTTCCCTGCTTTATTTCCCACCTGTCAATTATTTTCGGACTTTATTTCCCACCTGTCAGATATTTTCCTACTTTATTTCACACTTGTCAATTATTTCCCTGCTTTATTTCACAACTGTCAATTATTTACCTACTTTATTTTCGACTTATCGATTATTTTTCTACTTTATTTCCCATCTGTCAATTATTTCCCTACTTTATTTCCCACCTGTCAATTATTTTTCTACTTAATTTCCCACTTGTCAATTATTTCCCAACTGACAATTATTTTCCTACTTTATTTCCCACTTGTCAATTATTTCCCTGCTCAATTTCCCAACTGCCAATTCTTTCCCTGCTTTATTTTCCACCTGTCAATTTTTTTCGGACTTTATTTCCCACCTGTCAGATATTTTCCTACTTTATTTAACACTTGTCAATTATTTCCCTGCTTTATTTCACAACTGGCAATTATTTACTACTTTATTCCCCACCTGTCAGTTATTTTCCTACTTAATTTCCCACTTGTCAATTATTTCCCAGCTGACAATTATTTTCCTACTTTATTTCCCACTTGTCAATTATTTCCCTGCTTAATTTCCCAACTGTCAATTATTTCCCTGCTTTATTTCACAACTGTCAATTATTTTCCTACTTTATTCCCGAACTGTCAGTTATTTTCCTACTTAATTTCCCACTTGTAAATTTATTTCCCTGCTTAATTTCCCACTTGTCAATTATTTTCCTACTTTATTTCCCACGTGTTTTGTTCGGAATGTTGTTGTAATGCAATATACTATGTACTAAATCTCAAAAATCTATTACTTCACTGCACGAAACATGGCTAATAATTTGCGCTTGCCGACAAAAAAATTGCCTTTGCAAATATTAGAAATTAAAGCGACGAGAAAACTTTTTGGAACGATTGCGAAGTGACAAGTAACTACAGGACAATCAGCGTCCTAATTGTTTAGAATTATCTACTTTCGATTTCTTCCCGCTTACCCTAAGAAATCACGAGGAAATATATCTTGCAATGCGCATTTTAGACGGACGCTTCGCAAAACTGTTGAAGAAGAGTTTCTAGAGTGAGCGGTGATTGTACAGTACAATGTACATACAAAACAAAGGGTCACAAGATCTGTGTTCCCACGATAGTGTTCGTCCCTGTATGTCCCAGTAACTATTTCTTTCTGGTCAGGGTTAAGCTGATAAAATTTCAAAATGTTTTCTTCCCTAAATTGAAAATTATTCAATGAGTGACATGTAGCTAAAGATTAATGAGAGGAATAAGTCTTTTTCCCGTCGGGTTCTGCGAAAAATAGACGGCATTTTCTCGTACTTTAGAAATAAGTTGAGAGTTGAATATTCGTTTGAGAGTCATTACACTATCGGTTAGAGAAAGCCCATTATCACTTTTTCTTCGTAATCGTACCACAATGAAGTTCAGAAGTACATCGAAGAATAACAAGTTCTACATTTATCTTTTAATTTTACTACTTCAAACTTCTCGCAAGTTTGCGAAAATTTACATATAAAATCTGTTCTGTAAACAATGAAACTAGCTTATCAAATGAGGCAGTAAAATGAAAACATGATGAATGTAATAAAGAACCGCTTACAACAATAATTGAAGAGATTTTATTTATATTGAGAGAAATATATGAACATTGACATTATGTTAAATAAGAACTGACTTACCTTATAACAGTTTGAACTCCACTAGTCATTTTAAAATTATTGATAGACAAAATCCAGGTATCTACGTCAAATTTAACGAGTTTTTATTTCAGTATTTATCCAAAAAGTCGAATGCACAAATTTTCTTTTAAATAAATGCAAATTACTCAACACACAACCACTAAAACTAGGTTAGTAAAAAGAAATCGGTACAATGTAATTACACTTTCATTATCAAAAAGACAACAATCGGAAATGTTTATGTCCATCGACTCTACTCTGCACAAATATTACAAATTAATAAAAACACATTCGTACACCATTAATTCACGTTACATTTAAGTAACATCCACACACCTAATCTGGTTTTACTGTATTTTGACCGTTGCGAGATCTTAAAAATTTCTTTCTATTTTCCGGTCTTACCACACTACTTTTCCCTGTTCTACTGTTCAACAAGACCGGCTACGATGAACTAAGTATTTTCAAGCACAAATTTACGATTTTATAAACTTTTCTCGCCAACAACGACACACCAATTTTTTCACGCATACACATATCTTTCGTTCATAAAAATCCATGTGAAAATCTTTTAAAGCGCTTTTGCTTATGGCTTTTTGCTATTATGTGTGCTGTGTGTTGTGTGATTTTATATCTACTACGATCGAGTATAAATTAATTTGATAAATCGTATGGTAGCCCGACACTGCTCGTAAGCTTTACTAGAATGACTGCTCTGAGTCTTTACATCGTATGCACGTGAAATAATCGTAACTGTGCACACAGTTCTGGTTTTACGTTTACAGCTCATCCTAGAAAATAATTAGTACATTATACCACAAGGATAAAAATCGAATCGGTCCAAAGTAATGACTGTGTTGAAGTTCTAAAATCCATAATTGCTGGCGGAGTAGCAATCATACTAAGTGAATGTGTGCAAACAATGCACAAAGGGGAAATTGAGAGTGCCGTAGCATCTATTTATATAAACATTTATAAACAGAATACTCGAAAGTCATTTCATTTGTAGAAAATCGGAAAAAGTTCTGCGAACCAAGTGCCGAATGCAATTGAGCCTGAGGCAATTGTCTCATCAAAAAATCAGGCTCGAGGGGGGCAGCCCTCGCATCAAGGGTGGAATATCACTCCTTGAGTGGTGTAAGGACAGAGCTCCATACACTTAAGGTGCAATAGCTCCACGCATGTGGAGGCGAGGGGCAGAGAAATTGTGTGCTGGAAGTTGACCTGCGTTAATTTTTCCGGGTGTTGAATGCAAAAAAATTAGTTCATTCATTTTCAGTTTCTTTGCAGATTATTGATGAGCATACCAAATAGAATCATATAATGTAGACGGCGGCCGACCAAAAGAGAATTTCCACGTTTTTTTTCTCTGAGGTCCGTTGATACCATGAATTCTAGTTTCGCCATATATTTCAGCGCCCCATCTACGTAGAAATGACTTCAAAGTTCATTTATTGCATGAAATGTCGCTCTGAGACGGGGAAACCATTGACGGTTGTTGAGAAGTGTTCGAAGTGTCAAATTTTGAGCTCAGAGTGAAATCGGTTGTAAGTTCACATTTCATTCATGAAATCGTTTACGTTTCTATTTTTGAAAGATGCAATCGTACTTTTACTTTACTTTTTCGGCGCTACAGCCACTTGTGGGCCTTGGCCTGCCAGTCGTGCGCCGCGTATAGCTAGTTTCTTATTCCGAGCGTGCGAAGATCTTGTTCGACGCCATCAATCCATCGAAGTCCCAATTCCTCTTCGCCCTTCTGGATCGTTACGGAATAATTTTGATGGGGCTCTGTTTTTACCCATACCTGCTAAATATCCTGCCTACCTCAGCCTTTGGACTTTCACCAAGATGCAATCGTTAAACTTGGAAATTAAGTTTTCTTCAAAGTTTAACGATTATGGGATGAAAATAGAACTTGCAACATGTTGAACAGGAATTTCTAAGATTTTTTCTTGGAAACACGAAAAATAAATTTACCTTACAATCAATTGAAGAGCTCGGTAGAAGAATGGCACAAATTCAAATGTTAAGTGTTAAGTGAGAGAGACACATTCAACATTCAAATAGAAAGAGAGAGAAAATGTGTGCTTTGTGCTCTTTTTCTACCGAGCTTTTCAATTGATAGCTGTGTGAGTAGGAGTAACTACATAATTTGCGATCTGTAAGCCATTTCTTTAATATGGAACATCAAAAGTCAGACCTGAACTCACAAAAGTTTCAGAAAATATTTTAAATTTGTGGACAATGTTGTGACGTACAACGTCCAAAGATATTTTTCGATTCCGGGCATAACTTCCCTTTATGGAGCATAGAACCATAGTACCAAATCGTTTCGCCATCTTTGAATAAATTACATCCTGTAGAATTATAATCTACTATGTCATTTTTAGGTATTAGGTAAATTAGTTCATGGTGTTATCGAACAACAATAAACCTATTTGCACAGCACACGCCCATTAAATAACCAAATGATAAACATTTCGGTTTTTTGAAATGATTTCTTTGCTCCACGAAACATTAGTTTTTTTTTATGATTTCGCGTGTTTTAGCAATCATGTAAATGCGCCTTCACATTCGCCTCGCTTCATGTCAGCCCATAGTCTTCTACTCGGAGGAATAAAAAAATTGGAAACATGTGCGTTACGTACTCAATTCTTCAACAAAACTTAATTAAGAACACAGAGACGGTATTTAGTTCGAGTCTCGTCTAATTTTTAAATGTCTTTTCCACAAAGGACGTGTTTAATTCGAACGAAATAGGGGAAACACTTTGGACAGACGTAGAAATAATCGGTCATCGAAACTATTTACGTTGTGTTACACAATCGAAACTTGGACATATTTTTTTATTTGCTCTCCGCAGGTAAATTCCAACATTTTTTCATTGGTTTCAAACATTTTTTCTATAACGAGTTTATGCATCCGATTTGTTTTTTTTAAAACTTGTACGAAGTATGTTGGGCTTATTGCTTTACTACTATTTTTGAAACCATCCGAACTTGCAACCTAGAGTTGGTGAAGCTGAAGCGCGGATCAATCATTAGATAGGACGGGTAAATCGATATGTGTGCAACACTTTAAATCGAATACATAGTTACAATATGCTGGCATCTGCCACTATAAGATCGCATAGACTTTGATGAACGTAATAAGCTCTTGAGTTAAATTTGGAGACAATACAATCAGGATTAGAGTAAGAAATGTTTCATACAAACTTCAACAGATGGCAGTTACAGTTCGCTAGTCCAATACCTTTAACCGAGACAAATAGATACGTCAGCACTTTGTCCATCACGACCATCAGCATATCAAGGCGCATGACTTGACTGAAGGTTGGCACTAGATGTCGAAATGTTGATATCTTCTAATTATCTCCATAACGCAAATGTTCTAGATGTGTTAATGTCTGAGCGTCATGTCAATGACAAAAATAAGACCTGACAAGTTCATAGTAAAAGTACTGAATTTGAATGGACACTACAATAAGGCAAGCTGGTGTAGAAATTCTGCCTACCCCAAATGAAAGGTGTCACTATTAGTCCTAATTTCCATTGTTATCAATTTGACATCAGCCTGCCTCCCTGAGGTCTAGTTCAAAGCATACTAAATCCGTATGGGTGTGAAAATTCTGTTTGTGCCAAATGAATGTATTAGTGTAAAACAACGTTTCCCCAATCATCAACTTGACACCAGTCTGCCACTCTGAGTTTTAGTTTTGGTAATCCTGGAGTTTTACTTGGGTTTTGATAAGGCGGGCAGGCTGCTGTCAAAAATCTGCTTGTCCGCTATAAATGGTATTAGTGTAAAACATCGTTTGCGTTGTCATGAAGCTAAGTCAAAGAATTTTTTTTTCTATTAAGGCTATTAGAAGAAAGGTTTGTGCTAAAATTCTGATTGCAAGCATGGATATTCCTTTGAGTGGTTCACGCAGTAAGACGTCGAACGTCGGCCTAGGCTCTATGGGAATCGTACGGGTCAGCGTAGCCTTATGTTTTGTATTACAAAGCTATAGCAGAGAACTATTGCATGTGATAACAAATTAAACCTTTCTGTGTTTTTTTTTTTTTTGCAATTTCGTACTGTTACTGCAAACGGTTAAACGAGTTTTATGGAACACTTTCCATTTTTAAATAGATAAAAATTTGTTATTTAAGTATATGATCGATGTGGAGAAGAGTGTCGTTCCGTAGGCTATGGCTGCATTTCATTTTGTCTTACATTCATTGTAAACAAGACAGATGGTCTAAGGACGCATTAGTGGTCAAAAAACTTTACATCGTCCCGTTATCTACCTTTCTGCAAAAATTTCCAAGAAACGAAAACAAATGTGACAGTAAAATTGTCTTAGTTGCCGGAGTAAAAACTCTGCACTGCACAGTTCGACTTAAAAGAAGTAATCTAAAGCTGCAATAATAATGATTATAAAACAAACATAAACATGAGGTTACTGACCTGAAACGTTATAAAGCCATTTTTGTTCCTTCGTTTAATGTATCCCATTATGATATACAAATCATTTTGCATCTCATTTACAAGGCACACCTTTAATCAAAGTATTGAATCTTCAACAATATAAAGAATCTGGGTCTCAACATACCAGAAATTCTGGTTTTTTAAACACAAATTATTCAGTCATGGCTCTCTTGGAACTCACAATTTTAGTGAAGTTCAGTTTAACTGTTAAAGTTTTTAATTTTAATAGCAGTGCTAATTATGCAAAGGTAAAGCTAGAAATACATAGCGATACTAGTCTTGTGCGTCGCCGATGTTATAATAGTATTGTTGGCGTATAACAACTTGAGTTGAATTGAGTTAGGATGAGAAGAGTGAACCCTAGCAAGTAAGCCTCTATACACTTAGCATACACTCAGTGGAATACCAAAATCATGCTATTGCTTAGCTTATTCTTGTGTTAAGTGTATACTCCAAAATATATGTATACGGTTGCTTATCGGCATTTGCAATTTTAAAATGCCACAAGATGGAGTGCTAATAACCTAAAATACAAGGATAAGGCAGGCACAGATACTTCTAACCAGGGCCTATTTTTTGCAAAATTTGGCAAATTCTTAAAATATTTTGAAATTTCACAAGTTTAGCAAGATTTGAAAAATTTGTGAAATCCGAGAAACTTCGCAAAGAATATGCACAAGTCGTCTAAGTCGCTTAAATTAAAGGCCGGTTCATACGTTTTCCTCGAAGATTCGTTCCCTTTATGTGGGCTGTACTGAGAAACAAACTATGGGCTACGTTCGCTGCATAATATGAACCGCCATGCCCATACGTCAAAATAACAATTTTAGCGAGGTACATAAATATATATTAACGAATTTCATAAAAAAAATCATGAGAATTTCACGAAAATGGGCTCAGCACGAATTTATTGAAAAGTTCACGATTTTTTTTTATGAATTATTAAACCAAAATAGGCTCTGGCAGGATAAAATAGTCATCTTTCATTACACTTGGTTGATCAAAAGAAAAAGTAATCGAGTAAGCGCTGACTGACTGACTGACACACACACAAGCCTGGTTCCTGTGAACGTGAACAGTAGGGCATGAACGTGAGCTCTTTGGTAACCACAAGAATGTACCGACAGAAACTCACTTTTTACCCATCAAGTTAATAATGAAACCGTAGCTGCTCTGAACAAACTCTTGCACTAGCGTCGTCATACATAGAGAGAGGTTTTTGAGCTTGAGGTAAAAACATCTGTTGTCCTGATTGATTTGTCATCGGCATACGACACCGTCTGGAGAAATGGTTTGGTCTTTCATCTCAACAATAAAATGGCTAATGTCAAACTCAACATTGTGTGTTCAATAATGACATCATTACGTTCAATCCCCATCCTAAGCACCTCGGTATTACTTTAGATAGGGCAGTGACGTACAATACCCATCTCACCAAGGCCAGTCAAAAGCTGAAAGCTCGCAATAACATCGTTTGCAAACTATCAGGAACGAATTGGGGAACAAACACCCACACCCTTCGAACCACTGCGTTGGCACTCGTTTTTCGACCGCTGAATTTGAAGCTCCAGTCTGGTATAGAAGTGCTTACGTTCATAAAATTGATACGCAGTTAAACGAAATTATGAGAATGATTACTGGTGCTGTGCAGTCCACACCGATCCCGTGGTTACATGTCCTCTCTGACATAGCTTCCCCTTATATACGACGTGAGAGGGCTACCCATAGAGAATGGTTTAAATATACAGAAAATCCAAGCCTTGTCGAACCGCCCCATCGGTTGATTTCAAGGAAACCAATTTGGGAAGATCTTATCATCCGAAACCGCTCTTTTTCTGTGAATGATAGGTGGTAACAGTTTTGGGACGACTGTCTGCAGTTTGAAATCAAACATGTCATTGCAGACAAATCCATACAAGTTCACAGATCTTCAACGGAAGGATTGGAAAACACTCAATCGTCTCAGAACTGGTCATGGTCGCTGCGCACAAAAGATGTTTCTATGGAACTTCGCCGATTCCCCAACCTGCGACTTTGGCAATGTTACAATTCAGTCAGTGCATCACATTAAAAATGAGTGCCCATTAAGACGGTTCTATGGTACGATACTCGACCTGTACCAAGCTAACGAGTCCATTGCCTGGATACAACAGTATGCTCATGCTCAGGTCCCGGATATGTTAAGCCAAGAGGTAGACCAAGGAGAAGCTTTATTGATTTAATTAAATCATTTTTAGAAGTTAGGGACTTTCTCTGGGCGAACAAACCATCTCCCTAGCGGGCGAAAAGAGGGCATGGAGGACATTAGTTTACCATTCTGGGGTTGTGGCATAAAGACCTCACCCGGAAGGTACTAAATGGTCTATAAAGTTTGATGATGATGATGGCAGCCACTACGTGCTTAAAATCATGATTTAGAAAACAAAACGAATGAAAAATTAAAACGAAATAAATAATAACAAATGTGTATTTGACAGACAGTAAATGAACATACAAATTAGTTTTCCAAGTTTCTCGCAACAAAAAGATTAATCAGGTCGAACAAAATAAGGTTTAGGTCAGGCCATGTTTTTTTTTTTTCAACTGGCCTGACCTGACATGCATTTAAATTGGGAATTTCAGGTCAGGTAATATCGACCTGTTTAGAGCCAAGGTGTGAAAATATTTCGCAACAAATATCTGAAACGTCGTATTGGGCATTGATTCAGTATGTGATGCATCGTCTGCTTCTCGCCACATTCGCAAAGAGAGGATTTGGCGAATTTCCACTGTGCTTAGAATGTACAACAATTCCATTTCCGTTGGTTCGACCGTTCCGATCACGATTCTCAATGCGTTGTTTATCTCAGTATCCACTTGGTAAGCGTGGTGGATGTTCATCCACACTGGGCGCAGTTTTCGACTACGGACATAATCGTCGCTCGGGTAGGAATTCACAGGGTTTCCGCTGAACAGTCCCAAGTAGATCCAGCTAATTTTTCAATTTTCTTTTTGTGTGCTCTACGTTCAATCTATAAGTGAGACTGCGATCCGGGTATATGCCCAAGTAGGTGGTGCGAGGGGTGTACTCCACTGTTTCACCATTCAGCGTCAGGTTCAGCTTCCGATTCGCTTGCTGATTGTTCAAATGGAAGAGGTGGTGCACTGACTTCGTCGTATCCGGTTTGAGTCGCCACTGTTTGAAATAATTAGATAGGGTGATCAGGTCGTCGTTTAGGGCATCTTGGAGCTCCTCAAATGTTTTTGCCTAGAGCGAGGGCTATTGCGATATCATCGGCATAATGAACTTGCGTGGTTGAGGTGGCGGTGCACGCTATAAAGGAAGCAGGATAACACGCACCCCTGTGGAAGCCCATCATTCAGCACCCTCTTTCGGCTGGTTCTTCCGTTGATTTCAACTTCAAGGCTCCGGTCGCTTATAACATATTATTCACCAGATGAAGTGTTTCACGGCATGGGATTTTTCGACTTAGCTTTAACAACAGTCCTCTTTTCTAAACTGTGTAGGTCAATAAACCTGTTATGATTTGGCAACACCTGGCACACAAAATCTGTCTGGATTTTCGTTACCAATCTTTTCAGCTTTGTTTTCGTTTTTTTAGCCGTTTAGTAATCCTCAAAAAAATATCTTTGCACAATCCAAGGATGCTTCGACTATTTTTTTTGCCAAATTCAAAGTTGTTACATAAAATTAAAAATGGAGAGATCATCTGCGGGTAAAAAAACAGCAAGTTCAACCAAAAGTCCTTCAAATGAGTCGTCAAAGACTTCATCGCGAGTGAAAGGCATTTTGAAAAACAGCTTCGAAAAACGGCCTAGGCGACGAAAACAAAAGACTACTACATTTGATGAAAAGAACATTGCTGCCACATTTCATCCCTTGGACAAAGATTATGGCCATGACAAAATTTCGGACCCGCTAACGCCATATCACCCACCCGAGGAGGGTAAATATTCAAATCCTGTTGACGCAGTTTTACTGTCACAAAGATTGGTCAAACTAGCCGATTCCATTGATCAATTGGATGAGCAGAGCAACAATCCAAACAGCGTAGGTAGTTTCCGTAGGAAAATGAAGTATCATTACAAGAACGAGGCGAGCAAACACGACACAAAATAAAAACTTAAAACTTCTTCTAAATCGTTTTTAATCCTCAAAAAAAGAACCTGACTACATGCTAAAAAGCTTATCGATCCTCTGATTGCGTCTTTGTCGCTGCGTCCATTTCTTTACGCTTCTCTTTACCTCTCAAAATTGCTTGCTTGAATAAGTTGCAATACAATTCGATTGCAGCCGGTGAATCGTCGTTTCCGGGCACCGGATACGTTATCAAATTTGGATTACAATTCGAGTCCACAATGCCTATGGTTGGTATGGCCATTTTTGCCGAATCTTTAACTCCAGAATGTTGCGCCAAAACATTGTTCAATGTGTTGAAGAAAATGCATAGATCCGGTAAGCGAGTCACCGCATTGAATTGCACATTGGCATTGGTGAAAATGCCACCTCTCCAAAATCGGGTGTGAGAGTATTCACCGCATTCGAATGCAGTCTTTTCAACTAAGTGCGCATTTTGAGAATTTCGGTTGAACATTAAAATGACTCCTTCTCTGAAGGCAATGTGAGCGGTTATGTTCAACGCTTGTCGCAAATAAAATGCAGTTTTGTCCAAATCGAATATTATGTGTCCTAATCTTGAACCGAAAATGAAAGGTTTCATTCGGTCATCTAGCGATCCTTCTTTATGACCGAAATGCACACGAGCATTAAACAAATCGCGAACGGTAAACAGATTATGTACGTTGAAAAAATCTGGATTTTTAAGGATTTCGGCTTCCGGTGATGTGTCATCTAAACGAAATTATTTTACTTAGAATTTCGGTCAAGTTGATCATAAGTCTTTACTTAATAAATCGGCTTTGAATTCGTCAAGACGTTCACGAGTAGGTATGGGAGTTGGTACCATATACGACTTAGCTTTGCTGTAAAACCTTACACCTTACAAAAGGAGTTGAGAGTCAATCATCAGTTCATGAGTTTATGAGTTATTACAAACCTCCAACTATTTTCGACATTTTAGTCATTTAAATAATAACTTTTTTGAGAACTTTTGTTGAAGAAAATAAACACAAGGTTATACCGCTGTCAATGTAGTTGACAGTACTTGACAGTTTTTGCCGGGTTCAGTGTTGTGAGTTCATCGCATATAACGCATACACGCGATGCACGCCGTTGGAGCGCGTAAATACAGGGCGTATAGCAATGGAACGTTTGCATTTTCCCAAATAATTTTTAAAAGATTTAAAACATTCTTCTGAGTAAAAAATTGTTCTACGGTATGCCTCGAAAATGCACCGATTTTTCTATAATTTTTCCCAAGCGTCAAGTTTTGCGCCGCCTACATAAATTTGTAAATTGGCCGACCGAATATTTCTGACTTTTAAGTTGTCCGAAATATTTTTTTGATTGGAATTGTAAATCTTACATTTCTAGCCAAAAACTATCTCAAACACAAGTAAATTCATTGTGGCTACCAATGGCCTCAGCCAAAATTTTTGGCGGCTTTCAAGTGCTAGTCAAGTGCTGGTAAGCAAGCACTTTGTAAACAAAATAATTTTTATAAAAATTTCTGTGCATTTTAGAGGCATACTGTAGAATTAACAATCTGAAATTTCTGAAAATACTGTAGAACAATTTTTTGGTCAGAATAATGTTTTGCGTCAAAGTTGTCAAAATGCAAACGTTCCATATTTTGACTATTCTACCCATGTTAGAGCTTAGGTTTCATAACTTTCACTGGTGAAAATTTGCACTCTTCTTCCATATAAAATCTGTCAAAATCTTCACCAGTGAATCTTATCGAACTTAAGCCGTACGCGATCTTTTTTTGGGTAGACCTGTCAAAGTTAACATAACGAATAATAAAATTCTGTACTCACTCTTGATTATAGATGCGATTGGTAGCAAGTAGAGATTTGAAAAGTGTCGAATGACTTTTCATAGTTGGGTTTACTCAACAACAAATTATCTGAATTAATTACGAGTTTGTGTGCTCCCTCACATAGCCGGAAATTGTTCTCCGTAACTACCGCGCATGATTAAACCGATTTGCTATCATTAGACAGAACGGGTAAATCGATATGTGAGCAACAGTTTAAATCGAACTAAAACCTCACATTACATACTTACAATATGTTGACATTTGCTACTATAAGATCGCATAGGCTTTGATGAACGTAATAAGGTCTTGAGTTAACTTTGGAGACAATAAACGCAGGGTCAGGGTTAAGAAATGTTTCATACAATCTTCAACAGATGGCAGCTGTAATCATTTCCGTTACAGTTCGCTAGTCCAATCAATACATTTAACCGAGACAAATAGATACGTCAGCACTTTGTCCATTATGACCCTCAGCATATGAAGGTGCATGAATTGGCTGAAGATTGTCAATGTTGATTTGTTCTAATTATCTCCATAACGCAACTGTTTTAGATGTGTTAATGTCTGAACGTCATGTCAATAATGTCATGTCATAATTCAAATAAGAGCTTACACGTTCATAGTAAAAGTAATACGTAATGAGTTGTATCCTAAGATAAAAATACAACAAATGTCAGGCTTGCAAGCCCTTTTCATGGAACTGTATTCCAATTTTCATGACGATGTTCTAGGGACAATTTCTTCTTTCTTATAAGACAAAACATAAACCAAACACCTAGCTAGGAACATTTCATGATAAATTACTTCTTGTGTCAAGTATGTTGAGGATCACATAAATGTAGAAAATCCTTTTCTTTGAGGGGAAAATCAATTGTTAAGAAAATCCTCAAATTCATTGAAAACCCTCAAAAAATACTTTTAATTGCAAGAAAATATTTAGAAATCAAAGGAAATCCTTGAACACCAAAGAAAGTTCTTGAAAGTCAAACCCTTATGTGAAACCCTTAAAAATCAAGGAAAACAATAGAAAATGGAAATGAAAAAAAAAGTTTGAGGATTTTCTCTGAGAGGCTGTCCATAAATGACGTCTGCTTTTTTCCGACTTTTTTGACCCCCTCCCTCCTGTCTTATTCTGTCGATTTTTCCGAACCCCCCCCCCCTCCCTCCCCTCCGAAACAGACGTCATATTTTATAATAAATCAGCCAAAGAATGTAACGTTTTTAATGCGGTGTATGTACTGTTATACACTTGTATAATAATTACAAAACACATCTTCTTACCATGTGGGCTTGTGGATATATAAGTGTTTTTGGATCATTCATAAGTGTTGCACTAACATTTCAAGAGAGATCCGAGCAAGCAAACGGTCGTTTCAACTCCTAACAATTGCTGGTTGCGACACGCACTGCCGCAGCAAATGCAAAAATATGTAAACCATTGCGATTGCAGTGATTGAAAACCTAATGTCCTCACTTCATCTTCTGATTTTTTTTTGAAAACAGACGTCTGTTATATTCTGTCTGTTTTTTCGGATCCCCCCCTAAAAGCAGACATAAACTGTCAAGTTACGAATTCGTAAAGTTACGAAAATCATGTAATGAGAATCGATTCACTGATGAGATACAATTTAGGGGTCGTGCAACATATGACGTCACACTTGCTATAAAATCCAAAAAGTCCATAGCTGCAAACTGGTCAGAGATTTTGCTTATAGTATACACCGGCTACCACCCCAAAACACACCCTCTACTTGGGGGGTAGCCAGAGTTTTATAAACAAAATTTGCTGTCCTGACTGAGTTATGACCTTTTCTTGGATTACTATTTTTTTATGGCGTGTGTGACGTCATATGTCCACGACTCTTTACAAGGGTATGAGTCTTATGTCGAACTTGTCGAAGTGACGTATCGTTGGCGAAAATAAACTATCACTTTCATCGCTTTCATCATAAGCATATAGCAACACTGCACCGCCATGCTGTTTCCGTAATACGGCTTCGACAATATGTTTGAGAAAAGTGTCAAGAGCTTGAAGTGTCATAGAAAATTGTGATTTTATTTTCCTTCGAGAAAAACTATTCAAACAAATGAAAATTAAAAAATGGCTGGACAAAATGTAGCCGGTAAGAAAAACCTTTTTTTTTCTCATATAACTAAATAAGAATGCGATAAGGTTTGAAAAGTTTAAAAGTTAATTTTTCTATTCTGTGTTGCCGGTGTGGAGTCTTAATGGAAGCCCGTTTAGTGTCCATATGCGACGCGTAATAAAATATTATTATGTGAACCTCTGACTTGAATATGGAACTGCTACCAAATCTATAATTTTTTTCTTTACCATCTGAACATTCATACATAAGTGAAAAAATTAAGATTTATCAAATTCAGCAAGTAGGAACAACACAGAGTTGTGTGAATTCGATGCAGTTACAATTACAGAATTTAAAAAATATTTGTAAATTTCTGTTGAAAACTAGCAGTTCAGAGGGACTCTTGATGCAAAGTTACATATTTGGATGCCTTGAAATACGTCTATGTGTGCGAATATTTGATTTTTAACTACGTTAACTTATTGTTTATGGAAGTGTGATGCATGAGCAATAACAATCTTCATTAATAGAGAAGCATAAAGAGAGACTAAGTTGATATCGTCGCTTAAATAGTTCCCAACTTCCTGCTCTTCTGAGTTTATTCACAGTTACAAAGCTTTGACCTTGACTCTTTTTTCTTACTTATCCACATCGCATAATGGAACAAAAATATAAATGTAACCTCGGAGGTTCCGTTTTGAATGTCCGTGGTGCTCTAAGTTGTCGCTTCTTTTTCTGTTTCCGTTCACTTTTTCCTCAAACCCTGCGGTAGCTGCGCTAGTTTTGGTATTTTCAATGCAGAAGTTCCGGGTGTAAAGCCTTGAAGTAGACTCAGGCGAATCACCCCAAGAATTTTACTTCCACCTTACCTAAACATACAAAAAAGAAGACTGAAACAAAAGTACAGATTCCGAGAGTCCGACTGGATGATTTTAAAATCAACAAATTAGCCTGTGGCACTGAGAATTTCAATAGCTCTAATCGACAGTCTCCCAAACTCTTATTTCTTTCAATTCTCAACTATAGAGAGATAATCAAAATCAACTCACAAAATGCTGTAAGAAGATGTTAGAGAAGAGAATCATTGATATCTGTTTCTTCGAGAGAGCGCCGAACTAGAAGAGTACTCTTCGACTCTACTCTTGATTTTCTGTTAAACGAAGTATTGAGCCTACACTTCCGCTTTAGATTGGAAAGGAATTTTAATGTTTTGCTTCGTTTACAGGCAATAGCTTGAGCCTTCTTTTGGGTGATTATAATTCCGACAGTGAAAATGATGATAATGATAGTACCAGCAATCAACTGAACGATAAACTCCAAGAATTCCTCACAGATGTAAATTCTGTTGTGACAACGAGTATGTATTGAAGTTCATAAATTCGTGAATTTAAATCTAACAATAACTTCTTTATTAGATTGGACGCAATGTATAGATAAAAGTTCTGGGCTCCCTTATTATTGGAATACGTTTACAAGGGAGACAACATGGCACATGCCAGAAGAATACGATAATTTTCTACAACAAAATCTTCGAATGAAGAATCCGAAGAAAGAAAATTCGTACACCGTTTGTTATTCCGATGAAAATGTGGCGTATTATGTGAATGAATTCACGCGTCAAGTATCTTGGGAGAAACCAGCTGGATTTGTAGAGCCTAAGGAGAAAGTAAATTCTACCAAACTAAAGAAATCGAAGAAAAGGCCAACCGAAGATAGTAGTCGTAATGGTAAAAAAAAGAAGTCCAAAAAACCGGAGAAATCTTCAAAAAAATATCCTTTTGATGTCAATGACGATTTGGATCATGTGTAAGTGAAGACGTGGAGACTGCTCTAAATAATCAAAGTTAAAATATATTTTAATTTCAGAAAAATTGAGCTTATCAGTTCGTTTTCAACAAAATCAGATTCTAGTTCAGAGGAGGAAGCCAAATCAAAGGTAAATATTCAGAGAATTTATGCATTGATTGTTTCACCTGACCAGTTGGAATGAAAAAGACAAGTTTAATGAACTGGTTATTTGTTGGCAATGTAAAAATTTCTATACAAAATCAGTTTTACTCTGGGAATCGTTCTCGTAACTGATCCGGTTAAACAGTCAATGCTTGACGGTATGACTAATGAAGAAAAACAGCTACTGATCACAAAAGGAATTATTTTCTAAACAACCCTTTAACGGTTGATCAAGAAAGTAGTTCGAAATGAAGTTCATTAAAGTTTTCAATCTGAAGTCATAAATTTACTGAAATTTATGCTAAGCTCTGGGATGATTTTAGTCTAACTTGAGCCAGTTGCGGTTATTTCTGACGGATTTCATTCTCGATTTGCCGCTTATCTGATTCGTGGACTGCTGAGAGCTTTCATTCGGTAAACATTTCGCTCAATAACACGTCAATTTTGCAGAAAGTCACAACCAGCTACAATTTGGTAGCCAATGATTACAACAGCGATGAAAATTCGGATAGTGAAAATAAAACTAGAACCGACAAACCTCTCTTTGCATCGCTTACATCAACACTTGCTACAGATCCGTCAACCGTAAAAATCTATTCACTCAAAACAGATCTTCCCGCCAATGTCGCTACTGCAGAGGAAACAGAAACGAAAACTCCGAAGGCGAAATGTAGAACAAACACATTTGCAAGTATTATAACCGGAGGTCGAAGTAGTCCTCCACAAACCGATAACGAATTGATCGAACTGATGAGACCAGAAGTTACTGAAGTAGAGCCTCAACCAAATGTTCCCGCACATATTGATACACCAGCAGAAAATCTGGATGTGAAAACGTTCAAAAGAAAGCGGCGAATCGAATTTATGACACGTCCAACTGTTCCGGTAAAACCATCAACATCAAGTGAAGTTGCTGGTAAAACGTGTGATGATGCTTCGGCTGTAGAATCTGATATTGTAAATTCGGACGCAACAAAAAAAAATGAGGAAGGCACTAAATCGATGTATTCAAATTTTGTACGTGCAAGTGAGACGGTGGTGTCGACTGTAGAAAATCAAACCGTTGATGAGAAAGAAGCAGCGGTAAAAGATGAATCGAACAAACATTTAGCAGAAATTAGTGAATTGAGAACAATAATTGCATCGAAATTGAAATTTCTATGCAATGGGAGGCCTGATATTTCAGCGGTACAAGCCATTTTCATACAATTTGAGGTAAGTTTGTTCCTTTTTGTTATTAAAAATTCAACTAAAGCTCTTCTAAATGACTGGCATCAGCACCGCTCAGAGTATAATTTTCTCAAATTGTTTATTCCGGAGCGCTAATAAGCGCCTCATACCGTTAACGGTACAATCTTTCAATTTTGTGGACTTGAACGCGAGTGCGAGCGTGCTAAACACGCACATGGTTCTGCTCTTTTCTAGTCCCACCAGAGGCGTGACAATCTTTTGTTTTGATCTTTTGATCTTTCTACTCCGATATAAAAAATCGGAACAATCAGATTTTCATCATCATCCGCATTAAAATTTTGCATGAAAAATGTGTATGTAAGTTGTATTGTGCACGAGAGATCCGAATTAATCCGAGTTTTTTTTGTGGGTAATTATACTCAACGTGAAGTTAGCTGCAGTTGCTACCAAAGCTAACTTCTTTCCAAAAAAAATCAGCTGACTGGACCCATAAGTACAAATGTCTTATACGTTTACTACAAGTCGTTTTATTGTAACATGGGGTAGATCGCGACGGGAGTGAGGGGAATGCATTTAATATCGTCTAAAGATGAAGCGAAAAAAAAATGTCCGTTTTATCGGCCCGTCCTTTTTTACTCAACGGCTGCACCGGTCACCCTCAGGTGAAAGGTACTATGTCATATATTCAAGTTCAAAGATGAGCAAAATCGGTCAAGTAGTGACCAAAAAGATGGTTTTTCGAAGGTCAGTGAAATTTTTTCGAAAATATCTTAGCAAGTATAGCATGGAAGTTGTTCATTTCGGTGTCAAATGAAAGCATTAATTTATTTCACAAAACTGGGATTTTTTTTTGTGGAAATTGGGACCAATGGCATGGACGAAGTTGAGTTTCTATACAAAAGCAGATGGTTTTTCGTATATATTTACTCAACTATGCAAAATGAAGATTTACTGTCGAAGGCAAGGTTGTAGAAAATAAAATTTTTGGGAACGCGTGTTTCAAGGTTTTGGGAAAAATGGCCCTATCCTGGGATATGACCACTTATAGAATCGATAGAGATGACCCATATCTTTAGAACTATGAGAGTTAGAAAGTTGCTTCCAAGGGCAAAGTTGTACAGAATGAAATTCTAGAGAACACATGTTTCAGGGTTTTATTAAAAAATTACCCATTCCTGGAATATGACCACTTCTAGAATTGGTAGGGATGACTCGTATCTCTACAATTAGAGCAGCTAGAAAGTTGCTTCCAAAGGCAAAGTTGTACAAAATACAATTTTAGAGCACGGGTCTTTCAGGTTTTTGGAAAAAAATGGACCAATCCTGGGATATGACCATTTCTAGAATTGGGAGATATGACTCATATCTCTAGAACTATGACAGTTAGAAAGTGGCTTGCAAAGGCAAAGTTGTAGAGAAAAACATTTTTGAGCACACGTGTCTGAGGGTTTTGGAAAAAAATGGTCCAATCTTGAGAAAGGGCCGATCATAAATTACGTAACTCTAAAATCGACATTTTTCAGACCGACGCCTCCCCCCTGTATGGCAGAGGTCGTGTAGAGAAGTTGAGACAATTTTTTCGCTAATTTCACTCACGCTGGGTTCAAAACGTCCCATCACAGCTGCCGCATGGCCATACTAATGCACTGCTTGGAAAAGGCTTTTGATCTTGGCTCGTGTGTCTTAAGCGCGGTTATCTTCCCCAATTCGTCAAAAAATTTCTTTGCATCTTCAGACCATGGTCACATTGTTTCTACTACGAAATGGTAATTTCTTTCGATCAGTGTCCTCTACTTCGTTTCCTTCCGTTTCGCTTTTTCTTCTGCTGACTTCCCGGCTATTTGTGCACTGTATTTGAGGTTGCTGGGAGCGAAAATGTCCGTACAGGTGGCATTCAACACTAGTGTTCTTCCACGGTTCCAAGGAATCAAACTGATCCCATCGACACGTTCTCAGTCTTCTCGAAATAGGCCCGGCGGCTATAATCTGACTGGTATGTCGACTGTAGTGAGCGCCCGTTTTATGATGTTGTTCAGTTCGGATTGCCTAGACTATCTGCACTTTCTTTACACTTTAGTCCATGCCTTCCTTTGTTCGTCCAATCGAGCCACAGACACACTTGTGTTGTACACAAATATCACTCCCTAAGCGAAGGCCTGTCAGCGTTGTTTTTTAGCAATGTACCAAGGTTTCACGAAGGAAGGACATTTAGCCACGCTCCAGACTCTGGTGTTTGGACTGATTCTGGCTACTTCCTCTGCATGATCGGGTCGGATCTCATGAAATCCCAGTGTTTTTGCAATTGTGGAAGCGTTGGTTGGTCGATTCCAGAATTGATTCTTTGCCACGCGTTGATTCCATCCGTATAATCGGAAATGTTTACAATAGTCAGCGATGTTTCTTGTAACATAATACTGACCATTGGTGACAATCCATTCGCTGAAGGTAGAAAGGATGGCAAGGCCAAATCCTGAACTCTTCGAACTCCGAGGCCTCCACAGCGTACGGGTAATGATGACAATATCCATTGATCTCGATTCAGTTCCAAATTCGTTAATGTCTCCAATGTGGACTTGATGTCTATTTCTTCAATCAGATCGATGTTGTTCCACGTTGGAGATATTCGTAGCAAGTAGACCAGTTTGGGGATCGATAAAAAGTTTTTTAAAAGATAGAATGCAGTTTAGTAATTGTCCAGACTTGACAATCGTCCGAATAGCAATTTTATTTGATCCAATTTTTCCCTGAAGACCTTGACGAATGCGTTGTCGGTAATTGGTGCGCCAAGAAGAGTTATTTCATTCGCAATGATTATCCCCGGTGATATTCTCTCAAAACTGATAATCACTTCGTCATCTACTACTTTGGTCGGGTAGATCGAGAACCCGATTTTCTCACACTCCTTCATGACCGTTTCGAAGTACGAGAACACACTGTCACGGTTCCCTGCGACGGTTCCGTCATCTAAGTAGAAAAAAGATGAATTCCGATCAAATTGATATTCCAAAAACTTGAAGATAAAACATCAATTTGAACACCTAACAACTTGAGTTTTCTTTGCATATCCTCAGTAGAGATGAGCGGGTCGACCATTTTTCGAAACCGAACCCGACCCGATTAAAATTTTCGAAACCCGAAATCCGAACTGTTTCAAAACCCGGACCGAACCCCACCCGGACCGAACCCCACCCGGACCGAACCCGACCCGGGCCGAACCCGAGCCGTTAAATTTTTTCGAAACCCGAACTGTTTCAAAACCCGACCCGGACCCAACCAGACACTCAAGTTTTTCGAAACTCACAACCCAAGTTACTTCGAAACAAAAATTATTTCAAGGCCCGACGTCTGCATTCTTCACGGACCTTAGACTAAAACAAAATGCGTGTAATGTAAGATGATAAAATTTAGACGAGTTTTGTAAAAAAAAAGTCAATAAAGGATCGGGATCCGAATAAAATGATACAACAACCCGACCCAGACTGAACGCGACCCGATAAAATTTTTCGAAACCCGAAACCCGATTTGTTTCCAAACCCGGCCCGGACCAAACCCGACCCGATTAAAATTTTCGAAACCCGAAACCCATGAACCCGAAAAAAAACAATTCGGGTTCGGGTTCGGGTCGGGTTTTTCGAAGTTTCGGGCAACCCGCTCATCTCATATCCTCAGCAAACAATTTTTTCCTTTGTATGAAATATGAGGCGTTACGTTACATTACTGTCGAGACTATCACGTCCTTGAGTCCCACCACAAAAAAGTTCAAAACTTGCGACACATCACAGTTTTTTATCGAATAATTGAAAAGTTTCATATTTCACAGACGCTCCTTGAAGCCTACGACAACCAAGCCTTACAGCCAGCTTACATGCAACGATGGTTGGATGGCATATCGCACGACTTGTCAACATTGGAAAATGATGCTGCGCCAACCGGTTGGAAATGTTTGTGGAATAGGTACGCTGTTAACTATTATGTGATAATACGAAGAACTTTTCCTAATTATAAAATGCAATGCTTCGGCTTTTTCGAATGTTTATTCAACGGACGATTTGATTCAATAAAAAGTCATAGTTTTAGAGATAAAAAAACAAGCAAATTTTGTGGAAACATTTTGTTCTTGAATTTAACATCAGTTTGCTTACTATTCCAGTGAGTTCAGTGTTAGTTTTAGTGACGATGGTGTATTTTACATTGAGAATTTCATTTAGATGAAACCAAAATTGTGATAGAGTGAACAGACGGAGGCGATGAAAATCGACCATTTTTCATATTATTGCATGAATGCAGACCCCTCGGGGATCATTCTCCTTTATTCCCCTTCCGGGATAAAGAACTACTTTTCTTTGTTTTCATGACCCTTTAAAGCCAGACAACTCCCTTGGACTTTGTACGTGATCTGGCGGTAACGCTGGAAATAAAACAAAATGTTTCCTCAGTAATAGAACTGTAGGTCGGTTCACCAGCGCTAAAACGATTCTAAAATGTGTCCCCGACAATAAATTTTATTGAGTCTATTTGATCTGAGCCTCTCAAGACGAAATGGTGAAAAAGATCGGAAAATCAATTTGTCATTATTTTACAATGTGGAACTTCCCAATTCGTTGCTGATTAAGTCGGCTCCATAGAAACTTCTTGCCAGGAGCTCACGAGAGGCGGATGACGAAGGATTTTCTATTTTGTATGGCATTTTCTAACATTTAAGGAGAGATTTTTTGAAAAAGTTAACAACGGATTTTCTTCATTTATCTGCCCCTCGAAAGCTCATTTAGAATCGTTTTGCCGCTGGTGCACCACACCTACAATTTTTTGGGTCATAGACGATGCTCCCGTCAATAAATTTTGTAGAGTTTCCCTAGTGATAAATGTGGTTTGCAGTCCCAGTGGCTAAAAACCAAACATTTCTATGATTTCGTAATTCCTACTCTGGATTCACACTCGTATGCGAAAAAATTCTCAACCGAAACGATATATTTCTTTGTTCTCAGTTGTCAAACTCGCATCGTCAAAATTGAATTTTTCCAATCTTTCCAGTAGTTTTATAGTATATTACGGGGCTCGTTACCGTAAACATCGCACACCTGTAATATTACTCATAAACAGTGTTCCTCTGTACTATGTTTTAACGTGTAACCCACAAGGTAAGTTGAAATCTACAAAACATCTTATTTCATAAAAATCAATTCAAGATTCAAATTTTGTTATGTTCACTCTACGAACGAATCAAAGTTGCCGCGTGCCAATTCATTCATGTTTCTATGAAATGACTTTAGTTGTCGGTTAAATTTTTGTTTAGTATCGAGATTTAATTCAAGTTTTTCATCTTTATTGAGAACTTATAGGCGGGTTTAGGGAACGAATGTTTTGCCGAGAATTGAGTAATGTCATAGGCAGGACAATCGTTTCCGTAAAATACAACAAATTTAAGAAATTTGAGAATCACAAACTTTTACTATATCAAAACAAACACGTCGCATAAAATTTACCGACTACTCTGACTACACGTACGTTATGAGCCATTTACCTATCGCATCGCACACTGTGTAAATCAACTTACCGAGTGGGTACACGTTAAAGAATATTACAGTTAACGTTCAATGAGGGGAGAACATTCAAGCGACGCGACATGATCTAATTTTTTTGCAAGTCACCGACAAAAAACTCGCGTTTTCGTGCGTCATTTCGGGGTCGCATGAGGTCACTTTTCGCTTTAGTGTAACAAAACTTTTTTAACGGTACGTATGCTGGTAGTTTAACGCATACGATGGGTTGCCGAACACGCCTCCGACTCGTTTCGGCAATCTCACATCTACCTTCATGCGTAACTTGTATCATAAACTACTGTACTACTGCACTGGAAGCATTTCCCATACTCTCTAGTGTGAAGCTGTCATAAACTTGTGATCGTAAAGTTATATTATGAAACCAAAATTCGAGCAATTTAATAGTTTTGTATTCTTTGATCATTAAAAGTTGTACTCACACAGGGTGTAGAACGCATAGCAGAGATATTCATTCGACTGTAGCATTTTTGTGAATTACAATGCAGCAAGCGCTATAACATTACCTCTCAGATATCCTAGTCAGAATTTGCACAACTTATCGATTAACACAAATAGAAATTTAAACGAATTTTTGACTAATGCTCTAATGCAATTTGGCGTGCGCTAAAAATGTTAAAACAAACAGAAAATGTCAGAGAGAGTTGAGTGTTATGTTTTTTCGACTAGGACATGCATCCCTTATGCGTTCGTCTCTGTCAAAAATGTATCACTTCACTAGAACTGGAACGAGAATCTTTACTGTGTCAGCATTTTGTGTCGTTATAGTTCTCCATTCCCCAATTTTTAGCATTTTCAGATGGATGCTCACATACGAATACGGAAAATAGTTTTTTTTATTGAATAGAATTAAATTTCTGACGGTCTGCTGATTCGTATCCATCAACACAGTTTCCATTTGGTTTGGGGTAGGTAAGACAACTAGTTTTTAAAATTAAATTAATTCATTTGGTTGAACTATTTAACACTTTGATCTTTTCCGTTAAAAGAGGTCTAAGAGAAGCGATCGTGAGGCGTAAGCAAATTCTTGTTTACGACCGTCGACGTATGTAGATCAAACTGATTTTTTCTTTATGTGGAACTCATGTGTGGTATAAATGTACTATCCACAGTTCAGACAATCCACTCATTTCTACTCACATTTCTAACGAAATCCCGTAAAATAAATCCATTATCAGTATTTCTGTACGTTTCGATTGGGTGTGTTTTTAGGAAAAAGTCTCAGTACTGCTACAAAAATGTATCGACCGGCGTAATTCGTTGGGAATATCCGGAGTGTGATAGTAAATCGGATGACGCAGTTGAAATGGACATTTGTACAACGCCACCTCCGAATGCCGACGAACAGTTAAAATTGGAACAGCGGCCACTTACTAGGAAAATGAACGGTAAATAATGGATTTACGATGTTTAAAGACTTTTTCTTTATTTCATTTTAATGAATCAGGTGACGACAGTACATCGGGTCAGCCGCGTCTTGACGAGGATGGTTTACTCATTGCTCCACCTCCACCATCTATTTCGGTAAGTCTTTGCTATACACTATCATTCGTGTTCTCGAAATCAGAGCATCTGAACTTCTCTATATCCATACATATCCACCATGTCAAATATTCCGATCAACATTTGAAATTTTTCATATTTTGTCTGGCACAAGACGGCACCATAAAATTGTCTGCGCCCGGAATGTTTTTGGTATTTACAACTGACATCAGCTCACCTCGCTCTTGTTCGAAGCGGGGGCAGACAAATAGTACGTGCTCCGCCGTCTCTTCTTTTCTCTCGCATGTCGTGCTGAAAGGTGACTCTGTGGATCCGAACCTGCGCATCCGAGGCCCGATAGAAACTGTGCCACTTGGAAGTTAACCTCTCCATGTTTCCTCTGTACCCATGTCGTTATGTTTGGTATGAGTCTATGGGTCCCACCTTCCCTTGTCCGTGGAGTCCCACTTTTGCTGCCACCGTCTCAGTGATTCGGCTCTTAATTGCGTACTTACTGTTTTGGTAGCTTGACCCTCCCCTCTCTTCTTTCTATGACATTCACTGTCTTCCGTCAGCGTTATGCATATGGGCATCGTCCCGGCTATGACACATACCGCTTCTAGGGATATCGTTCGGTATGCGCTTGCAACTCTTATGCTTGCCAGTCTTTGGGGTCTATTAGGCCTCCTACGGTTCCTCTTTGTATCTAGCGCCTTTATTCACGCTGGTGCCCCAGCGATATGGTGACGCTTTCTAGGAGCCTCATTTTGCTGCTGCGCGGCCCAAAGCCGTTTGGCATTATTCTGGCTAGTGCTGCGGTGGCTTTCATTGCCTTTTCGCACGTGAAGTTCACATGACTATTACAATTTCTGCGGTCGTCCAACACAACTCCAAGGTACTTTAATTGGCAAGTGGATGTGATTTCTTTCCCATCAATGTTCAATATGATTCGCCCAGTTTTTTTGCAGTTACTCACTAGCATGATCTCGGTTTTCTGGTGGGCCAGCTTCGGTTTTGCCGTTGTCATCCAGTTTTCGACAGTTTCTACCGTCTCCATCGTAACTACCTCCACCTCCATCTTCGACGTTTCGGACACGGTGAGGATCAAGTCGTCGGCAAAAGCAATCGTCTTAGCGCATCTTGGCAGTTTCAGCCGCAGAGCTGTGTCATACGTTACATTCCACAGCGTTGGTCCTAATATGGATTCCTTTGGTACTCCAGCTGTGACGTCTGCTGTCTTTTTTCCTTCAGTAGTATTACGTTAGTACTCGTTGCTAGAAATAGCTTTTCAGCATCCTGCAGAGGTAATAGGGAACTCTCGTGGTATGCAACGCCTTTTGCTATCTCCATCCAGCTTTCGCTATTAAAGGCATTTCTGACATCTATCGCCGTTACGGCACAGAAGCGGTTACCCCGTATTTTCTGCTTCCGGCAACCTCTACAACTTTTTTAATGGCCTCAGTCGCCGATCTCCCTTTTCGAAATCCGAATTGTTCGTCTGGCAGTCTGTGTTTTCGAAGTCTACTCAGGATCACGGCTTCCAGTATTTTTCCCAATCCGACCAGGTCTCTATAATGTTATGGCTTGTCTGGCGGTTTCCTTGGTTTTGGTATTAGGACCAATTTCTGTTTCTTCCATATTTCAGGAAAATACCCGTCGTCGAGGCATTTCTGCATTGTCAACCTGAGCATGTTAGGCTTCGCGCATGCTACTGTCTTCAGAGCTACATTGGGGATTCCATCTGGTCCTGGCGCCTTGTTATTCTTTGACTTTTGTGCAGCCATCTGGATCTCTTCTGCAGTGATCGAACGTTCCTCTTGTAATCTGTTCGTGATGTGGGAAGAGCTCTCTCACTATGGCACCTAGCTTCTCCAGGCACTTTTCTTTTAACTCTGATGTACCTTTCGTCATCATTACTGTTCTGAACAATTTAATTTATCTACGTAAATAAATTTACTTTGTTCTGAACACTTTGCCCCACGGATTCGCGTCTGCCTCCTGGTACATTTTCTTCCAACAATCCACCTTACTCGTTCGAATTGCTCGCTTCAGTGCTAGCTTAAGATGTTCCTGCTACGTCGCATTTTTGTTCCTTTGAGGCTTGCCAAAGAAGTTGTTGTGTCATGTCACAATAATTAAGATTTATTTGGATCACTTCCATTCTTGTCGTGTCTTAGATTTGAGCGCCTGTTTAAAGACTGGGCATCTCGCTCCACCAGTCACGTGCTCATTTTCTGACATGCACAGCAGGCGGGCTCGTGCAATCTCTTGCAAGGTGGTTTTGCCCCCCACATCTCGCTGCGTCTACTGGGAGCTTTATTTCCGCCGTTTGGAGTTCGTCTTTCGTTTTCCTCATGGGCGTCGTCATTGAGTCTATCCCGTAATTTATATCACCTTGCTCTTTCAGAACTTTTCGAAGGTCTTCGCTTGTCGTGATCTCGTCCATATACCTACAATCAATCGTGGTCATGTGGGACATTGCTCTCACTTTTGCTATAAGGGCCCTGTAACAGTATCTTGACTGAATCTTTATAATCTGCACTTTTAATCTCTGGGCCCTTCTTAAGTTCAAACGACATTTCGCCTTTCTGCATTCGCCTTATTCTCGAGACGCTTTCCCCCAGGTCCTTGAGAGTTTGGTGGCCTCTTATTTTTTTGAGGGATCAGCGTTCGTTATTCCTTCTTCTGCCGCCACTATCAATCTTTTAGGCTTCGGCTTCTCGTTCTTTTCCTTCTTTTTGTTTCTCACCTCTCTCCACTCATTCAGGCTAGGCTTCGGTGTTTGTGTATTTGGTCTCCTTGTGGTTCTTTCGTTATTTTTCTTGTCATTTTTGCTCCTTTTCGCCGCGTTTCTTGATGTGGGCGTAACATCCGACGTTTGTTTTCTTTTTGACGAGAGTGGGGTAGCTAGCACTTCGACCGCTTCGTCTATTTTCTCCTTCTTGCCAACTGTTTAAGACGAGGTTTAAGAGCGTCTATTTTCGCTGAAATATGTGACGGTGCGGGAGGTCTGCTCGGATCACGTTTTACTTTCGCCTGCACATCTGTGCCCAATTGGATGTAGAACGTCCATCGCGTTCTCTTCAGTTTTAAAAAAATTGAAATCCGCGTCCGTCCTTGACACTGTTTCATTTTTATGAACAATTCTTTATGTCGTTGCTCTATCGGTGTTGCTTTAATTTTTGTGTTTTTTTAACAGTCGACTTGTGATGAAACTGCATCAGGCGTAGATAGCAACAATGATAAGGCGCCTGGAAATATAAGCTTAGAATTGGCAACGTTCTATTCCGAAATGGCTTCCATGGATACGAATTCCACGTCAGCCACTGAACTGCCTACTTCGTCGACAGATGCGGCCAAACTTTCAACCGAAGCGAATTCCATGGATGTTGTGTTGAAGAAGAAAAAGAAAAAAGTGAAAAAATCGGAACCTTGGAGGTCTGGTAATTTAGAAACGTGGATAAATAAATGGCAGAAAGCGCAAAAGGAATTGGATGGATGAAATTTTTGCTTCAAAAATTATAGTTGCACTAAGATTATATCAATTTCTGGCGTTTTATTTGCTTTCTCTGATGACCGATGACCTCTCACAAATAAAACACGGCAATGGACGACTGAAATATTTAAAGTGTCCCGAATGAAGGCAATTGTATCGTCTGTTGTTTGACCTATCATGAGATCTGATTCACAGAAATTGCTCTTTCATCGAACGAGTTGAGTATTCACATAACATCGTCATGTTCGTGCAAAACAGTCACAACTATGACGAACTATTAAGAGAAGTTTTGCGGGTCGTGAAATTAATGCTTTTTTGTGGCACTTAATGGCAAATGGTAGGTTCTTTGTTGTCAATTTTTTCGTTAATTTGATGAACTTCGTTCTTCTCACGGGTCTAACTAGGAAGTAAGGAAGTATCGACATTTTATAATTACCGCTACTAAGAAAAGGATGTATCTGCAAAATTGAAAGACCTACGTCGCGTTGATATTCCCAGATGAACCAAGTGTTTGGATTTTCCATAAAAACGACAGCTGCTCACCTGAAACGCAGGTTTTTCACATGAATCTGTGGTTTTCGAAAATTCGAAGATTTTGTAAAACACAGATGGCAAGACAAAAATATTCCTCAGTGCCACTTCGTTGGAAACGCCTGAAGAAAGTGTGGCGTCCATAAAAGATTCCCCCTCTGAATGCCAAAGATGTTTAGATCCGTACGGTCGAAGTTCTTCGAAAAGGGGTCTTATGCGTTTACCACGACGTTTGTAACAGCCCCCATTTCGACCCGGGAGTAGATGTAGCATCGATCATGGTCCTTAGATGACGAATCAGCAGTAAAAACATATGCAAGGGACCCGTACGCATCAGAATAGATGTTACAAAAAGACTCGAACGTATCTAAGTAAATATTGCCTTAACTCTTAAGTGTATGAAATTATGTCTGCATTAAATTGTATTGGAAATTGCCCATAAGGAAATAAACAGGAAAAACTGTTTTCGTATGTGGCCAAGAAACTCAATTTCGTCGATTCCATTGGTCCCGGTGCCCCGACCTCTAACCCTACTCCTACAAAAATTTTTTCTCAATTTTCTGACATCAAGTCCTTTCATTTGACGCCAACATGAGTAATTCCCGTGCTATACTTGCTGAGATATTTGCAAAAAAGCTTCACCGACCCTCGAAAAACAATGTTTTTAGTCACTTCCTCGACGATATCACCGGAACCACTTGATTGATTTTGCTCATCTTCGAACTTGAATCATCGGTGGCTTGTATCTTTCAGGGGAAAAAAAGTTTAGGGTGGTCGGTTGAGCCGTTTGGAAAAAAAGTGGAGACGGACGGACGGACGAACATTTTTTTAATTGTTGATTCGTCATCTAAGGCGTCTAAAAACGCGTACGAAGCAACGGCGCTAAAAACATCTCCAAACCCTTGAAATAAGCCCAGAATTTAGAAAAGACCTAGAGCACTTAGGAGTGGCCTCTGACCCATACTTCCGCTCACAAAAAAGTTCGTCTCTTTTTTCTCTACAACACTGCACAAAAACCTTATCATTAAATATTCCAAACCACCAAATAACGTGTAGGATCGCTTAGCGTGAATTTGGCCCACGCCCACACTACGGACACTACAGCCCGAATCACTCAACATATATTTCACTAATTTCACTCTTCAGGGTTTCGAGTGAAAGGTGTGGACATCAGCAAATCACGAAAATTACATTAGAGGAAATCTGTTGAGTGGTTCGAGCTGTAGTGTCCTTGTTATGGGCCAAACTCAAGCTACCCGACCCTACACGAAATTTGGTGCTTTTTCGTGAATATTCCTTTAATGATAAGGCTTTTGTGCAGTGTTGTAGAGAAAAAAGAGACGAACTTTTTTGTGAATGGAAGTATGGGTCAGAGGCCACTCGTAAGTGCTCTAAGTCTTTTCTAAATTTTGGGCTTATTTCAAGGGTTTGGGGAGGTTTTTAGAGCCGTTGCTTCGTACGGGTTTTTCAACATTGCCCTTTCGGCAATGTCCAGTCCAATTTAGTTAAGTCCTCACTAAATTGGACTTGAATTGCATGTACTTAAGAGTTAAGCCACACTATTCTGATGCGCACGGGTCCCTTGCATATGTTTGGGGGGATGCATCTATTATCGTCTATGACGAATCAGCGATAAAAAAATGTCCGTCTGTCCGCCTTCACTGTTTTTTCCAAACGGCTCAACCGCACCCCAAACTTTTTTCCCTGAAAGGTACATGCTTCCCATGTATCAAGTTCGAAGATGAGCAAAATCGGCCAAGTAGTTCCGGAGATATGGTCGAAGAAGTGGAGGTCGGACATGAAATTTTCGAGGGTCGAAGAAACTTTTTCGCAAATATCTCAGCAAGTATAGCACGGACATTCCTTATTTTGGTGTCAAACGAAAGCATTTGATGTCACAAAACTTGGTAAAAATTTCTGAGGGAATCGGGTGAGGGGTCTGGGACCAATGGAATGGACGAAATTGAGATTCTTGGCCATACGAAAAAAGGAGACTTACTGTCAAAGGCAAAATTGTAGAGAATTGAATTTAAGCGAACACGTGTTTGAGGATTTTGGGGAAACATGGCCCAATTCTGGTATATGGCCACTTGGGCAGGATGACCCAGATATCCAGAACTATGAGAGCTATTTTAAAATTTTAAAGAATACGTGTTTCAGGGATTTAGAGGAAAATGGCCCAGTCCTTGATGTATTTTAGTGTACTTGAAGCATGGACATTGATTTCTATACGAGGTGCAAAGGCTCTTTCTAGAGAATGTATTGTTGTACAGGGACCCTTGCTCGTAAAACTTTTCATCCTTTTTCATCTGTCGCATCGTCGCAGAACTTTCATTGACTAAATTCACCAGTTTGTACAGAGATAACAGAAGCTGACATTTCCCAATTCGGTAAAAGGAATTTTCATGAATTAAAAACGAATTCTCAACTTCCACGATCAGTTATATTTTAGATAAAAATACCATTTTCCACATTGGGATACATCAATGCATTTGTTTATGCGACCAAAGCAGAAGCGGTGCTGGATTCGTATTTCCATGTTGGTGGAAGTACGGACTTTGTTTTGTAGAAGCGAGCCAACCGATGAATTCTGGATTCAACAAGAATCAATCGGAATTTGCTGTCTTTGTCCTTACGATTTCGTTCCAAATGCTTCCGAATGGCTACAGCCTTCTTGATCAAGTAGTACAAATCTTCTGGTAAATCAGGTTTAAGACCAACGGATTTCATGATTCGTAAAATTTTGTTTCCACTGACGAAACGCACTTGAGCAACGCCATGTGAATCTCGAAGGATAATACCTGGAATATTGATACAAAATCGATCAAACTTTGATCTCACTGAAAACATAACCTCACAATAACCCACCGATTTGAGATGGAGTCATTCCCTTCTTGCCGAGTTTCTTAATCTGTTCTTTGACATCGTCGGCGTTCAATTTCAACCATGACGGTACGGTTCTTCGGTATGGTAAAGCTGATTGGGATATACCCTTGCTGTAAATGGAATCGATTTTTTTTTTTTATTAGAAATGTCACAATGGAGCTACTACCATGTGGACGATTTGTTTTCACGCTATTTTAAACAGAATTACAAGTCTTTGAAGATTCATTTTTGTAACAAAACGTCCGAAAATTATTCATTTCGATTAAATTCACATTTTAAACAAATTTTATTAGAAAATAACTAGGAAAACAGTAAATATTACCCAGGTGCGTGCATACGACCCATCTTGACGTAGAAAAGATTTATCTGAGAAAGAGACAGTCGAAGGAAGTTGCGATGAATAGTTTGCTATTCGTGGAGTACATCGAAAATATAGAAGAAACTGCAACGCCGACCGGCCGATTGTTTTTGACATTTTTGGGACATGAATGTGTGTGTGTAGGGTGTGTAGTCAAGTTTTTGAGCGGTAATTTCGAATTTTTTGAGGGTGTGGATACGAGGTGAATTCACTGCAAATCAATTTTATGTATTCATACCACAATGTAACTAACACACGTCTAATTTTTGCAAGCATTATTCGTAATGGTTTTCGGAATAACGCACCAACACGGATTTGATGGTTTTCTATAAATATCTGAAGGTGAAGGTCCACATATTGATGGCGATCTTTGTTACAGTTTTACTGAGAATCTCCAATAAATTCAGCAATTATAGTTCTTTCATGCACTAGAATGATCCTTCTTCAAGTGCATGAAACTATTGGATCTTGAATCCGAAGTACGCTGCCTTCAAAAAGTTGCAACAAGTGGAAGACTAAATTTTCGGCTAGGAAGCCTGGGATCCAAAAATGATGTAAGGCAATGTTTAAGCCAATAGCAAGTACCCCTTGGAAAAATAATTTTAAATTTGACACCAGGCTGCGTACTTTATCATGGTTCGACGGCACAGAGAACGCAGCCTGTTGCCAAAAATTTAAGCATTATATCACTATGACGGCACTGACGAATGATTCACAACGCACCAATTTATATCTTTTCACCAGGCTGCCCTCTTGAGCTATGCTCATTTAAATGTAGAAGGCAGCGACAGCCCGGTGCCAAGATAAAAATTGATGCGTTGTGAAGCATTCGTCAATGCCGTCATAGCGATATTCTTCAATTTTTGGCACCAGGCTGCCTTCTTTTTCATTGTTCAAGGTCACACAGAGGGCAGCCTGGCGCCAAATCAAAAAGCTTTGCGCCGTAATGTACTGGATACCAGATTCAAACTTCCCCAATATAATTTTTTGGCACCTACGAAGTATAAAAACATGAACAACCGCCATTTAAAAGCCACTTTCAATTCTCAATCCTACTTCCAATTGTTTAACAAAAATCGAAAAACTAAAAGTGCTGATTTCGTCGTTTACGACTCATCAGTACACCTTGTCTTAAGACCATGTGTATATCAGCAACGATGGCCATAGAATGATACTCAGACTATGTCAACTCGCCTTTTATACAATCCAAATCCTATGATTGCATGCATGCCATTTCGTTTGAACAATTTGGAAGTAAAAGAATTGTGAGTTTGTTTCGGTTATTTTTTAATTTGGATTATTCTGCTAAGCAGATTACCACAATTCAACGAATATCTAAGATATAAGATAAGAATATTTCGGCTCCAAGGGGCTAACCATAAGAATTCTTTTGTTAAAACCGGTTTGCAAGGTTTTTATACATTGCATATAAAATGGGAATGAATGTAGCGTCATTTTTCAAGCTTGCCAGTAAGAGCCGAAAACCCGAACCCGCTCAGAATTTTCGATAAGTGTTTACGAAGGAATCATTCTTTGTCAAAGTTTTACGCCTAAGACAATTTTCAATTTGTCAATTGGATATTATAGACTAGATTCCGCAAATTATCTCACTTCGTACGCCGGTGCTAAACCCACCAAAAAGATACCAACGCTACCAACGAGAAAATTCAAAGTCAACGGAGCTCTCACTTGTTTGTTGAGAAATGGCAAAGCAGTCAAAACTTGCACTCAGAGTGAAGCTGGTTGCAATTTCAGTTACTAATCTGAGTAAGATTTGATCGCTTTGATATTTCTAAACAAACAAGTAGAGCCCGACAAGGTTGTTATAAAAATTTACATGGAATTTACACCGATTTTTTGGAGTTTTTGAAATTCGTCTACATTTTATAGATTTCGTTTTTTAATTTTCAGCTCGTTATAGGATTCAGCAATATCGACAAATTTATGTATCATGGCCGAATCGAGTTACAAATCGATTGTTTCTTCATCGGCAATAATGGGCTCTAGGTCAAAAAACCCCCAGGGGTTATTTTGTCCGGTTTCAAGAAGTAATGAAATGTTAAAAAAGAATCCGGACAAATCTCGCACAAAGCATGGTTTGCATATGATGTAGTGGGCTCTGCCCCCTAAACCATCGCGCCTGCGGCGAGCTACAATACGCCCTGCAGGTGGCCTTACAAGCATTGCGCTCTGCCCCAAACCCCGCAAGGGGGCGATACCGCCTTGACGCCCCATTACGGGGGCTGCCACGCCTCGACCCCGCTTTTTTATTTTCCCATAAAGTTCAGGCCTGCGGCGCGGCGCCTTGCTTGTTATAATCCGGATTTTTGGCCATCTGGATATTTGGTCATCAGGATTATTGTTCATCCGGATTTTTGGTCGCATGGATTTTTAGTTATCGGATTTTTGGTTGTCCGAATTTTTCTGTCAGAATTTTTGGTGTCCGGATGAATGGCGTACACCATAATTTCAGGGGGGTTGTAATTTCGATCACTCTCTCTCCAAATGCTGGGTTTATTGTCCGGGGGTAATTTTGTCCGGGAGTTATTTTGTCCGGGTTATTTTGTCCGGTTTTTTTTTTTGTCCAGGGGTTTCTTTGGCCGGGGCTTTTTTGTCCAGGGATCGCTTTGTCCGGAATTGAGAATGAACTGGATGAATAACTGACATCCCTCGTATAGAGCCACAATGTGTCTCAAGACGATGCTATCTATGCAACTGTTTTACATTCACATTTGTTACGACACAGTGACGTTTATTACACACTAGCAGTACCGCGTCTTCATATGGGCCCAGGGCGTTGACGAAAAAGGTCGTTGAGGTCTTGGAATAGCCAAGTAAAATTAAGTAACAACTCTACGAAAATTCAGTATGTTGTCTTTTTATATAAAAAACATAACCAAAGACCCGTACGTATGAGAATAGATGTTGCAAAAAGAATCGAACGTATCTAAATATAGAAATGAGCAAACAAATCAATGTTCTAAGTTCTTTTAGAACTATAAAAATTTAAAAGATCCATAGAAATTTTCCAGGGTAATGTCAAAGGCCCTACTGGAGTACGTCTTTTGATATATGAGACCTTTATTTTCCACCAACTTTCTAACTGTCATAGTTCTACAGATATGAGTCATCCCTAAAATTCAAGAAGTGGCCATATCCCAAGGATTGGGCTAGATTTCCCCAAAACCCAGAGACACGTGTTCGCTTAAATTTAATTTTGCACAACTTCGCCTTTGGAACCAACTTTCTAACTCTCATAGTTTTGGGGACTTGGGTCATCCTGTTCAATTATGGAAGTGGTCATATACCAGGATTGGGCCATATTTCCTCAAAACCCTGAAACACGTGTTCGGCTAAATTTAATTCTCTACAACTTCGCCTTTGGAACCAACTTTCTAACTCTCATACTTCTGCAGATCTAGGTCATCCTGCCCAATTATGGAAGTGGCCATTTACTAGGATTGTGCCACATTTCCCCAAAACCCTTAAACACATGTTCGCTTAAATTTAATTCTCTACAACTTTGCCTTTGACAGTAAATCTCTATATTGTATAGACAAAAACCGGTTTTCGTATATGGCCAAGAATCTCAATTTCGTCCATTCCATTGGTCCCAGTGCCCAGACCCCTGACCCGATTCCCACAAAATTTTTTTTCCAGTTTTGTGACATCTAATGCTTTCATTTGACACCAAAATGAGGAATTTCCGTGCTATACTTGCTGAGATATTTGCAAAAAAGTTTCATCGACCCTCGAAAATTTCATGTCCGACCTCCACTTCTTCGACCATATCTCCGGAACTATTTAGCCGATTTTGCTCATCTTCGAACTTGAATCACTAGAGGCATGTTCCTTTCAGGAAAAAAAAGTTTAGGCTGATCGGTTGAGTCGTTTGGAAAAAAAAGTGGAGACGGACGGACGGACGGACATTTTTTTTATTGCAGATTCGTCATCTCTAGACGATAATAGATGCATCCCCCCTTCTCCCACCTCGATCTACTGCATGTTACAATAAAATTGTTTGTAGTAAACGTATGGACCTTTGTATGTACTTCGTACGGGTCCAAAAAACGGAGCCACTTTTGTTAAGAAGAATTATTTTTAAAATGATTTATGTTGACAGCTAATTATTTAGAAATTAATTCTTCTGAACAAAAGCGATTTCATTTTTTTTTGTTATTTCACTTACAAAATTTCGATACGACGCTTACGAACAGTAAAGGTTTACTCCCATTATTTAAAAGCCATCAAAAAGTCATCACCCACACTTGACAGTTGTCGCTTAACGAAACCACTCAATAAAAAAAGGTTCTGAAGGTTCTGAACGGAACGCACACCTTCATGTAAATATCTCTCCTGTCTTATCTACGTTTCCAAAGGCAAAACTGCATCACGACATAGCAGACACACAGAGACACATTGAATTGTACATTCAAAATGGCTTACAGCCGCAAATAACAAAACGAATGAAAAAAAATTATGAAATTTTTCCAATTAAAAGCGCGTGCAAATGCAAATTATATACAAATTAGTGATTAAGCCAGTCGGATAACTAGCTGCAACAGCAATCGTTTCATAAAGAAGGTGTAAAAGGTGCGTAAAAATTGAATTGCAAAATTTGATGTCACAAATCATGGCTGGAAATTGACTGATCGAAGTTTGTTCCTTTTTTCTTCGTTTTTTCTCATTGTTGTCTAATCGCGTCCAATACGCAAATTGTTATTAATTGTGTTTAATTACACTTTCCAGACACACAAATTCGTCATGTCGGACAGTGAAAGTGAATCGGAAGGTGAAAAAATTCGACGAACGAAACGAAAAGTTGTTGTCAAATTCGAATTTGATGATTCGGGTTCGAGTCAATCTGATAGCGATGTTTCTGTCCAACCAACCCGGTCATCAAGACGCCGCCGGAAATTGACCAGTACTGAAGAAGATGAAGACGATGAAGAAGGAGTCGAATTCCAGTCAAACAATGTAAGATCTAGAAGATTTGTTTCCGGAACGAGCGCACAAAATAGTCAAACATTTTATGACTACGACGAAAGTTCTGATTCGTCATGGAGTCCAGAGACTGCTGGACCGAGTAGTCGACCGAATGCTAGGAATATGCCGGCGAGTGTTGCGACAAATTGTGAAAAAAATGGTAAAAATGATAACGAACTGTCCGACACTAGCAGCGACGACGGAAGCAATGAAAAATGTCCGATATGCTTGCATAGTTTTCGTGAACAAGAAATTGGAATGCCAAACATATGCGAACACTCATTTTGCGCTCCCTGCATTGAAGAATGGTCGAAAAATGTTCAAACTTGTCCAATCGACCGGAAAGAATTTTCTTACATAATTGTACGAGATCGCTACGAGAACGGCAAATTTGTGCGTGAAATAAAAGTGGTGGCAGAGTCAACTACTTTGCAGTTAATCGATGACGATGATAATGATATTACGTTGTGTGAAATTTGTAGCCATGGTGATCGAGAAGACAGGATGCTACTCTGCGACGATTGTAATCTTGGCTATCATATGGATTGTTTGAATCCGCCACTCGCTGAGGTTCCCAGTGGATCATGGTACTGTGACAACTGTTTCGCTTCAGAACAATCATCGGGCGATGATGATATCCATCAATTGATTGAAGAATTCGAAAGAGAAGTTGGAATACCCGAAACGAGGTTGCGTGTACGTCGAGTTGAGGACCAACCTCGTATCACCCGTACAAGGCAAAGTGAAAGGATTCGTGCGGCAATTTTAAGTCGAATTGCACCATCTAGGCGACATACGTCGGCTCATCAAGAAGAGTCGTCTCTGGGAATGATTCTGCCAGGTTAGTATTCTTTGTATTTGTAAGATTTGCTCGTGATTTGACTGTAGAAGATGTATTTGAAGGGCCATCGAGGGTAACGACAACAACAACAACGACTACAACAACAACCAGCACGTCTCGCACGACTAGACTTTTAACTGGAAAACGTAAGAAACGAAGGAAACAACGCCGAAGGCATCGTACTTATGTAGTCGAGTATGACATTAACAATTTCGACGGAAAATTTCCCGTGAAAACGACAAAAAAATTGGTGAAAAAGCGCAGGCGAAAGACTACAGCAAAGTCGAGAATTCGTTCGATTAAAACGAAACGTAAGACGAGTGGTAGATGTGGGCGATCGACCAATCGGGCAAGTTCTAATGGTGATGTCGAATGTTCTGCTGCCTCTAGTGTGCAAAAGCCAATCGATGGTGGATATCCGAAGTTACATCTTTTTGGGAATAAAAATGCTTTGGAATATTTTTCAGACGAGGATGATGATTCTGGGCATGAGTTTGAAGAGCGTTTAGGTGGCGCTGGTGGTTCGTCATTATTAGTTACAGCCTTAACCCGAACGAGGATCGGCGGAAATTCTTCAATAAGAAGAAGGAAACGAATTGCTACAGCACTGGATGCGAATCCAGCGACTGCTGATTCAATTAATATTTTATCGAATATTATGGACAGAATGGATCGAATGGTTTCAAAACCGGAAGAATCGGAAAAGAAAGTCGAGGATTTGAAAAAGGATACAGAAAAAAAAGACGACAAAAAACCTGAAGCTGAAGAAACAACTAATTCGGATGTTCTACACGCACCGATGTTTCCAGGTGGTGGATCATCGGGTGGATACAATGGCAACCGATTTCAAAACAATGACTCATTTCGTAATACATCTAGAAACAGTGGTGGCTCGAGCAGTAACGCATCAAGTAGTTCCAGTACTGCGAGCGGCGGTACATCGATGAGTTTTAGCATCTTCGGACCAAGACCGACTTTCTCATCTCCAGGTTCGATTGGCAACAATTGCGGAAGCCCAAATTTAGCAACAAACAATTTTCCATCTCGATTTCTAACACCACCACAAAATCGAACGCAACGTCCACCATTCAGACAGAGAAATCCATTCAGTCAAACACCTCCACAGCGATTTACTCCTCGAAATTTCAACAATCGCTTCCTGGCGCCACAAAGTGAGTCACCAAACATTGAAGTACCACGACAAGGACTTTACGATGATATTGAAATGCCCTCACATTCACAAGACATTCATGCTACCAGTTTGCCGGCACCCCAAACACCATCACTAATGGATATGCGTATCACAAATCCGAATGTAAACATTCCGGATATACGAACACCACCACAACACACTCTCCAGCGAGACTTTCAATTAAATCATCGAATGAGTGCACCGCCACCACACATACCACAACGTCATATCAGTCCAATGAACAGACCTCCATTGCAACAGCAACCATTCGTCAATACAATGCATGAGCTTCCACCACCACTCCAACCGCAGCAAATGCAACATTTACCACCACGACCCGTAATTGGATTAAATCCACCAATTTGTATGCAAACGCCACCTCCTCCAGTTCCACCAATGATGATTCACACCCCAACGCACATGATGCCACCACCACCAATAATTCCTCAAATTCCATTCAACAATCCACAAATGTTCGGTCCGGACATCCAAAATCCAATTCAAGTTCTAGGTTGCATGCCCCCACCGACCAATTTCAATGCCAACCAGTCACTGAACAACTTTAACCAAAACATTGACAACGAAAACATTGCCAATGACAGTATTGCGACTGGTGATGAAAATGTTTGCCAATCGAATCTCATATCGATCGCAGCCGAAGATATTCCATTGCCAGCGAATGACTGTGACGCACCGTCCCAGAACACGACATTACGTGGCTTGGCCGAATATGGAGCTAGCGATGAGGAGGAAGATTGTCCGAACTTATTCGTCTATTCAGCTGAATCATTGAACTTGGTGAAACAAGCAGACAGCATGGATGCACCTCTTGTGTTTGGACCAATCAATCGGCCCAATGACGAACATGAATTGGAAAGAGATGAGGATTTAGTTCAAATGGATGATGATGAAGAAGAGGCGCCGGTGGAGGAGGATGAAGAACAGGGACAAAAAGATGAAACTACCGAAAATGTTTCGTGTGTTGAAAGAAGGAGTTCACAAAATGAGGATAAAGATGAGTCGAAGGCTGCCGCATCAACCGGTAAAAAGAATGTGTTGGAATTGTACGACGACAGCGATTGGGAAGAATATAACGTTAAAAACGATGAAGATAAAACCAATGCCGACACAAGCGATAAGAACGAGGAGGGCGTGGAGGGCGTGGAAAACAGCGAGCAACCTGATGAACGAAGTTACACACCTTGTTTGGACGAACAATTTCAGTTGTCCGGTGAGGGAGAGAAATTGAAAGAATCACAAGATGGCAACGCTGACGGTGAGAATTCAGTAGTGGGTGATAAAAATGATGAGAATTCCTCGCGACGAGCGAACAGCGTCAGCGGAATTGGAGGTATGGAAACGGAACTTATTTCCGATGATGACGACGAGGATTTACTAAGTAAGGGTCAGAACGGGGCAAGTGATGGAATGAAAGGCGGCTCAAGTAAAACTGGTAAGAAAACGGCGGACAGGAAGAAAGACACAAAGTCCCACGATGATGGAAAGGACAAAAGTCGTAAGAAAAAGGATGACAGTTTTAAGAAAATCAGCCGCAGCAATAAAGATCGTAACTATAGGGACAAAAAGTTTGAAGCAAAACGAAGAACAAGGAGGAATCGATCTCGCAGCCGATCACGTTCGAGGTCAAGAAGTAGGTCAAGATCCAGGTCAAGGTCAAGGACGAGGTCAAGATCAAATAACAAGGAAAATAGACGTTTTTATAAACGCGACAAATTCAGACGTCGTGACACGAAGCGAAAGGACATTGAGCGTTACGATGTTCGTCATGTTATTGCTGAACGTCAACCAAGGACGTTTAAAGATAAATATGGCCGAGATACGTCTCGTCCGCCTAGGTCCCGATCCCCGAGTCCGCCTCGTAGTCGAAAGCGAACTAGATCAAGGAGCCGGTCGCGTCGCAGTATCATAAGTTTATCACCACGTAGACGGTCTCCATCTCGTCGAAGATCAATTTCTCGGGTGCGATCCATTTCGCCGCGAGGAAGAAGACGTTCACTGTCTCGACGACCTCCATCATTGCGTCGTCGTAGCAGGACACCAATCAGGTCACGTTCTAGATCACGACAGTTGAACGGAAGGCAATTAAGGTCGAGTTCTTTATCACCACGTCAATTCAATCGACCAATGAGTCGACAGCAAAGTGTGTCTCCAGTAAGAAGTAAAGTTCGCAATAAGAATCGTCGAAAGGATGGCGAGAAAAAAGCAGTAAAAAGAAAAATGAAAAAACGCTTAAAATGTCCGGAGCCTGCCAAGAAATCAGCTGCACCGATAACCGTTGTACGGTCGAGGTCGAAATCATGGGAAAATCCTAGTCGACTCTCGCCTTGGTCACGCAGTCCAACGCCATTAATAATTGACGATGCGAATAATGATCACTCGTGGACACCGCCAATAGTTACACCGGAAACGGAAAATCTTACCGTAATTTTGAAGAATAAGGACGCAAAACGAAAGAAAGATAAAAAGAAACGAACTGAGAAGCGGCGAGACTTGCAGCAAAAGCGAGAACGAAGAAAAGCTAGAAATGAAAAACCAGCGCCGTCAAAAGAAGTTTTCGCTTCCGGTGATAACATTCTTGTCAGCGTTAGTTTTAACAAAGAAACTAATAAATCTCAGCAAACGACCATTGTGACCCTTCCACCGACAAAAGAACAAATATTACCCAAAAAAACAACCGAACCCGTTGCGAAAAGATCGAAACGTGGACCTAGAAAGCACAAGAAAATAACTGCCAAACCAGTAGCCATCATCGACTTGGATCGTTCACCGTTCAAGGAAATCACTCCATCACCGAAGGCGGTTATTGTTTTGAGTGACAGCGATCATGAAGACAACAACAATGCTGACAAACAGGATCGACCAATAGTTCCAGTTTCGGATAATGAAGTAACCAGCAGCAATATGGGTAACAGGTGCATGGATCCTCAAGCTGAGCAAATTTCCCAACCACAGTCACCAACAATGGACGATCTAAGTTTTGAGAACCCAACTATGGGTCCGAAGACACCGCCGGAACCATCGTCAATCGTTAAATTCTCCCTCCCAATCAAAATGAAAAATAAACTTCGTGTGGTGAACAATCCTTTGCACGAAATACATGAAGATGAGACGATAACTAACAATCAGAATGAAGTCACGGAATTGAACGAAAGTGATTCTTCACAACAGCAAAACAAAGTAGGACCGAATACACCCCCAGAATCAGGACCGTGTTCACCGGACGCCTACGATCCATTTGAGCCAACAAAATCAGCATCTCAGTCACCCGAAATTCGTAGCGATAATTGTGATAGTTCACCAAATGATCGAGACGAAGTTCACACAAGCAAATCTGATATTTCAACAACACAGGATGATAAACAGCAACAGCAGGTAATTTTTTGTTCATTAGCTAAAAAAAAAACTTTCTCACCCCAAAAAACAACTTTTCAGCAGCAACAACAAGACAAAGTAATTAAGCCAGTCGATTTGACGATTGCGTTGATTAATTCGAAAGCATCGATGGACGCTGCACATTCTTTACTATCTAGTACCTTGGAAGGCGGTGTCAATGAAAGTGACATCATTGACGATGACGTACAAATTTTGTCACCAAATGACAAATCCGATGATATTCCGAAGCCACAAACAATCAATGTGATAAGCAACGTGATTTTATCACATCCGAAAGAGTCAATGCGACAACGATCCGGTGGTTTAGCATTGCCGAATTTCGGCAATTCGGCAATCAGTCCAGCAAAAACAAATCCATCCTCATCCACACCGAAACAATCTCCAATGAAACAGAAGTTCTCTAGTGCAAGTCTTATCAGCAAACTGCCACTACCAAAAACGTCGAAATCAGTTGGCATTAACAGACACAATGGTGGCAACGATGAAAATATGGATGTTGATGGATCACCGTATTCGCCTGATTCAAGCGATTACGATGACTTGTTTGAGCCGCCAAACATATCGCCACCGCCGACTCATCAAAAGAAAGGCAAAGCGGGAAAAAGTAGTGGTGGAAAGACTGATATATTTGAAGACTTGTTTGGAAGCACTTCACCTGTAGCAGCTAAATTATCTAGCGGAAGAACGAAGAGACAACGATCGAAGAAGTCAAGTATTAAAGGTACTTCATTCAGAATACAGTTCATCATAACTCAATATCCTCAACTTTTTACATTTCTTTTTTTCAGAATGGTTAAACGAAAACAAGAAATCAACGTCCTCTTTCTCCAAAATGTCTGACGATCAAATTCGTATTTTGGATGATTTACCAAGTTCTGCCGTGGATTTGCAAGTAAAGGATAAAGTAAGAAATGAAAAGATGATAACAGATGTCGTTGTCATTATTGCAACTCTTATCTGTTGTCTCTGATCAGAACTTCTACCTAAAATGTTCGTATTTTCTGATAGTTTTTGCGTAAGATTCATCGTCAAGAGCGTGTAGTTGAAGAGGTGAAATTGGTACTGAAGCCGCACTACAACAAGAAACATATTTCGAAGGATGATTACAAGGAAATACTGAGACGTGCCGTGCCAAAGGTAACAAATTCCTTGCACTGTTTGTTGTCGTCGATTTTAATTTAATCGTCAACAGATTTGCCACAACCGAACCGGAGAAATAAATCCGAAGAAAATTCACGCCCTAATCGAAGCTTATGTGAGAAAGTTCAGGCATCGCAGAAAACAGACTTCCACCAATGTAAAGTAGAGTACCGTTTTTTTAAGTGTTTTTTTTATCATTGAGTAGGAAAAAAAGGAAAGTATGCAATCAAACAACTCGCGTATTTGCAGTCAAACAGAACGTTCACTAGTTGTATATAAACTGAATTTTGACGTAAATGTAGAAGTTACTAAAACTACAGTTTTGTTAGAAAAAAAAAATGATTTGAAAAATACGTTAACTAAAGAGCTATTTGTGCAAAATATTCAACACAATCTCCATTTTAAATTATTCAAACATTCATACACTAAGATTAAGGCTTAAAATTACTTCAAAGAAAAACACAAAAAAGAGTTTAGAAAAGAAGTGTTTTCTTTATTTGATTTCTTTTCTTTTTTGTTCTCGTTGTCATTTGAAGTTTGAAGATCATTGAATCATGAATTGTGACAAGAGCAATTCAAATTCTAATTTGATTTCGTGTAATCTTCACCACAATATTTATGTAGCGAAATAGGAAACGAGGGATTCTTAAATAAAATAATTATTTAAAAAGAAATTGATGAATATTTTTTAGGCGCAACGACATGTAGTACATGTTGGATATATAATTTTATTACCTTGCTACCTTGCTACCTATTGCTAAAAGAAAGCGGAGAGATCCTGTTGACACCGTTGTATGAAATATTATGCAGCTCCTTGGCTCTGGGTTACATCCCAACCAAGTGGGAAAGAGTCAAAGTGACCTTCATCCCGAAACCGGGAAAACCTTCTCACTGCTTGGCCAAGGACTTTAGACCGATCAGTCTGACCTCCTTCATTATGAAAACATTAGAAAGGTTGATAGACTTTTATATCAGGGATGAAATCCTGGCTAAGTTCCCACTTCATGACAACCAGCACGCTTACCGGACCGGCAGGTCAACGGACTCTGCCCTGCATAGTCTGGTAGCGAAGATAGAGAAATCTTTCTCGTTTGGAGAGGTCTCCCTGGGATGTTTTATGGACATCGAAGGAGCCTTCGACAATACGAGGTTCGATATTATCCGTCAAGCCCTGGTTGAAAGAGGAGTGGAAGGAGTTGTGGTGAGATGGAAAGAAAACATGCTCAGGGACAGAACGGGATTGAGGCCATTATATGTGGTCACAAAAAAAATCTTTGGGTAGCCAAGGGATGCCTACAAGGCGGGATCCTTTCACCCATACTCTGGTGCATGGTGGTAGACTCCCTCATTAGAAAACTGAATGAGGAAGGAATCTTTGCGCAGGGGTATTTAGACGACCTGACGGTTCTAGCTAGAGGGAAGTTTGAAAGCACCTTGGGAGATCGCATGAGAGTTGCGCTGAGAATAGTGGAGAACTGGTGTTTGGAGAAGGGCCTAAGGGTCAACCCCACTAAGACAGACCTTAATGCCAAAAATGGACGTGGAGAAAGCAAGGAAGAGACTGAGTGAGATACAAAGACTAGTGTGCATAAGCATCACTGGAGCTATGAAGAGCACGGCCACCGAGGTCTTGGAGACGCTGTTAGCGATACCGCCTTTGCACTTAGTAATTAAGGCCAGAGCTTTCGCCACTGCGGATAGGATAGAGCAGTCAGGCTTATGGGCCCCGTGCTTCCGTTAGGGACGTTATTAATTAGGGACGTTATTGCGGACCCGATTTTTAACATGTCAAGGGACCGGATGGCGCCAGTAACTGACTTCACTAGGCGTTTTGAAGCGATATTTCCGAACAGGCAAGAATGGCTAGATGGGTGGCCAATCTGTTTGCCTAGAAATGCGAAAGTGTTTTTCACTGACGGATCGAAGGCCGTAGAAAGAGCAGGTGCTGGAATATACGATCCAGACACTGCGCATGGCAGTTGGTTCCATTTGGGCAAAACTTCCAGTGTCCTCCAGGCAGAGGTCTACGCAGCTCTCATGGGAGCTCAAGAATCACTGCCGGCGGGGACGCAGGGAAGAGAGATCTTTATCTGTCCAAGCTGATGAAAGAGGGAAAGGATTATCTAAACTACATGGGACTGAGTAATCAGATTACCTTGGTTTGCGTACCTGGACACTCTGACGTGGAGGGAAACGGAAGGTCAGATGAGCTAGCTAGGGTAGGCTCCGCTACCACAACAAGCGGAAAGGAGCCACGTCTACCAATACCCCAGGCACTATGCAATGATGCATTAAGCAACTGGGTGCGACGGAGACACGCAGAACGCTTGGAAGCGTATGAAGGAGGCGCGCATACGAAGCGATTCTTCCCTAAACCTGATGAAAGATGGGCCAAAGACCTTATCAAAATGGACTGTGATCGTATCAGAAGGATAGTAGGGGCGACCACTGGGCATTGTGGGCTGAACGAACAACTGAATAAGATGCGGTTGTCAGAGACCCCAAGATGTTCTTGCGGATTAGAACAGGAAACGGGCATACACGTGATGTGTGATTGCCCTAAATTCCTCCAAATGAGACGCAGGATTCTTGGGAATTTCACTGTGAGACCATCTGAGGCTATCAAATGTGGACCTGTCATTTTGGACCGGTTCTTCGAAGCGACAGGAAGGCTCACATAATGATTTATATATAAATATATGATGAACGTGAAAAGGAACAATGGATCCCAGGATCTGTGTTTCAAGACCAACAATAGGTCGTCCCAAACTGATAAATCTAAAAAAAAAACGTATTTGGGTTCTATGTTTTTTATACTGTCATACCTAACTATGTAACCGCCTAAATGAACTCTTCTTATCGTAATGAATGCCAGACAGTTACACAGATAGTGTTCGGCTGTGTCTGTGTGGTGTCCGCACAAATCGCTACCTCGGCATATTCTGATACAATTTTTAGCCTGGCGGCACGTTCGGATACTTCGCCAGTGATTTATGAATTTTCGTTCCCTCATCATTTTGATGATGCTTTTTGAGTGTATTCCTGTCGATGGTTCAAATCTTATAAATCTTTTTAATTTCCGCTAAGGATCGGAAGCGGTATGTGTTATAGCCGGGACGATGCCCATATACATAACACCAACGGAAGACAGTGAATGTCATAGAAAGAAGAGAGGGGAGGGTCAAACTACCAAAACAGTTAGGACGCAATTAGGAGCCGAATCACTGAGACAGTGGCAGCGAGAGTGGGACTCCTCGGACAAGGGAAGGTGGACCCATAGACTCATACCAAACATAACGACTTGGAAACAGAGAAAACATGGAGAGGTTAACTTCCAACTGATATAGTTTCTGTCTGGCCACGGATGCTTCAGGAAGTTCCTGCACAAGTTTAGATTCACGGAGTCACCTTTCTGCACGACATGCGAGTGGGAGGAAGAGACTGCGGAGCACGTGTTATTTGTCTGTCCCCGCTTCGAACAAGAACGAGGTGAGCTGATGACTTTAATTAGGTCAGATGTAAGCGCCGAAAACATTCCGATATTATGTTATGATGTTATGTTATGTATGATGTGCCGCAATGAGGAGGTGTGGAGAGTGGCGGATAATGTAGTTGCGAAAATAATGACGAAGCTGCAAATTGCATAGAGAGAGACGATCAAAGAAGACTGCCAGTTGATCTGAGAGAGTAGGTGAGAAGGCACAGTTCCTCCCCGAAGTAATGGTGTGAGGCGGTTCCGGGGAGAAGGAAGCATGGAGACTAAGGAAGGGGGCTTTAGTTGGTGCGTCATTAAAGAATGGAATCCAACACTACCTTGGTCCAGGACCGGGGGTCTATGAAGATTTCCTCACCCTTAAAAAATAAATAAAAAACGATCGGAGTGGGTCGACCCACAGCTGACCCAATTCCTCAGAAAACACAAGTGGACGCGTATTCTTCCTACATAATAAGCATATCGCGATTTGCGAACTATTTTCAATTTGCTTAATACTAAAAGTCCACTCAAACACATCTCTTTTTAGGAGTAGGTCAGGTGTGGGTCGACCCAATTTATTCCTTAATTTCCACTAGGAATATGGATGAATATGTCCCTAGTGGAATTGCACTTCGATTTCAGGGTTCTCGCAGTATACTGCCGCACCCGCTGAATTATTTAGTAAGGAAACGTCTGTATACATAACACAGCCTTCTAATTTTATACTGTCCTGTAGCCACTCCCCCCTGGTTGGAATACTAACATTGAACTTTCTGTCAAACCTGTGTTGGGCTGCTAGGAAAGGTTTGTGCTTTAGCGCCGAAAACCAACTACTAGAGTGGTTTGTTTTCCTAACATGTTCCTTATTGACTAGTCTGCTAAGGGTGTTGGCCTATGTTTCTATTTCTATGTAGATGTGTTGCGGTGTCAGAATGAGCATTGCCTCTAGAGCCGCTGAGGGCGTCAAGGTTATCAGCTCAGTACAACATGTTTTCCAGGATGATACCCAGATACTTGAGTTTATGTACCAAAAGTATAGGGACGCCTTTTGTTACTGGTATTTTTATACCCTCTACGTTCCTCTTCCCTTTAAATAGTATAATCTTTGTCTTGTGAGGGTTGATCGACAGTTCTGTCTGACCATGTTCAGAACCGTTTGTAGAAGATCAAATGGAGTGCTGACAAATTTACCTTTAAAAAAAGTGGCCAGGTCATCTGAGAAGCCCTCTGTTTGAACATTTCTGTCGTTTAGGGCCGTGATTATTTCGTTTATGGTTAGGCACCATAGGTGGTAGGACAAAACCCCTTGAGACTGAGATATTTATGATCTTTGTCCCGCAATGAAGAACTTCTAGCCTGCTCTGCAGCATCGCCTGAATCCACCCTGTTATTCCCAGGTCTACCCCGTGCTTGTGACACACATTCTTTATTGCTGTGTATGTAAGGTTATTAAACGCCCGACGCCCCTGTCCATGAAGCAACCTAGAGCAAACTCTTCTTGTGATAGGGCCAATTCTATATTTTGGACAATATTCTGTAGTGCATTTTCCGTTGATTTACTGCTTTGGTAGGCACGCTGCTTGGGGTGTAATTTTATATGTTTCAGAGGTTCGTCTCTGAGGTGTCTATCGATTAGTTTTTCTAGTGTTTTTAGCATGAAAGAAGTTAAGCTGATGGTCCTGTAGTTTTCTGCCAATGAGTAGCCCGGTTTAATTATGAATATCACTTCCGCATATCTCCAGTTTTTTGGGATGTATTTTACCATCCCTAATGCCTTGAATAGTCTACTCATAATTTTTACTACTTCACTAGAAGCATTTTGTGCCGATTACGTTCGCGTTCTCGTATACTGTTTCCACCCATGCTCTGTAGACTCGAATTTCTTGGTGACATTTGATCTGAATTTTCTATTTAAGATTGGGTTTTGTGCCCCAAGGAATTCCAGGGCTTTGTCCTGTATATTATCAACGTGTAATTTGAACGTAAGCTCTTTGTCCAGTGTGACTCCTAGATATTTACGAGAGTCATTCCATGCAATCTGGTAAATATTGGACTTTTAATTGCCAACTGAAACGTAAAAGGAGCGTTTGTGTAAAAACGAAATGCAAGGGAAATTTGAAAATGGACAGTTTCTGGATGAGACTTTTATACCACATGCTATCGAAGGCTTTTTCAATGTCAAAGGTAACCACGCCGATTGAGTGTTTCTTCCGAAGTGCTTCTTTGATGTCATTGTACCGAAGCTTTTCCTTATTTCGAGACCACATAACAATCTTGAAACTTCTCGTGGGGTAGGCAGAGTAACGTCTTTAAATTTACGATTTCTTGAGATTGGGAGTCTACAATCGGGTGGCCTCTGTGGTGAGACAATACTAAAGCCAAGCAAGGTAGCACACGTTTGCTCAAAAATATCTTATCGTAAGGCCACACTTCGAGCTTGCCTCTGTAGCCCAAACACCGTCCACTCCCAGATTAGACTAAGTCCACTTGTCAGCACCGAAAGCCACGCGATGAAGTGAGCCACGTCTTTAGGAGTAAATTCTAAGGTGCAACGAACTGGCGGGATAAGATCAGCGAGTGATGCGAAGCGCTTGTGTTCGAACAATGGCACAGCTCAATGATTACTCCACGCCGCCACCGATCGATTTCCCACCGCGCCGGCGCACATCATGTCATATTATATCAAATTTCTTATGTCTAAGTGTATATGACGTCATTGTTATTTAAAGTACCACTTTTGACGCTTCAGAATAGAAAGAGTTCAAGGAAAACATAAACAAAAATCATGCAAGAAATCCATTGTGAAACTGGAACGAATGAAAGAGTTGAATGGAATGAACTAACAAGTAATAGACTACAATACATAAGTCAATAATTACAATTTCTTTATGAGTGAAACATGTTACGATCCTTTACGAAAGATCGAAATAAAATTCTCAGAAACTTTTATTCAAAACCAAAAACTGAGACATAGCTCAACTCGTGTCCAGTGGCTCTGTAATAAGTTATGAAAGTCTTTTTTGTTTCTTCGCCCTAACACGAAAAACACTTCTTGATGCAGTAGAGCCGTACGAGCAGACAAAGTAATTGAACATTCTGAGCATTCTATTGATCGGTTCATACTAGCCGTATGGTGCGCTATGAAAAAGAACTCGTTGTTTCTGAGCTCACCGCCAGGTTGTATTGCGGACAATACTGTCTGGGAATCAAGACTGTTTCGAAACATATCAAAAGGGAAAACAATATCAAACTCATATTGATCCTCCTACGCCTGGGAGGCTCGATACCAATTGACCCAAAACGTTTCAAACAGGGACGCAAACGGTCGCACCTCGGAACCAGACGTCTCAGAGCAAACTTTTTGACTCAATCTTACTCATGTATGTAATCTTATGAGGACTCCATGCGACAGAGGAATATTCGAGATGGCACCTAACATATGAGAACAATAGACACTCTTCAGCGCACGAATGCTAGTAAATTGCCTACAAATACGCTTTGTGAAATCGAGGAAAGGAGTAAGCTTTGGACACAGTTGCATCTATATGACTGTTAAAAGTCATTCGTTCATCCAGCCAAACCACAAGATCCAAGACCGCAAAAAACGACATGAATTTGCACTTCTGAACGTTTAAATCTAATTGGAAGAGTGTGTATCCAAATGAGCCTGCAACTGAATGGCGTCTGAAACTGATTTATTGGTCATTCAGCTGATCGCATACAATGAACTCGAAAAGTTTCCCGAAAGTAGGTAAGTGAAAGTGTTTTTGATGATTCGTTAAAAGATACCTAGGACTCCATAACAGATGTCTCCTTTTTTCCGTGCTATGGTGACATCACAAAAACGCATCTTAGTTGAGTTACGAATGACTTAAATCTGCTGGCTGCTGCATTCGATGATTTCTTGTCGCTGAGGATTCAGAGCAATTTTCTTCGACGTCGTTAAGTAAACCAGTAAATACATTTATTATTCTATCAATTTCAACCATCTCAACAATAACTATTTATTTGCCGCTCTTCTCTGGATCTCTAATTTTGGTTAAAGCGCCTGTACCCAACAACTTTAGGAGGCTACAAAGGGAAATTTCTTCGTCACTTTTACCCCTTATACAAATAATGCAACTTACACAAGCCTCACATTCGGACAGTACAAACTGACATACAGAAGAAAAGGAATTGGGAACGGTCCAGCAAAACTGGTATGCAATTTATTGGCAATGCTCGTCGCCATTAGGAAAGCACAACGTTCGGACGTCATCCGTTTGCTACTTGATTCTGCTGTGCCTCCATACTCGCCTTCTAATTTATGTGTGAACGACGTTTTCAAGAAATCTGTTGTTGTTGGCCCCGGACAAAAAAGAGTCACGTTTAGTTTAGGCATTTCCAGCTTCAAACTGTCAAAATAACCCTAGAAGGAAAGAATTACGCATTGGAGGAATATTGTGGATTAACAGTTAGACTAACGTGCAGCGCATGTTTTGCTCCAACGTAGCTGCCCGAGTTCGGAACTCCTATTAAACCTGCTCCACTAGAAGTAACAACAACGTGACCTTCAAAAGAGTTCTTCTCCACGTATTTAACGTAAATCCTAGTTAAATTAACAACGGAAAAGACATCTAGTTCAAACAATGCTCGATCGACTTGCAAATCTATATTTTGCCAAAGTGCGCGTTGTGACCTTCCCGCATTGTTCACTAATACATCGATTCGTCCAAAATGCTGAACAACTCGATTAAAATAGTCTTCATGCTTGTCGTTTTGTAGCATGTCCATCTTCAGCACTAAAATATCGGACGGTTTCAATGATGACTCAGCCAAACATTGTTGCTTCGTGATTTCCAATTCGTCTTCACGTCTTGCAGATAAACATAATTTGACACCATGTCGAGCTAAAACGATTGCCAGACTTTTTCCGATTCCACTTGATGCTCCAGTTATCCACACCACCTTACCTCGCAGAGAATCTATTACAAATTGAATAATTGTGTCACTAGTCACTATCATCTCGATGTTATATTTGTCTTGTGAACTGCTTACCAATCGGTTGCCCAAACTTTTCCTTAATGAACAATTCAATATCGGAATCTAAACAAAGCCAGAGGACAATGTTAACAATGAAGTAAATAAATACAATAAATCCGAGCAGCTCGAAAAAACCCATTTTGCGGTTAGGTATTTAACCTCTAACTATTCCACTTCTAACTTCTACTTCTCTACAATAAAACAGCCGTATACAATCAATGTAAATACACAAGTGCAATCTGCTGAGTATATACACATATAAGTATATGGCGGTTATTTCGTGCAGCTGATTGAAATTCAGAGGGTGATTCTCAATTTGTAAACTCAATAATATTTTATCTTTTTTGCGCATTTTAAGACGGTCAAGCATTAAAAAGAATACCAGTCAGCCAGTGAATATCCCTGAAATTTTCACTGAACGTCAGTCTCGGCCCCAAATAAAAAATTTTATTGGCTGCTTTTCCGGGAAAATTCTGGGAAAGCCGTGGCATGTGGAAAAGTGGTCAATTTTGTGTGTTTTTCAGGTAATGCTGGGAGTTTTCGAATTTTAGCTCCGAAGTGACAATAGCTAGACAGTTGGCTTCTTCGGGAAAGTTATGGAGTTTGGTCAAGAGAATTTTTTGGGATCTTAAGAAAATGGCTGCCAGCTGTCAAAGCGGATTTTGTAAATACTCAAAAATGCTATCTTCTGAATTAGAATAGCTAGACAGTTGGTCTTTTCGAGAGAGTTGTAGAGATTGGTGAGAAGAATTTTTTGTGACCCTAAGAAAATGGCGGCTAGCTGTCAAAATGACGCCATCTTGGATTATCTGCAACTCTTTGAATTAGAATAGCTAGACAGTTGGTTTTTTCGGGAAAGATTAGTGCGAAAATCTTTTTCTCTGAAATTTTTTTTTTGTAAAAAATGTTTCTGTGAAAAATGTTTTCGGAAGAAATCTTTTTCGGAAAAATTTTTTTATTATTAATTAATTTCATTTTGCTGTCTAGTCATAATAAGAACCTTGATGATGTTCGCATAGAGAATGAAACCAGTCGGTGAGGAAATAAAAATGTAAAAACAATTTAAAAACTAGCGTTTAATTTGACTCGTGCTTGTATAAAATCAATTCATTCTTTATTCCATTTCGTTGTATGTGTTTTACTTGAATGCTGTGAGTATTGCATTCGTTATTTAACTTCATTTTAATGAATCGTTGACATTAACGTGTTAGCGTCAACAGCTAATGTCATAATTAGGTTACCCAATGGAGTGTTGAAAATAAACATGATTTTTTGATCATGGCCCGCTGTAGTAACGTACATACATAACGTAGATATAGCGATCGGGAGAGTGAAAGTAAGGATCGGAGTGGGTCGACCCACAGTTGCAGAAGTCACCGAAATCGTTTTTCTGTGCGTTCTAAAACTGGGGTTCAGGTGTCGGTTCCACCCGCTAGAACTGTGGGTCAGGTGTACGTCGACCCACTCCGATCCTTAAGTGAAAAAGAGAAGAATAATATTCACTTATTCACTTGTTGCATGGAATGTCAGGAACTTTTAAACCCCCTGGAAATATTTTTCTTGAAATTTATGGGTGGATTCAGTCGATCCGGACGGATATTTTTAACGAACCAAACTCGCTAATATTCTTACTTTGATATGTTGATACTTTGCCACTTTACCCAGAAGGTTATGATCTCCGAAACGGCTCGCACTATAGAATTTTTCATTTTCGACTCGTATCACTTCAACCCTCTATTTGAGTAAAAATTTATGAGTTGTCAGTGCTTGAAAGTGCTATGTCGATGCTCATTTTTTGCACTTAGCAAAACCATGGCAAATATGGTTGTTAGGAAGTTGCTTGTAAGGGCCACCTTGTGGAGAAATACATTTGGCAGATTTGGTAGCATGTAGCATGTGGCAGGGATGATCCATATCTCTACAATTACGACAGTTAGAAAAACACCCAGTGTATAACAAGAGCTCCCCTCTTCTAAAAAGTCGAAAAAAGCAGACGTTATTCATGGACGGTTCCTTAGTCATCATCATCATCATAGTACTTTATAGACCGGTACTACTTTTCGGTGTGAGGTCTTTAAGCTGCAACCCTAGGACGATGAATGAACCACCCTCCTCCATGCCCTCCTATCCCCTGCCAAGGAGATGGTTTGCTCGTCCAGTGAAAGTCTCCTAACTCCTAAGTCTGACTTGATTGAATCTATAAACGGTTCCTTAGGTTGTAAAGTTAATTTTAAAGGCAAAGCTGTGGAGTTACTACCGGAGGTGCTTTCTAGGATTTTGAGATGAAGGTGGATTTCTCTAACACTTTTCAACTTCCTTTTTTATTTTCTTATTTTGTGATATCAGTAAGGCGACGCATTCAGCTTAGACGCGAAAAAAAAAATTTTAATTATTACGTCTCAAATTCCAGACTCACTTTTCAACAATTTCAGTTGTTGACCACCAATTTCCAGCAGTAGAGGAACACTTGTCCTACCCAGAGCAACGAAAATATAAAAACCGACGTTGGTCGATAGGGAGATGAAGAAAATGCGTCCGACCAGCTCAATAAGTTCTTAAGCACTAAGGTAAATATTTCACTTTGTGCTTTCTCTTACTACACAAATTAAAATATTAATAATTTTGTTGAAGTATATCGAGTTAGGATCGTAATTGACAATTTTTAATCCAACAAAAAAAGGGGAGGGAACTACAGATTTAAGAAACTTCATATGAAAAATAATAATAATAATTAATAACCTTTGGCTCCCGGACTTCCTTTTTATCATCAAGTAAATAAAACAAACAATTGATACACGCTTTAACTTTAACTAAGTTTGTAAAGCAATTGTGCTTTCTCCAGTGGACTCCATTTCAATTTAACTCGTATTTTTTTTTTGTTATATGCTTTGCAAAAGGAGCAATAGAATAAATAACAAAATAATAAACTTGATGTACACATTTTAATATACTCTGGGCGTAACATGAAAGTTAATTTTATTTTCTGGTTTCAATATCAATTCAGGTAAAAGGATTGGATGCTCCTGACTGTTCTCGGCTAGAGAAATTTCGTAATACCGAAGTACTTTCGACACTAAGCTCTTTATTTCTAAGACAGCAAACTTTTGTCCTATACCTGAAATAAACAAAAAAGTAAATTTTATCATCATTAAAAAAACCAATTTACAGTTTCTCGGCCCAGCACTAAAAGGAATGTATGAAAAAGAATTCGACTTTTCGGTAGTACTTTCCGCTAAAAACCGTTCCGGCCGAAATTTTTCTGGATCTTCGAAAACGTTTGGATCATGATTCATAACGTAAATTGGAATAACGATGTTTGTTCCCTTTGGGTAAGTGTGTTCGCCTTGAAGGGACAAAATTAACTCTCAAAATCCAAACACTAAAAGTCATCGTATTCACCTAAGACGACCTCTTCATGCAGTTCTCTGGCTATAAATGGAACACTTGGGAATATGCGTAGCGTTTCTTTGACCACCAAATTTAAGTAGTTCAAACTATTCAGACCATTCAATGAGGCTGACGTTGTGGGGTCGTCTCCCAGAACATCTCTGATTTCTTCGAAACATCTCCGCTGCACGTCCGAATGCTTAGCAATGCAATACAAACAAAATGTGATCGCAGACGTTGTCGTGTCGTGACCCTGTACAACAATCCTGTAGAAACTCATGTAACAAAAAAGAACGTACACACAAACCGCAAACATAAACGTGTCGACTTCTTCTCGAATGTCTAAATTGCTTAATGGCTTGCCGTTTATTGTTGATTGCAGCAAAATGTCTAGCAGAGCCATTTTCTTCTTTACTCCAAACTCTTCGAAACTGTCTTTCGATTCATGACTCAGTGATGCTTCGGATAAAATTGAACTTCTTCTTTCCTTAATAACGTTACCCGTAAAATCATGTAACGTTTTTAAGGTTTTCTGTTGTTCCTTGTAAAGTTTACTGAATTGAAAAAAGAAGTCTTCACGTAGAACTACGCTGAACGATCGAATTTGTGTGATGCGTGCCATTCTGAAATCATAGGAGTCACATCGAAAACAACGAATTGTTCTTCAAAGTTACTTTTTAACCGCCAAAACATAATCAGAACCAGAATTTCCTTGCGCATTTATTTGTACTCCCATTGCCGATTCACAAATTACGTCTAAAGCGTACAGTGTCACCAATGGAAACATTTCTATTTCATCGTTCTGGTCGTACCTGCTTAGCGTTTCTACAAAAACTTTGTTTTGACGATCAAATATTTCGACGAATTGCTCCAATATTTTAAAATGGAAGGCTGGAGTGAGGATTTTACGGCGTTGAAACCACTTGGAACCTTTGCTTAACAATAGGCCTTCGTTCAACCAAGGTTTCACATATTTATATTCTTCCGATTTCTCTATAAATTTCGAGCTACTTAGTATTGCCTGAAAGATGAAAACAACTTAAAAAAAGAGCATTAAGATTCTGTTGTTCGTTTTCTTTGTATATGACGCATGTGTTTCTCATCCTGAGACGATGATGAGAAGAATCATTGCTTGGACTTAGAGTTCTTTAACACACAATGTCATACTGAAGGAGTTAAAGGTGATATTGATGCTATGCCTCAGACACTAAGCGGTTAAACGTTAAAAGAAAAAAAATCGTATATGTTCGACGGATCAATGTGTGTCGCTCTGCCCGGTCTACAACCCGATAATTCGGGTAAATGTAAAGGTATCGTGACTTTTTTACGTTCAATGCCTTTCAACACATTATCAGACACCTTGAGTAACGCAGTCGCAATACTATAAAAAGCACGAGTCATTGAGCAGCCGATGTTCATCGACCGATTCAACGATCTGACTCTTAACAACTTTCGCCAGTATTTTAAACAACGCCGGAAAAATTCTAATAGGCCTGTCCCTGAAGTCGCTTTGCTAAGTCCGAACTGAACTTTTCTTATGGGACATCCACAAATCACTACAGCACTTTTTAACAATTTTTATATCGCCCTCTTCCCATGTAGCTCATGTACCACATTCCGATATCCCCTCCCCAGACGTCAGATTTTCAAAAATTTTTGCAAAAATAGCAGAAGTTGTAGTTCTTATCAAAAAAATTCATTAAATGAACATTTTTAGACCCATATAAAGTTCTTCGAAGAGAGTAGGAGAGGAGCATTTCTCATGATACTTAGACATCAGCAATAAAAAAAATGTCGGTCCGTCAAATTGAGGGAAACATTTTTGCCTATGGCACGTGTCCGAGGCATTCGGTCAAAAGTTGCAATATGATAAGCGAAATAGTCAATAAACTGAATATTTAGTTAGTGGAATGTGTGGGGGGTCCGAGCATAAGACCGTTGAGTGTGTGTTACTGTTTCCACAACTTGATCGGGATGAAAGTGTGAAAATAGTAAGTTTGAGTAAAAGAATTTATCGAGGGAGCCTTCGAATTTTTGCCTTTCGCTCGCTGTATGGATATGTTGTATCAAAGCGAACTTACGGTTGGGAATGTTGGGAAACTAGATTGTCTAATTGAAATACTGTTGCTGATTTATTTGTGGCACGACCGTTGGAGGCCCCGATTATAGCTAGAGACCGTTAGAGGTCCCCGTGGACATGGAATCATGCGTTATGTCGTCGTGTGGAAGCCAGTGTGCAGGATTTTAAATCAATCAGATTCACGCTTGGACGTGATGAAATGAATGTATGCATACTGCTCGGTAGGCAGGAGAGACAAATGAGACGTATGTGAATATGAAGCGGATGTACAGTAAGAATGCATGGGGGTTCAGGTTGGATAATGCGGTGAGTATGGAGAGCATAATGGGTGTGTGGTGTGTGGCTGCATGTTAGGTAAGTCAATGCGTACGAAAGTAATTTATGACTGAGAATGATTCACATTTATTTAGTAGATAGTCCAACTGCATACTCTAACTTGTTGTTAGTTACTGCTATAGGAATACAGTAGTTTATAAGTGCAACGCAGCGCAAGTAGCGTTCCAGCGCTGTTCGCGGCAGGAGGTTACAGAGCATTTACGTGTATGTAATCGTCGGTTGGGAACTAGGATTGACTGCCATCAAATTTGAGTAGTTGGATTTTTTTTTTGAAGTAATGTTTCTGGGACCTAGCCCCAAACTTGTGATGTAAAGTCAGAGTCTGAGTCTGCTCAGGCAATATTTACTTAAATACGTTCGAGTCTTTCCGTAACATTAACTCTGTTCGCCGCATCTGTTCTGATACGTACGGGTCCCTTGCACATGTCTTACACTATGTTTGTTAATACAATCCGGTTGTAGTGACCCCATTCAATGTATTTGTTAGATTTAAACGAAAATTGTAAGATAAAAATAAAAGTATGTCTACTTTGCGTTTATATCCCTCCCTCGTCCTCTTTTCGACGAACCCCTTCCCCTTCTCTAGTGCTTACAGGATTTGTGGATGTCCCCACATGTAGCACATTCGCTTCCTTCCAACGACTTGGGAAATCTGACTTCGTCAAAGTCTGATTGACGACCGACGTGTACCATTCGAGTCGACGACGAACTATTCGAATAAAACATATGGAATATCATAATGCGGATAGAAATATTCTATTAAATTCCAATATTTTATACGGTATCATACGACGCAAACACGTTGAGTTATTAACAAGAACTGATTTATCAAACTTCACATAGAAATAAAACAAAGCTGTAAGTACGCTCGTTATTGGTTGGAGTTTCAAGTTATTTCACTATTTTACATATTGCGAACGTCGCAACAAATTATTGCATGCATACAAGTTATCGGATAATTTCAGTACGTGGCAATTAATAAATTGATTATTTTATAAGAGATTCTGCGACGAGTTACATTTAAATATGCAAAGTACACGAAATGTGCAATTTATGCGGAAAGATATTTCATCATATTTTTTGAAGTAATTTCCCCTTAAGAGTGAATTTGCCAAAACTTCGCATGGTCATGATCCAACGTGTCGTGGAATTTCGATCTCTATGGCTTATTCGATTCTTCATTCCAATAGAAGACTTTCGTAGAAGAACAGTTTTTTTTTAAAAAAATTATTTTGTTGTTTTGAACTCTCCGAAAAATGGTCTGCACAGAGGTCAAAAAAATAGTTTTTGATGAATATCTAGGACAAGACCAAATCGATTCCAGGCAAATTATGTACGATTAAGTAGTCCAATGATACAAAGCTTTTGGCTGTGGCAACACTCCTGACAAGTGCAAGTAGCTGGCTACAGAAGTCAAAAATGTCGAAAAAATGGTCATTTTCAAAGAGTCGTACAATTTTTTCCCAAACCCAAATCAAAAACTATTTTTTGACCTCTGTGCAAACCATTTTTCGGAGAGTTCAAAACTACAAAATAATTTTTTGAAAAAAAGACTGTTCTTCTACGAAAGTCTTCTATTGGAATGAAGAATCGAATAAGCCATAGAGATCGAAATTCCGCGACACGTTGGATTCGTGTTTCATCAAGCCGTGCGAAGTTCTGGCAAATTCACACCTAATATTTCCGCACTGAATGGTGGTAGACTAATTCTTTGATTTATTTTGGTGTTTCTCTATTTCGATACATCTTTGCAAACAGTATGGTGTACACTGTACACCTCGTTGCACAAGTGGATTTCGGAGCACACTTTCTAGTTTTCCTTGCTACGCTCGACTTACGACTGTCGCTACAAAAATCCACTTTGTGCAACATTGTGTACAGTATGCTATTTGCAAACTCTGATCGTATCGTTCGTCTTGGAAACATTTTTGTTGCTGCGTGCATTTAAGGGAACATCTATAAAGGACGTCCGCATTATTAGCGACCTTTTCAACCCCCCTCCCCCCTGCCCCGCTTTGTCCGTTTTTCCTCACTCCCCTCCCCCCCCCCCCAAAGACGTCCGAATTTGGCGAAAAATGCACGAAATTCCCGAATTTTTGCGTGAATTCTTCGGGGAATTGATGAAATTGTTTCACGAAAATACGCTTTGCCACTCACAGTTTAGAGAAGTCTGAACGGATATTACAATGTTGCACATAGCAAAAGTTTCATTTGGGATCTCTACCCCTTCCAAGTTTATATAATCCTGAAGATGCCACTTAGCGTCTTCTGTTTCGCTAACGTTTACATCCATCTGTAGACAACAAATAAATTGACAGTCATGTGCTCATCTACACGTTGATAGCAAAAAAATAGATCAAAACATATTTGACGGTCGCTTGGTATTTGCCGACTACTCTAGCAATTACGAAATATTTTGAAAATAACGAAACTGCTACTTTATTTTAAATTTTCAAAGAATTTTTTCTTCAGTCCATTATAGTGATAAACAAAAAAAGTGGACGTCCAAAAAGTAATCCCCCCTTCCCCAGTCCCATTTTGTCCGCTTTTTCAAACCTCCCTCCCCCCCCCCCATAAAAAGTGGACGTCTTTTATGGATCTTCACTAACAGGCGTTTCAATATTATATTGCCTCAGATTTGAATGCAATTTATTTCGACAGCCCATTTTGAATGAATGACTTCCACTGCTACCACAAGAGTCACTTACCTAGAAGCATGTTAAAGAAGAAGACCGATAGCATATGTTTTTAAATAAAATGTGTACCTCGACTACAAATACTTAGTAATGTACTAATGATTGTTTTCACTTCGAACTTTACCTCTACATCTTTTGGTTTCTTGTTGAAGACTATTAAGCTCGGCCCAAGCCAAAGTCTCACTATGTCACCGTAGTCTTCCAGTAACTTTACGATAACTTGCAAATTTTCTGATAAGATTTAGCATTAAGAATTTGTAACTCAATCTCATAATCACCAATAAAAATCCATTACCTGCAGGTGATTTGTTTAAAAATATCAAACCATTTCCAATGATTGGGAAGGGCACTGGACCCGGTAGCTTTAACGAATAAAAAAGTTTTCGAAATTTGATGATGTGATTTAATATTAAGATAATTGCACACAGCAAAAATGTTCCAATCACAACACTCATAGTTATACTGGCAATGAAAAAATTCCGCAGATTATTACGCTAGAAATTATTCGTATATGATTTCACCGATAAAACAAGGTATAGAACATGAGCTAAGCCACGACTATCTCAATTCAACTTCACAACAATAGAAAAACCTGACTCTGAGCTATAGTAAAACAATTGCATTGATCAATCCCAACACATATCAATTCTGTGACGATAGTTCAAATGAATCAAACTACGATTATTTGTATTATTCAAATTAAAACAATTAACAGACTTTAACAGACAATTTACTTCTTTTCCCTTACCACAAAACCGGATTCACGTTGAGTGATTGGTTGATAGTCTCAGAACTCTTGACACTAGTGGCCGCGACTGCAAAGAGCACATTTCTCATCAGTTGTTTCTAGTGTCCTGTACACATCAACGTAGCATTTCATATTCGAGACATGAATTCCAGGCACATAAGAAGACTAAGCTTATAGAAATGTTTAGCGTTAGTAGCACGCGATCGCACGATTCGTATACAGACTTAGAAACTTAGATATTCTTAAATTTTCAATGTCATTCACGAGCAATTTCCGCAAGCTCCAATCCGTAGCCTCCGGAAGTCTTTTTCACAAGGGTCAATCACATTTCACATTTTAACTAAATCCGAGGCCGAAATCGAAATACATAAACCATAGACATTCTTTCGGGATAGAATTATCGACTAGATTAGAATTACCAAAAACGAAAGCAAAGTTGGTGGAAACAGACATTACTCAAACAAAAGCTCGTATAACAGCAATACAAAAGACGATAAACAATGTAAAGAATGAAATACAAGCAAATACTAACGAATATTTTTATGAGAAATGGTTGACACGGATGAACGAGTCATAATTGAATTTCAAAAAAAAATTTCGGAAGAAATGAATACTTTATACAACATTACTTCAACATTTCTTCGTTGCTGCCATCTGTTTGTGAATTTTTACGCTAGACAGTGCATGGCCGAATTCGACTTTCAAACAATTCTGTAGTTGTTTGTATGTAGTCACTGACTTCTCCACGTTAATACAAATTTTTGCAGCACCCGTTAATAAGCGTTTCGCATACACCAACTTATGAATGTTAGACCATTTCAATATTTCGGCTGTTTGCTCAAAATCCTTTAGCCATTTTATCAAATTTTGCTTTCGATTACCACTGAAGCGTTGCGTTGACTCTTCAATGTCTTTAAACTACTTCAAACTACTTGCACTTTTATCGGACAGGACATCATCGTTGGCATCATGAAGTTTCACCTCATCTTCATCGTTAAGCCGTTCAAGCTCATCTCGCTTTGCTTATCTGATGAACCTTTCAACTAAAACCGCTTTCTTCACCCTTAATGTAATGCCTCGAGATTTTAATAATCTTGGAGCCCCTTCACTGTCTACTCATTTATTTCTTGAATAATTTTCTCCATGATTTACTTTTTTTTAATGAAGAAGTAAATCCAACACAAGGACAAAATTTTACGTCAACTGAATTCAACACTTGCCACCTCGGACGACAACTTTCCGGACCATTTTCATCAGACAACTTTATATACTATACATTCAAAGTCAATTAGTATTTACGTTCATATAGTAGTCACAATTTATAACAAAAATGTTCACACCGCACCGTCTCAACCTTCATATAACGGTTTAAGTCCATTCGTTCCGAAATTTCACACACTTTGGCGCTCAATCGTTTCATCCCACTTGTTCAGCCATGATGGATTTTTTTTAACTTTAGGAAAAACAATCCAGCTCTCTTAGTCCTCCGAACTTTGAACGCAAACCACTTCTGACAGCATATGTGGAGGGCGTAAAGTTTCAGGCGTCAATGGGACAAATAAACAGAAACGAACTACTTTAACAAATTCAATAAAGTTGTAATTTTAAGAAGTTCAATAACATGTCCATAGCGGTTGGTAATTAATTGTGAACTGAAGATGTTCACTTAAAATGGAAACTTTTGTACTCACGTATAACTGAGCCCATCTAGTACATTCCCACAATAATAGGTTACGCTGCTAGAATCAACCTTCGAAAATAAAGTATTGAAAATCAACATGATTTTTTATTCACGGCCCCACTGTAGTAAGTGAAAGTGACGCAAGAATTACAACGAGGCACTACAACGTTGTACTTAATCACAAAAAAAATATTTCTCTCTCAATTTCTCTTCTAACATCAAACATAAGACAAGAGAGTTCTGTTGCTCTTCATTACATTTTCTGACCATGCATAACGTCGATATAACCATCGTTGGAAAAAGAGAGAAGAATAATTCACTTGTTGCATGGAATGTCTGAAAATATTTTTCTCGGATTCTATGGGTCGATTCAATCGATCCGGACGAATATTTTTAACGAACCGAATTCGCGAATATTCTTCCTTACTTACTACTTACCTTACACTTTGCCACTTTTTAGGATCTCGGAAACGGCTTCGACGATTTTGCTGAAATTTTCAGGGTAGCTGAAGCTTTTATTATTTTAATCGTATTATTGGCGAAATTTGGGATATCTGGAATTTAGCCACTTAGCAAAACTATAGCAGCTACAGTCGTAGAAAGTCGTAGAGAATAAAGTTTTAGAGAAAACGTGTTTCAGAAGTTTCTCGATAATTGACACAGTCTTCGGATATAGATACTTCTAGGATTAGTAACTAACCCACTAACACTCACTTACTCTCAAATTATGACCGTTAGGAAGCTGCTTCCAAGGGCAAACGTGTAGAGAAATAAATTTTAGTGAAAAATGATTCAATCCCATTTATTGTTGATTGCAGCAAAATGTCTAGCAGAGCCATTTTCTTCTTTACTCCAAACTCTTCGAAACTGTCTTTCGATTCATGACTCAGTGATGCTTCGGATAAAATTGAACTTCTTCTTTCCTTAATAACGTTACCCGTAAAATCATGTAACGTTGTTAAGGTTTTCTGTTGTTCCTTGTAAAGTTTACTGAATTGAAAAAAGAAGTCTTCACGTAGAACTACGCTGAACGATCGAATTTGTATGATGCGTGCTATTCTGAAATGATAGGAGTCACATGGAAAACAACGAATTGTTTTTCAAAGTTACTTTTTAACCGCCAAAACATAATCAGAACCAGAATTTCCTTGCGCATTTATTTGTACTCCCATTGCCGATTCACAAATTACGTCTAAAGCGTACAGCGTCACCAATGGGAACATTTCTATTTCATCGTTCTGATCGTACCTGCTTAGCGTTTCTATAAAAACTTTGTTTTGACGATCAAATATTTCGACGAATTGCTCCAATATTTTGAAATGGAAGGCTGGAGTGAGGATTTTACGGCGTTGAAACCACTTTGAACCTTTGCTTAACAATAAGCCTTCGTTCTACCAAGGTTTCACATATTTATATTCTTCCGATTTCTCTATAAATTTCGAGCTACTTAGTATTGCCTGAAAGATGAAAAAAACTTGAAAAAAATAGCATTAGGGTTCTGTTCTTCGTTTTCTTTGTATATGACGCATGTATTTCTCATCCTGAAACGATGATGACAAGAATCATTGCTTGGGCTTAGAGCTCTTCAATACACATTGTCATGCTGAAGGAGTTAAAGGTGATATTGATGATATGCCTCATACAACAAGCGGTTAAAAGTTAAAGAAAATTAAATTGGAAAAAAATCGTATATATTTGACGGATCAATGTGGGTCGCTCTGCCCGGTCTACAACCTGATAATTCGGGTAAATGTCAACCGATTTTTAGAAAAAAATTTGAAAGGTATCGTAACTTTTCTACGTTCAATGCCTTTCAAAACATTATCAGACACCTTGAGTAACGCAGTCGCAATACTATAAAAAGCACGAGTCATTGAGCAGCCGATGTTCATCGACCGATTCAACGATCTGACTCTTAACAACTTTCGCAGTGCTTTAGACAACGCCGTAAAAATACTAATAGGCCTGTCTCTGAAGTCGCTACGCTAAGTCAAAACTGAACTTTTCTTATGGGACATCCTCAAATCACGCCAGCTTTTTTTAACAATTTTTATATCGCCCTCTTCCCATGTAGCTCATGTCCCATGTTCCGATATCCCCTCCCCCACCCCCACCCCCGGAGAGGTCAGATTTTAAAAATCTTTACAAAAAGAAAATTTTGCAAACATTGCAAAAGGTGTAGTTCTTATCAAAGAAATACATTAAATGAATATTTTTAGACCCATATGAAGAACGAAGTTCTTCGAAAATGGGTCTATTGCGTTTACCACGACGAACTTAGCACCTTAGACATCAGCATTAAATAAAATGTCCGTCCGTTCATCCGTCAAATTGAGGGAAATATTTTTGCCTAATGGAAGTATGTGTCCGAGGCATTTCCTTATGACTCACAGAGGGTGAATCTACATGTTCAAAAATTGATATCTTCGGTTCTAGACTACGTATCTTATCGAATTTCTTTTTGCATATAAGCATATGATTTTAAATAAAATGTGTATCTCGACTACAAATACTTAGTAATGTACTAATGATTGTATCGTTCGTCTTCACTTCGAACTTTACCTCTACATCTTTTGGTTTCTTGTTGAAGACTATTAAGCTCGACCCAAGCCAAAGTCTCACTATGTCACCGTAGTCTTCCAGTAACTTTATGATAGCTTGCAAATTTTCTGATAAGATTTAGCATTAAGAATTTGTAACTCAATCTCATAATCACCAATAAAAATCCATTACCTGCAGGTGATTTGTTTAAAAATATCAAACCATTTCCAATGATTGGAAAGGGCACTGGACCCGGTAGCTTTAACGAATGAAAAAGTTTTCGAAATTTGATGACGTGACTTAATATTATTAAGATAATTGCACACAACAAAAATGTTCCAATCACAACACTCATAGTTATACTGACTATTACCTTACGTTAGAAATTATTGGTACAAGACTTCACCGATAAAACGGAATAGAACATGAGTTTAGCTTACGACTATATCAATTGAACTTCACAACAATACAACCTGACGCTGAGCCATAGTAAAACAATTGCATTGATCAATCCTAACACATGTGACGATTATTAATTTATTTATGTTTTCAATTATTGACGTTTGTACTAAAATGATTATATTCACACCTGCATAAAAAATGCTTTGAATCTTTCGTAATATAGTTTATTTTTGTTAGATGGGGTAGATCGAGGCGGGAGATTCAAGTTGAAAAATGAGCAAAATCGGTCAAGTGGCTCCGGAGATATGGTCGAAAAAGAGACCAAAAACATGGTTTTTCGAGGGTCGGTCAAACTTTTTCACAAATGTTGAGCAAGTATAGCACGGAAACTGTTTACTTTGGTGTCAAATGAAAGCATTTGATCTCACAAAACTGGGAAATCGGGTCAGTGATCTGGGCACTGGGACCAATGGAATAGACGAAATTGAGTTTCTTGGCCGTATACGAAAGCAGGTGGTCTCTATTTGGTCAACTATGCAATTTACTGTCAAAATTAAAGTTGTAGAGAATAGAGTTTTAGAGAACACGTGTTTCAGGGTTTTAAGAGAAAAATTGCTCAATCCTGGGATATGATCACTTCTATAGTTGGGAGGGATGACTCATATCTCTAGAACTATGTCAGTTAAAAAGCTGCTTCCAAAGGCAAAGTTGTAGAGAATACAATTTTAGAGAACACGTGTTTCAGGGTTTCAGGGAAAAATTACTAAATCCTGGGATAATATCTATAATCTCTTGCACTTGTGACGCGATTTTCTGAACTCTGAACACAACGTAATTTTTTTAAAGAATAAAACTTTGACCACAGGCTAACTTTAATTCAAACAAATATTTGCGTTGTAAGAGCGACAGCGTCATCTCAAGCGATATCATTAATTTTGGAAGGGGACTTACGGACGGACTGCGTCACACTTTTGTATGCGATCTTTTCTTTTGGAATTTTCAACTCATCAGTCAGGTGATATGTTTCCCAATGGTCGAAGCTCGCAGGTTCGCAATTAAAATTTGTAGCAATAGAGGGGGCTGTTTCAGTTGTGTTCCATGGGATTCGATGATTTTGGAGCCAAAGTAACAATACTTTCTGTAGGAACGTACGTAAAACAGAGTCAGTGGTTTGAATTAAAAAGGGTTCGTTCTTGAGTAAATACAGAGAGACAATGATTTATTAATCTTCATATTGACTCGATACAAATCAATCTAAAAGGTTTGGTCTAGAATGAAGTTGTTAACATTATTCAATCGGTATAAATGTAAATTCACAATTGCAACATTTTCATAAACGATGCAGGTAATGTTTTAAAGCCGTTCACAAAGTGAGCCAAGTCAACATGAATTAGCAGTATTATTATGCTATAACGTAGTAAGCCACATAATTTGCTGTCACGTTTCTTCGCACAAATGTCAAACTTAAAACTGAGATAGCAAATGTATGTGGCTTACCACCTTACAGCATAATAACACTGGTTAACGAGACAATAATTGCTTCGTTCATTCGATCGATTGAAACAGATATGTTTCTATCTCTATTTTTGCATTGGTGACAGTACCAGTGAATGTTAGCGCAAGTGTTTACTACATTCAGCATAGACTTATTTACAGCCACATATTTGATATGAAATATTTCCTAACAAGCACCAGCTCAGAAAATAAATTCAGCATTATATACAGCAAAATCATGGGCGCGCGGTAGCGATGCGCCCGTGACGCAAGTCCCCATACAATCAAAAAATTAAGAAATATTTTTTCCGTATAGACTTCGGAACCATATACAGCTAAAGTTTGACTTTTTTTCCCTTGCGTCGTACCCCCCTGAGACCTAGTTTTTTGGATTCTACGTAAAATTTTGATTGAAATCGACATTTTACTCATTAAAATCGATCCAGCGGATCCGAAGATATATGACCTTTACAAAATCGTTATTTTCCTTACAAAATGTGCTATTTCATAGAAGCCAAAGTCAATGGAAACATCCTACGTTAGTTAGTTAGTGAGTTAGTTAGTGGGTTAGTTAGTTAGACTCAGAGCAATTTGTATGAAAATCGACTTTTTTGGCTCGTGCTCGAAAACGGCTCGATAACTTTTCTTGAAATTTTGCAGGGACCTTCGAGTGGGCATTCTACGCCATATGAGATTTTAAAAAAGAGTGTTTTGTATGTGTGTGAGCAAAATTTTTGGACTGTGTTAGGATGGAGATAGATGCTTGGTGTCAAAGGAAAAGTTGATTGGTTGGGTGTGGGGATTGGGTCAGAATATCTACGCCAAAATATCTACAGTCAATATATCTACAGGTCAATAATATCAACTGGTCAAAATATATACGCTACTAAAATCTAAAACCAAAATGTCTTTGTGGTCAGATTGGTGAAATTGGTGTAACTGGCGCGCCGCAGGCCGTGATCTTTCAGAGAAAAAAAAGCGGGGTCGAGGGTCGGAAGCCCCCGCGATGGGGGGTAAAGGGGGTGTAGCCCCCCTTTCGGGGTCTATGGGGCAGATCCCCAAGCGGGCTTTTGAGCAGAGCCCCATGTGAGCAGTAAGTCAAGGAAGCTGCCTTCAAGGCGAAAAAAGCTCGCCGCAGGCGCGGGGGTCTAGGGGGCATAGCTCCCTACGTCAAAAAATTCTACATAGTAACAATAATTACGAGCATCTGCGTTCACTTCTTCCTTTCCACATTATTATAGAGGTTGGAGACATTGTTACTTCGGTAGATATTTTCGACTACAGACCTTTTTACATGGTACCATTTGTCCGTATGTATTTACGTCGTATATATTTATAGATTTTCGGCTTAGATATGCTGACCTAGAGCCTTGGGTGTGTAGTGTGTCAGGGTGACCAACAAAATGACCGACGGTGGTATGGGACGGACTTAGGGGGAAAATTAATTTTTTTTTTTAATTTTTTTTTAGTTGGAGACAGGTGTTTGGTGTCCAAGGAAAAGTTGTTGGGTTGGATGTGTAGTGTGTCAGGGTGAACAACAAAATGGCCGACCACAGTAGATTTTTTGCAAGGGTTTACTGCAAGAGTGTATGCTCGACGTAGATATTTTGTACGCAGGAGTTCTTTTTGTCTCTTGTAGAGAAAATAACTGGCTATCAACGACATTCTTTTATAATTTTTAAATGCCTTCACATTTTTTTTAAAGTTCGGTCAAAGTTGACCTACTTTCAGGAGGTTCGTCGCTTGGTAGAGTCTTTTGGAGAAAGGACTTGTCGAGCGACGAACCTCATTTTTCGGAATTTTTGACTTTGACAGAGTTTTTAAAAAATGTGTGGGCATTTAAAAATTATAAAAGAATGTCGTTGATAGCCAGTTATTTTCTCTACGAGGGAAAAATAGGAACTGCTACGTAGAAAATACCTACGACTAGCATATACTGTTGCAGTAAACCCTTGCAAAAAATATACTGTGGCGACGCGACGGTGGTTTGGGACGGATATAGGGGGAAAATTGATTTTTTTTGTCGAAGATAGATGTTTCGTGTCAAAAGAAAATTTTTTTCAGCGGAAATTTGTATTCGCCGGAATTTTTTTTCGACGAAATTTTTTTTCGCCGAAATTTTTTTCGCTGAAATTTTTTCGCAGAAAATTTAATTTCGCTGAAAACTTTTTTTCTCTCCGAAATATTTTTTGGTGAAATTTGTTTTTACGCTGATAATTTTTTTTCACTGAAATTTTTGTTTCGCTGAATTTTTTTTCGCTAAATTATTTCGCTGAAAAAAATTTTTGGCGAAATATTTTTTTGGCTGAAATTTTTTTTTTCGCTGATTAATTTTTTTTTCACTGAAAGTTTTTTTCGCCCGAATTTTTTTTTCGCTGAAATTTGTTTTTCGTACGCCGGAATTGTTTTTTCGTGAGGATTTTTTTTTCGCCGAAATTGTCTTTCGTCGCCGATATTTTTTTCGCCGAAATTTGTTTTTCGCTGAAAATTTTTTTCGCTGACAATCTTTGTCGCCTCAAACTTTTTTTCGCTGAAAACTTTTTTCTCCGAATTTTTTTCTCTGAAAATTTTTTTTCGCTGAAAATTTTCTTTCGCTGTAAATTTTTTTCGCCCAAAATTTTTTTCACTGAAAATTGTTTTTCGCTGAAAATTTTTTTCGCTTAAAATTTTTTTTGCCGGAAGTTTTTTTTTCTCCAAAATTGCGTTGTGAAAGCTGAAAGAACAGAAAAACTATAACAGACGAACAATATCAAAAACCAAGACTCGAACAACAAAAAAGTGAAAAAAAAACACGAGCATTCAATCAAGGATTAGAAGGCTGAAAGCAGACATTTTTCTTTTTCATAGCGGTTATTTCTGAAGCAGTAACACAGAAATATTGAGAGTGGAATTATATCGTTATTGCAATGACGCTCAAATGTAACCAAACTAGATTGATTTTTTTTAGATTTTTCACTGATCATCACTGATCGCGAACACAGACTCTTGCGGTCCTTTGTTCCCCGATTCATCTTTAAAATCTAGAAGCCTTCGTTAAGGCCTCCACACTACTCAAACCACATAAGATAACAGGCTCATAACCAGGGGTGAACCTGGTAGATGAAGCCTGAAGACAACACCTCAGCGGTGAAACCATGAAGGGGTGGAGCCAGGCCGCCTCCTACTCAGCGGAACGCAGCTGTCACGCCGCAGCAAAGCTCACCCTGCAGCCCAGAACTCGCCTTCCGACTAGCCAGCCATCCTCCTATCTGAAATGATAAAAGGTGTGGATACTAGCCAGCCTTGTCTGAATGCAAGCCTCTGTTCAACAACCCGGAGTTGAAACCGGCCGGAGAGACAAAGCCTTGTCGTGACTTCGACACATCGCTAAACGGGGTGGTAGCCCGGCCCAACAGTTCCATAGTTTCATCACAGACAACAACTGCACGAATTCCAAAATTACTTTGGACATTCGTTAACAGTAATACCACCACTATTGCATATAGAGTACAAATGAAACCAATCGACTCATATGCAGAAAGTTGTGTGATGTTTCACTGCTTTGTATAGCGAGCACACAATGAGACCAAAACTCATCTATACAAAGCTGTGTATTTCGCCGAAATATTGACATAAAGAAATGTTTCCTTCATAAATAATTTCAGCGCATTTCCTTCAATTAATTGAATGGTGTACAAAGTGCAGGTTTGTCCGCATTGCACTTTCATTGCAAACACAAAAGAAATCATTGTTCGCCACGTATGCATTAATGCGGTTTCAACGCTTACCTACTTTTGCCTCTGCGAAAAGCCAACACAGAAACCAAGCCACGCAGAAACACCACTCAATGGCGTGCTATCGCACAGACACCCGTCGGCAACCTGCAGCTCAAAAAGCCTCGCTCCCAAATTAGTCCCGTTCGCACTTCCATGGGATGTCATGGAGGCAAACTAGCCCCGTCCCGGAGGGGCCTTTCGTTACACAAATTGAACGACGGAGCGTCTGAACAACAACACGCCAATGAACAGCGTGGCAACCCGACTTGCAAACCATGTTGTCACTTCACAAAGAGAAACCTGTCTAAGCGAATTCAGGAATCAATACAATTTCAACTGACTTACTGCGTAAAATACAGCTAAAACAGATTGATTAACCTCGAATTTTCGCCAACAGTCACACTAATGCGATTGTATGGAGAGCCAATGAAATCAACAGACTCATCCATCAAGCATTGTGTTATATCCGAAATAATTACAAGACAGTTTTGAGTTATTACTTGTGATATTAATTCGGCAAATTAAACACACCAGACGACCGCGTTTAACATTGGAAACTGGCAGTTAAATTGCCTTCAACCGGCACAAAAAGTCCAAAATTTCCCGTCTCACAATTTCACTGCAAACAATCAAGACTTATTGTTCGCCACGTGCGTAAAAATCCGATACAATATTTTGCACTTTAATTGACGACGATAAAGCAGGATTCATAGCACAAAACAACATTTTTGACAATAACACAAAAATTAACACTTTGGTAATGCACAAAATCCAATGTTTCGGCCGAATTAGTTTTATTCGACGTGGAACAGCCAAGTTCATAACTTTACAATGTTGACGATGTTGACTCAACCACAGCTACGACTCGACCAAACTAGATAAGTCTAGTTGAAGAACATATCAGAAGAGCCAACGTTTCAAAATATCGTTGCAATCTTCAGCCAAGTCATTTTATGCTGGGGGCGATGAAAACCGATATATTGAAATTTCTTATATGAACAATCTTCGGTATAACTGGCTGATAGATAAATATAAAAGGTATCTTTCAACCAATGATTGGTAAAAATATGACGGAATTTCAAATGCCAATGGCAACTTGCAACAGCAAGATTTTGGGAAACTAGCCCCACAAAAAGTTGCCATGTAAAAAACTCTTTAGCACCTTTCTGTTTCAAGTAGAATAATAATTATTTAGGGGCTGTTCATAAATGACGTCACGCTTGCTATAAAATCCACAAAGTTCATAACTCCAAACTGATGAGACATTTTGTTTATAGTACTCCGGCTACCCCCCCCCCCCCCCAAACACACCAGAGTAGTAGTAGCCAGAGTACTATAAACATAATTTGCTGTCCTGCATGAGTTATGACCTTTTTATGGATACTCATTTTTTATAGCAAGCATGACGTCATTTGTGAATGGCCCCTTATGCACCACGTACGTGTCGGTCATGCGATCGATCTGGCGATCTAGATAGTGGTATAACCGGTTCTGTTGATTAAATCGAACTGTAATCTTTCATTCTAAACCAAAAATACCCTATTATGACCGATTCACATGGTGTCTGATTGCATAGGAAAATCGAATGAGCCATAAATCGCTTGATTTCGAAGTTTGTATGGAAACCACCTGAAAATTTCCGCGATATCACTCTTAAGTTACGAAAAACTCTTTGAAAATATTGTAACGTTGTACTCAATAAAATGTTTCACAATTACTAGGCTCATCAACGTTACATTTTTTCTATTTTTCACCATTCAAAGCCCAAAAATTTTTAAGACTTTTTTAGGCTTTATTTTTAATGTGTATCTACTTCAAAGTCATTGATAGTCTTTCTAATTCGGTTACTGTGGGTCGTAAGATTATCAGTTGTTGATTCAAAAGAATATTTTCTTTATGAAATAGATAAACAAATGTTGCAAAAAGCAAATACTAATGGTCGCAGAAATTATACCATTCTTAATATAGCTCCAGATAATAACTGCGCTAAGAAACAAAACGATATTTTCTGAATTTTAACTATTTGATGCCTTTGAACCATTTATATGGTGCATTACATACCTGTGAGTTGCGGGAAACGTACACTATGTGAAAAATGATTGGTAATTAATTATGAGTTAATGTAATCAATTTTTGAATTTGCATGGTCTGACCAAAATATAAATCGTGTGAACAAGGAATGCAGTAAACCAAATTCGACTGTTGTAATTTTGGTGTTGGGTCTTTGAGCCTACTGAGTATCGTCTTCTTCAAGGTGCTGTCGCTTTTATCAACTAACATGACATCATTCCTGCACGCCATTATCAGTTTCTCAAATAAACCTTCCACATAACGTACAGCAACAATAGGAAGTTTCTCTTTCGTAGGTTTCTGGACCGCATTATTAGCAAACTTTACTTGAGATACTTTGATCAAACTTTCAACTATACCATTAGGATACACATTTTTGGACAACATCTTTCTTAGAAGATCCAAATTTTTGTTGTGAAATTCTGGTTCAGAAAGTAGGAAGATTTTTTCAACTAGTAGCTTGATAGTGTATGCTTGTACGTAGCCGGTAATAGTAATTTAAAATTCAAATAACTTCCAGACCAAGTTTCTTTGTGATAGCAGTCAGTTTTAATACTCCGGACACCAACTTCAAGAAATGAATCCGTTGGTTAAGTTCCTCATCAACTGTGAATAGACGCTTTTAGCGCGGTTCAATTTTAAATTTTTCATAGCGTTACAATAGAACTTCGTACGATGTATGCGTAATTACGTACGGTTTATGCGTAAAATCAGCACACAAACAATAGATTTTTATCGTGCCATCTTGTGTCAAATTATTCAAGTTTCAATTAAAATTCAAATGTCGAGCGGACTAAAAGTGTCTATTGGATGTGTTTTTTGAACGAGTTGAACGTAGTTTTTATTTCATTGACTTTGTCAGCTGGTACGTCTGTGAGGATGTCGTCAACGAGACGGACATAGAAAGGTAGTTTGAAATTAATTGTTTTGATGACGTCATCTTCATCATCATCATCAGTTGTTTGTAGTAATTTTATTGAGTAGACCATAAAAAGCAATTTTAAGTAGCGGGTAGATAAAGTCTTAATCATCTACAAAAAAAAATATTAACAAAATCTCCTGAAAAATACATCGAAAAACACAAAATTCGACAACTTTCAAAACAAATAATGCTACCGATCTAACTATTTTAGGGAAAATAATCAATTGATCAGATTTAATTGATTGAGCCAGTGCAAGTTAAATGTACGCAGAATTCAACAATTGATTACATTAACTGATAATTACCAATCATTTTTCAAATAATGTACGTTTCCCGCAACTCCCTGCGGCGTATACAATTTTCAAATTTATCAAACAACAATAATGACCCGAAACTTAGCTGAAGTCCACGTCCCTCACGCATTAAATATTCATCAGTTTATTGAAATTGCGATTTCAGCGATCTCTTCAGTCATATTTCTCGCTCTCGCTGTTTTCTAATAGTAATTTGCTGAGCTCACTGAAGTCATATGAGTGCACAGAATATATGTTGAAAAGTTGTTCGTAAAATGTGTTTAGAAGGTGTTCAGATTTGCCTGACTGCAGAAAATGCTTGGAAGGCGTACAGATCTTGGCTGACTGTCATTTTCTGTGCATAGGCTTAATGTGCTTAAATTGTGTTTGTGTTAATTAGTATACATCATATCGATATAATTTAATGGAGATAGAAATACAAATAATGAGTGAAGAACACACCCACGTGTTGTACCAACGGTTCAAAATTGGATTTGGAATGAAAATGTCCACTGTAGCTCAATGGTAGAGCATCAGCCCGGCAAGTTGAAGGTTGTGAGTTCGTGTCTCACCCGTGAACATCAAAAATTTTTAATTCAAATCCAATTGCAAATGTAATTTCTAAAATTTATCTAAAAAATAAATAAATAATTCGTCGCGGAATATAGCGTAACAATTGGAATCTCTTTTATAATGTTCTTTATGGTGCATTCAAAAACCCTGCTTCGTCACATAAGGTTTTTCTCTAGCCGCAGATTATGTTTCTGATAAACGCCTCAACCGTGGCAGATCATAGGCCTCACTACTGCTTCATAGATCCACAGTATCGCCTTGGACGGTAGGCTTCAGTTCTTACCAAACGCGTTCCTACATATCCAAAAGACCGTCAGAGCTTTCCTCGCTCTTTCCTTTACGTGTTCTGTCCAGTACAACTTACTGTCCAGTATGACACCCAAGTATTTCACTTGGCTTCTGGGTTTGACGTCCTTGCCAAACACCCTGAGTTTTCCGATCAATTCCTGACCCATGCGTCTCCTGCTAAAGAGAACTATGTCAGTTTTATCAGGATTAACTTTGAGACCTTTCTCTCTACACCATTTCTGTACAATTCCGATAGAGTACCTGATGCGATCCCCAAGCGTTTTTCAAACTTCCCTCTGATTAATATCGTTAGGTCATCTGAGTACTCTTGAGCGAAAATCCCCTTGTCATTTTACTCTTTAATAAGAGAATCCACAACTATACACCATAGTAACGGTGAAAGTATTCCTCCTTGAGGGCAGCCCATAAACTGATCTTTCGGCCACATACATTGGCCTCTACAGATCTGTTGCTGAGCATACTGCATATCCACTTTACCACAATCGGATTTACATCTACACCTCTGTCTTCGAGCCCCAGACGAATGACCTCGAAGTTTGTGTTGTCAAATACACCTTGGATATCCATAAAACATCCAATTGCCACTTCACTCCCTCCAAATGATCTTTTTATCCTGGCCACTAGACTGTGCAGCGCCGAATCAGTGGACTTACCTACTTGATATGCATGCTGGTTCACATGCAGCGGGTATACCGACAGAATTTCATCTCTGATATAAAAATCTATCAGTCTTTCCAGTGTCTTCAATACGAACGACGTTAGACTAATCGGTCGAAAGTCCTTACCTTCCACATGTGATGGTTTACCTGACTTCGGTATGAAAGTTACTTTCACCACTTCGCAGGACGATGGAATACGTCCTAGGATGAGCGAGCTACGCAGAACCTTGCACAGCGGTTCTAATATAATTTCTCCACTCTCTTTCAAAAGAGCGGGGAATATTCCGTCGTCGTACACCGTCACTTGTCGACAGCTCCTTTTCGTATATCCAGCTGCAGATCACGTTTCAGGGCAGTTATACAGACTTCTTCAGCTGATAACAGTCAAAAAAATGTCCAAAATTGACCTTTCTTACAAAAGTTGTTCCAGACCGGTGCAACAGCCTTAAACCGGGGAAGTCTTTGCATGGTCTTATAGTAGGGGTAATATACTAGAACACACCATACTCAGTTTTTCGGTTCATCGCTGCTTCAAGTAGTAAAGCCTTCCCGAAGTTTTCACCTAAAATGACTAATAACTCAGGAGTGGTGGAAGGCTCCAAGGAATCCAATGATGAAAAAGCTTTGCATCATTGGGGCTTACCATCCCATAAAAGTTCATTTGATTTTATAGTTGATTATAGCCAAAAAACCATTTTTACCACCCCCTGACATGCACTTACTTAGCACATCAAAACTCCCACAAAATATCAAATTTTCCAAAAATGAGAAATTACTTTTCTTACTATGAACAAGGAATCGAATGACACATTCATCGGGAAAAAGTAGGACGTGTTGTCCCAAAAGTGTACGAAATCGTTCGAAGTTTTCGCAAAATCATTCTTAAGTGCAAATCCTTGAATACAATGTATAAAACGCTGAAAGAATTAGTGAAATTGAATTCTCAGTTATTTTATTAATGGTTAGTTCCATATTGTAAGGATTCTCAGTTGAGGACCTGACCCATCCAAGAAATGGGACCTAGTTTTCAGAGTGCCGTTTCTTCATTTTAAAACTTATCAATCTTTCAAAATGAACAAAATACAACATCGCGGTCCAGTTCGCAATTGTATAAAATGATGTGCTACAGGGTTGATAACGTTAGTTATAATTTTTGATTAAATCGTGAAGGTTAGTTATAATTTTGGATCCAATCGTGAAGCAGTATGTAAGTTAGAACTAATAGACTTTGAAGAAAACGTTCCATGTTCAATCTTTTAAACGTTAGATATATAAATTCAAAAGGAAAAATAAGCGTGATGTGGCTCCAACATTTTTTGTTGAGAATCAAATTTTGCATAATAAAAAATTTGATAAAAAATATGCTAACCCAATAACTCCCAATTCGTGCAGCTTTTGCTGATTTTTCTGGTTTAATCCTGTTACCAATTAACACTAGAAATTTGCTCAAGAAGCATACTCAGGACTACTGAATTGTTTCAAAGTCGAAGTGATTTTGGTTTTTATGTGGCATATGCCATGGCATGGCATATAGTAGATTATTGCACAGGTCGCCTAGAGGCGATCTATAATAACTTTTATGTGAAGGCGATAATGTGTATTTATCCCAATTTATCAAAATAACAATTTGGAAGCTCCTACGTACGATATTTTACCTATTGAAGCGATGTAAATGAAGAGTTACGGGAAACGTGCACTTTTTTCACATGTTTTCAAATGGTAACATTCACACAATACGGAGAAATTCTGAAGAAAAATTCGAAATTTGCAATCAAAAGCTCTTTGAAAATTTTAAAATGATCCTAAACAATAGTGAAGTCTTCGAAAAGTGTCAACATTCAGTAAGTTAGTCTCAATTAGTTAATATTGCGAAAATAACTCACTAAATCATTCTATAGATGAGAGTGACCCATAAATAATTGATTCTCTAATAATAATTCAATAAGGCCTGTCCTGCAAATTTTGCTTCATTTTATTTCGTTGAAGTATTTATATGCTTCAGATTACCTGAAATTTACATCAAATAATTGCATTTATTCGCTTTTTGCTTCAATTCTTCCAATATTCTCAACATACTCTGAGCCGAAAAATTAGTTTAAAAGTCAAAAAATCATATTTTTATTTCGCTACGACATGATTATTCATTTACTTTTAACTTAAACATAACAAAAATGTGAAAATGTTGAGTATACGAAAATATGTGATTTTCACATTCTTTCTAATTTCACATAATTTCACATGCCGGCTTTGTCCAATGTAAACTTTTTTGCAGTCTTGGCACAATATTTGATATATTCCCGATTTTTTATGTTCTTCCACTTTGTCTTTTGGATTACCAAGGACGTCTTTTAGTTTACCGCTTGATGAGAAGAATTTGTATGTTGGATTGGTTTCATGTAGTTGGTTATCGTGTGGTTGAACTGGAAAGACATTCTTATCGGTTTTTCATCAACTTTTCGGCTGTACAGCGTTGAAGATGCTAATTTCTTTAATTTCCTCGAATGTTTTTCCACCAATGCTTCTATTTCTTCCTCCTTGTATGTATTGACGTTAGCTATTCATTTGATGTTTTGGAGTTCATCCATGTAATTCTTTACGGACAACGGTAGTCTGCACATTCTGTATACCATACTGTTGAACGCTGCCATTTCCGTGGATTTTGTGCAATGCGAGTATAGTCTGTGTTTATTGTGGTCTCGTTTGAAACGGAAGTTTTCCATTTTGTTCTTTTTCCATTGTGAATTTGATGGTCGGTGATTGTTCGTTCAGCAGTCTCAACCATTTTTCTTCGTCGCTCTTTTTGATCACCGCAAATACATCGTCAACACATCTCACCCACACTCTTGGTAGCAAGCCTTTGTTTTTTAGTTTTTGTTCGATGGATCCTAACACATTTTTGTCGATGTGTCCGAGGCGTCTCCTCAGGGTCCTTGGCCGGTACTAAGGTCGGCCCTAGCCCAAAAAATGAATTTTTGCTGTGTTGTAGAGAAAATTGAAATGAACGTTTTTTGCCTATTTGGGGGTCAACTTTAGGCTTTCGGTAGGATTTCTTTTACACCGTTGTTTCAGACGGGTTTTCAATATTGCCTTCTCGGCAATTTAATGTGGTACGAGGGGCACCCTAAAAGTTTCGGGAATCGGCTATATCGGCTCGTGTAAACTTTTCGCCAATTGACACAAAATTAAAATTGGTCTTTCCTGATTTAAAAATGATGATCAAAATGAAAATCGATCGTAGCAGTCAAAAGATACAACAATTCCAAAAAGTCATTGCAGAGAAAAGTTGGATTTTTCACGTGAAAATTTTAGAGCCATGATTTTCTACGACTTTAAGTCTGACTTGACTCACAAATTGTGTATTGATCGTCTGTAAAAAGCATGTGGAGATGAGGCCCCATCCAAGACCACTGTTTATCGGTGGTTCGCTGAGTTTGAATCGGGACGCACTTACCTCAGTGACGACTTTCGGTCGACCTTCCACAGCCATCACCGATGGAAACAGTGACCATGTCCGGAACATGATTGAAGCCGATCGACATGTGACCTATGCTGAGATAGCTGCATCCCTTGGGATCGGGAAAAGTCAAATACAAACAACTTTACACGAACATTTACGCACACGGAAGCTTTGTTCTCGGTGGATCCCATACAAATTGACAGACGACCAAAAGGAGGCTCGTGTGAAATGGTGCCGAGATTCTCTCAAAAAATTCGACAATGGGGCTTCTGATTCAGTATATAGCATCGTAACAGGTGACGAAAGTTAGATTTACAGCTATGATCCCCAAACAAAACAGCAACCCACCGTTTGGGTGTTTCAAAATGAAGATTTACCAACAAAGGTAATTCGCGCTCGAAGCGTCGCCAAGAAAATGGTCGCTACTTTCTTCAGGAAATGTGGTCATGTGGCTACTGTACCACTTGAGGATCGTAAAACAATCAATTCAGAGTGGTATACTACGATTTGTTTGCCAAAAGTATTTGAAGAACTACGTGGAAAGAGTCTAAATCGCAAGATCGTCCTCCACCATGATAACGCAAGCTCCCACACAAGTGCTCTGACCACGACGTTCTTGGAGAAGGAAAAAATCAATTTGATGCTGCATCCACCCTACAGTCAGAATGAAGTATTCTATCGCTGTTTTGTTTATGAGTTGCATTACGGCAGCCACCTGTGAAGGTAATTTTCTGATTTGATTTTAAATTGTTTGATATTAATTTTATTCTACTGTTCTAACCAACTTGAAGATTGTTTTTGGTCTGCATGTGAAGGCTTGACTATAAAAGGAAAGGACATTTGTGCAAGAACCGAAGGATACTTTTATACTGGAGAGACAGCTAAAAGTGATTGTGGTTTAATTACGGAGAAGGTGAAATGCTGTAAAGATCTCACAAAAGGTAATTCATTGAAAAATCGGAATGAATATTCAATCAACATAATTGTCTCACCACAACAGATTGTTTCTGGTCTGCATGCGAAGGTTTGACTGTAACAGGACAAGAGGTATGTGGAAGAACCGAGAAATATTTCTATTCAGGGGCTACGAAAAAAGATGATTGTGGATGGGACACAGAAAAGGTACAATGCTGTAAAGACGTAGGTAAGTTCTTAGAATACCAGCAACCTTCTACAAAATATTAATCATTGCAATTCTTCAGGGCATGGATGTAAGTGGTCCAGACTCTGCTATGGCATAGCCTACGGCCATTCATATGTTTGCCAGCACGAGTTTACACCAAGCTATAAGCCGGGAGGAAAAAAGAGTTGCTCTGGACTTGGAATGACTGCATATGAATGTTGCCTAGATTAGCCAGGAACCCTGAGGAAATTCACCATTCATGACGATGACGATAATGCAAGCTATTTGTTAATTTTTTCAATTTTCATTTTTCTCCTTACTGAAAATTCAATAAAGATTAAAAGCCTTGGAAAACACATATTGTATTTTATTTACATCTCTAGTCACCCCTGTGAATGACTTAAAGGTTTCTGAAACGACGGTTTGTAGAAGCATAGCATAGGTCAATCGTAGAGAGCAGTGGAACCGATTAGATATTAGAACCGATGATATTATGAACAATTTATGGATCTCGTCGGTAGAGGCAAAGGCTAAGAGTCTGCGCAAGATCAGATCAATTCAGACAATCAAGGAAGCCGTCAAAGAAGATTTTGAGTATTCAGCCTAGGGGTTGACAAAAAGGTTTCCCAAAAACTATCGCATTTGATTAAAAATTGCAAAAATGCGCTTATGTATGTGAAAGTAGCATCTACAAGTGCGTCATCATATGTAATTGACGGCAGGTAGGCATCTCACTCACTTCCGCTCACTTATTTTGAAAACCTTAAAAGAGAGTCGTTATTTATCACTATTCTGACTTATTCGCCCGATTTTCTATATTAAAATAGTGCCTAAACTAGAGTCAGAGTCGTCAATAGTGCATTCACTTTTACCGTATTACCATTTTCTAAAACTAAAAATTTTCGCCTTTAACAAATTCTGTCTACTGAATTTGTGGTGAAACAGGTAAACTACCCTGTATGTGAGACTTAAAATCGCTTTCGCGTATAAAGACTTAGTGTAACGTCCGCAAATCCCGTCACCGTGTGGGGAGGGTTTCTGCCGAAAAGGAGACGGAAAAGGACAGAGTAGGGGGTCTGCCTCAGAGTGTACGTCCTCTAAACCTTCTGATAAAAAAAAAAGTTAATCACAAGCACGTGGCATGATTTCCATTGTTATGCAGACAACACACGAGCAATCGAGGATTGTCGATTCTTTCTTTAATGATTTTTTGATGTACAATGTTATGAAAAAGAAGTGTTTGAACCCGTACGAAGTACAAAGGTCCTATACGTTTACTACAAACAATTTTATTGTAACATGGGGTAGATCGAGGTGGGGGGGATGCATCTATTATCATCTAGAGATGACGAATCAGCAATAAAAAAAATGTCCGTCCGTCTGTCCATCTACACTTTTTTTCCAAACGGCTCAACCGATCAGCCAAAACAGCCGGACATGAAATTTTCGATAGTCGATGAAACTTTTTCGCAAATATCTCAGCAAGTATAGTACGGAAATTCCTCATTTTGGTGTCAAATGAAAGCATTTGATGTCACAAAACCGGTACAAAATTTTTGTGGGAATCCGGTCAGGGGTCTGGGCACCGGGACCAATGGTATGGACGAAATTGAGATTCCTGGCCATATACGAAAACAGTTTTTCGTCTATATTTCCTTAACTATGTAATATGGAGATTTACTGTCAAAGGCTAAGTTGTAGAGAATTAAATTTAAGCGAACATGTGTTTCAGGGTTTTGGGTTAATGAGGTACAATCCTGGTATATGGCCACTTCCATAATTGGGCAGCATGGCCCAGATCTCCACAACTATGAGAGTTAGAAAGTTGGTTCCAAAGGCGAAGTTATAGAGAATTAAATTTATGCGAACACGTAATTCAGGGTATTGTGGAAATATGACCCAATCCTGGTATATGACCACTTCCATAATTGGGCAAGATGACTCGGATCTCCAGAACTGTGAGAGTTAGAAAGTTAGTTCCAAACGCGAAGTTGTAGAGAATTAAATTTAAGTGAACACGTGTTTCAGGGGTTTGCGGAAATATGGTCCAATCCTGGTATATGGTCACTTCCATGATTAGTCAGTATGATCCGAATCTCCAGAACTATGAGAGTTAGAAATATGGTTCCAAAGGCGAAGTTGTAGAGAATAAAATTTTAGTGAACACGTTTTTCAGGGTTTTGGGGAAAATGGCTTGGTCCTTGGATATAAGCTTTTCTAGATTTGAATGGTCTAAGACGTACTTCGGTAGGACCTTTGACATTACCTTGGTTAATTTTTATGGATCTTTGAAATTCTTACAGTTATAAAAGAACAGAAAACGTTGGATTGTTTGCTTATTTGTATATTTATGTACGTTCGAGTCACTTTGCCTCATCTATTCTGTTTGTCACATCTATTCTTATACGTACGGGTCTTTGGTTATGTTTGGACCCGTACGAAGTACAAGAGGTCCTATACGTTTACTACAAACAATTTTATTGTAACATGGGGTAGATCGAGCTGGGAGTGGGGGGGATGCATCTATTATCGTCTAGAGATGACGAATCAGCAATAAAAAAAATGTCCGTCTGTCCGTCTGTCCGTCCGTCTCCACTTTTTTTTTCCAAACGGCTCTACCGATCAGCCTAATCTTTTTTTTTCCCTGAAAGGAACATGCCTCCCATGATTCAAGTTCGAAGATGAGCAAAATCGATCAAGTGGTTCAGGAGATATGGTCGAGGAAGTGACCAAAAAACATGGTTTTTCGAGGGTCGGTGAAACTTTTTCGCAAATATCTCAGTAAGTAAAGCACCGAAATTGCTCAATTTGGTGTCAAATGAAAACATTTGATGCCAAAAAACTGGGGAATTTTTTTTGTTGGAATCGGGTCAGGGGTCTGAGCGCTGCCCAAAATGATGAGAGATAGTTTTTTTTCAGTATTTGCTTAAATACACAATACAGAGATCTACTTTCAAAGGCAAAGTTGTAGAGAATTAAATTTAAGCGAACACGTGTTTCAGGGTTTTGGAGAAATATGGCCCAATCCTGGTATATGGCCACTTCCAAAATTGGGCAGGATGACCCAGATCTCCACAACTATGAGAGCTAGAAAGTTGCTTCCAAGGACAAAGTTGTAGACAATAAAATTTTAGATAACACGCGTTTCTGGGTTTTAGGGAAAAACGACTTAGTCCATGGATATAAGCTTTTCTAGATTTTAATGGTCTGAGACGTGGTGAACGTAGAGTGGCAATTTGACTAGAAATTGGATTTGCCGTCACGTAGCTGCGGGCATGTATAGCATTTTTTATATGCCCCAAAATACCGTTAATTTTATATAACTAATTAAGAGTTGGACGAATTCGATACGATTTGATTCAATGGTGAAATTTACATTGGACTTGTATGAGATTTTTCAGTGTTATTTGCGGTAATTTCCTTCATAGTATGAAAGTTAAAATTTGAATTCATAATCACTTCCAAGTCAAGTTAGTTCTATTTTTACTTTTTTCTTAGCGTAAAATTCATGTCGAGGATATTCTCAATTGATTTTTGGCCGATTCTAATGGTCTGCGGTTTCAAAAAACATTTTAGAAATTTTGCCAAAATCATCTAGAGAGTACCAATTTTGCAATAATGACGTAACATCGACATGGACAGTTCACAATAGTAACATAACTCCTATTTAAATGCACTTTTTGCGGTGGGTTGACACTTTGAGTTTTTTAACTCCATTTACGATGCACTTTTGAAAACGCATCAAATTTTTCAAATTTCTTTAATTTCGCGCCTTTTTTCGCATACAAAAGTATATACACACGTACAGATGTGGTTAAGATATTATTGCAAAATTTATTCTGGGCGTACTGTTCAAATGTATTGGATGTCAGAGCTGTATAGAGGACCAAATGTTGATTCTGACCACTACTTGGTTGGTTAAATTGGTCCAACATAACCGACAACAGGCATTGAAAAAATGGGACGTTGAAAAATGCAGAACGAAAAGAAATAACTGGTTCGACGATGAATGCCAGCGAGCTCTGGAGAACAAAAATGCAGCTCGACTAAAAACTCTGAGTCGATACACTCGAGCAGGCCAGGCAGAGTACCGTTCGAAGAGAAATTTCGCTCGATTCCGAAGCAAAAAACGACTGCAGGAAGGAACGTTTTGCTCGAAATTGAAAAGTTTGGCAATAGGAAGGAAACTCCGAACCTCTTCAGAAAGTAAACGAATCCAAAAATGGTAACAGTCAACAGTGTAAGGACAAGATGAGGAAAGGTTCATTGCGAAATGGGCTGAGTACTTTAAGGAGCGCTTAACCTGAACTCGATAGCGTAGTGGTTAACACGTCTGCTTACTACTATGCGATCGAGTTGCCAGTGCGTTGGTTCGAAGCTCAACCGCAGACGGATCTGTTCCGAATGTTAGATTTGTAAACAAAACAAAGTTAATTGAATCGGTTCAAGTCATGTGAAGTTGAGTGCAGCGCCATCGCACGGCTGACCGGTGAAAGACATAGTTGGGAGGTGCCGGTATCCTAGTACATCTCATAGATGGCACTGGGTTTGTCGCACAGCTTACCACTGCAGTGGTAGCTGCGCACTGGCACAGTAAAAACTTTCCGGTAATGAAAGGATCTCAAACAGTAGAACCACAAGAGTAGCGAAACTAATAAATTATGATCAGGCCCCTAACCCTTCCTAACCCTTAAGGCAGATTATTATTATTATTATAACCCGAACAGACCGCTCAACCGAGACGACGGAAACGACGAATTGCCATTTCAGACTGCGCAACCATACATAAAAGAACCAACGATGCAAGAAGTTGAAGCTGAAATTTCGAAGCTCAGACAATCTATCCGGCGAACTTTTCAAGAACGGCGGCAACGCGCTATGTATGGAACGAGCTCATCAAGCGTATATGGAATGACATGACAAGACATGACTTTCATGAGTTAGAGTAAGAAATCGGAACTACTTCCAATAGAGATAAATAGAAATGATAACAAATCGTCCTACATGTCCATCAACATAGTAAGTTGAATGACCCTGATGATTGGCACGATATGCCGAAATGTTGATCTCTTCTAATAATCTCCATAACGCAACTGTTCTAGATGTGTTAATGTCTGAGCGTCATGTCAATGACAGAATAATTCATAACATTATCAAGTAACGAAAATGGTTTTACGCTTAAGATGAGAAGCGGACTCTATTCTCCGCAAGTTTAATTCCTATGTAGTAGTTTCAATAAGTAAATAATTCTTCGATATATATGGAATGTCGAGGAGTTACTGGAAGAGCGGAAGACCAGCATACTTCGTCCTATATACAAAAAAGGAGACAAATTAGAGTGTGGCAACTATCGAGGAATTGCTCTGCTGAATATTGCTTGCAAGATATTTGCAAATATTCTTTACCAGCGCCTTCATCCATACATGGAAAACTCTGTAGGTGAATACCAAGGTGGTGGAACAGCTGTTTTAGACAGATCTCGGAGAAGTGCAAGGAGTAGAACATTGAAACTTACCATTTGTTCGTTGACTTCAAGGCAGCGTATGACAGTGTTAGAAGAAGTAAGCTATGGAGAGAAATGGAGGAACAAACCGATCTTACAAAACAAAGTTAACACTGAATGAAGCTAATAGCCGAGTAAGGATCCGTAACCAACTTTCAGAGATTTTCGACATAGAGGAAGGCCTACGCCAGGGAGATCCTCTCGCGACGCTGCTTTTTAACCTGACCGTTGAAGCAGCTGAACGCACCATGGACATAGAGTCCAACGGCACCATTTTCACCAAGTCCAGTCAGTTGCTAGGTTTCGCAGACGACGTAGACATACTTTGACGAAATATAGATGTTGTTAAAGACAAGTTTATGGCCTTGGAGCGGAAAGGTTACTTGGGTTGAAAATTAATGATGAAAAAATGGAATAAATGATCATCCCGCCTTCGAATCGACACCAGAAGGAAACCGTAACGGTCGACACACACACATTCAAAATGGTCAACAAATTCGTATACCTTGGATCGGAGCGGAACACTTATAACGACATCGCGGACGAGATTAAAAGACGAGTAATTCTGGGCAACTGGAGTTTCTACGGCTTTCTGAAAATCATAAAGTCCAAGTCAGTAAGCCGAAATTCAAAATGCTCAAAATAAAAACTTATGATCAGACCGGTAGTTCGTATGGTTCGGAGTCATGGTGCTTGACACAAAAAGACGAACCATCGCTGCACATGCACAGGTTGGAAAGAAAAGTTTTGCGGACAATATTCGGACAAATATTCGACCAAAGGCAGAACCGATGGCGTCGGTCGTAAGATTATCAGTTGTTGACACAAACGAGTAATTTCTTTATGAAATAGATAAACACATCAACAAATTAATGCTCAAAAATCAAATTCTCTTGGTCGCAGAAATTATACCATTCCTAAATATAGATCCTGCTATAAGCTGCTACTTTGTAAGAAACAGAAAAATGTTTTGTGAAATTTATCGTCGCACAACGTTGCAATATTTATAGTATATTACAGGAAGAGAATCATAAGATTCTGCAACGTTTTGTTTCAATGCGTTTTACCGAAAAACAGACTTTTACAAGTACAAAAAACAAACGAAAAGAGAAATTCCAAAAGGAGAAATGTTTCCGCACCGACTCGATTTTTTCATACAAAACTGCGTCACCGCCGCGCTGCATGTATGAAGAAAATGAAGAAATCGAGCCGGTGCTAAAACATTTCCCCATATGGAATTCGGTTATACGTAAAAAAGATAAGAACAATAGTGCGCAAACCCTTTTGGTATGGGTTGATTAACTGTAGCACTGTAACTACTGGTCCGATTGATTTCAATAGGATATCAAATCCTTTATCTAGCTACTACTTTTCTGCCTATTCACCCCGCGTCTGTGACAAGTTATATTACGCCCTGCAGGCGGCCATACTTGCATGGGGCTCTGCTCCAAACCCCGTTAGAGGCTCTGTCCCTTAGACCCCGCTTTTTTCTGTGCGTAATTGACGCTTCTAGTGCGATTTGAATTTTTCATGCGATATATACGTAAATTACGTACGTTTCCACGCGATCAAAGCGTGAAATACGTAAACAAACAATAGGTTTTCATACTGCCACCTAACGTCAAACAGTTAAACTTTATGAAAAATTTCAAACTTTGCGAGGGTTAAAATCGTCAATTAAAATTACGGCCTGCTGCGCACTATTGCGAATAATCCTAACACTTTATTTATTTCAAATACTACAAACTTTTTACACGACTGTACAACATCATCACAAACAGTTCACGTTTATTATTTTCATTTGACAATCAAGTCATCGAAACAATAAATCAGGACATAATTATCGGACCATTTCACATTGAGACGCAAAATTACTAACATCGACATTTTTGTTACGCATCCGGATTTTTGTTCGTCCGGATTTTGGTCGTCCGTATAAAAGGCCGTACGTCATTCCGTCTTAGTTATTGTCTCCCTTCTCTTCATTATGGACGAAATCATCGGTCAAATTTACAGTGAAATATGTGGGGGCGGGCAAGGCCAAGGCTTTGCCTGCTAGGAAATAATTGGAGCAGGTAATTCACAGCTTGAATGAGAGTTGAAATATTTCAGACGAATTTTTTCTGAGGATGTCAGGTTAGTTAGAAAAATTGAGGAAAGGAGCAAAATGGTTGATGTGATCGTTAGATATTGAGGTGTTGAGAGTTGCAAGTATTTACTCTCCCCCATACAACCCAAACAAAAATTCAACATACCATTTCCAACTGGTGCGTGCATCACTGCACTTTTTCTCTGAAACTAAATCGAGGGGTCGTGAACATCTCATGATTTCCATTTGACTGGAATGTAACTTATGACAAAAACGCATTGCAAGAAGTACCAACATAAAGTCTATCGCATTATTACATCTCACAAACAATAATCAATTCTTACAAACAAACTCGTAGATTGAACTGTAGATCTCTTCAATGACTTCTGCTGGGGCCGGCCGTTGAGTAATCGAAATTACTTAACGTGGGTTAACGTGAAAGTAAATTTTACTTTTCGATGTCAAGGTTACTTCAGCAAATACGTTGGGCTGTTCCCGACTGTTCGCTGCTAAAGAAATTTCGTAGCGCCATAGAATCATTGACACTAAAGTCTTAATTTCGATTACAGCGTACTTTTGTCCAATGCCTAAAGTTAAAAATCAATTATTCGCTTGAAAAGTTTCAGAAAAGAATCATCTTACAATTTCTGGGCCCGGCACTGAATGGAATATATGAGTACGGACTCACTCTTTCTTCACTCGTTTCCGCCGAAAATCGTTCCGGTCGAAACTCTTCTGGATCTTTAAAAAGTTTTGGATCACGACCAATAAGGTAAATTGAAATCCCGACGTTTGTTCCCTTCGGGTAAGTGTAGTCGCCTTCAAGGGAAAAAATTAACTCTCAAACTCCAACAACTAAAAGTCGTCGTTTTCACCTATAACCATCTCTTCCTGCAGTTCTCTGCCTATAAGTGGAATACTCGGGAACATGCGTAACGTTTCTTTGATCACCAAATCTAAGTAGTTCAAGTTGTTTAGATCTTTCAATGAAGCTGTCGTTGTGGGGTCGTCTCCCAGAACATCTTTGATTTCTTCGAAACATCTCCGCTGCACGTCCGAGTGCTTAGCAATGCAATACAAACAAAAGGTGATCGCAGACGTTGTCGTGTCGTGACCCTGTACAGCAATCCTGTGAAAACTCATGTAACAAAAAAGAACGTACACACAAACCCCAAACATAAACGTGTCGACCTCTTCTCGAATGTCCAAATTACTCAATGGCTTGCCATTTATTGTTGATTGCAGCAAGATGTCTAGTAGAGCAATTTTGCTCTTCACGCCAACATCTTCAAAACTGTCTTTGGATTCATAACTGCGTGATGCTTCGGATAAAATTGAACTTCTTCTTTTCTCAATTACTTTCTCCGCAAAATCATGCAACGTTTTCAATGCACCCTGTTCTTCCTTGTAAAGTTTAGTGAATCGAAAGATAAAATCAAAACGCAGAAACATGCTGGCCATTCGAGAGTGTATTATGTGCTCCATCCTGAAATTATAGTAGAGGTATTGATTCACATGGAGAACAACGAATTTCTTTTCAAAGTTACTTTTTAACCGCCAAAACATAATCAGAATTAGAATTTCTTTGCGCATTTATTTGCACTCCCATTGTCGTCTCACAAACTACGTCTAAAGTGTACAGCGACACCAATGGAAACATCTCAACTTCATCATTCTGATCGTACTTGCTTAGCTCTTCTACAAGAACTCTGCCTTGACGATCAAATGTTTCGACGAATTGTTCCAACGTTTTGAAATGGAAGGCTGGGTTGAGGATTTTCCGGCGTTGAATCCATTTTGAACGTTTACTTGTCACTAAACCTTCTTTAAACCAAGGTTCAAAAAATTTATATGTCGTGGCTTTTTCAACACATTTCGGATTACAAAGTATGGCCTAGAAAATATACAAATTTATCTCCACTATAGGATATAGGTATGGGAGGGGAAGCTAAGCGTTGTAGAACGTTATAATAATTTGGCAACACAAAAACCAAACTGAGTTTGTTGAAACGAGGCTTGCAGGACAGATTTACAGTTTTTTTAAACTAAAACCTTTTCAATTTGAACTTCCAATAGTATTTAGCTCGATTGGCTACGTAAATCGCTGCCACACTCGTGCTACTACGGTATACCTCGACTACGCCTTCGGCACACAAGTGCGAAGGTATCTGAGCCAACGCTGTTCAATGTTTTAATGTAATAGCGAGCGAAATAAAACTTTCATTTACGTTTGTTTCTGAAGTCAGTTACGTTGGGTATTCGATACATTAAGTGTTTCCATATATAAGGGATATACCGGGCCTTGTTTTATGTCTTAGATGCTGCTTAGGGACTTTCATTTTACTTTATATTATTATTGTTTTACTCTAGAAATTTTTAAAGAAAAAACCTTGCCTCCGATGGGACGCGAACTTGGGACTCTCGAGTTGATAGCAAACTATGCTAGCCATTCGACCACCGCATCTTCATAAAATAACGAAATGTTATTTGTATCGTTACAGCTAACGTGATTCAATTTAAAATGTACATAAATAAAGCGTACGACACAGTGTGCCTTTGTTTCGAATTACGACGTATTCAATGAATTTCGTTGTATGAAAGACAAAACGTACGATCGTAATGCGTGTGAGTGCCACGTATTTCGTTTTTTCATTGAGAAAAACTGCAAAATTTTAGATTTGATCATTCACTGTATCATGCGAGTATGTTACAAAAATCGAGTTACAAGTCTAAAATAAAATTTCTTATTGAAAAAAAAATGCAGCCATCAAGATTTGAACATGGGCAATGGGCACTGAATGTGAAAAAAATTTGATATCCTACGCTCTAGCCCGCACAGCTACCTAGGCTTCGTGTAAAATATGCTACTGATGTGGTTATGCCGATATATTATATGCTACTGTAG